>OY821766.1:29037263-29637263 GCA_963682095.1 Potentilla sterilis
CGATGGCCGCAGAGGTCAGTCGTCTGAAAGAGGAGAGCGATAGGGACAGAGCTAGGTCCAACGCTCGGTACGAGGAGATGGAGGCAGTGAATACTGCACTGGTGGCCGCCCTGGAGAGGGGGCAGCAGCGCAGTGGCGCCATGGCCGAGGCACAGGCGGCAATCCCGCCAGTTCCACCTCAGCACACCGATGGAGGGCAATCTTCGGGCGGTCAGTCCGGTGACCCTGTGCAGCAGAAGTCGCCATCAGGCGCCATCCCGCCAAAGAGCGCGACGACCTCCCGCCAGCCCGACGCCTCGTCAGTAGATGGAGCTGAGACGCCAACCGCGCGAGCACTGCAGGTGCTGGCCGACACCGTGTCGAGCTTGAAAGCCCAGATGGAGGCTAACGAGAGAAGGGCTGCGCGGCCAATGGAGGGCGCTCGGTTTAATGAACGTATGGGCCCCTTTTCGCACCGAGTCATAGAGTCGGGAAGATCTGGCAACCAGAAGTCCCTCAAGCTCACCTACTCAGGATCCGGCTGCCCATACCAGCATCTGGACAGCTTCCGGTCCCAAACCTGCGCCAAGGGATACTCCGATGTAGTTTGCTGCAACATCTTCCAGGAGACCCTGTCCGTAGAAGCACTCAGCTGGTTTTACGAGCTTCCGGCAAACTCGATTGAAGCGTTCGAGCAGTTGGCCGACCGGTTTGTGAGCCGCTTCATCATCCGAGTCGAGGGAGCCCGGACGTCGACCATCCTCTTCAATTGCAGGCAAGCCCCCGGAGAGGAGCTGAGAACCTTTGTCAACCGCTGGCAGACGGCTACGGCCGGAGTTCGGAACCTGGACAAGGGCATCGCCGAGATGGCATTTAAGCAAGGGCTCCGAGCGGGCAAATTTTCCTACGCCGTCCGGGTAGAACTCCCGCAGGGGTACGACGAGTTGATGGCTATGGCCATCCGGCATGCTCAGGCCGATCATGAGACCTATGGGCACCACCTCCTGAAGAGGAACCGAGATGAGGAACAGGAGGACCATCCCCGGGAAGAGAACCCCCCACCCGCCTAGGAAGCCAAGCCCAATCAGCGGACCGATAACCGCACCGCTCGGCCCAGCCGGAACGCCAATAACAGAAACTGGCCACAGCGGCAGCAGAGGTCCTATTCTGATAAACCTCAGAATGAGCACAAGCCAGCGCTGTTCCGCCAAGAGCGCCCCCTGGCAATCATGCCAGCACCCCCGATCAACCAAGAAGTCTTCACCGCTCTTACCACATCCTACGAGGATATCCTACTTGAGAACGGGAGTGTCATTCCTCCACCGCCCCCGAGAAGGTTCCCAAAGGGGAAACTTACAACGGCGCAGACGGGCAAGTACTGCTCCTACCATGATGAGGCTACTCATCGAACGAGCAAGTGCCACGCCCTCAGGCAAGCGGTGCAGGTTTTGATTGATAACGGCCAGCTCCAGCGGTACGTGGGGAAAAGAGGAACAGACCCCGACCGGGAGAATGACCAGTCTTGGTAAAACCCGCTAGTCTGAGCGGTTAGTTTGGCATAGTTCACGGTCTAACCGTTGTAAAAACAAGTATATATGCAAACTACTTTTGAGAAAATTTCACCGGCTCTGCCAGTTCCATTATATTCATATTCAGGCAAGTATACAAGCAGTAACCGATCCGGAAGCATTACAAGGAAAAGGGCAAGAAAATCCTAAGGACCTACGACTGCGCCTTCGGCAGGCAATCCGCCAGCCTCTCCTGCGGTACCCTCGTCGTCGACATCAGTTCCGGTATGGTCTTCAGCCCGGGCAGACTCGGCACCAGTGGTAAAAGAGTCCAAGTCCGAGCGAATCACTTCACCCGGCCGCTCCTCCACCGCCTCCTGATGGATGTCCGACTGCTCATGGATATCTCCTTCAGCAGCAGTCGACATCAGGGATGTATCTAACCATCCCTTCCCCGCCCATTCCGTGTACGCATCCGAGATGCCTTCCTCCCTGGCCTTCACCAGAAACTCCAGGAACTGATCGCTCTCCCGGTATTTGAGAGCGACCCGCTCGAAGAGTTCCGGGTCATCTTCCCCGGCCGGAGCAGCAGAGCCTGCGTGCAGAGCAGCAGCTCCCACTTGGAGCTCGTCCACCTTGGACTCCAGTGCGGCCCTCTCATCCTCCAGGAACCGATTCTGCTCTTTCAGCTCGGCCCTCTCCTTATCCAGGATCTGGTTCTGCTCCTCCAATCTCTTGGCCTTCTCCTCCGATCTGGCCTTCTCCCGGGCCAAGCGAGACTTCTCCACCTCCAGGCGCTGCCGGGACTCGGATAGAGCAGTTATCTGTCTCTGCAGCTCCGACAGCCCCTCGCTCGCGTCCGGTTCGTACAGACTGTACAGCAACTGCACAACACCGAAGAGTTGGTCAAACAGCAAGGCAAGGCAAGGTTAGTCAAGCAGTATAGTGGTACCATGCGGTACTTACCCGGAGGACGGATTCCTTGCATTTTGGACGTTTCCCGCCCGCCAGGACTCCAGCAACCCCGGGCCTATCCAGACCAAGCCCGTCCAGGTCCGCCGCCACCTGCTGCGCGATTGCACCACTCGGGCTTCCCCTTGATGCATCCGCAGGCGCTGGACTACTCTGCCGAGCAGCAGCAGCGGCATTCTCCCCGGCAGCGATGGTCTGCGCGCCGCTGGTATTCCTGAACCGTTTCGCCAGATTCTCCCGTACCGACTCGCCGGTCAGCGTCACCAGCGCGGAGGAAGGAACGTCTCCAACCTTCCGTTTTTCTCCCCGGCCCTCCGGAGAAGAAGATCGTGCGCTTGCGGGGGGGAGCGCGAGCCACGTGCGTCGCAGCCACCGGGCGGTTGGGGATCCTGTTTGCTCCACGGGGAATCTTTAAGGCCCCCCCGGTGCTCTTGCCCTTTCCAGGCGCCAGCAGGCCTGTAGAGTGATGGGTCTTCACCCGCTTCAGGACATAGGCGTCCTCATCAACATCCATGGCCCTCCGCTCCGCATGGGTCACAAGCCGACCGGACCCGTCCTCCACTGACGTCCGCGAGACGATCTCGGCCTTCTCCATCAACTGGTTGAGGAGATCTTCCCCGTCCATGGAGAGAGTGGTTTCGGGCTTGATAGTCGCCCGAGAAGATGCACCTGCAAGGAAAGCAAACGGTTAGTATATTGCAGAAGTTAACACAAAGTATCACCGCTCAACCGCTTCCTACGCACCGGGACCCCGCCCAAACTGGCAGTATTCCAGCACTTCCCGTCGAATGAAGTTGTACGAACTCCGTTCCAAATCGTCCCAGCACCCGGCTATGGTCGAAATCCTCTCGCGCTCCAGGTCCGATAGTTCATACAACTGGTCACCAATGGGTTGGAAGGCGCCAGGAACACAGTACATTCTATTCCTCGCCTGCCACTTCCCGCCCACCATCACCACTTTCTTCCTCCAGCTGTTGTCCACCCATGAAGGCACATTGGTGACGATCGGTGGAGGCTTCCGGCTGTTGAAGGACAGGCAACCACGGGACCCCTGCTTCCGGGAGTACGACAGCCTGTACAGGGCCCGGAACTCGTTCACCGTGGGAATGTTCATCCCAGAGAACTCGTACAAACAGCCGAGGCTCAGTAGTCGTCTCCACTGGAGCCCAGGAAGCTGAGCGGGTGACACTCGCAGCGCACTGAGCATGTACTGCACGTAGTCTGGCAGCGGGAACGACAGTCCATGCCGGAACTGGTCCGGATGTGCAGCAACCCAACCTTTTTCCGGGTTGCAGGCTGACTCTCCAGGGTTCAAGGGCCGCAGCAGAATAGTATCCGGGATATCCCACGCTTCCCGCAATTCCTCAATCTCTTCCGGGGTCATGCTCTCCTCCGGTTCATCGCACACTACAGCATGCTTCCCTTTCCCCATGGTGTAGCTCACAACCGGAGCATCTGCAAATCGCACCCCGTGCGGTATTTCCGTCTTAGAAGATTCAGCCCCGGAAGACGAAGCCGAGGACGGAGTAGAAACCCTGCTCCCGGAGCAGTCAGCAACTTCGGTCTCCGGAGATTCCGAACTCAGCCAGTCATCCAGCCTCTGCGCATCATCCATGAGGGGACCTCTGACAGCCGTTTCGGAAACCCGGTCAGAACCTGAAGACGTCATCTTAACCTAGGGGAAGAACACAAAACCCTAGCGCTTGTCAGCAACAGGGTACAACAACGCCTTCTGCGGCCTCTCCCCAAGTTCGCCGCAAAGCAGTTCCGTCAACGGCAGAGATCCCTCCCCCCCCCCCCCCCAAGGCAAAACAACAAACCCAGAATCAAGAATAACGATGGGGCAAAGAAATCAAACTTACCGATTAGTATGCTCAACCGAGGACAATCGGCCCGCGGAAAGCAGCGCGCAATGGTAGGGAGCGTTCAAAGAAAACAGATCTCGTGAGGCAAGAAAGGCTCAGAGTGGTCGCCGGATTTCTCCTTTTATCTCAGTCTCTCTAAAGTAAGAAGCAACAGCAGAAAGAAGAGTGGAAGAGGCCTTTTTATAGAGGGGACCAATACCCTAGGCAATCGAAATCCCTCCAAAACAAGTAATCGGAGCAACTCAAAAGCCTGCGAATCCAGGCCCTCCATCTCAAGAACGCCCCGTACTAGCACGTGTCCCAGCGTTGGTAACCTCCCCACGCCATCATAAGCTGACGGGATTGATGGACTTCCTCCTTAAATGCATGTCAGCCATTTGTCCCACACACTGACGGCAGGAAGGTAGGAACGGGAATCAAGGAGTCAGGCCCTCCCACTTCCCCAGATTCCACGCTTGCACCACAATCTTCGCTGCATTTCTCGAAGACCTCTCTTGCGGTTATGATCATCCAACCGCTTGGAGAGCACCCATCCGGGTATGAAGCCTCGGCTCAATACGGCTGGCCGCACGGTCGAGCTCCGCCCGGCACCATGGCAGTTCGCGGTTATGATCATTCAACCGGCTGCATAGCTTCTTCATCGTATATTACTGGAGACCTCGTCCGGATATGCAATGGCGTCCGGACAACGGTCGAGGTCTGTCCAGTCGCATCTCTTTTGGGGGAACTCGTCTCGATATGGCAGGACGCCCGGTCGAGTTCCGCTCACCGGTTTCGACGCATTCAACCGGCTCCAGAACACATTCCGGGAATAGGCTCCACCCGGCACCATGGCACTTCACTGGGGGACTCGTCCGGAGATGGCATGATGTCCGCCAACGGTCGAGTTCCGCCCAGTACCATGGCTGACCCCGGTCATGAGAACATTCGACCGGCTTGGGCTTTATACACCCGGGTGAGTTTACATCTAACCCATGTACGCTTGTCCAGCAGGATAAAAACCCTGCATCGCACTAGCTGCGGCAACAGGGGGACGCAGGGCGAGCTTTGTCACCTCAACGCCGCCCCCCTACCAGGAACATAATGCACCTGGCCCATGGCACTTCACTGGGGGACTCGTCCGGAGATGGCATGATGTCCGCCAACGGTCGAGTTCCGCCCAATACCATGGCAGACACCGGTCGAAAATATTCGACCGGCGGGCTTTATACACCCGGGCGAGTCTGCATCTAACCCATGCACGCTTGTCCAGCAGGATAAAAACCCTGCATCGCATTGAAAGGCGATCAAACATGGGGCTACATGGCGAGCTTTGTCACCTCAATGCCACCCCCTTACCTCAACGCTTATTCAATATACACTACCAGATACGGAAGAATAGCCGACGAAATTTTTTTCGTCGGCCATTCTATTTTTTCGTCGGCTATAACCTCTGCCGACGAAAATTTCGTCGGCCATAAGTCGTCGGTAATACGCCGTCGGTAATACCAATGGCCGACGAAAAAAAAAATTTCGTCGGCTATAGTTAAGTATGGCCGACGAGTCAAAAAATTCGTCGGGCAAATGTGGGTGAAATAGCCGACGACTTTCGTCGGGTATCTTTGAGTATGGCTGACGAAATCCATTAAGTATGGCCGACGATTTAATAAAATTTCGTCGGCTATGGTGTTTTAACTATAGCCGACGATTTACCAAAATTTCGTAGGGCTATGATGTTTTAACTATAGCCGACGATTTACTAAAATTTCGTCGGCTATGGTGTTTTAACTATAGCCGACGATTTAATAAAATTTCGTCGGCTATGGTGTTTTAACTATAGCCGACGATTTAATAAAATTTCGTCGGCTATGGTATTTTAACTATAGCCGACGATTTAATAAAATTTCGTCGGCTATTTCCTCGAAATATATTACTATTTTTATAGGTATTAATTAGTTATAGCCGACGAAATAAGGCACTTTTCGTCGGCTATACAAGTTATAGCCGACGAAAATTGGTAAAATTCGTCGGCTATACTTGTTATAGCCGACGAAATAATGCAAAAATCGTCGGCTATTCTTGCATTTGGAAAAAAAAAATTAAATTATTTTCTAAATTACCATTCCAAGCAAGCTGCAAATCACAAAAACAATTCATGCATTTGCACCAACAAGAAACACGTCTAAACACCATTTTTATTAAATTCGTTCCAATATACATAAAATATAATCCTAATTATCCCCTAAACTACTAAAGTCTAGGATATCATCTACAGCATCAGGCGCATCATCCTGCTGACCGAACTCGGGAGGTTGAGGCATTGGAGGCTCCACTAACTGCTGAAACGGGAGCGGGGGTGGACGGCCTTCTTGTTGTGCCGCGAACATCTCATAAACCCACTGTTGCTGGCCGTCGTTGTTGTATTGCCGAATTCTGGCGCACTCACCATTCCAACGGACCATATCCAACTGATACTGCTGGTACTGATATTGTCTGCGGCGCAGCTCCTCTACTGTCTGGGACGAGGTCGCCAATTCTGCGGCCAATCGCTGCACTTCCCCCCTCATATGTTGGGTCTGGCCGCCTCCCTTCTTTTGACCTCCCTTAGTGGTCTTCAGGAGCCCTTGTCCAGAACCTCCTAAACCCCGGCAGTAGTACTCGTTGGACTGGTGTGGGAAGGCTGCGTTGAACATCCTCGCCGCCGTTTGGATATTGGTGCGGTCGACCTGGCGCACGGCTTCCTCCAAATCTGCCTCTGAGATGTCCGGTTGTGTCTCCCGAACTATTTGCTGGAGCACCTCTTGTTCGGCCTGGGTCACCCGCTCCGAATTGGACGGGGAAAAAAAATTAATATTCTAACAAATGGATAGTTAAGTAAAATTAATAATTTAAATTTTAAAATCATAATGAACGACTTACGAGATCGTCTGTCGCTTGTGGATAAGCGATCTTGAACGTCTCCACGTAGGGGTTGCAATCAGGATGATCTCTGAGCGCCTCCTCCTGATATTGTGCAAACAGCCTTGAACCGCCGTGATGGAGGATTGTGTTACGGCGGCGGTTCTCCGAGTTTATCCGAGACCGTTCCTTCAAACAAATAATAAAATATTAGAAAAATGCATCAAAAAATATAACTGAAATAATTATAAAATATTTAAACTAATAATTAAAATTTTAATAAAATAAACATTTATAGTGAAGTTTAATATTTACCATCATAGCCGGGTTGTCGAAGACTACGGTCCTCAACCAACGCCACTCGTACTCCCTGAACATGAACTCTCTGGGAGTACCCATACGACCACGGTTGCCGTACTCGTTATAGTGGGAACGGAGCTCGTTCTTCCACTCTTTGAACCTACGAAAAAAACAAAAGTGCATTAGAAATATGATTAATATCATAAAATATTTCTAATTATCAAATAAGACATTCCCAACGTACCTCGAGCTCTGTTGGGAGTCCGCCCAACCCCGCTTGTGTTCCGCAACCACAAAGTATGTCTGAAAGATAATATTTTATTAGTTTTATAATTATAAAAATACCGAAAATTTTTAAATATTACGATAATTAAATTAAATTTTTTTATTTACTCACCGACGCGGCGTTGTTCAACTCCATCTTGATTTCTTCGGGCACATCAGCCCACCGAGCCCACAACATAGGGACTCTGTCCCTAATGAGTGCACCCACGCAACCCGAGTAGTCGCGTTTCTTTTTCGCCCCAACCTCCTGATTAGGAGCTTCGTCAATCTGGATCCTCCCGCTCCGTTCAACCGTTCTCCTGAGCGTCTCAAAACTGATGACACCTCTGGTATTCCTCTGGGTTGAACTGCTAGCGCCTGTCCCTATCACATAAACGACGATTGGTTAATAAAATTAAATATTAGTGCGTTAATTTTAATAAAATATTTAATTAATAAAATCGAATGTTACCTGAACCCGATGATTCGGTTGCCGTCGACTTTCCTTTTCTCCTCGCCGAAATCAGGAGGTCAGGGCTCTCCCATGGCTGCTGCTGGTATGCCTCCGCAGCACTCATGAACTGAGGCATATCAGGCCACTGGGGCCGACCCTGATAGTCGACCTCGGGTATCGCAGGAATGTTGTATGGGAGGAAGAGCTGGTTTGGGAGAGTAGGCCCCTCAGTCGAGTCACCAGCAGACTGAGTCGGACTCGGCATCGGCATCGGCTCCCGATGAACCTCAGGCATACGAACCTGAGGAACGTCGGCAGCTATCTCCTCGTGAAACAGCTGCCGACTAAACCTCGGCGCCACAGAGGAACCGACATTCGGAAGTGAAGTGCTCGACGGCCGCCCCGCCTGGAGAAGGGTCTGGTGCCGAGCACTCACACTCCGCCGCGGCTGGGCTGCATCCGCACTCCTCCGCGGCTGGCTGGTGGTCCTCTCAGGTTGGCTAGCCGTCCTCTCGGAGTCTGGGGAACCCGCAGCATTTCCAGAACCGGCGGCATTTCCAGAACCTCTAGATCTAGAACGACGACCTCCGAACAACTGCCTAAATGCATCGGCCATCTAAAGCCAGACGCATTAATACATTAATTAATATTAAATTATATTATATTAAATAACAAATTCTAATTAATATAATACCCAATAATACTAACATATTTTAATATTTACCGATTTATATAATAACCAATTTATACATATAAATTATACAATTACACCTAAATTATATACAATTAAAATAAATTTTACAAAAATTACCTAAATTAACATAAAAACCTAAAAATTACATACATTAACATAAAAACCTAAATTATAACTAAATTAACATAAATACATAAATTATACCTAAATTAACATAAATACATAAATTCTACCTAAATTAACATAAATACATAAATTATAACTAAATTAACATAAATACATAAATTATATCTAAATTAATATAAAAACATAAATTATACCTAAATTAACATAAATACATAAATTATACACAAATTAACATATAAATACATAAATTATACCTAAATTAACAATTATATCTAAATTAACAATTATATATAATTTATTAACCATAATTTAATTTATTAATAATTAAATAACAAAAAAAAAAAAAAAGGGGGCCGGCCGGTACCGAATCGGGGAGGAGGAGGAGGGGGAGGCGGCCGGAACAGAGAGGAGGAGGAGGAGGGTCGGCCGGGGCTGCCGGAACAGGGAGGAGGAGGAGGAGGAGGGGCGGCGGATCGAACCAAGGAGGAGGATCGGAGTCGCCGGGCTGCCGAACCAAGGAGGAGGAGGAGGAGGCGCCGGGCCGCCGGAATAGGGATGAGGATCGACGGATGAAGGAGGGCCGGATTCGAGGAGGAAGATTGTTTAGGGAAAATCGGGCAAATGGAGGCTAGGGTTCGGCTGCATTTTACTTATACCCGATAGTATAGCCGACGAAATCGCTTTATTTCGTCGGCCATGATATAGTATAGCCGACGAATACAGTGATTTCGTCGGGCATACTATGTCATAGCCGACGAAATCATTTTTCGTCGGCCATGGTATGGCATAGCCGACGAAATTACATAATTCGTCGGCTATAGTCTTCGTCCCTCAGAATCCGTCCGATCTCCCCCATCCAACGGTGGATAATGGGAAGGCGCGGATCACCAGACTTTAGCCGACGAAATATAACTTCGTCGGCTATACTTTTGGTCAAACTACAAAGTCAAACCTCTAAACGCTGTAAAACGGAAATTGGGCCGTCTAAATGACGTTTTTTGGCCTGACCTTCAACAGAGAATAGTTTCAGATCGATGCGACGCATCTAATCGTATAAAAATTTCCCCCAAAATATTTACCGCCCGTCAGGCTACCCATAGGAAAACGGGAGTAAAAAACAGCAAACCGCAACATTCGGCACACAGATTTTGTCGGAATCTTCCCATTTTTCAACCGTAGCCGTATTTCAATATTTCGGTCATGTCTTATTTCACGACATATTTGCATTTGAAGGGTCTACGTATAGTAGGTATTTGAAACTATACATTCACTTAAACACTTAGTAAACAAGTTAAGGAACATTAGTGCATATATTCCGATTTTGAATCTCAAAGTTTGGAAAATCTATTCCAACCGTCAGATATCACCGTTAAGGTTAAATACAAGTATGAAAAAAAATCCAACTACATCTGACAACGTTGAAGGCTCGATCGGGACGGTCAAACCGCAAAGTCAAACCTCTAAACGCTTTAAAACGGAAATTGGCCCGTCTAAATTACTTTTTTTTGCCTGACCTTCAACAGAGAATAGTTTCAGATCGATGCGACGCATCTAATCGTATAAAAATTTCCCCCAAAATATTTACCGACCGTCAGGCTACCCATAGGAAAACGGGAGTGAAAAACAGCAACCTGCAACATTCGGCACACAGATTTTGTCGGAATCTTCCCATTTTTCAACCGTAGCCGTATTTCAATATTTCGGTCATGTCTTATTTCACGACACATTTGCATTTGAAGGGTCTACGTATAGTAGGTATTTGAAACTATACATTTACTTAAACACTTAGTAAACAAGTTAAGGAACATTAGTGCATATATTACGATTTTGAATCTAAAAGTTTGGAAAATCTATTTCAACCGTCAGATATCACCGTTAAGATGAAATACATGTATGAAAAAAAATCCAAGGTTATCGGACAACGTTAAAGGCTCGATCGGGACGGTCAAACTGCAAAGTCAAACCTCTAAACGCTGTAAAACGGAAATTGGGCCGTCTAAATGACGTTTTTTGGCCTGACCTTCAACAGAGAATAGTTTAAGATCGATGCGACGCATCTAATCGTATAAAAATTTCCCCCAAAATATTTACCACCCGTCAGGCTACCCATAGGAAAACGGGAGTAAAAAACAGCAAACCGCAACATTCGGCACACAGATTTTGTCGGAATCTTCCCATTTTTCAACCGTAGCCGTATTTCAATATTTTGGTCATGTCTTATTTCACGACACATTTGCATTTGAAGGATGAAGCAATGGTTTGTCGATAGTGATAGAAAATGGAAACAGCTCTTTTTTTGTTTTTTTTTTAATCATAGCCGACGAAATCAAACCTAGTATTCGTCGGCTATTGTTTTGTCGTTTTCTGTTAAAAACTTATGGCCGACGAAATATATAATGTTCGTCGGCCATTGTTCGTAATATTATTATTTTTTTAAAAACTTATGGCCAACGAAATAGTTAGTTTTCGTCGGCCATTGTTCGTAAAATAATTTTTTTTAATAAATTATGGCCGACGAAATAATTAGTTTTCGTCGGCCATTGTTCGTAAAATATTTTTTTTAATACATTATGGCCGACGAAATAATGCATTTTTCGTCGGCCATTGTCCGTTTAGCCGACGAAATAATGCATTTTTCGTCGGCCATTCTCTGAAAAAAAAAACCTAAAAAATCAGTGGTTTTACACCTCTCCTATTTCGATGTCCTGTTCACATATAACCAAAATTGAACATAAAAAATCAGAAACCCAACAGTCAACATATTTCAAATTTTTATTTAAGGGGTTTGGAACCCAGCCTAGCTGGGAGGCTCATCCCCACGCCCGGTCATTAGAAATGAGTTGATTACAAGTGAAAGGATTACATCATTTAAATTACTTAATCCGTCGGATTGTAATCGGAATCATCGGATGAGTCTGCTTCGGTTTCTGAATTGCTCGATAGGGGTAATCTATGTCTTTCCTCACCACTAGAGTCCTCGTTAGTTTCTTCAATTGGATCAACATCAACAAGCAGTGGCTCTTCACGTCGAATTCGCACCGGCGTGTCTAGACGAATAAAAGAGGAGTCAGGAATACCGTTTGAGTTGGGCTCTTGATACGCGGTGCCCCCTTCCTCGTTCTCTTCGGCCACTCCAAGTGTAGACGCCCGGTAAATGTTGCGATGGTGGATAGTGTTGACTACTTTCCACGGGTCACCCTTGGCGAGATCATCAAGATAAAACACTTGTTTCACCCATGTGGCTAAAACGAACGGGTCGTCCTCATACCATGATGTACTAGTGTTCACAGAACTTACGCCGTATTGATCGGTTTTCATGCTCTGCGGCCGTGTGTCAAACCATCTACACTTGAAAAGGTGCACTTTCATGCCTTCCCCGTAATGCAGTTCCACAACCGAATGGAGAACACCGTAATAGTCAACTCCACCATCCCCACCATGTGCCATAACCCCTGAATTTTGTGTTTTCAGTCTGAGGTCTCTCTCTTCACATCGAAATAACACACCATTCACCTTGCACGTCGCATAAACTTTTGAATAGACCGGCCTCCTCGCTAAAAGTCTGAGTTCGTGCGACCAATTTGGGTGATTATCATTTGCAATAAGGTCCATCTGCAACCATCAGAATCAACTATAAATATGAATAAATATACACAATAATATATGAACACGTATAAAATAGTGTTAAAGGTACGTACCCAGCGACCGAAATACTCTGCGAATGTCTGGTTGTGGTAATCGCGATCACTTGCTACTCCTTCACAGCGTAGATGTATGTCCTTCCAAAACTGAACTTCTGGACAGTTGATTAGTACCCACCAATGTGCAATGGCTACCTCATAATCTTTCAACTTATAGGAAACTGGCATGTTTCCACCGAGTACAACATCGTCGGAGAGTATGGAAAGATTGAACTGTGAAGGTACATCTTCCGGTATGCTTTCCTGTAACGCTCCGAAATACAGCTTCATGTAGGTAACGCACTCGTGCGCAATATATGCTTCAGCTATACATCCTTCAGGTGCGGATCTGTTTTGGACAAAACCACCGTATTGTCCAAGTTGCCTATAAATCAAGTTTTTAAAGTGTTATGATAATACATTAACACTATATCACATATATTGATGAGGAAATTAACATAAGGTGTAAAATACGTACCTTTCCATCGGATACATCCAAGTGAAGTGCACAGGACCGGTAAGCAACAACTGCCGAGGAAGATGGATCATGAGGTGAGGCATGATGTCGAAAAAATTTGGAGGAAATATCATCTCAAATTTACACATGATATGAACGATGTCTTGTTGCATTTCCCGGAGGTCAGATTTTCTCACTTCCCGTGTGCATACCTTCTGGAAAAATCTTGCCAACGCTACTAACGGCTCCACAACGTGACGGGGAAGGAACGGTCGAATGAAAACAGGGAAGAGACGTTGTAGCAGGATATGATTGTCATGACTTTTCAACCCGTACAGATTGTTGCATTGTCTGTTGACACACTTGGCTATATTTCCAGCAAAGCCTGAAGGATACTTGGCCCGACTTATCCAATGCAAAATTTCTGATTTATGCTCAGGCTTGACGGTGTAAGGAGCTTGAGGCATTTTTCTCTTCCCTTGTTTCAACCATAGTGGTTTTCTGATATTCATGTTTTGCATATCAGTGCGAGCCTTAGGACCGTCTTTCGTCTTCCCCTCCAAGTTCAGCGTTGTGCCCACCACACTTTCAGAAACATTTTTTTCTATGTGCATAACGTCTAGGAAGTGTCGGATCAGCAACTCACACCAGTACGGGAGTTCCCACAATATGCTCCTATGTGTCCAGAATTTGTACTCCTCAGGCCTTTCAGGTATTTCCGCTACAATATCGGGATGATTGCTAAGGGGCCCAAAATCGTACTCATTAAGTCTTGCTAAAATTTCTCTTCCTGTCCATCTTCTGGGAGCAAGGCCGTGTTCTTCGGTTCCATCAAATGCGGCGGACTCGTAACGCCAGTGGTGATCCGCCGGAAGGAACACACGATGACCCATTCGGCATATCTTGTTGCAATGAGGGGTGCTCCCATAATCGGTGAGGCACTCTGGACAAGCCTTGTATCCCCTGACAACGCTGCCCGAAAACATCCCATAAGCAGGAAAATCACTGATGGTACCAATAACCATGGCATGCATCTGGAACGTCTCCTGCTTGTACTTGTCAAAAGTGGGATGACCAACGTCCCACAATACCTTAAGCTCTTCAATCAATGGTCTCATATACACATCGAGACATTTCCCTGGGTAACCAGGCCCCGGAATCAACAACGTCAACATATTATATTCCTTCTTCATGCACATCCACGGAGGAAGGTTGTAAGGTACCAAAACCACCGGCCATATACTGTATGAAAGACTCATGGTGCCGAAAGGGTTGAACCCGTCAGTTGAGAGCCCGAGCCTGACGTTTCTGACATCTGACGCAAAAGAAGGAAACTCATTGTTTATATGCTTCCAAGCCGCTCCGTCAGAGATGTGTGTCATGATATCTGTGTCTCCCGCGTCCCGCTCACCGTGCCACCTCATAGCTTTTGCGGTGGTTTCTGACATGTACAACCGCTCAAGCCTATCTCTCAACGGAAAATACCGAAGCACTTTCACAGGTTTCCTATTGCCTGCTCCCGTCAACTTATATCGGTCAGACTGACATATCGGACATGCGTCAAGGCTAGCAAGGTCATTCCCTTCTGCATCTTTACCCCAGAAGAGAACGCAGTCAAATGCGCATGTATGGATCTTAATGTAGGAAAGCCCTAGATCTTTGAGGATACTTCGGACCTGACGGTGATTGGTAGGATTACGATGACCCTCCTCCAACAACGAAGAAGTGTACTGTAGATATTCATCTACTTGCCTGATAGTCGATTTTGTCTCGACTTTAATCCTCATTACCTCCATCACACTTTCAAGAACTGTCTTCTCAGAACTTGAACACACAGGGGTCTGTTGCAATGCAATCAGTTTGTTGTACTTGTCAAAGGCAGCAGTGTTGACAACTTGTGGGAACCGCTGCACCGGGTCCTGCATATATTGTTCCCCATGTACACCGCTTTCAAAAGGAAACACGTCGTTGACGAATGTCATTGTTGGATCGTTGGATGTACTACTACTGCCCGCCTCAAAATAATGCCCATGATCATGCGATCCATCTAATGATGGCTCACCGTGATATATCCAACGTGTGTACTTCGGCCAAAACCCATTGCTCTTTAGGTGCTCCCATACTGTCCTAATCGGAAATCGACACATATCACTGCGACACTTACATTTCTTGCACGGGCAATAATGGTACGGTCCTTTTGCATTTTCTTCGACGAACTGCATAAAATCCACAACTCCTGTAGTGTATCGTCGGTCATGCCTTGGAAGCGAAATCCAACTCTTATCTCGATCCATATATAGCCTGATAATAATATATATGTATAACTTTAATTAATAATAAATTAATTAACACATATATATTACAATATATATTATTATCAACATCAACTCATATATATATATACCATTAATTAACAACCATTATTTAAGTTCATTACACTATCAACAACCATTAATTAACATATTTATATATATTTTAACACTAATTAAAATAACATTATTAAATTAAAACACATAATTATACTCTAACTGAAAATCAACTCAACTACAACTCAAAATCAACATATATACATACATTCTAACACTAAAATACAACAACAAAACAAAAAATCACTTACTATATCAAAATCACTAAAACTCAAAATCAACATATATATATACACATATATATATATACATACCTATATATAGCTCCACAATGTAAGAGAGGACGGATTTCAATAATACCCACAGATTTTTCACTCTTTCTCCCGTTTTTTTTTTAAATGAGCAGCTTCTGTCCAGATCTGAAAATATAAAGACTTATAGCCGACGAAATTGCCCACTTCGTCGGCCATTCTTCCCAAAGTTATATAGCCGACGAAAACTTTAAATCGTCGGCCATTATAGAATTATAGCCGACGAAATAAAGCTATTTCGTCGGCCATAGGTTTATAGCCGACGAAAAACTTTAAATCGTCGGCCATTCTATGTGTATGGCCGACGAAATAATGAATCGTCGGCCATTCTATGTGTATGGCCGACGAAATTTTTTCTTTGGCCGACGATTTTTAATTTTTACCGACGAACTAATTAATTTTCGTCGGCCATAAATGTAATATTTATTTTAAAAAAACTTATGGCCGACGAAATAATTAATTTTCGTCGGCCATTATTATTATAGCCGACGAAATGATGCATTGTTCGTCGGCTATTCTATGAAAAAAATAAAAAAATAATGATGATGTTAGTGACACTTCGGGTAGCATAAGTTCTCTTTCTCGTGCTTCGATGAAAGGAAAACAGAATGCCAAGCTCTCTGCAGTTTTTATCAAAACAGAATGATGATCAGAAGGTGATCCAGGCTACTAAAATGTTCAAACCGAAAGATCCTTTTTTCGCAGTTATCTTGTAACCATTCGACTTCATTAACTACTTAATCCTCACCAGATAACAGTTAATGAAGTTGAATGGTTGCAAGATAACTGCGAAAAAAGGATCTTTCGGTATGACCAATTTAGTAGCCTGGATGACCTTCTGATCATCATTCTGTTTTGATAAAAGCTCCAGAAACCGTCAGATATTCTGTTTTCCTTTTATCGAAGCACGAGAAAGAGGACTTATGCTACCCGAACTGTCACTAACATCATCATTATTTTTTTAACACTAATTAAAATAACATCAAAACCGATTACTCTTTAGGATTAAAATAACATCAAAACATATATTAAAACTCAAAATCAACTCATGCAACTAAAACCCAAAATCAACATATATACACATGTACGTACCTATATATAGCTTCACAATGTAAGAGAGGACGGATTTCAACAATATCTACTGATTTTTCACTCTTTCTCCCGTTTTTTGCAAATGAGCAGCTGCTGGCCAGATCTGAAAATATAAAGACTTATAGCCGACGAAATTGTAAAATTCGTCGGCCATACTCCAAAAGTTGTATAGCCGACGAAAATATTAATTCGTCGGCCATTATTGGAGTATAGCCGACGAAAAGAAAAATCGTCGGCCATTATTGGAGTATAGCCGACGATTTTTACTTTGTACCGACGAAATAAAAATCGTCGGCCATTCTATAGGAATGGCCGACGATTTTTTTTTTTTAGCGACGAAAAAAAATTTTCGTCGACCATTCCTGGGAATAGCCGACGAAAAATCATTTCGTCGGCCGTTGTTTTTTTTTTTCGTCGGCACAACTTATTTTTCTGGTAGTGATAAGCTGAGAAGAACTAGCAAGTGTTCACCGGTGCTTCAAACAGGCCGCAACACCAGGGTAATCTCCCTGCAGCCTAGCAATGGGAAACGATAGCCCGGTAGAGGCTCAGTGAATCCCGTTTCTGCAGATAGCCCGGTAGAGGCTCAGTGAATCCCGTTTCGGCAGATCGGCCAGTTGAAGCCTAGTGAAGCTCCGCTTCGTACCGATAGGGCAGAGTGCCCGGCCGAAATTCCGTGCACATTCCTTGCATGGCGGATTTCAATGCCTCATTATCATCCCGTGCATAAATCTCTTGCATGGCGGATTTCAACGCCTCATTATCATCCCGTGCATAAATCTCTTGCATGGCGGATTTCAACGCCTCATTATCATTCCATGCACACGTCTGTTGCATGGCATCATGGCATCATGACATCATCATTATCATCTTGGCTCCATGCTCATAACACCACACTTAGTCATATTGCTGCTTATATTGCAAGTGTGCTTATAAACTATTGCTTCCCATCGGTAACAGGTACTCACCTCGGTCACGCCCAATCTTCAACGCGGACTTGGGGGACTGGGCACCGTTAGATTGGTAACCCCGCGGGTCTGCGGGACAAGAGCAAGACAGATTTAAGTCCCCATTCAAGATTGCACTTGACCGGGAACTTGGGGGACTTGTTGACAGTAGCCGCAGAGATGCTACAGCAGGCCCACAGACCCGCGGCAAGCGCACCAGGGCCCGGCCCAAGGGTCGGGACCGGATCATCAGCACCCGGCCTCGGGGCCTGGCACTCTACCCTGCCTCCAGGAACCCAGGGGCCGGGGGCGCCAGCCTGCCTAAAAGGGCTTCAGAAAGTATAAGCAGAAGGGAATCAGTCCCACATCGAAGAGTAAGGCCAGTCCTTACCCCCAACCACCTATATATGGGCCCCAACTACCTTCTTTATGAGGTAACTCGTCTCTCTCCCCGCTTACATACGTGCCTCAGTTATATACATTCCAACTATACTAACTTAGGCATCGGAGAGGTGAAGGCCGGCCCGCCCGGTATTCTCCTTAGTGAGCAGGATTGCAGGAGACAGTTGGATTCATCAAGTATCTACTAGACCCCCGGGTTTAGGCAGAAACAGGTAGTATAGGAATAATAACAAGAATAATTACAACCGCCGTGATGTCAAATTAGGAGTAGATCGAGGCTATATATGCCTCTCTTAAACAATCTCGCTTAAACAATCTCTGTCTCTCTGTCTCTCTATGGGGCAAGATGAGGAGGTTTCTTCTTTAAAGATGGTGGTTATTATGGTAGTGACACAGATTTTGTATAGCCTTACCAATGTACTGTACAAGATGGTTCTGGTTCTAGGAATGAACTTGAGTATTTTGGTGGCCTACAGGCTTATGTTTTCAGCTGCCTTTATTGTTCCACTGGCCCAACTACTCGAGAGGTACATAAAAGTTACTCCCATTCTCGTCTCTAATAGAGAAATTGCACCGTTACTCATGTTAGACTTACCATAAATATGCTCATTGTATATTCAGGGATATCAGGCCTAAAATTACTTGGGTTCTGTTGTTTCAAGCTTTTCTTTGTGGCTTACTCGGGTACGTATGTATTAATGTATATGTCCAGAATTTTAAGTGATCTGTCTTTTTTGTGTGCTGATGATTCCATTGCCGAATAGTATGTATGCCTCAACCTTTAATCGTTGTGCAGGGCAACAATGTCGCAGAACTTATATATACTGTGCCTATCATTTACATCACCCACATTTGTTGCTGCCATCTATAATCTTCTCCCTGCCATTACCTTTGTTATAGCTGTGTGTTTTAGGTAAGAGAGTTCAAAATTGGTACTTACACCTCTTTGCTTAATAGAGCTTCATCTTTTTTTTTATAAGCAATCAATATGCTATCTATATCTCCTTAATATTTTCAAAATGCCCCTCATTGAAGAAAATGATAATGAAAAAAGTTTAGTTTTGAACAAAAAAAAATTGTAAAGGTTTTTCTAAAAAAAAGAATAAAGTGATTCATATATATTAGCTCTTGACAATCATTCCAGCCGTTTGTTGGATGTTAGTTTCGTTGTATTATACTAGAATGTCATCATTTCAGGCTAGAGAAGTTGACACTCGGATGCAAATTATATTCTACTATAGCCAAAATTATGGGGACTGTGGTCGGTATAGGAGGAGCTATGTTATTTACATTCTACCGAGGACCACAATTCGCAATCTGGAACACCCATATTGACCTGCTTAAGCCATATCACAACAGCAGCGGGTTATCTTTGTCATTGCACACACACAATCCCGGGTTGGGGTTCTTGGCTGGCCTGGGTAGCATCGTGTGCTTCGCACTATGGCTCATCATTCAGGTTATTTCCCAAAGTTCAGCAGCAGATGTTAATATGCGTTATATTTGTTTTTTTATTTTTAAAATAAATAAATTAATGTTATTCTACTTCAACAGGCGAAGATGAGTAGGACATATCCATATCCGTACACAAGCACCGCTCTGATGTCCACCATGGGATGTGTTCAGTCTGTTATTTTTGCGCTTTGTGTGGAGAGAGATTGGAATCAGTGGAAGCTGGGTTGGGATATTCGACTGTGGACAGCTGCCTATACGGTACAACGACTACTCTAACTAATTGTAACTGCTGACATTGTTTATCCGATTCATAGCTGATTAGCTGCTGACATGGTTTGTGTTGAAATTAAATTGGACCTTATGTTGTGCATGATGTTCATGCAGGGAGTCGTGGTTTCGGGAGTGTTGGTGGTTGTGATGGCTTGGTGTGTACAAAAACACGGGCCAGTGACTAGAAAATAATGGTTTAATATTTGCTTGATTATTATTCTTCTCCATAAGGGGGTATATATAGGGTACAAAGCTTATATCTACAAGGAAAAGTATATCCTAAGATTACATAGAATAATCTACCTATACATACAAGGAAAGTAAACATCCTAGTATATTCTACACTCCCCCTCAAGTTGGTGCATAGATGTCAATCATGCCCAACTTGTCAATTGAATCGTCAAATGCTTTCCTTGACACTCCTTTTGTAAGAACATCTGCCAACTGGTTTTCTGTATATACGAAAGGGAATCGAATGACTTTCCTGTCCAAGTTCTCTTTGATAAAGAATCGATCCACCTCCACATGCTTAGTTCGATCATGCTGAACTGGATTATGGGCAATTTCAATTGCTGACGTATTATCACAATGCAAGTCCATAGGCTTCTTGAGTTTGACACCTAAGCTCTTTAACACATTTCGGATCCACAACAATTCACATACGCCATGTGCCATACCTCGAAATTCTGCTTCTGCACTTGATCTAGCAACAACTTTTTGTTTCTTACTACGCCAAGTCACTAGATTTCCTTCAACAAAAGTGAAGTAACCAGATGTAGATCTTCTATCAGTCTTATCACCTGCCCAATCAGCATCTGTGTATCCCATGACCTCTAATTCATTCTTCTTTTCAAACAACAAACCTTTTCCAGGTGCCTTCTTGAGATACTTTAAAATACGATATACTGCATCCATATGCTCTTCACTGGGACAATGCATAAATTGGCTAACCACACTCACAGCATAAGCAATATCAGGTCTAGTATGAGAAAGATAAATAAGTCTCCCTACTAGACGTTGGTACCTTCTTTTATCTGTTGAAACTTGATTCGGATAGATGGCAAGGTTGTGATTCATCTCAATTGGTGTATCAGCTGGTTTGCAATCAAGCATCCCTGTTTCAGCTAACAGGTCAAGTACATACTTGCGTTGGGACAAAGAAATTCCTTTCTTGGACCTTGCCACTTCAATCCCAAGAAAATACTTCAGTTGTCCAAGATCTTTCATCTCAAACTCCTTCGAAAGATATTTCTGCAGGGCCTCCATCTCTTTCGGATCATCTCCTGTGACAATCATATCATCAACATATACTATCAGGGCAGTGATCTTACCCTGACTATGCTTAATGAACAAAGTATGGTCTGAGTTGCTCTGTCTATAACCAAACGCCTTCATTGATTTTGAAAATCTTCCAAACCAAGCTCTGGGTGATTGCTTTAAGCCATATAATGACTTCTTCAATTTGCAAACTTTGCCTGCATCGCAAGGCTTATTTTTGACTCCTTGTGGTACATCCATATAAACCTCTTCTTCTAAATCTCCATTGAGGAATGCATTCTTTACATCAAACTGGCGAAGGGGCCAATCTCTAGTTGCTGCTAGTGAGATCAATATTCTGACAGTGTTGATCTTTGCTACAGGTGCAAATGTCTCTTCATAATCAATTCCGTAGCGTTGGGTGTACCCTTTGGCAACCAGTCTGGCTTTATATCTGTCAATACTCCCATCTGCTTTGAGTTTCACTGTATACACCCAACGACATCCAACAGTCTTCTTTCCAGGTGGCATTGTCACAATATCCCAAGTTGAATTTTTCTGCAAGGCTTCAAGTTCTTCATTCATCGCTTGTTTCCACTTGGGATCTGCCAATGCATCTTGTACACTACTTGGAATAGATGCAGAAGATAATTGATTGACAACAAATGCATGTGACCCAGACAACCTATGATTAGACATAAAATTGGCTATAGGGTATTTTGCTTTGGCTGTGATGTCCGGCTCATAATGTTTTGGAGGAATACCCTTAGTAACTCTATGAGATTTTCTAGGTTCACTGGAAAGTAATGGTACCTGATGAGGAACATTCGCAGTAGATTCTTTAATTGATGATGTAGATGAGGGACTCGAAACTGTACTTGGTTCGGAAGGTGTTCTGTGGTCTGATGCAACATATGTTGGAAAAGTAATCTGTGGCTCAGTATTAGACACGTCAGCAGGAGATGGTGCAGCAGGAAGGGCTGGCTCGGCTAGAAGATGCGGCGCACGGCTTGGCTCGGCTGGAGGAAGAGTAGGTGCTGCATGTGGCTCGTCATGATGGCTGGTTGACTTGTCCGTGAGGGCATGATTGATGTGGGGGCCGGCCTCTTGTCTTCTTGCTCTCTGCTCCCTCTCTGCTCCCTCTCTGCACTCTTCCTCTTGTCTTCTCCCTCTCTGCTCTCTCTCTGGACACATTTCAGTTTGACTTTGGTTTGGAGAAGACACGTTGGGCCCACCAACTTGCACATACTGGTCACCAATCTGCTCATTAGCAACACCAAATCTGGACTCCAATGCTTCTAACTGCTTAAATTCTTCTATATCAAATGAATATTCTAAATTTCCTTCACAAGCTTTCTCCCCCTGAAGGGAAGACTCTGAAACTCCTCTTGAGAAATAAGGCTCAGATTCCCGAAAAGAAACGTCAAGTGATGTATGTATTGTGTCAGTATGAGGTTCATAACATCTGTAACCCTTCTGAAACTCTGCGTAACCCACAAAAATACACTTTCTTGCACGATGATCAAGTTTACTTCGTTGAGGCTTGGGAATATGAACATACACTGTGCAGCCAAATACACGCGGCTCTAAGTTAGGCATTGATGGAATTGAAAGAAGCTTGTAAAGTTGTTGCTGAGGGTTTTCAAACTCAATTACTCGAGAAGGAGTGCGATTGATGAGATATGCAGCAGACTTCACAGCTTCTCCCCAATATTCACGAGGCATATTCATGCCAAACAACGAGGCACGAACAACTTCAAGTAACTGCCGATTCTTCCGTTCTGCCAATCCATTTTGCTGAGGAGTATAAGAATTTGAAGTTTGATGTCGAATTCCATGAAACTGTGTGAATTCTTGCATAAGGCCATTAACATATTCTCCACCATTGTCAGACTGGAAAACACGGATGGTCTGTTGATATTGTGTAGACACCATTTTGTGAAACTCTTTGAACCTAGAACAAACATCACTTTTGTTTTTCAAGAGGGACACCCAAGTCATTCGGGTGCAATCATCAATAAAGGTAACGAAATAACGAGCGCCACATAGTGAAGGGATTTTCGCAGGGCCCCATACATCAGAGTGGATCTTCATGAAAGGGACTTGACTTTTGTGAAGACTTGGTGAGTATGAAACACGGTGACTCTTAGCCAGTTCACAAGTGTCACAATGGAAATCAGAAGCATTGACACTAGAAAATAACTGTGGTTGCAGCTTCTTGAGATAATGGAAGTTGAGGTGTCCTAGGCGACGATGCCAAAGCCACACAGCTTCTCTTCCACTTACGACGCCATGAACTTGATTAGCTTGCCCCAAAAGATGTTTATGTTTTTCTCCAGTCTCTGTCAAATCCAGGTAGTATAATTTCCCTTTTCTTACACCATAACCAAGAATTCGCCTGGTCAGAATGTCTTGAAACACACAGAATGATGGATAAAAGGTAACAATACATGCAAGGGATAGAATAATCTGACCAACAGACAGAAGATTATGTGCTAGTGATGGAACAACAAGGACAGATTCAAGAGTTAATGTATCAGATAAGACAACAGAACCTTCTCCAGTAACTGTAGTTGGTGTACCATCAGCAGTAGACACGACATCTTGATAGGAAGGTTTAACTGTGATCAAGAGACTAGGATCATTTGTCATGTGGTCTGATGCACCTGTATCAATTATCCAAGACCTGTTCGAAATAAATCTATCTTGTGCCATCAAAAACTCGGAGTACCGGAACAAATTGTCTGTCTTGTGGTGTTGCTATTTCAACTGCCTAGAGTGGACCACGTGTCTTGTGATGTCCTTGTCTTGTCAATTGAGGTCAGGGAGCAGGGAATTGTGGAGGTGGGAATTGTAAACCAGGCTGGGGCCCACGCCTGCACAGGGACAGATGCTGTTTGTGGAGGAGAAATTTGCTTTGGAGAAATTTGCTTTTTTTGGCGGGAAATTTGGCGGGGGACAAGACCTGCTTTGGAGCAGGAAACGCTGCAGTTCGTCGACTTGGCTGGGTCGTCGGCTCGGCTCAGGTGAGTGGCTTCTAGCACGTGGTGGGGTCAAGCTGCTGCTCCTCCAATTTGCACGTTCTGCTCCTTTTGTTCTGCTTTGCTTTTTGGGTTTGTTGCTGTATAAATTTGGTGTTGCTTTGGTTTGTACTTTTGCTATGTGGTTGTGAGTTTTACTGCTGGGATGTGCGATTTGGATGGATTTCAGATTTGCGTTTTGTGTGTGATTTTTGCAGCGGAAATTTGTTTTAGGGTTTGCGATTTTGTTTTGGGTTGGCTCTGATACCAACTAGAAAATAATGGTTTAATATTTGCTTGATTATTATTCTTCTCCATAAGGGGGTATATATAGGGTACAAAGCTTATATCTACAAGGAAAAGTATATCCTAAGATTACATAGAATAATCTACCTATACATACAAGGAAAGTAAACATCCTAGTATATTCTACAGCATTCACTCCCCTCACACTGTTGGTAGTAGCTCTTGGTAGTTCCTTGTTCTTGGGTGAAAAGTTTAGTGTCCGAAGGTATATTTATGCATATTAATATTAGTAATTCTTTTTTCATCATATGTGAAAGGCAAAGCCAAGTGTAAAAATCATCAGTTTTCCAAATTTGGATGCATGCGATATTGAACTTTAACAATTTGTGTCTTTTGGCCATGATGATGGGACAAACAGCA
Source organism: Potentilla sterilis (assembly GCA_963682095.1). Lineage (NCBI taxonomy): Eukaryota > Viridiplantae > Streptophyta > Magnoliopsida > Rosales > Rosaceae > Potentilla > Potentilla sterilis. Next base: position 29,062,226 of record OY821766.1, read on the forward strand.
TATTAGGAGGAGTTCTAATTGTCTGCGGCCTATACATGGTCTTGTGGGGGAAAGGCAAAGACCATCATTAAGCGTCGGATTTGGACAATAATCAGAATGCAGATGCACTAAATAAAGGACCTCGGTCAAATTGTCTGCGATTAGAGGCACAATGCAATATCAAATTGCAACAAGTAACAACACTGTATACTGAGAAACTTAATTTCGTTGCTGCTGGCTAAGTGTATAAGCATGTAGACACGTTTGCTATTTGGAACTAGCTGATACCTATTATTAAAAACAACAAAATCTTTGGCAGTTACATATGCCTCAAACACAAATTTGAAGTAAATGAGTCATCTACCCATTAGAATCCCAAAAGCCTTGAACTACGAGTGGCTTGATTTCCTCTAGGGTACGTAGGCAATCCATCATAAATTCCGGGTGCAGCTATAAAAACAAACAAAATCATATCGGTTTCTTTATAAATGGAATCAATTGGTGTTCCCTTGTAACAAGAGATTGTAATTAAGAGACATATTCTGTCTTGAATGGCTCGAACACAAAGTAATCATACTCTAGTCCATTAGTGGAAACGAGTGAGATGGCGTTGGGTGAAATTTTACACTTTTGTGCAGTATGGTATTTTTGCCCGACTACACTAATTTGCTCGAGTTCAATGCCCTTGCACATGGATTTTTTATTTTCATTCAGCAGGATTTTATATACAGTAATTTAAATACATTGAAAGTCCAACCTGCAAGTTTGGCACCAGATCCTTATACTTTGAATCCCCAACATGTTCAGCCTTTCAACCTCTACAGAATCATAAAACCTAATGAACATCATATTGACCCGGAATGAAGTAATGAAACAAAAGCTAAGCCATGGGGAATCGAAACCCTTCAATGTCCCTCTAAAAGAAAGACGATCAAAAAGTGGTAATAATCCTTAGAATTTACAAAAAATGGTAATTTAGGGTTTAGGGTTTAGGGTTTAGGGGTTTAGGGTTTTAGGGGTTTGGGGTTTAGGGGTTTAGGGTTTTAGGGGTTTGGGGTTTAGGGTTTAGGGTTTTAGGGGTTTGGGGTTTGGGGTTTGGGGTTTGGGGTTTCGGGTTTTGGGTTTGGGGTTTAGGGTAAGGCAATTAATAGCTGGATCGCCTGTTAAACCATAAATAAAATAAATTTAATGTGTTAAAAATTGCTCAAATTATGTTAGGAGGTGTTTTTAAGTGTAAAATAATGTAATAAACCTAAGGTTGAAAATTGATAAATTTCCTCAAAACTCGTGTGCTATAGCAAGGAGTTTTGACTGAAACTGGACAAAATTTGAAGCAGCAACTAATACGTAAATGAATTTAAAAACGACGTTATTGAGGTATATAGGAGAGGAATAAAACACATCCCAAACTTCAAAATTCACTCATAGCCTCAATGAATGAAATTTCAATTGCTTTACAAGATCGATACACATATGGCAACAAATCTAGGCGGGATCGCCTGTTAAACCATAAATAATATAAATTTAAGGTGTTAAAAATGACTCAAATTATGTTAGGATGTTTTTAAGTATAAAATAATTAAAAAAAAAATAGTAGTTTGAAAATTGAGAAAATTCCTCAAAACTCGTGTGCTATAGCAAGGATTTTTGGCTGAAAATGGAAAAAATTTAAAGTGGTAACCAATATGTAAATCAATTTAAAAACGACGTTCTTGACGTACATAGGAGATGAATAAAATACATACCAACCTTCAAAATTCACTGATTACCTCAAAAAATTAAATTTCAATTGTTCTACAAGATCGGTACTCGTAAGACAACAAATCCAGGATGGATCGCCTGTTAAACCATAAATTATATAAATTTAAGGTGTTAAAAATGTCTCAAATTATGTTAGAAGGTGTTTTTATGAGTAGAATTATGGAAAAAACTGTTGGTTGAAAATTGAGAAATTTCCTTAAAACACCTATGCTATAGCAAATGGTTTTGGCTGAAACTGAACAAAATTTGAAGCGGCAACCGATACTTAAAAGAATTTAAAAACAACGTTCTTAATGTATATAGGAGAGGAATAAAACACATCCCAACATTCAAAATTCACTCATAGCCACACAAAAATAAAATTTTAATTGCTTTACAAGATCGGTACTCGTAATTAGGCAACAAATCCAGGCTAAAACGCCTGTTAAACCATAAATAATATAAATTTAAGGTGTTAAAAATTGCTCAAATTAAGTTAGGAGGTGTTTTTAAGTGTAAAATAATGGAAAAAACCATAGGTTGAAAATTCATAATCTTCTCAAAATTTGTGTGCAATAAGAAGGATTTTTGGCTGAAACAAGACAAAATTTGAAGCGCAACCGATACGTGAACGATTTTGAAAATGACGTTCTTGATGTATATAGGAGAGGAATAAAACACATCCCAACCTTCAAAATTCACTCGTAGTTTCAAAAAATGAAATTTCAGTTGCTTTATAAGATCGATACTCGTAAGGCAATTAATGGCTGGATTGCCTGTTAAACCATAAATAATATAAATTTAAGGTGTTAAAAATGGCTCAAATTATGTTAGGAGGTGTTTTTAAGTGTAAACTAATGGAAAAAAACAATAGATTTAAAATTGAGAAATTTTCTGAAAACTCTATTGCTATAGTAAGGGATTTTGGCTTAAACTGGACAAAATTTGAAGAGACAACCGATACGTTAATGAATTTAAAAAAAACGCTCTTAATGTATATGGGAGAGAAATAAAACACCTCCCAACCTTCAAAATTCACTCATATCCTCAAAAAATGAAATTTCAATTGCTTTACAAGATCGGTACTCGTAAGGCAATTAATAAGAGGATCGCCCGTTAAACCATAAATAATATAAATTTAAGGTGTTAAAAATGACTCAAATTATGTTAGGAGGTGTTTTTAAGTGTAAATAATAGAAAAAACTGCATGTTGAAGATTGAGAAATTTCCTCAAAACTCTATTGCTATAACAAGGGGTTTTGGCTGAAACTTGACAAAATTTGAAGCGCCAATCGATACATAAATTAATTTAAAAATGACGTTCTTGAAGTATATAGGAGAGGAATCCCAACCTTCAAAATTCACTTATAGCCTCAAAAAATTAAATTTCAATTGCTTTATAAGATCGGTACTCGTAAGGCAATTAATAAGATAGATGATCGCCTGTTAAACCATAAATAATATAAATTTAAAATATTAAAAATGGCTCAAATTATGTTAGGTGGTGTTTTTAAGTGTAAAATAATTAAAAAAAAAACAGTAGGTTAAAAATTGAGAAATTTCCTCAAAACTCGTGTGCTAGCTGTATTGGCTCAAACTGAACAAAATTTGAAGCGACAACCGATACGTAATTGAATTTAAAAACGACGTTCTTAAGGTATATAGGAGAGGAATAAAACGCATCCCAACCTTCAAAATTCAATCATAGGCTCAAAATATGAAATTTCAATTGCTTTATAAGATCCGTACTCGTAAGGCAACTAATCCAAGCCGGATCGCCTGCTAAATGATAAATAATAGAAATTTAAGGTGTTAAAAATGGCTCAAATTATGTTATGAGGTTTTTTTAAATGTAAAATAATGGAACAAACCGTAGGTTAAAAATTAAGAAATTTCCTTAAAACTCGAGTTCTATAGTAAGGCGTTTTGGTTGAAATTGAAAAAAATTTGAAGCGGCAACCGATACGTAAATAAATTTAAAAACAACGTTCTTGATGTATATAGGAGAGGAATAAAACACATTCTAACTTTCAAAATTTACTCATGGCCTCAAAAAATTAAATTTTAATTGCTTTACAAGATCGGTACTTGTAAGACAATTAATAAGAGGATTGCTAACGTTGGATCTAGATCAGTTACTTGCTAAAAGTGAGATTTCTAAGGTTGATGGACGGCAGCGTATTAGGAGGAGTCCTAATCGTCTGTGGCTTATACATGGTGTTGTGGGGAAAGAGCAACGAAGAACTCATGGATGCTGTTTCTGTCAAGATTCGGGCGGACCTACAGATACCGGTGGAGTAGGGTGATACCGGTGGAGCACACTTCGTACGGGTCTTGCTGTCTTATAGGGATCCGGGCGGGGCCGGCCTATTACACTCTGAAGCTCAAGTTAGTACGGTAGGGGTAAAGTATAAGTCAACAAGTACGAGTAGTTGAAGAGTTTGTTACATACAACTGAAGGTGGTGGTGCTTCTATATAGGCATCCGAGTGTGAGGGCTGGCCTCACCCCTCGATGTGGGACAACTGCCTTTCTGCACACATAGTGCGCCTGCTATGGTCCTAAGTCTGGCGGATTGGCGCCCCCGGTCCCCGGGTCCCAGCGGCATGGGAGTCCGGCTGGACCTCAAGGCCGGACACCTAGCTCCCTGCCCCGGGTCCTGAATCCGTCCCGGGCGCGGTAGGCAGCGGGTCTGGTGGCCTAGGTAACCCCCCTGGCGGCTACTCTCAACAGATGCAGACAACAATAAAGATAACGTGTTGATTTTGGTTAGGGTTGCCCGCGGTGGATTTTTGGTTAGGGATTTGATTAAGGTTCTTGGCTTTTATTCACACTTTAGAACAAAGTGTTGGTAACGTGTTCTAAGAGAAAAATATAGAATGTAAATCGATATTTCATTCATTGATAATGAGGCATTTATATAGACATTACATTAAGTATCTCAAATAATTAGGGATTCCCTATATACAATAATTTGATTCTACTAATCTAGTCTAATTAGGTTAAGACACACATCGGAAATTACACAATCAACTTTCTTTGAACAATATCAAAATAAATAGGTGTTTGGCTTATATGAAAACAATTTACTTATTATTATTATTTTTATGTTTATTTTTTGTGTTTTTTTGTGGATATAGTGGCAGCGCTATAATTAGGTGTTTGGCTTACCACAAAGATGGCTTCAATCAAGCTACTACTACTCTTCTCCACATTCACTGCGAAAAATTGTCTTCACCTTAATTTGTTCACACCACAACTACTAACGTTAAAATCTCCGAACCAAAAAAGAAATAATACATACAGATAGAAAAGAATATTTTTGAAACCCCCCCACCCCCGCCGGAAAATTATAGATTGATTGCTTTCAATTTTTTACCAATAGATCTCTGCCCAAGAGGTGCGTAGTTCAAATCTTTGGTTGTTGTTTCCTTTTTCTCGTAGTTTGAAGACTCCAGAAACTGATTGATGTTCATGAGAAGAGAAGATTGAACTAAACAGTTTGGGAGGTCTATTGAACTTTGAGCAATTGGGTGTTTGCTAGATATAAAATATATTTGAATTTCTGATTGGGATTGAGATCTGATCTTTGGTTATGCTACTTTCGAATGCAAAATCATGGTTTCATTTTGTATCCATTTTTGATTTGATCTGACGGTGTTATTCTTATTATACTTTATCACTGTGGAAAACATCGTTTATTGGATTTGACTTGAATTGTTCAAATTCAACTCTCTTTATTTTCATGACGCCTCCTCCCCCGCTTTGTGCGTGTGCAAACTACATACTGTATACATAGTATTTATGCATGTCTATATAACTATTTTAAGAAATTCCTCGTTAGATTTACTTTTAAATCACATTCCAATACGATAAAAAAAAAAAAAAACACACACACACACATTTGTGTAATTTATTGACTGTAGGCAAGAAAAAAAATTAATAGCGCTGCCACTAGATCTCACTATATATAATTATTTATGATATTCATTATGTTCTTAATGAATATCGTAATTATTGTATTTACACAGTTCAATTTTTTTAGCCCGTAAAGAGGGTTTTTTAATTATTGGATAAACAACTAAAATGTTATAATGAGTTTGTTGTGAGTCGAACTCATGACCTCCCACTTAATAAGGAGAGACTGTGTCACTAAACCAATTGGTACCGAGCCCAATGTGTTGATCAATTCTAATCCAAATTAATTGTGGTTATATACATGTGTGGGTGTGTGTGTATATGTATATTAATAAATTTTTATTTTTGGTCACAGATCAGACAAATACAGGAGATAGTACCCAGTGAATCTTTTGCAACTCATTTGGACATTTTCTCTCTCAAAGTATGGCGGAGTCTCGTGATATTTCACGTTTGAAACCAATGATTTTGATGGTGCTAAACCAGATTTTGTATAGTGTAACCAACATAATGTACAAATTGGTTGTGGTGGTCGGTATATATGAATCTTAATGTTCTAGTTGCATATCGTCTTTTATTTTCAGTTGGTTTTACCGTTCCGATGGCTGAACTACTCGAGAGGTAAATATGAGGTCTATTAATATTTTTTTTTAATAATATTATTTTTTATGTAGTTTAGTGAATTGTATACTCGAGTTATTCATGTTAAAATACCACACTGATATATATATATATTTTAGGAAGGGCAGGCCAAAAATTACCAAAGTCGTCTTGCTTCAAGCTTTTTTATGTGGTCTCCTTGGGTACGTATGTGTGAGTTAATAACTCTCTCTCTCTCTCTCTCTCTCCATTCCGTTCTGAAATCTTAAGTATATCTTAACTGCAATGGTCGCAGAGCCACATTAGCACAAAACTTGTATATACTGTGCCTGGCGTTTACATCGCCTACATTTGTTGCTGCCATCTACAATCTTCTCCCTGCTATGACCTTCGTCATAGCTGTGTGTTTTAGGTATTTACACCTTTTGGCCCTATTCCTTTCTTTTTATCTTATTATTATTTGGTTAATTAATTATTATGTGATCAGGCAAGAGAAATTAGGATTGGGATCCAAATCATATTCTGGCATAGCCAAAATTGCTGGGACTTTGGTCGGGATAGGAGGGGCTATGTTGTTTACGTTTTACAGCGGACCACTATTCACTCTCTGGAACACCCATATTGACCTCCTTAGGCCATATCGCAATAGTAGCGGGCCGTCATCCTCATCGCACAGACAGAGTCCTGGATTAGGATTCCTGGCTGGAGCAGGAAGCAACTTGTGCTTTGCAATGTGGCTCATTGTTCAGGTGAATTCACGTATATGTATAGTTGGAGTTGAAAGAAAAAAAAAAAAAAGGATGTGTCTTTTTTTAAGTTTGATTTTGAACATAACCTTAATGCTTCATTTGCAAGCAGTCGAAGATGAGTAAGAATTATCCATATCCCTACACATGCACAGCTCTGATGTGCAGCATGGGATCTATTCAGTCTCTTATTTTTGCACTTTGCATGGAGAGAGATTGGAGTCGATGGAAAATTGGTTGGGATATTAGATTATGGACAGCTGCCTATACGGTACGTACAACATATTACTCATTTCTTAGCTAATTATTTCGTCTACCCGATAAATAAACCATGCGAGCAATACTTGTTGTGCACGATGTTCCTATAGGGAATTGTTGTTTCTGGAGTGTTGGTGGTTTTGATGACTTGGTGTGTACAACAACGAGGACCTGTGTTCGTCTCAGCTTTCACTCCACTTTCACTGTTGGTGGTTGCCCTCGCCAGTTCCTTGTGCTTGGGGGAAAAGTTTAGCCTCGGAAGGTATGCATGCGTCTCATTTAGTAATTTTTTGTTTCTGGCCAAAATTGTGTATTGTATTGAAATTTGGCTCATATGTGTATTTTGGCCTTGATGGACGGCAGCGTATTAGGAGGAGTCCTAATCGTCTGTGGCTTATACATGGTGTTGTGGGGAAAGAGCAACGAAGAACTCATGGATGCAGACAACAATAAAGATACTGATGCACTGAAGGAGCGAGGAGGAAGTCAAATATGTTGAGAAGGAGACGAAATATTGAGAGTGAAGGTCCTCTACAGTATCTTGATGTATACCATACTCTAAAATTTATAACATATAAATTTATCATTTGTTTACACTAAAATTACAACATCTACAACATATGTTTTACATATTTACATATAATTAAATCAATTTATTACATTGACTTCCATTTGTTCATAAACTTGTAAATATGTCGTAGGTGAAGTAATTACAAAATTTGTCGTCAAATTTGTAAATGAGGGTATCATATACATGAGTATATTGAAGAAAATTCCACATTTCCCTGTGTGTATGTGTTCTTCTTCTTTCTTTCTTTTTTTTTTTTTCCGAATAGAAGTTGAATACAATAGATCAACCGCTTAAAGCTATAGTCTACCAAGCTTACAAAAATAAGCAAAGAAAAACTAATAAAGTCACCGGTATTGGATCCTACAAAGTATTGGATCTAGATCAGTTACTTGCTAAAAGCGAGATTTCTAAGGTTGTAAGTCGAATTGTACTCATGTATTCCTTTAATAGAGTTAGAGGTTGGAACCGGGAACACTTGTGTCTAGTTGGTGTGTGTGTGTGTGTGAGTGCTTACATACTCGGTTATGAGAAGTCTTCCGCTGTGTAACTGAACATACGAGTGAGAGAGGCGGTTGGCTAGGTAGTAGGGGCTGTCTAGCGTCCCATAAACACTTGTGTCTAGTTGGGGTGTGTGTGTGTATGAGTGCTTATATACTCGGTTATGAGAAGTCTTCCACTGTGTAACTGAACATACGAGTGAGAGAAGGGGTTGACTAGGTAGTAGGGGAGCGCTGTCTAGCGCCATCACAAGGGGGAAAAGTTTAAGTAGAAGCATAATCCGTGTGACAACTTGGTATCAGAGCACAAGTTCAAAAACTTGGGCTCTAGTCTTCCATAATGGCTGGAGGTAACGAAACATTGTCGGAACAATCATCGACAATATTTTATCGGAACAGTGACTAAATAGTCACATAAAGTTGTGGTTCACTGTGACATCACAACCACAAACACAACTTTGAACGGTAACATTACAGTTGACCCTTAAATATTATGATACGCCGGGGTAGTGAGGGTCATTTGATTTACGTATCGGTTGCCACTTCGAATTTTTTCCAGTTTCAGCCAAAAACCTTTGCTAGGTCACTAGGGGTCAGTAATTTACTATTGGGTGTTACTGTGTGTCAGTAATATATGATAATGAGTTACTGAGTGTCGGTATTTGGGTCAGTATATGGTTTCATTAAGGGTTTGTAATTTATTATCGGGTGTTACTGTAAGTCGGTAAATCGTATAATACAGTTTATTGCCCCCTAATAAAACCTCTAGTAAGGTTTGAGTTTGGTTTCAGCAATGTCCGACGAGATACTAATGAAATCTGAAGAAGCAAAAAAAAAAAAGCTAGATTTCGGTGATCGGATGGTGGCCGATGTAGAATTCCGGCGAGTTTCCGACTACCGATGATCGGAGTCCGGCTACTGGTGACCAGAGCTTGGTGACTACGCTTGTGATTATAAGGGTTTGGGGCAAAACAGTCATAATTTGTTAGGTTTTAATGGAGATGTATTCAATTGGGCAATTGGTGTGGCTACCTTGTGTTCAATTGGACAATATCTTAGAGTGGTTATTCGTTTGGACAAAGAGGCCCCCAAAATTGTATCAAATGGTTATTTTCCTTAATGAATTTATATAAATATTTCTATATTAATTTGAGTCAAACGAAATTAAATGTTTTCCTTTATTCACTTCTTTCCTTTTTTTAGGAGAGAGAGTGAATTCTAAAATGCAGGCAATAAATTTTAGAGATTTGTTAATGAAGTATACATTAAGGGCATAAGATTTGTATAGAGTTTACCTCACATTAAAGTATTGTCTGTTGGAATGGGTAAAAATGGGACTAAATTAGTACTACATGGAGATTTTCCTTTTTATTTTATGAAGCTTAGCAAGCACAAACACACCCCGCTGCATCTCGGGGGAGGAATTTAGCTAAAACAAACTTCTAAGTTACTTGAATCGTGCAGCAGAGTTGCACATAGATATGATGAGGAGCATGCAGTAGCTTTTGATGATGATCTTATTCTCTTATTCTCAGACAAGAAAAGAAAATAATATGTACTATATTAGCTTGGGACCGGATTATGCAATTGTACGTAATATCCTATATATGATTCGGACCAGCTTCAGCTTGGCCTCGTCTGCTTCATCCTCATCTTCCTTAAGAATGTCAACGTACAATGTTTACAGCTTGCCCATCTTCGTTTGAAGGCCTTGCATTGTCTTCGTGCTGGAATTGCTTTTGACTAGGTTGAGGCAAATTTGATAAAGTCAACAATAAGGCTTATATGAAAATAGGTAATTACAGAAAATAACTAAAGACAGTTAAGTCAAGACTGAGCTATTGAGACAAGTGCCACTATGTTTGACTCAAATAACAGCTAATCATGTCCACTATGTTTTGAAGAACTTACCAATTTGAAATTCAGTCTGCATCAATTCTTGAAATACGTTCATTGCAGAAGCTGGCAGACCTAAAAGCACATTTATGCTTTTTCTGTTTTGGCCTGGCCGATGAGAAAGGAATAAAGGGCACGTTTACTTATTTGGAATGGAATTCATCTGGAATAGGAATCGGAAGGAATGGGAAACAGAATGGAATAATATGAGAGGAATGGGAATGAAACTATTACGATTGTTGTTGTTTACTTACGATAAGGAATTGTAATTAAATTTAAATTAATTACCAAAATGCCTTTTTAAAATATAACAAAAAAAATTCTTTTGTTCAAGGAAGGTTAATTCCGTAACTTCCGTGGTGTGTCTTGTCCCAATAAGACTAGTAGTCTAGATACTTTATTAGATAGGGAATCCCTGATGACCAGGGATACTTGATGTAATGCCTATATAAAGGCCTCCTTATCAATCAATAAAGAGAGAGTTTACTATCAATCTATTTATCCTAGAACACGTTATCAGCACATTGCTCTAGCCTCCCGTCTAATAGCCCTAAAACCCTAATTCCGAAAAAATATTTTTTTCCAAAACCCTAAACCTTCACTCGCCAGCAACCTTCCCTTGCCTGCTATCCCTTGCACGCATCCCCCAGAAGATCAAGATTGCTCGCAAGCCAAGCAAGCGGCTTTTGAAGCTTAGTTCGTTATTGAGAAGAAGTCGAGAAGAATCGAAGAAAACAAGCTTCCCCAAGAGTCAAGTTTCGTTTGATCAAGCTTCTCTTGAAGAGGTAAATATTTTATAAACGTTCCCGCTTCTGAAATTTCAATAGTTGGGTTTTGTTTTTCTTCCGGGACCTTTCCGTGTCCTTGCTACCTCATCCCGATTCTATCGCTTCTCGGGACGGCATACGGGGATTTAGTCACCCCGGTGCCAAAGTTTATTGGGGTAACTGTGATGTTACCGGCCACCGTTATGCTTGTGACTGTGATGTCACTGTGAACCATAACGTATTCTTTTTAAAAGAAAACAAAGGGAAGATATCGATTGTGACTTGAAGTCACGTTAAGCATCGATTTATGTGACCATGATATATCTTGGCACTGTTCTAAAAGAACAATCAAACTTGATTAGTATTCAAATATACTAACGTCTCCCTGTTTGTGTTCTGTAGATGGCTGACACACAGCGTCCAGAATTTGACATCTTGGATGTCCAAGGCAAGGAATACAAGAGGTGGGTCTCAGATGTTGAGAACACCTTCATTGGTAAAAGATTTACCGCCACCATCAACCCTCCTGAGGATAAAAGCTTACACGCTTCTCCTGAACAGAAAGCACAAGCCCTGATGTTTCTCAGGTGCCATATCCATCCAACGCTCAAGAAGCAATACCTGAGGAAAACCGATCCCAAAGAGCTATGGGATATCCTCAAGGACCGCTTCGACAATGTGCATGACGCACAACTCCCAGACCTCATGTCTGATTGGGAGCAAATCCGCTTATTGGATTTTGATTCCGTCCAGGAATATCATCAGACTATGCTAAACTTGCAATCTGATTTGAGCTTTTCTGTGGTCGAAAAGACCGATGACGATATGATGGAGAAGACTTTCATGACGTTCCCAGAATCTGCGTCCATGTTGTCGCATCATTACCGCGATCTCCGTGAGAAAGGCACTATCAAAACCTTCAGTGATTTGATGAATGTGCTCCAAAGAAAGGAGAGGTACCATGAGTTGATTCTTACCACCAATAAGAGGCCTCGAGGACCAAAATTCATTGCGGAATCTCATCAAGCCCGTGGTAAAGCTTTTAAGCAAAAGCATCAACCTCATGAACGTCAAGCACCACCACCACATACGCCAAGAGCAACACGTGGCGGACGAGGAGGGAGAAGAGGCGCCGGCCGTGGCCGACAGCTTTCTTGGACAAGGGATGGTGGCGGCGCCGCCGCTCCCAGAGGGAGGAACAGTTTTGGTTCCGGTCCCAGGCGTGGTGGCCATACGCCGAACAATGCTTCGACTCCTTACTTCAAATGTGGCTCTAAGAATCATCTTCAACGCGATTGCACAGCAAGTAGAGAGATTCAAGCCGCTTACAAGAAACACAAACAATACATAGAACAAGAAACACACTATGTAAGAGACTTTGAGGAAGAAGAATACGATGAGGAAGATACGAACTTCGCCATCGATGACTTCCAACCTACCAAGAAACGTAGGACTCAGGAATATGATACTCCGGATTATGAATAAGTATTTGACTTAGGTCATGAGATACATGTTCAAGTTTGATTTTGATTGTTATTTTGACATAATATAGTCAATAAATCACGACTTTGTTCGATAAGTCGTTCTATTTAGAACAACCTTGATGTACTTTTGAGTTGTCATTAATAAAATCTCTCTTATTCTACGAATGATTTGAGATTTTTACATCCCTATGAAAGCAAAATTGGTTCAATGCGTCCAATTCTCAATGGCATAATTATATTGAGTTCACCACAATTCTGGTGATGTTAACTCATATCTGAAATAAGATCACAAAGACAAAACGAGAGATCCGCGATTCGCGATCCGCGATCCGCCAACTTGGCCGCGATCCGCGATCCGCGATCCGCGATCCGCTAACTTGGCTGCGACTCGCCAAGCCTCGCTCGCCAATGCCCCTAAGCGCTTGGCCGCGACTCGCTAGGCCTCACTCGCCATGGCCACTCGCCAGCTTGGTTCAGCACCGAATCCGGTTTTTGAAACCAACAATCGATAGCCTATTGAAACAAATGCAACTTTTGCATCAATGGCTCGGCAACGACGTGTCTTCGGACTGCTTCGGATTTAGCTCAACCGTCGCATTGCATTGCCTCAATGCCTGACCGACCCTCACCACTCGCCTTGCCTCGGCTCGGCCTCAGGGTAGCTTCGGCCTTACCACAGCTTCGGCTTTGGCTTGGCCCCGGCCTTTGCCTTGGCTCGGCCACGCCACCTACGACGGTGTCCGGTCTCAATCTCTGACCCAGGCTATAACTCTCAATGTTGGTATTCGGTGATTAAAATGAGGCTTATCTCTTTCTCTCAAGTTATGTCGATGCCATGGCTATGTTATTGGCCTTAATGCACTTCATTTTGTGATGATATATTGCTTCAGTACACTTACTTTAAAGTGTTCGCCAAAGTCTAAAGTAGACTATTGATTCAATTTACATTGTTTTTGTAGATGTATCAAGGCGAGATTGAGTGTTTGTTGGATTGTGCAACAACTCACACGATTCTGAGGAATCGGCAATTGTTTTCGGATTTTTCGCCAAGAGAATCATCGTTATCTACGATGACAGGAACTGGACCCGTCATTAAGGGTCGTGGTACTGCTCAATTCTTATTGCTAAATGGCACTGAAATTCGGGTAGAGGACGCCCTATATGCGCCTAAGGCGCCAAGAACCTTGCTAGCTTTCAAGGATGTGCGTGACAACGACTATCACCTCAACACTTATGTTGAAGATGGAACTGAATATCTGTTGATCACCTCCACTCAATCTATGCGCACTCGCATTGTGGAGAAGTGTAAGCGAGTTCGAAATGGCATGTATTTCACAACCATTCGAGCCAACGAATCTCATGTTGTTATATTATGTGATTCCGATGCTTATAAGCTTTGGCATGATAGACTCGGTCATCTGGGTCGTGATCTGATGATCCGTATTTTGAAATGCTCCCACGGTCATCCATTTTTCAAATCACAGAAGCCAACAGGAAACCAAAAAACTGGACAAACCCAAGCCGACGCCATATCTAGGCGTTCCGGTCTTGGTTCGGCCTCAATGCCGCTGCCGGCAGTCTCTCGGCTCCAAGGAGAGGTTCGGCCTCCTCCTGCTTCTCATGCTTCTGTAGCGATGTCTAATGCTCATCGTTCGTTTTGCAAAGCTTGTTCACTAGCAAAACTTCATGCAAGACCATCTTTTGCTATTGATAATAAACAGAATATTTCGTTCCTACAACGAATACAAGGTGATATTTGTGGACCTATAACACCAGAATGCGGACCATTTAGATATTTCATGGTTCTGGTTGATGCGTCAACGCGTTGGTCACACGTAGCGTTGTTGTCCACGAGGAATGCTGCATTTGCTAAACTCCTAGCTCAGATCATTAAGCTTCGGGCTCACCACCCGGACAATCCGATTAAGTCAATCAGACTGGATAATGCTGGAGAGTTTACTTCAAAGTGTTTTGATGACTATTGCATGTCAGTTGGGATTGAAGTTGAACATCCCGTGCCCCACGTTCATTCTCAGAACGGTCTTGCAGAAGCCGCTATCAAGAGACTACAGCTTGTAGCTAGGTCTCTTGTCATGGCCACAAACTTGCCAGTTTCGGCATGGGGATATGCAATATTACATGCAGCTATGCTTATTCGTCTACGACCCACAGATAACCAACCATTTAGTGCGTACCAGTTGGTAACTGGTTACGAGCCTGATATTTCGCATCTGCGTACTTTTGGTTGTGCTGTATATGTGCCTATCACGCCTCCACTGCGTACCAAGATGGGTCCACAACGACGATTAGCTATTTATGTTGGATATGAAGCACCAACTATTGTCCGCTACATAGAGCCTATGACAGGTGATCTGTTTACTACAAGATTTACAGATTGTCACTTTAATGAGACATCCTTCCCGCCGTTAGGGGGAGATGGGGCCGCATCCGTCCCTAATGAACGTCAGGAATTGACGTGGTTCTCTCCCACTATGTCTCATTATGATCCCCGTACGTCTCAGTGTGAGACCGAAATACAACGCATATTGGAACTACAAAAGGTGGCGGATTCGATGCCCGACTCCTTTACTGATATTGCGAAAGTGACAAGATCAACCATACCTGCTGCGAATGTACCTGCAAGGCTCAACATTCCTCGTCATGCGCGAGTACGCGCCGCCGGTCTCAGACCCGCAGCCCTAGGTGCCTTCGGCAGCCTAGGCTCGGCACCTCCAAGTGGAGGGCCGGCGTCGACTTCGGATCCTCCTAGAAAGAGGGGGAGACCAATCGGTTCCAAGGACAATGTACCTAGAAAGAGGGCATGTGTCCAGGCACAAAGCGACCCGTTCATCATCGATACTGTGACGCCGTCACACGAGATTGTCTCCGACTATACCTACGTCCAAGAATCAACTCTGAATCATCTGGGGGACGCCTCAGACTCACCGTTGATGTTGGAGAACAAGGAAATCTCACTAAACTACTTATGCATGCACATTCTTATGGAAAGGAATTCCATGTATATCGATGATGCATTCGCCTACGCCGTTGCTCAAGAAGTCATTGACGACGACGATATGGAACCCCGCACTGTTGATGAGTGTCAATGTAGGGCGGATTGGCCGAAGTGGGAAGAAGCAATCCAGGCTGAACTAGACTCTCTAAAGAAAAGGCAAGTATTCAGACCGGTTGTGCCTACACCGTCGAACGTGAAGCCTGTTGGACATAAATGGGTCTTTGTCAGAAAGCGCAATGAGAATGGTGAAGTCCAGCGATATAAAGCTCGACTCGTGGCGCAAGGTTTTTCTCAACGCCCTGGAATTGATTATGAGGAGACGTATTCTCCTGTCATGGATACTATTACCTTCCGATACTTAATCAGTTTGGTAGTCTCAGAGAGACTCAATATGCAGCTTATGGATGTTGTAACAGCGTATCTTTATGGGGATCTAGATACGGAGATGTACATGAAAGTGCCAGAAGGACTTTCGTTACCCAAGTCAAGTGAGCAAAAACCACGAAGTTCATTTGCTATCAGGTTGAGACGATCTCTATATGGACTCCGACAATCTGGTAGGATGTGGTACACACGGTTAAGTGATTACTTGATTGGGAAAGGATACAAGAATGATGAGTTGTGCCCTTGTGTGTTCATAAAGAGAACAAGTTCAGGATTTGCCATTATAGCCGTCTATGTTGATGATATGAACATCATTGGAACTCTAAATGAGATCAATGAGACCGCTAGCTACTTGAAATCCGAATTCGAGATGAAAGATCTGGGAAGGACTCGGTTTTGCCTAGGCTTAGAACTAGAGCACCGAAGTGGTGGAATCTTTATACACCAATCTGCATATGTCCGAAAGATGCTCATGCGATTTAACATGGACAAAGTTATGTATCCTACAGGCACTCCCATGGTCGTTAGAAGTCTGGATATCAAGAAAGATCCATTTCGTCCGAAAGAAGATGACGAAGAGGTCTTGGGAGCTGAATATCCATATCTTAGTGCAATTGGAGCTTTGTTATACCTAGCTCAATGTACTAGACCAGACATTGCGTTCTCAGTGAACTTGTTAGCTAGATTTAGCTCTGCGCCAACACAACGTCATTGGGTTGGAATCAAGAACATCTTTCGATACCTTAAAGGAACCCTTGACATGGACTTGTACTATCGATACACTCATCAGGATTCGACACATAGTCGATCTCTTGCATCCAACAACACAAACTGTGGCTCGGATCGCCATCCGCCAGTCATATCCGCCAAGACTGGCTTTGGCTCAGCCATCCGCCATCCTGCAGCCATATCCGCCAAAATATCCGGACCCGAGGATGCTAAGTCGTGGTCCCGATACGGCTTTGGCGATACCCCCTCCTACTCAGCTACACCAAATGATGTGATGGTAGGATCTGCTGATGCTGGATATTTGTCAGATCCACACAAAGGACGTTCCCAAACCGGTTATGTTTTTACCATTGGGAATACGGCGATATCTTGGAGATCAACCAAGCAAACCCTTGTTGCTACCTCCTCGAACCATGCTGAGATTATTGCACTACATGAAGCAGTCAAAGAATGTGTTTGGCTTCGCTCAGTTATATCTCACATTCGCGAGTCTAGTGGACTTGAGTCTACTACGATGGGACCAACTTGCATATTTGAAGATAATGCAGCATGCATTGAATAGATGAAGTTGGGATACATCAAGGGTGACAATACTAAACACATTTCGCCTAAGTTCTTCTACAATCAGCAGCAGCAAGAGACTTTGAATATACAAGTGAAGCAAGTCAGCTCAGAAGATAATACAGCTGATCTGTTCACCAAGCCTCTACCCAAATCTACATTTATGAAGCATATAAAGCACATTGGTATGTGTCGCTTATCCGAACTCAAAGACTGATTGACTATCAGGGGGAGTTCTCATCTAGACTTCAGGGGGAGTCTAGTTATGCATGTCTCACATACTTGTAGTTGGTGCGTTGTATTCTTTTTCCTTAGACCATGCTTTTATTTTTGCCCAAGAGGTTTTTGTTTGCTGGCAAAGGTTTTAACGAGGCAACAGTTCATGCACCATTGAGGACGCGATACAAGGGGAGTGTTCAAGGAAGGTTAATTCCGTAACTTCCGTGGTGTGTCTTGTCCCAATAAGACTAGTAGTCTAGATACTTTATTAGATAGGGAATCCCTGATGACCAGGGATACTTGATGTAATGCCTATATAAAGGCCTCCTTATCAATCAATAAAGAGAGAGTTTACTATCAATCTATTTCTCCTAGAACACTTTTTTAATAAATCATGAGGATATTTTGGGAAGAAATTTTTCATTCCCATTCCCATTCCCCATTCCCACCTCTTCCCTCCGGAATACAACTCCCATTCCCTCCCGGAAAACAGTACCAAATTCAGAGGTGGGCCCCACCACCATTCCCATTCCCGTAAGCAAGTAAACACCGGAATGGAATCGATTCCGGGAGAATACAATTCCATTCCGATGAAGTAAACATGCCAAAAACGACTTCTTTCGCAGGCAAAGACGCTGGCCCTGACCACACAGGCTCTCCCCAACCAAAATCACAAGTCTCCAGACTCAGCCTTGACCAAGATGACACCCAAAGGGTTGCTGTCAGAGAAGGCCAAGCTGATCGTTTGATTTCCAGCTTGTCTATGGCCGATCTCATGTAATCACTGTTTACATTTTCAACTGCTTTAGCTACAAGCCTTGCAGCAAACGAAATTGGTTTCCCCAATAGCTCTCCTGCACTGCAGATTGAACATGTCTTTACAATCACATTCCCAAAGTAGCCCTTTGGTATTGGACAATGAAATTTAGATCTTCCGTCAACGGAAAAGAGAAGCTTCGTTCTCTGACTAGGTCTCATCCGCAAGGCCCGACTCCTTGCTCTCCACACAAAAGCAGTAAGTGCTACAAAGGTACTACACTTTTCCAAAACCCCATCTTCCATGGCCATTTGCTTGAGCTTTTCAAGCATCTCGTGGTCAAAACACATGGATCTATAAGTCATTTTTTCTTCTTGGTATAGTTTGCCGATATCTTATATATCTTCAATCTCATCAAGTTCATGGTGAGGGAACTCTACGTTTGGTGGGTTGCGGGGTTTGAGTATGCTCCTGTCCAGAAAAGGAGGAACACTAAGAGGCAAGCCTCTAGCTGTCTCTGCCCACGAGTGGATGAATTGCTTTGCACCGGACCCATCAAACATAAAATGGTTCGTGGATATCCCAAGCACAAATCCTCCACATTTAAACCTAGTCACCTGGAATTAAAACGACCTGTTGACGAGTCGCCGAAGCGAGCATCAAGCAATAATAACCCTACAATCGTTAGTAGTATAGAATAAGTAGGGATCGTTCTAGCCGGGGATTAAGGGTACCTGAAATATGAGAATGTTAACACAAATATTCACAAACATATATGCACACAATTGTCACACTTATATACATATATACATATTCACACACGAAACTATGGGGGATTGAGATAGGATCGGCAGCACTAGGCTGCCCTCTAACATCTAGGGTACGAGAATGTAAAAGAAAAGCTGAAAATTAAATCCTAAATTACTATTTACAAGTTTGGTCGACATTCTTCCACAAAGCACTAACACAAAAGCAATCAAAACATATAACAAGCAAGCAAACAGGACTCTCAGCAAGATGTTAAAATGTTCTAGACTCAACTTAACTCCAACCCAATTAGCTCCTAATTGGCTACTAATTGATTAAGACTCCTCATGTATTTTAAGTGACTAATCGCCTAACCTTAAAGTTATTCATCTTTGAATATTCTAATCGACGTAAACAAACATGACAAGTAATTAAGCACAAAGTCTTTTTCTTTAGTTGGAAACAAGTTAGATAAGCAAGGTTGTCAATCATCTTATTAACAAGCATCTTCATTTAAATTACTCTAGCCCTCGTGAAAACAACACAAATTAAAACAACCCTAAAGATTGCTTAACCTATCTTATTTTCGGCTAATGAGATTAATAATCTACGCATTGCACTTACATAGGCTACCAATCTTTAAGCACACGAATTTAAAGAACAAGTCAAGAAAACCCTAAAACCAAGTTAACATGCATTCTTGCCGATTATCCCATTAACTAATTCGTTACATATTTCCCTTACTCTTTAGCATGCAATCCATATTCTTACATCCAAAACATCACTTAAAGATAAAGAAAATAAATTGACATGCAAATCATAAAACCAAAATTCAATCCAATTCATACATAGACATAAAAATTGAAACCAAGAATTCATGCTAACTTCATAGACAAAGTTTAACATAACTACACAAAAGTTTACAAAGCCAAGAGTAGGGAGTGGATCACACATTAGAAACTTTGGAGACTTCGTCTTGCATGGATCCGGTGATTGGTGGTGTCGGATGGGGCTGCTGCTCGGCAGTGATGATATCGGCAGCAAGGTACCAAGGTTCGGCAGGAACTTTGGGTGTGGTGGAGGTGGTTTTGGCTAGGGTTTTTGTGTAGGATTCTTGGGGAAATTTAGGTAGAGCTTTGGCTAGATTTTTACTTTGGAATGTGACAAGTTTTTCTGTAGGAAAACATGGCTATATATAGAGGCAAATTCGGCAGAAACCCTAGGTAGCAAACCTAGTCCAAATCGGCAAAGGCAATCCTTGTGCAACAAGGTTTTGGTTCCTTCCTTTCTTGGTTCTATAGGAAACTTCTTTTTCTGATTTTCTTCCTTGGATTGGGCTACATATCTTCATGGACTTCTTGTGTAGGCTTGACAACTCCATTTGGTGAACTTGATCCATGGAAAAATGCCCCAAACCCGCAAGAACACAAGACCGGCAGCAACTCGGCTGGAATGACCTTGCTCCAGTAAATCCGGCATATCTCCCTTCTCGGAGCTCCAATTGATGCGATTTCAAGTCTCAGATAAACTAGACACATATAGTCATCTCCCCATAAAAGGGCTCGATCAAATTCCTTGTGAGTCGTCAGAAATGATTTTTCGAAGTTGGGACACAGTCCTAGGAAAATCCTGGAAGTCCCTGGATTGGTTTGCTCGAACTGCTGTTTTGCAGCCATCTTTTGGGTAACTTCTCGAACTCCGATTGATCTGAAATTTTAATACAACATTCCTCAGTATATGAATATTAAGTAAACCAAATTTCATAGAATTCGGACAAGGATAGATCGCAGTTTCACTCATCTCAAAATCACGAAAAACACATATTTTGCATTATTTTCCAGATTTCTCAAACTTAGTCATTTTTCGGATTCTTAACCATTTTTCGCCAAACTCTACCAAATTAACACTAAACTATATTATGACTCAATCTTAGACAAATAAGGGTTAAACAAAGCATAAACGAAGGCATAAGCATATAATATCGTAGCACATTATGCTCCTATCACCTGTCTTTTAAATTTGTTACCCAATGGTTAACATAACTAATGAGTGATCACGTACATATGCATGATATATTAGACAAATAATAAATTGAGATTTGTGGAAAGGAGTAGAAGTGTGGAACGCATGCAAATAGAAGACATATATATGTATGTGTGTGTGTAGTCATTATAGTGTACACCGACTGAAACCTGAGAAACAAGTGGTGGAAAGTCGAGTATTTTGCTGGGGTCGGGAATTGCACAGACCAGCATCCGGAGAATTCGAGGATCCGGCTGCGTTGTCTCTCCTATAATTTCTTCCAAATTTAGGTTTGTTTCCGCTTCAATAAACAGTGCTCCTATACCAGTACAGTCCACCATCAGCTTATTTCCGTCTCCACACCTAGTGAACCTTCCCGCCACTGGATAATAATGAACAAGCACCTTTGACAAGGCTGTTTTCATGACTTCCACAGCTTGTTCGTTGTCTGACTTCTTGAAAAAGCAAACGTAGTCAACAATTGATGGGACGTTGTCATCTAGATTAGAGAGGAAGTATAGGCCTTTCTCCGTGGGCACCGCTAGGGGTACCAGAATTGCCTCTTTCTTTCTTACACTGATGAGTTCAAAGGTTTTGTCACTGTTTTCCATCACTTGCAGAATTAAAAACACAAACTATCTAAATGGAGCAGATCGAAAAGATTTGAGGTCAAGTAATGGATGTAATGCACGGCGCGTCTGCGCACATGTCGTCATTTTATAGTGGAAGAATCAAAAATTCTTTGGTGGACAATGTTAGAAAGCACACTCGATTTAGCAATGGCTGCATGAGAGCATATATGGTAATACAAAAAATTTACCATAAAAGTTATACGTACTAGATATCAAATGAAACATCAATTCATGAATTCTAGAAGCTAATTTTTAATAGAGTATACAAAAGTCTTATTACTAATGTCATTAATGTGCACTACCAGATCGGACAGAATAGCCGACGACAAAAATTTCGTCGACTATGCCAAATTTTCGTCGGCTATTCCTTCTGCCGATGAAAGTTTCGTCGGCTATAATTCGTCGGTAAAACCAATGGCCGGCGAAAATAACAAAATCGTCGGCTATTCTCGAGTATGGCCGACGATATTACCGACGAAAATTAATTTTGTCGACCAAACCTTGGCAAAATATCCGACGAAATTCGTCAGATATTTTCGAGTATGACCGACGATATCGTAAACTATAGCCGACGATATCTTCTGTTTCGTCGGCTATTTGTTCTGAAATATAGCCGACGATTTCATCTATTTCGTCGGTTATTTCGTCAGAATATATTAATATTTTAATAAGCATTAATTAGTTATAGCCGACGAAATAATGTCATTTTCGTCGGTAATAAAAGTTATAGCCGACGAAATTTGGTAAAAATCGTCGGCTATAGTACTTATAGCCGACGAAATAATGCCATTATCGTCGGTTATTCTTACATTTCGGGAAGAAAAAATTAAATTAATTTCTAAATTACCATTCCAAGCAACCTGCAATTCACAATGACAATCCATGCATTTACACCAACAAGAAACACGTCTAAATGACTTATTATTTAATTTGTTCCAATATACATAAAATATAACCCTAATCATCACCTAAAGCACTAAAGTCCACCACGTCATCCCCAGCATCCTGTTCTCCATCATGCTCGTCATCCTGCTGAACGAACTCGGGAGGTTGAGGCATTGGAGGTTCAACTAACGGCTGAAACGGGGGCGGGGGTTCAAGGGCTTGTTGTTGTGCCGCGAACATATCATACCACCAGTTTTGTTGGCCGGCGTAGTTGTGTCGCCGAATTCTCTCGCATTCAGCATGCCAACTGGCCATATCCAAATGATATTGCTGTGTTCTGCGGTGTTGGTCATGTGATCTCTGGGGCTCGGCCGCCAATCTTGCCGCCAATCTCTGCACTCCCCCCCCTCATCTGTTGGCTGTCCCCGCCTCCCTTCTTTTTACCTCCCTTAGTGGTCTTCAGGAGCCCTATTCCAGAACTTCCCAAACCCCGGCAATAGTATTGGTTTGACCGGTGTGGGAAGCCTGCGTCAAACATCCTCGCTGCCGTTTGGACATTCGATCGGTCGACCTGGCGCAGGGCTTCTTGCAGATCTGCCTCTGAAATGTTCGGTTGTGTCTCCCGAACTACTTGCTCATACACTTCTTCTTCGGCCCGGTTCACCCTCTCTTAATTGAACGGGAAAAAAAAATAATTAATATTCTAACAAATATATAATTAAGTAAAATTAATAATTAAAATTTTAAAATCGTAATGAAAGACTTACGAGCTGTTCTGTCGCTTGTGGATAAGCCTTCTTGAACGTCTCCACGTACGGGTTGCTATCAGGATGATCTCTAAGCGCCTCCTCCTGATATTGTGCAAATGGCCTAGAACCACCATGATGGGGGGTTGTGTTACGGCGGCGGTTCGCAGAGTTTATCCGAGACCGTTCCTTCAAACAAATAATAAAATATTAGAAAAATGCATAAAAAAATATTAGTGTAATAATTATAAAATAATTAAACTAATAATTAAAATTTTAACAAAATAAACATTTATAGTTAAGTTTAGTATTTACCTGCATAAGTGGGTTGTTGAAGTCTACTGTCTTCAACCAACGCCACTCGTACTCCCTGAACATGAACTCTTTTGGAGTACCCATACGACCACGGTTGTCGTATTCGTTAAAGTGGGTACGCAGCTCGTTCTTCCACTCTTTGAACCTACGGAAAAAACAAAAGTGCATTAGAAATATTATTAATATCATAAAATATTCAAATTATAAGATGAGGAATTCCCAACGTACCTCGAGTTTTGCATCGCGTCCGCCCAATCCTGCTTGTGTTCGGCAATCTCGATGTATGTCTGAAAGATAATATTTTATTAGTTTTACAATTACAACAATTGATCTCTTCGGGCATATCAGCCCATCGGGTCCACAACCCGCGTAATCGCGGCGTTTTTTCCCCTGAACCTCCTGATTAGGGGGTTCGTTGATCTGTATCCTCCCCCTGCTCTCAACAGTTCTCCTGAGCGTGTCAAAACATGTGACACCTCTCGTATTCCTCGTTGAACTGCTACCGGCTGTCCTTATCACATAAAAGACGATTGGTTAATAAAATTAATTATTAGTGCGTTAATTTTAATAAAACATTTAATTAATAAAATCAAATGTTACCTGAACTGGATGACCCGTCTGTCGACTTTCCTTTTCTCCTCGCCGAAATCAGGATGTCAGGTCTCTCAAATGGCTCCTGATGGTATGCCTCCGCAACACTCACGTATTGAGGCATATCAGGCCATATGGGCACACCACGAAAGTCAACCTCGGGTATCGCAGGAATGTTGTACGGGAGGTAGAGCTGATTTGGGAGAGTAGGCCCCTCAGTCGAGTCAGCAGCAGACGTCGCCGGACTCGTCATCGGCTCCCGATGGACCTCAGGCATACGGACCTGAGGAACGTCTGGAGCTATCTCGTCCTGAAATAGCTGCCTACTGAACCTCGGAGCATCTGGCCCGAGAGGGCGACGTGAACTGCTCGACGGCCGCCCCGCCTGGAGAAGGGTCTGGTGCCGAGAACTCACACTCCTCCGCGGCTGGGATGAATCCACAGTCCTCTGCGGCTGGGATGAATCCACACTCCTCCGCGGCTGGCTGGTGGTCCTCTCAGGCTGGCTAATGGTCCTGTCGGAGTCTGCGGAACCGGCATAACTTCCAGAACCCCTAGATCTGGAAGAACGACGGCCTCCGAATAACTGTCTGAGTACATCGGCCATCTGCAGCTTGAGGCATTAATACATTAATATTAAATTATATTACATTAAATAACAAATTTTAATTAATATAATAACCAATAATACTAACATATTTTAAAACATACTAACAAATTAATATTTAAATTTTAACTAATTTTTCAATAATACTAACCATTAACATAAATATAACCATTTATATACAAATATAACTATATTTCATCATTAACATATATATACATACAAATAACCATTTATATATTAACATAAATATAACCATTTATATAATTAGGCTACCAATTTATATATATAATTAATTTAACAATTTATATATAACAATTAAAATATACATTAACATATATATATATATACAAATATGTGTATATATTAACAAATATATAACAATTTATATAATTAATTACCTAGCTCGATTTATTAACAAATATATTTACAAATTTATATAATTAACAAATATATAACTAATTTATTAACAATTATATAAAAATATATACAATTTATATAATTAATATTAAAAAATATTATATAACAATTTATATAACAATTTAACAATTTAATTATACAATTAAAATAAATTGGAAAAAAAAATTGGTAAACCTAGCTCGATCGGAGGAGGAGGGGAAGGAGGAGGAGGAGGCCGGAGGAGGGAGGAGGAGGAGGGCAATGTGGAGGAGAAGGAGGAGGAGGAGGAGCTAGGCCGGCCGAATTGAGGAAGGAGGAGGAGGAGGAGGAGGAGGAAAGGTGGAGGCGAAGCCGATTTGAGGAGGAGGAGGAGTAGAGCGGCGGATTGGAGGAAGTGACGCAGCCGATTTGAGGAAGGAGGAGGAGGAGGAGAGAAAAAAGTCGGCTATGATTCGGGACTGTCTGATTTATAGCAGAAAGAATAGCCGACGATTAAAAAAGATTTCGTCGGCTATTCTTTGAATAGCCGATGAAATCTTTTTTAATCATCGGCTATACCTTGAATATCGTCGGCTATTCTATGAACATCGTCGGCTATACTTTAGAAGATCAACAGCCGTCCGATCTGAGCCATCTAACGGCGGACAATAAAAAGGTGCGGATCGCAAGAGTTTAGCCGACGACATATAATTTTCGTCGGCTAAACTGTTGGTCAAACCAGTAAGTCAAACCTCTAAACGCTTAAAAACGGAAATTAGTCTAGTTAAACGACGGTTTCTGGCCTCACATTCAATAGATAATAGTTTCAAATCAATGA
The DNA here is from genome assembly GCA_963682095.1 of Potentilla sterilis. Classification (NCBI taxonomy): domain Eukaryota; kingdom Viridiplantae; phylum Streptophyta; class Magnoliopsida; order Rosales; family Rosaceae; genus Potentilla; species Potentilla sterilis. The sequence continues at coordinate 29,088,105 of OY821766.1, forward strand.
GACGCAACTAATCGTATAAAAATTTTACAAAATTGATTTATCGAACGTCAGGCTACCCATAGGAAAACGAAAGTAAAAAACAGTCTACCGCAACATTCGGTACACAGATTTTATCGGAATCTTGTCATTTTTCAACCGTGGACGTATTTTATCATTTCGGTCATATCTTATTTCACAACATTTTTACATTTGAAGAGTCTACGTATAGTAACTATTTGAAACTATACATTCACTTAAACACTTAATAAACAAATTAAAGAACATTAGTGCATATGTTCTGATTTTGAATCTAAAAGTTTATAAAATCTATTCCAACCGTCAGATATCACCGTTAAGATTAAATACATGTATGGAAAAAAAATCCAACTTCAGCTGACAACGTTAAAGGCTCGATCGAAACGGTCAACCGGGTGAGTCAAACCTCTAAACGCTTAGAAATGGTAATTGGCCTGTCTAAATGACGTTTTTTGGCCTGACCTTCAACAGATAATAGTTTCAAATCGATGAGATGTAACTAATCGTATAAAAATTTTCCTCAAAATATTTACCGAATGTAACGCTACCATTAGGGAAACGAAGGAATAAAACCTTTGACCGCATCTTTCGCCGCTCAGATTTTATCAGAATCTTGTCATTTTTCAACCGTAGACGTATTTCATTATTTCGGTCATATCTTATTTCACAACATTTTTACATTTGAAGGATGAAGCAATGGTTTATCGTTAGTGATAGAAAATGGAATATGATCATTTTTTGTTTTTTTTTTAAATCATAGCCGACGAGAGACTCGTAGTCGTCGACTATTCTTTTGTCTTTTCCTGTCTAAAATAAAATATGTATTTTCGAATATAGTTATAGTCGACGAAATAAGGAATTTTTCGTCGGCTTTTATTAGTAAAGCAGACGAAATAATGAATTTTTCGTCGGCTATTATTAATATAGCCGATGAAATAACGTGTTTTTCGTCGGCCATTATATGAAAAAGGTAAAAAAAATCAGTAGGTTTACTCCTCTCGTATTCCTATTTCCTGTTCATATATAACTTAAATTGAACATCAAGAAAACAGAAACCCAGCAGTCAACATATTTCAAATTTTTTTTAAGGGGTTTGGAACCCAGCCTAGCTGGGAGGCTCATCCCCACGCCCGTTCATTAGAAATTTTGAGATTACAAATAATGAAAGGATTACATCATCTAAATTACTTAATCCGGCGGATTGTAATCGGAATCATCGGATGAGTATTCTTCGGTTTCTGAATTGTTCGATAGGGGTAATCTATGTCTTTCCTCACTACTACAGTCCTCGTTAGTTTCTTCATTTGGATCAACAACAACAAGCAGTGGCTCTTCACGTCGAATTCGCACCGGCGTATCTAGGCGAATAAAAGAGGAGTCACGAATACCGTTTGCGTTGGGCTCTTGATACGCGGTGTCACCTTCCTCGTTCTCTTCAGCCACTCCAAGTGTAGACGCCCGGTAAATGTTGCGATGGTGGATAGTGTTGACTACTTTTGCGGTGGTTTCTGACATGTACAACCGCTCAAGCCTATCTCTCAACGGAAAATACCGAAGCACTTTCACAGGATTCCTATTGCCTGCTCCCGTCAACTTATATCGGTCAGACTGACATATCGGACATGCGTCAAGGCTAGCAAGGTCATTCCCTTATGCATCTTTACCCCAGAAGAGAACGCAGTCAAATGCGCATGCATGGATCTTAATGTAGGAAAACCCTAGATCTTTGAGGATACTTCGGAGCTTACGGTGATTGGTAGGATTACGATGACCCTCCTCCAACAACGAAGAAGTGTACTGTAGATATTCATCCACTTGCCTGATAGTCGATTTTGTCTCCACTTTAATCCTCATTACCTCCATCACACTTTCAAGAATTGTCTTCTCAGAACTTGAAGACACAGGGGTCTGTTGCAATGCAATCAGTTTGTTGTACTTGTCAAAGGCAACAGTGTTGACAACTTGTGGGAAGGGCTGCACCGGGTCATGCATATATTGTTCCCCACGTACACCGCTTTCAAAAGGAAACACGTCGTTGACGAATGCCATTGTTGGATCGTTGGATGTACTACTACTGCCCGCCTAAAAAAACTGACCATGATCATGCGATCCATCTAATGATGGCTCACCGTGATATATCCAACGTTTGTACTTCGGCCAAAACCCATTACTCTTTAAGTGCTCCCATACTGTCCTAATCGGAAATCGACACATATCACTGCGATACTTACATTTCTTGCACGGGCAATAATGGTATTCATTCCCGTTTGCATTTTCCTCGACGAACTGCAAAAAATTCACAACTCCTGTAGTGTATCGTCGGTCATGCCTTGGAAGCGAAATCCAACTCTTATCCAGATCCATATATAGCCTGATAATAATATATATGTATAACTTTAATTAATAAGAAATTAATTAACATATAAATCCTTAATAATTAATTACATTACAATATATATTATTATCAACATCAACTCATATATATATATATATACCATTAACAACCATTATTTAAGTTACACTATATATCAACCATTATTTAAGTTAATTACACTATCAACAACTATTAATTAACACACACACACACACATATATATATATATATATATATATATATATATATATATATATATTTTAACACTAATTAAAATAATATCAAATTAAAACACATAATTAAACTAAAACTCAAAATCAACATATATACATACATTCTAACACTAAAACAACAAAAAATCGATCACTTACTAAATCAAAATCACTAAAACTCAAAATCAACATATATATATACACATATACGTATCTATATATATAGCTCCACAATGTAAGAGATGACGGATTTCAACAATACCCACAGATTTTTCACTCTTTCTCCCGTTTTTCCCCTTTTTTTTTGGTTTTTTTTTAAATGAGCAGCTGCTGCCCAGATCTGAAAATATATAGACTTATAACGTCAACTTCGTCGGCCATACTTCCAAAAAATTTTGTCGGCTAATGTTTCGGAGAAAGGCCGACGAAAATACAAATCGTCGACTGAAATATGAATATAGCCGACGATGTTTTGAAAATACCAACGAAAAAACAGTTTCGTCGGCTATGGTTAAACTATGGCCGACGATTTTTTTTTCCACCGACGAAAAATAAAATCGTCGGCTATTCCTTAGAATTACCGACGAAAATTTTAATTCGTCGGCCGTTTTTTTTTTTTCGTCGGGAAAACCCTTTTTTCTGGTAGTGGTGAAATGTCCTACTATAATCATCTTATTGCACCAAACTTAGTACACAAGTTTTATATATTAATAATCAATATATATATACTCCACGCCTCCTGTCGTTAGTTACAAGCATGAGTCTTGTAATTCAGATCCCTCGGACAAAAGAGTTTCAAAGTGGGTTGAAGTAGTTATTTGAATACTAACATTCACAAAGTACTCTTAAATTTTCTCAAACTATATAGTTGACAGTTAGTTTAGTTTTTGGGTGCTAGTTAGGTTTGGTTTTAGGGTTTAGACTATAATTGATACTAAAAAATTAAAGAAAGAAAATTATTTGTCCAAATAGCTAGGGAGTTAGGGTGGGTTGTCAACAGTGATTGATACTTAAAAATTAAGATGAAAACGTTAATTTGGTAGAAATAGGGTGCTGGGGTTCATTGCAGTTAGATCTATTCCGGTAAATGCTTCTTTCTTATAATAAAAGTATGCCATCACTGATTGTTCCCGCTGTTCAGAGCAGGGCAGATGGGGAAGGAAGATACTTTAATAGCTTTCTTAATTGCAGTTGATAGCTATCTTTCATACCTAGAAGAAAGGCTCTGGGACATGGATCCCCAGCCCGGTTGGTCGCCGACCTACTTGTTGGAAAGAAAGATGGAGTTCGGATCACTTGGGTTTTTAACCCCATATGTTGGGACATAATTAAGCAAATAATACATGAATACATTATTATTATTTTTATTTTTCTTTGTGTTTATTTTAAAAAAAGTGTGTTAATTTGTTAGTGTTGTTGAATATGATCGAAAGTTATTTCTCTTGATTTAATTAAGAAATTGTAGTATAAAAATAATAATAAGAATATATATAACTGCCCTAATGTCAAATTACGAGTCTGTGACATATAGCTCTCTCTCTCTCTTTCTCACTGATGAGTTCAAAGGTTATGTCGTTGTTTCCCATCACTGGCAAAATTTAAAACACAAAAACTACGTATGTGACCATTTTATAGTAGAAGAATTCTCATATTTCAAAAATAAAAAATTAGTGGACAATGTCACAAAACACAACTCGGGTACGTATACAAATTCAATCTAACTAGTCACACTGTCAAACTCATCACCTTATTTCTAGTCTTAATTAGCAATGGTTGTAAGGGAGCATATATAAATAGTAATACAAAAAATTACCATAAAAGCTTTACGTACTAGAAGTCAAATGAACATCAATTTCATGAAATCTATAAGAAAATTTTTAATAGGGTATACACAAGTCTTATTAGTATTGTTAGTAATGTGGAATGTCTTACTAGAAACATCTTATTGCACCAAATTTGGTATATAAGTCTTACATATTAATTAATTATACTCCACGCCTCTTGTCGTTGGTTACAAGCATGAGTTTTGTAATCGAGGGATCTCGATTACAATAGTTTTAAAGTGGGTTGAAGTAGTTATTTGAAGGCTAACATTAACAAAATATTCTTAATTTTTTGTTCTTATTCATATATTTAGTAGTACAGTTGAAGGTGTTATCTATGTTTGGTTTTAGATTATAATTGATAGTTAAAGAAGAAAATGAGATCTAAATAGGGAGAGTGGGTTGTAAACTATGATTGATACAAGATGAAAACAATATTTGCTAGAAATAGGACCTAGGGTTGGATTTAAACAAGTTTTGATGCCTTACCGGCTTATCATTCCATGAGTGCGATATAAAAAAAAAGAGTGCGATTGGGTTGCCAGACATGACCAAATTCAATCAAGAAAGGGTAGTATAGGAATAATAACAAGAATAATTACAACCGCCGTGATGTCAAATTAGGAGTAGATCGAGGCTATATATGCCTCTCTTAAACAATCTCTGTCTCTCTATGGGGCGAGATAGTTTGGGCCTAAATTAACATTTACCTGAGACTATGGGCCGAAGCCCAGAGGGTCACCCATTAGCGGGTAATCCGATATGTTTTAAATCAGTTTCCTTCTAGGAATAGATTTGGAGTCCTGATAGGAATCCGAATTGGAGATGGTTTAAGGTAATACAATCCTATTCGATATCAGAATCTATTATGCTTGATACACACGTATTTGGGGTTTTGAGATCACTATATAAAGAACTCTAGGACAACGTAAAAAGGGTTCTCAACCATACAACTACAAGCTTTTGCCCTGCAAATCTTGCAAGCCTCTCCGGAGCAATCTCTCGTGAACTGCCTTCCACCAACTGCAAACGACACTCTTCCAACCAAGCCGCAAACCTACGCCCACCACCGGTCGCCGTACACCTGCCGTTGTTGTCGAAAGTGACTTGCGTTCGTGTCGAAGCATCGCTGAGACATATCGAGTCTAGTCGTCACGCCTTGTGACAAATCGAATCGTTACCCCGGTAACAGTCTTTCCCAATCTGTCAGAGGTTGGACGAACACAAGCCGCGGTCTTGATTTAAAGCTCTGCTTTGCATCCCAGGATCGAAGTAAGATTATCTCAATCTGCAAGCGGTTGAGTAGAAAATCCTAGTATCTGTTTATTTAGGTCTTGTTCGAGCCTCTACGCCGGCCTGTCAACGCCCGCGTACAGTCGCTTGATCGAGAAGTCAGGTAGCAGGGAGCAGACGAACACGTTCGCCAGAGTCATCCGCTCGCCAATGGTGATTCATTCGCCAGACGTCGTCCACCACCAAGGTTGTACCTAACCCAAAGGTACTGGCACACTTGCACCAGGACTGAAACTTACGTCGGCCACCCCCACGTGTTGATAGTTCAACAGGTGTCAAAACCGACGTGAACATTTTTGGCACGCCCAGTGGGACCAGTGTCAAGATTGCGCAAGCCAATATCTACAAACGACGGATGTCGTTCTGCAAGAAACCAGAACATCAGCTGTTCAAACAGCACAACTCAGCTGCATGTAGAGGTCTGTCTGAATCTCAGTTGCAAGCCAAGTTTGGAGACGGCAAACCTGAGATTGAGGATCTGCATGAGGTCCTTGAGGGAGATAACCATACTCCTGAAAACTCGGAGGGTATCGCTGATCGCCAGCAGGAAGGCGATATCCCAAATACCGCGATGGCTCCATTAGTTTCTGAAACCAATGATGGAGATGGAATTCTCCAAACTCGGACGCCATCTTCTGCGGAGATAGTAGAATCTTTTGGCCTTATAATATCTAAGTCTCGGGCCACTGATGTTATTCTAGAAAAGATAGAGGCTACTCTGAAGGAGTTCAAGACCGAACAGATTGGTCATAACACCAACATTAGTGCTTTGGCAAGACAATCACAGGCGAATGCTGGAAATATTACTTCTCTCACTAGAAGTCTTGATAGCTTAGTGAGGGAGCATCAAGCTGAGTTCAGCGAACAACTCCAACAACAGCAGGAGGAGTTCAGAGCACAGATGCTGCAGCAGCAGGATCAGCTGGAAAAGACCAACGCCGCTGTCTAGCGATTGGCGCAGATGGTGTAAATAGGGTTTGAGGCTGAGCTATCTGAACCAAGAGAGCTAACCCCTCCAGTAAAGCCTGGGAGGACAATGGAGAAAGGTCCAGCTAAAACAGCTAAGCCTCGTAATAGGGGGTTTGAAGCCGCTGCCCCGCAAAGACAACAGAGGAGAGGTGGACGGATGATAAACCTGCCATCTGATGACGAAGGCGAAGATCAAGAGGAGGACGTTGAGGGTGTTATGACTCGCAACGACATACAGAGGCTGTTTTATGAGCAATTAAGGATCATGCAAGGTTTGCCGGATCCTGGTATAACCTATACCAATCCATTAACACGAGCTGCAAACCTAACGCCATGGCCCGCGAATTTCAAGCATATAAGGTTTACCCCTTTCTCGGGCGAATCTTCTGAAGATGCGGAGACCCACATAACTCGTTTTCACAACGAATGTGGCCCCTACGCCCAGGACCCTGTTCTCAAGTTGAAGTTGTTTGGAACTTCCCTAACGGGATCGGCCTTAGCTTGGTATAGAGACCTAACGCCAGGCTCTATTCCAGATTGGCAATCCATGGAGGGTCTCTTTAGGACCATGTTTGGGGTTGTCGAGGCTAAGATAACCATTAAGGTTCTGGCGGATACTAACCAGGAGCCTGATGAATCCGCCATCGACTATCTAAAGCGCTTTAAGCTCCTACGGGCTAACTGCAGAGACAGGCTAGCGGAAGATAACACTGTCAAACTGGCAATTGCAGGGCTCGAGCCGGAGATACAGGCACACTTCCAGCAAGTGTACGTGACGAATATGGCAGACTTAACCAATAGGTTAGCCAAACATTAGCACTTCCTCGACCAAACAAGGGTTCAGACCAGCAAGAAGAAAGGCTTCCCATTGTTGTACTATCCGGGTACTCTGAAACCTAAGACAAGTGTCCCTCCTATTTCTAAGACGGTGGCGACTATAGAAGCTGATCCTGCGCCAACGGTCACTTGGGTTGAAGATACTAAGGATGAAGACAACGTAGCGGTTGTAGAGGTGTTGGGTCGTCAGCCGCTACAACCGAAGAACGTAAGGTTCGCCAAGGAACCTGTCAAGATTATGACTTCTTTGCCTTTGAAGTCCGGCTTCGAGAAATATACGTATAATGCTCATCAAGCTCTGGAGATCCTCGCCGAATTATTCAAGCAAGGGCGGCTCCAACACGAAGGCGGTTTCGTGCCTAAGCCAGACTATATGGCGGGCAAAAAGTATTGCAGTTTTCACAACATGAATAATCATTATACTAAAGACTGCGTCAAGCTCAAGGACCAGATCCAAACGTGGATTAATGAGCGGCTCATGGTGATGGACACTGCTAAGGAACCTACTTGAACCTACTTCGTTTGGGGACCTGAGCATCAAGCGGCGTTTGATAAGATTAAGGAATATTTGGTCAGTTCGCCAGTATTACGACCGCCAAAACCAGGGATCCCACTCAAGTTATACATTTCTGCTTCTAACAGTTCTGTGGCTGGGCTTTTGGCTCAGGATGAAACTACTACAGAGGGTAAGAAAGTCGAATATGCGGTTTCTTACCTCAGCAGGACCCTTTTGGATGCAGAAACAAGATACTCTCCTATCGAGCGGCTGTGTTTGGCATTATATTTTGCCGCGACCAAGCTCCGTCATTACATGCTTTCCTTTACCACCATTGTGGTAGCTCAAACGGACTTGGTAAAGTACATGCTTACTCGGCCTATCTTACGTGGTAGGATCGGCAAGTGGGTCTTAGCTCTCTCTGAGTTTTCTTTGCAGTATGCACCGCTCAAGGCGATGACGGGTCAAACAGTAATTGATTTCCTACTTCATCATCCTTTGGACGACTCGGTTGAAGATCCTATCCTGTTCGTCAACATGATTGGAACGGTGCCTTGGATCCTTTACTTTGATGGTAGTAGTACAGACTCTTTTGCGGGCGCAGGCATTTGCATCCAGAGTCCATCGGGGACAAGCCACTCTTATTCTTTCCAGCTAGAGTGGACTTGCACAAACAACCAGGCTGAATACGAGGCCCTTATCATTGGTTTGGAACTACTATTGGATATGGATGCCAGAGAGATCGAAGTATACGGTGATTCTCTACTAATCATCAAGCAGCTATTAGGCGAATACAAGTGCGTATCTTTTCACCTAATATATTACTGGGAGCGAGCATCAGAGTTGTTAGATCAGTTTGCTGATGTGGTGCTCGATTACGTCCCTGGTGAGAAGAATTTTGCAGCCAACGAATTAGCACAGCTCGCCACGGGCATTACTCTTGCCAATGGCGTCAAGGAACGCATCCTGAAAGTAGAACGCAGGACGTTACCATCTTTTGCTGCAAGAAGGGAACAATGAGGCGATTGGTTGGTTACTACCCTAGACACTATCGATACCGATTGGCGGCAACCAATCATTAAATACTTACAAGACCCTTCTGCCCCATCTGAAAGGCGAATCAGGTACTTAGCTACTAATTATTTACTCAAAGGTGACGAGCTGCTTCGCCGGGGCGAGGAAGGCGGGGACCTCAGGTGTGTCTTTGGCGTAGAAGCCAAGAGGCTAATGCGTGAAGTTCATCTGGGGGTATGTGGTTCACATCAGAGTGGATCAAAGATGAGGTGGCTGATCCGCCGTTATGGTTATTTTTGGCCATCTATCCTCAAAGACTGCATCAGCTTTGCCCAAGGTTGTATTGAGTGCCAGATTCATGGACTAGTTCAACGGATTCCTAATATCCCCATGCAGCCTATCATCAAACCTTGGCCCGCCAGGGGTTGGGCACTTGACTTTGTTGGGGAAATCCATACAAATTCTTCTCTCCAACATAAATACCTGCTGATTGGTACTGACTTCTTTACCAAGTGGGTGGAGGCCATCCCTGTTCGAAATTGTGATGCAGCAACGGTCATCCGTTTCATCTTCCAGAATATCATCTGCCGCTATGGCATTCCTGAGTGTATTGTGGCGGACAGGGGGGGCAGCGTTTATGGCAGAGAGTACACAGACGTTCATTCAAGATTATGGCATCCAGTTTTTACACTCTTCGCTGTATTACGCTCAATCAAATGGCCAGGCTGAAGCTAGCAATAAGGTTATTATTTCTATCATCAAAAAGATGATGGCGGATAATCCTCGAACTTGGCATTCTGAGCTAGACAATACTCTATGGGCGTATCTTACTTCTAAACGAACTCCTATAGGAACTACTCCTTATGCCTTAATGTTTGGCCATGATGCTGTTCTTCCTTTGGAGATCAACGTTCGCTCTCTCCGGGTTCGCGAGCAGCATTAGTTGATTACGTTCAAGCTATGTTTCAGGAACATGAAGATCTCGATGAGCAGTGACTAGACACTTTGCAGAACATAGTCTTGGAGAAGAAAAAGGTCGCCAGAGCTTACGACAAACGAACTAAGGGTAAGTCCTATGGTGAAGGTGATCTGGTTTGGAAGGCTATGCTTCCCTTTGGCGAACGAGATACTAGACGTGGTAAATGGTCTCCCAAGTGGGAGGGCCCCTTTGTCATTGATCGGATTGTTGGCAAAGGTGCTTATCAGCTTAGAGATTTGGAGGGTGACGTCCATCGAAACCCTATCAATGGGCGCTATCTCAAAAAGTACTTCCCTAGTGTTTGGGAATATGAAGAGCCGCCCGCTATGGTTGAGACTGGGGGGCAAGCTTCGACCTAAGGCCTCCTACCAACACTATAACACTCTGCCTTAGTCCCTTTGGCTTTGGCAGCGTACCTTGCCTCAGCCTAAGGTTACTAGGAGGCAATACAAGGGATACGCTTCATAGAAGACCTGGCGGTTGAGGATAGAAGACCTGGCGATTCAGTCCGCCAGCAGTTCAGTCCGCCAGCGATAGACATAATGTAGAAGGTGATTCTACTTGAGGTTCATTAGTCTCTTTCGCTTTCTTTTGTTATGAATCTGTTTAAGGTTCGTTTACTTAGTTTGATTGAGAATCAATGTTTATGGTTCTCAACAATTTATAAATACATTCAACACGGAAAACAATAATATTTTTGTTTTTCGATAAAGTCAATAAATTTTTTTTTACATTTCAAGAATGACTTTGACGATCAAGAGCTTTACAAGTACAAAATTACATATATGCCTATACTTCTAAATTTCTTGAACGAAACAGGAGGCGCATGATCTGTTTTACGGATTCTTTTGCCCATGGAGCTGTCTCATGACCCCTCCGACCTCCTACCCATATTGTCATCCATCTCACCACCTCGTAAGCTGCTTCAAGCCATCAATCCTCTAGAGGTTCACAGAAGAGGAAGCGGGAGATTGGCTAGGGTGGCAATACCAGCACACGGTCACCCCTATTCTCCGACTGAAAGCCATAGGATTTCAGAAGGAAAGTGTCCGTCTTGCTGGCGGATGACGCCTAAGTCACTATTCGCTATTATACCCAGGGACAACGTGGAAGAAATCCGTTCCTCTGGGGATTGTATCCAGGGTCCACGTTATCTGAACTGGGCATAATACCAGATTATGTGACTTAGAACATGTCTAATACCAGATTATATGACTTAAGGTGTTTGGACAAACATCTCTGTATAATCTGGGGGAAATGACTCAGGAAGCCATACCGGCTTGGTGGAGAATCTGGAGAATGGAATAGACATGGTGAAATCAAAGGGCAATGAAAGATATGTTTTCGTTGCTTACTGAGGGTTTCATTATATAGTGGATGGCGAGTGAAATCCAACGGCTGGGATGAATTAGGGTTTCACACCATCGGTCTTGTCAGAGTTATGAAAGGAGTAATGGTTCTCAACCGTTTGGTGGTTTGGGAGATCACGAGGTTTAAATTTCAAACTGACCGTTGACCGTATCTTGGAAATTGACAGTTGCAGATATGGATCATTTAACGCTACGCTATTGCTTGAAGTTGGGCTAGATAAGTCTGGGCTTCGCATTTAGGTTGGTTTTTTTATACTTATCCAATATTATATGAAAATAGATATTACAGAAAAGCTCAATTCACTCAGGGGACAGGGACGCAAGTTCAAACAATTCAAGACCTAATCTTGCTATTTTAGCCTTCAGATGTTGGAGTTCTGCCTTTAATTTTTGTTCAGCTGCTTGGCTCTCTTATGTTTCGGTCCTAAGCTTCATTATCTGAGTCCTTTGCTGATAAGCTGCATCAAGATGAGCTTGTTGCCTCTCCCGCACCATTGCTATTTTTCGATCAAGATGCTCTTTTTCTTGCTCCAGGCATTTGATTTCTTCCTCGTCGTCTTGTTCCACAGAAAGCACAAGCGAGGAGTAGGAGTCCATGGCTTTGGACAGGACCGAAGTCTTCTTACTAGTTGTGGCTTCCCTTTTTGGAGCCTTGCCCACCTTGTTCTGGAAGGTTGCAAGGAGCTTGGTCTGAGCTATGGCGGGCAGGACTTGAACTTGGCTCTCCATGGTCTGCAGTGCGCCTCGGATCCTCTCATGAACTTTTTCATCCGTAAGATCTTCTTGGTATACTTGGCTTAGGAGGTTCCAGGCATCCATGATTTCAGCATTGTCCTTCTGTGGGGTTGGCAGCTGCATTAGCGGATCGTCACTAAGCCGAGGGATAGACTTAGAGCCAGTGGTGGCGGTCTGCGGAGAGTCTGACGCGGATGGACCCTTGCTTTGGATTTTGGGCTGAGGGCAGAACAGTACCAAGCTCCGTTCGCCAACGCTCTCAGTACTCCTAGGCCGGATAGGAGTCTCTATCACCTGAAAAGATCATGGGTGTGATGAGAATTAATACTTAAAACAATCTAAAACTAAAATGAATAAAGGTTGTTAGAAGGGTACCTCTGGATCAGAAGGGGTATCCGCCGGGATTTCTACCAATGGAATTGCTGGCTCCACAGGTTCGCTTAGGGGAGAAGCTGGGGGCACGTCTTGGTAGAAGCCGGCCTCTATGACAACGTCCGGGTTTGACTTCAGGAACTCTTCGATGGTCACCCCGAGTTCTTCTGGTTCTGGGTCTGATTCCAGATGTATCACCCTTGGCGTTTCTGCCACGATCGCTAGTGCTGTTTGAGCTCTGGCGGATGATGTTTCTTCCACAGCTTTCTCTACGGAGGGGGCCGGATTGGTCAAGGGATTAATCGAAGCTGGAGTTGGAGGATTGGCCAGAGGGGTGCGGATGGTGCCTGTATCAGGGGAAACCCAGTTTAGTGGAGTCACATCTATTGGAGGTTTTCTCCGGCTTTGATCAAGAAAACTTTCAATCCTTCGCCAGGCGGATTGAATTTCGTCCCAAGTCTCTGGAATTCTAAGTCCAGGTTCAGGACCACTTGAGGGTGAACTAATAGAGCTAGAAGACTCACCCGAGGAAATCTCAATTGGTCTGGGTGCAGTAGGAGCAGTGCTGGGAGCTGGTCTCCTACTTTGTCTCAAAGTTAGCCCCTGAAGAAGAAAGTTCGCCAACTACATCAGGCTTATAAGTTGGTCTAAAGAACAGTTAATGGTTGGTGGATCATGGCGGATTAATGAAAAACTTTCTGGCATGTTGTCTTCCTCATCATCTTCTTCTTCTTCAATCACTAGAGGAAGAGGTTTTACTTTCTTTTTACTTTGGGCCGCCGCCGAAGGAGTCTGAGTAGCCTTCCTTTTCTTCACAGTAGGAAGGACTTTCTTAGAGACCTGTGGCATGAAAAATCAGTTAGTGGTTTTTCCAGACGCATCCATAATTAGGGTGAGTTACAACTTAGCGAATGATTACCTGGGCTTCTTCAGCTGATAGTTCAGGGTGCAAAGGACCCCCGTCGAGTACCAGGGCATCTTGGTCAGTGAGGCATTCGCGATGTTTTTCAAACACCTTTACAAAATAGTAAAGGGATTCCTTCTGAAAGGCTTTCCCGCGAATTTCCTTCCACCAGGCTTCATAATCATCAGTGGCATGCTTGGAAATAACAAGCTCTGAGCACTGTTCCAGAGCTGGGAGGGTCGCAGGACGTAAGGAGGAGGAGCATGGAACATTGGGGGTCACAGGAGTGCTCTTGCTTGGTCGCCAAGCCGAGAACAGATTACAGCTTTGGACTGGCGGATAGGGGGCATGTTGCGTCAACCCAAGCTGGCGAGCAAAGAATTGAGGGGCATACACCTCTGAGCCCTGACCGCCTTTGTTTGAGGTGAACAAAGGAAGGTCCGCCATGGATATACACTGCAGGAACAGTTTCTTCCCTGCATCGCTCTGATCAGCAGAGGGGAGGAAGCCAGTTTTCAAAGCTGGAGGGTGTTTTCGAGTTAGGAGCATATGAGCCTCCGAGTAGAAGCCCTGCGCATCCGTCTAGTAGATAATGTCAAAGCAGGCTGCGTAACCCTGCCCATACTTAGGCGGTTGGCCAACATACGCTGCGCCCATTACTCGGTTCTCACCTATGTCTCTGGGTTCTGAGGCGAGTCCCGGAAAATACATGTTTGCCCATATGTCCAGAATCCAGAGCGGTCCGGGAACTGTGAGGCAGAAAGGGTTCATGGACAGGGTATGGAGTCCCCGGTACAGGTGTGCGAGGACTATTTGGGCTAGGCCTATCTCTTCATAGGCGTAAAGGATTTCAGCCATCCTTTTATAGGTTCTGGACATCTTGGAGGCAGATGAACAGAATATGAACTTGTTAAGCCAAAAATCAAGGAAGGCGATTCCTCCTATATCGTCAATCTTCTTGCTGAATTCATCTATCCAGGGTTGATAGCTCATGTTGCTGGAGATAGAAATAACGGTAGATGGAATTCGGTCCAGGGGATAATCATCTAACTCAAAGGGTTTTCTACCCAAAGGAAATCCTAACCCAGCGTACAGGTCTAGGAGGGTGACACTAGCCTGGCCAAAGCTGAAATCGAAGGTGTTGGAAGAGGCACTACCAGAAAAGGCATTATAGCCGACGAAATTGCAAATAACGGCCGACGAACTATTTATTCGTCGGCTATAACCATTATAGCCGACGATATCGTCGGCTAAAATGGTTATAGCCGACGATATCGTCGTCGGGTATAGTTTTGCCGACGGCGTATTTCCGACGATGTTATAACCGACGATATGTCGTCGGGTAATGGTTATAGCCGACGATATCGTCGGCTATAACCATTATAGCCGACGACTTAAATTCGTCGGCTATGATGCCTTTTCTGGTAGTGAGGGATTCCAAAAACTTACTAAGGACAGGAATGCACATCGATTTCCACCTTTTGGGTTTAGATTGAAACAGAGGTCGAGGACTTCTGTTATTCCAGCGTGGCGCCATCTTTGGGCGTCTACCTTTCGTCTGGCTTGGTACTATTTGATCATTGATGGGGTTGGTAAAGGCCAACAGCCAGGGGTGATGGGGACCTCAAAGTGATTCGAACACTTCGTAAGTTTGACACTTTGATCGCGAAATGCCACCGGAGGCGGACGACAAGGATCCGCGAATGAAGATAGGGCTAGTGGGGTGATGTCCCGTTGTTTCGGACCTAGCCCGGCACGGCTGTAATCATCTGGCGGGGTGAGTGAGGTTTGGAAGGGACTTCCGACCTCGATAACGGAGTTCTGAATCTTTTCCTTTCCGCGAAGTGCTTCTGAATGCTTGATTTCCAGGGCCATGTTGGAAGAATAATGGTTGAATTGAGATTCGGATTGTGAAATGGTAAGGCTTGATCAGAGTTCTTTATAGAATCTGAAAGAGGTTCTATGAATTTCTGAAGCGGTGTGTCTGGAAACGGTTTAGGGTTTTATGAACAGTCTTTTGAGCTCAAATTGGTAAAGTTGCATTGGTTAGAGGGAACGACGCATTCTTCAGGTTTTTAAATGAGTCCGGATGGGCTTTCTCAACCTTCTTCAATCTCAAAGGGATTTTAATTTCGAAGGCTGGGGGGGACAATGTTTGGGCCTAAATTAACATTTACCTGAGACTATGGGCCGAAGCCCAGAGGGTCACCCATTAGCGGGTAATCCGATATGTTTTAATTCAGTTTCCTTCTAGGAATAGATTTGGAGTCCTGATAGGAGAATTGGAGATGGTTTAAGGTAATACAATCCTATTCGATATCAGAATTCATTATGCTTGATACACACGTATTTGGGGTTTTGAGATCACTATATAAAAAACTCTAGGACAACGTAAAAAGGGTTCTCAACCATACAACTACAAGCTTTTGCCCTGCAAATCTTGCAAGCCTCTCCGGAGCAATCTCTCGCGAACTGCCTTCCACCAACTGCAAACGACACTCTTCCAACCAAGCCGCAAACCTACGCCAACCACCGGTCGCCGTACACCTGCCGTTGTTGTCGAAAGTGACTTGCGTTCGTGTCGAAGCATCGCTGAGACATATCGAGTCTAGTCGTCACGCCTTGTGACAAATCGAGTCGTTACCCCGGTAACAGTCTTTCCCAATCTGTCAGAGGTTGGACGAACACAAGCCGCGGTCTTGATTTAAAGTTCTGCTTTGCATCCCAGGATCGAAGTAAGATTATCTCAATCTGCAAGAGGTTGAGTAGAAAATCCTAGTATATGTTTATTTAGGTCTTGTTCGAGCCTCTACGCCGGCCTGTCAACGCCCGCGTACAGTCGCTTGATCGAGAAGTCAGGTAGCAGGGAGCAGACGAACACATTCGCCAGAGTCATCCGCTCGCCAAGGGTGATTCATTCGCCAGACGTCGTCCGCCACCAAGGTTGTACCTAACCCAAAGGTACTGGCACGCTCGCACCAGGACTGAAAGTTACGTCTGCCACCCCCACTTGTTGATAGTTCGACAAGTGTCAAAACTGACGCGAACAGAGATGAGGAGGTTTCTTCTTTAAAGATGGTGGTTATTATGGTAGTGACACAGATTTTGTATAGCCTTACCAATATACTGTACAAGATGGTTCTGGTTCTAGGAATGAACTTGAGTTTTGGTGGCCTACAGGCTTATGTTTTCAGCTGCCTTTATTGTTCCACTGGCCCAACTACTCGAGAGGTACATAAAAGTTACTCCCATTCTCGTCTCTAATAGAGAAATTGCACCGTTACTCATGTTAGACTTACCATAAATATGCTCATTGTATATTCAGGGATATCAGGCCTAAAATTACTTGGGTTCTGTTGTTTCAAGCTTTTCTTTGTGGCTTACTCGGGTACGTATGTATTAATGTATATGTCCAGAATTTTAAGTGATCTGTCTTTTTTGTGTGCTGATGATTCCATTGCCGAATAATATGTATGCCTCAACCTTTAATCGTTGTGCAGGGCAACAATGTCGCAGAACTTATATATACTGTGCCTATCATTTACATCACCCACATTTGTTGCTGCCATCTATAATCTTCTCCCTGCCATTACCTTTGTTATAGCTGTGTGTTTTAGGTAAGAGAGTTCAAAATTGGTACTTACACCTCTTTGCTTAATAGAGCTTCATCTTTTTTTTTATAAGCAATCAATATGCTATCTATATCTCCTTAATATTTTCAAAATGCCCCTCATTGAAGAAAATGATAATGAAAAAAGTTTAGTTTTGAACAAAAAAAAATTGTAAAGGTTTTTCTAAAAAAAAAGAATAAAGTGATTCATATATATTAGCTCTTGACAATCATTCCAGCCGTTTGTTGGATGTTAGTTTCGTTGTATTATACTAGAATGTCATCATTTTAGGCTAGAGAAGTTGACACTCGGATGCAAATTATATTCTACTATAGCCAAAATTATGGGGACTGTGGTCGGTATAGGAGGAGCTATGTTATTTACATTCTACCGAGGACCACAATTCGCAATCTGGAACACCCATATTGACCTGCTTAAGCCATATCACAACAGCAGCGGGTTATCTTTGTCATTGCACACACACAATCCCGGGTTGGGG
Organism: Potentilla sterilis; assembly: GCA_963682095.1. Taxonomy (NCBI): domain Eukaryota; kingdom Viridiplantae; phylum Streptophyta; class Magnoliopsida; order Rosales; family Rosaceae; genus Potentilla; species Potentilla sterilis. Next base: position 29,105,608 of record OY821766.1, read on the forward strand.
TTCTTGGCTGGCCTGGGTAGCATCGTGTGCTTCGCACTATGGCTCATCATTCAGGTTATTTCCCAAAGTTCAGCAGCAGATGTTAATATGCGTTATATTTGTTTTTTTATTTTTAAAATAAATAAATTAATGTTATTCTACTTCAACAGGCGAAGATGAGTAGGACATATCCATATCCGTACACAAGCACCGCTCTGATGTCCACCATGGGATGTGTTCAGTCTGTTATTTTTGCGCTTTGTGTGGAGAGAGATTGGAATCAGTGGAAGCTGGGTTGGGATATTCGACTGTGGACAGCTGCCTATACGGTACAACGACTACTCTAACTAATTGTAACTGCTGACATTGTTTATCCGATTCATAGCTGATTAGCTGCTGACATGGTTTGTGTTGAAATTAAATTGGACCTTATGTTGTGCATGATGTTCATGCAGGGAGTCGTGGTTTCGGGAGTGTTGGTGGTTGTGATGGCTTGGTGTGTACAAAAACACGGGCCAGTGTTCGTCTCAGCATTCACTCCCCTCACACTGTTGGTAGTAGCTCTTGGTAGTTCCTTGTTCTTGGGTGAAAAGTTTAGTGTCGGAAGGTATATTTATGCATATTAATATTAGTAATTCTTTTTTCATCATATGTGAAAGGCAAAGCCAAGTGTAAAAATCATCAGTTTTCCAAATTTGGATGCGATATTGAACTTTAACAATTTGTGTCTTTTGGCCATGATGATGGGACAAACAGCATATTAGGAGGAGTTCTAATTGTCTGCGGCCTATACATGGTCTTGTGGGGGAAAGGCAAAGACCATCATTAAGCGTCGGATTTGGACAATAATCAAAATGCAGAAGCACTAAATAAAGGACCTCGGCCAAATTGTCTGCGATTAGAGGCACAATGCAATATCAAATTGCAACAAGTAACAACACTGTATACTAAGAAACTTAATTTCGTTGCTGCTGGCTAAGTGTATAAGCATGTAGACACGTTTGCTATTTGGAACTAGCTGATATCTTTTATTAAAAACAACAAAATCTTTGGCAGTTACATATGCCTCAAACACAAATTTGAAGTAAATGAGTCATCTACCCATTAGAATCCCAAAAGCCTTGAACTACGAGTGACTTGATTTCCTCCAGAGTACGTAGGCAACCCATCATAAATTCCGGGTGCAGCTATAAAAACAAACAAAATCATATTGGTTTCTTTATAAATGGAATCAATTGGTGTTCCCTTGTAACAAGAGATTGTAATTAAGAGACATATTCTGTCTTGAATGGCTCGAACACAAAGTAATCATACTCTAGTCCATTAGTGGAAACGAGTGAGATGGCGTTGGGTGAAATTTTACACTTTTGTGCAGTATGGTATTTTTGCCCGACTACACTAATTTGCTCGAGTTCAATGCCCTTGCACATGGATTTTTTATTTTCATTCAGCAGGATTTTATATACAGTAATTTAAATACATTGAAAGTCCAACCTGCAAGTTTGGCACCAGATCCTTATACTTTGAATCCCCAAAATGTTCAGCCTTTCAACCTCTACAGAATCATAAAACCTAATGAACATCATATTGACCCGGAATGAAGTAATGAAACAAAAGCTAAGCCACGGGGAATCGAAACCCTTCAATGTCCCTGTAAAAGAAAGACGATCAAAAAGTGGTAATAATCCTTAGAATTTACAAAAAATGGTAATTTAGGGTTTAGGGTTTAGGGGTTTGGGGTTTTAGGGGTTTGGGGTTTAGGGATTTAGGGTTTTAGGGGTTTGGGGTTTAGGGTTTAGGGTTTTAGGGGTTTGGGGTTTAGGGTTTAGGGTAAGGCAATTAATAGCTGGATCGCCTGTTAAACCATAATAAAATAAATTTAATGTGTTAAAAATTGCTCAAATAATGTTAGGAGGTGTTTTTAAGTGTAAAATAATGTAATAAACCTAAGATTGAAAATTTATAAATTTCCTCAAAACTCGTGTGCTATAGCAAGGAGTTTTGGCTAAAACTGGACAAAATTTGAAGCAGCAACTGATACGTAAATGAATTTAAAAACGACGTTATTGAGGTATATAGGAGAGGAATAAAACACATCCCAAACTTCAAAATTCACTCATAGCCTCAATGAATGAAATTTCAATTGCTTTACAAGATCGATACACGTATGGCAACAAATCTAGGCTGGATCGCCTGTTAAACCATAAATAATATAAATTTAAGGTGTTAAAAATGACTCAAATTATGTTAGGATGTTTTTAAGTGTAAAATAATTTTAAAAAAATAGTAGTTTGAAAATTGAGAAAATTCCTCAAAACTCGTGTGCTATAACAAGGATTTTTGGCTGAAAATGGAAAAAATTTGAAGTGGCAACCAATATGCAAATCAATTTAAAAACGACGTTCTTGACGTATATAGGAGATGAATAAAATACATACCAACCTTCAAAATTCACTCATTGCCTCAAAAAATTAAATTTCAATTGTTCTACAAGATCGGTACTCGTAAGACAACAAATCCAGGATGGATCGCCTATTAAACCATAAATTATATAAATTTAAGGTGTTAAAAATGTCTCAAATTATGTTAGAAGGTGTTTTTATGAGTAGAATTATGGAAAAAACCGTTGGTTGAAAATTGAGAAATTTCCTCAAAACACCTATGCTATAGCAAATGGTTTTGGCTGAAACTGAACAAAATTTGAAGCGGCAACCGATACTTAAAAGAATTTAAAAACAACGTTCTTAATGTATATAGGAGAGGAATAAAACACATCCCAACATTCAAAATTCACTCATAGCCACACAAAAATGAAATTTTAATTGCTTTACAAGATCGGTACTCGTAATTAGGCAACAAATCCAGGCTGAAACGCCTGTTAAACCATAAATAATATAAATTTAAGGTGTTAAAAATTGCTCAAATTAAGTTAGGAGGTGTTTTTAAGTGTAAAATAATGGAAAAAACTATAGGTTGAAAATTCATAATCTTCTCAAAATTTGTGTGCAATAAGAAGGAGTTTTGGCTGAAACAGGACAAAATTTGAAGCGCAACCGATACGTGAACGATTTTGAAAACGACGTTCTTGATGTATATAGGAGAGGAATAATACACATCCCAACCTTCAAAATTCACTCATAGTTTCAAAAAATGAAATTTCAGTTGCTTTATAAGATCGATACTCGTAAGGCAATTAATGGCTGGATTGCCTATTAAACCATAAATAATATAAATTTAAGGTGTTAAAAATGGCTCAAATTATGTTAGGAGTGTTGAAGGAAAAACGTATTATGTGCCTTCGTCAATGTAACTGACGATAGATAATTATGTAGTCATTATTGTCATTAATGTATTTCCTATTACCGTTGTAATATTCACCCTATATAAAGGGGATTATCAATGAAATGAGTAGACCAATTCCCATTTTCCTACAACACGTTATCAGCACGATGCCTAACCATGAGATTTTAGAAAGAAAAAAAAAAGAGAGAAAAAAAAAAAAACAACACAGAAAAAAAACCCTAATTTTTTCTGTTTTTCTGCCTCCGCCGCCCTAGCCCTCCACCAGGCCGTCGCCGCCGCTGCCCCTCTTTTTCCTAGCAGCAGCCCCGATCCCGACCCGGTCCCCTTCGATTAGCCGCAGCAGCAGCCCGTCCCACTCCGGTCCCGGCCCGCCGCTCGACCCCGATCCGATCCCCTTCGATCGGCGCCCCGATCCGGTCCCCCTCAATCAGCGCCCCGATCCGGTCCCCTCGACGCCAGCCCAGCCGAGCGCCGACGACGCCAGCCCAGACCTCGATCGACGATCGGATCGCTCCACTGACGCCGGTCCAGCCGCCCCGATCCATCGACGCCGCTCCAGCAGCCCCGATCCGATCCCGTTTCTACCGACGACAACTCGTCGGGAAAAACTGCCTCAGAAGTTCTGCCGACAAAAAAAGTCGTCGGCAGAGATTGTGCGACCCAACCCATTGGGCCTGATCTCGACCCGGCCCATTTTTGGCCTAACACGGATCTGAAAAAAAAAAAAAAGGATTTTTTTGGGGATAAAATACAAAGGTAATTTTTGAAATTACCGTACAGTAATTTATATTTACTGTATAACTATTTACTATATAACTATTTACTGTTTTTCGAATTTAATAGTAAATATGAAATTTTTTTAATTTATATGGTAAATGTGAAATATATATGATTGAAGTGACTAATCATATGAATATTGTTTGTTTTTATGTGATTTATCAATTACGATGCGGCGATTAATATGTGACGACTATTTGGAGTCGGAGATCGAGCAATTGATTAATATGCAGTTTATTTGGCAAACTAACAAGTAAGATCTAATTAACGTTATCATTTTCATTAAATCGTTAATGATATAATGCTCAAACTTATCTTATTATATTATGACATATATTTATGAAATTTGAGCATCATTATATGTCTATTTTATTATGTTAAATAATTGTTTTTATTTAACATGTTATTTAATTTGAGCATTGCCATGATAATGCAAATCTCATGAGCAATACAATATAAAAATGGACAAACCAATTATTGTGATAAAGCATATTCACGAAGTAAGAAAAATATGACCATTACAAATTTTGGTCTTGAGATCCAATTTTAATTTCTTGAAAAAATTTTCATCATGGATATCTTCTTGATTATATAAAAAGCAATGATAATGAAATTTCATTAGCTTCACATGCAATGAAAATGGAGAAACCAAAATTTTATTGTGATAACGAAATTTCACGGATTTACCATAATGTATATTGGTTTATATTAGTCGTCGTGCATGTCATTTAGACCACGAGATTAATCCATTCTATTCTTCCTCTATTTTATAGATAGGTCTAACCATCACAGTTTAGTTTTGACATATTGGACTCTGAAGAATTTGAGTACCAAATTCCCCTATAAAGCCAACTAAGGCTTGAGCATGGTATATTTATGCAAATTGCTTTATGTAAATAGCTAAGAAATAATTATAATATATTCAATGACAATATAAGGTCTGAGAAAAAAATTATTTCTTGGAACAAATTGTGCAAAGTAATGCAACAACCCTAAACCAAAGGGCAATGACAATGTAAGGTATGAGAAAAAGAAATTTCCTGGAACACATTTTGTAAAATAATGCAACAACCTTAAATCAAAAGGCAATGACGATGTAAGGTCTTAGAAAAAAAAAAAATATATATATATATATATATTCTTGAACAAATTGGGCAAAGCAATGCAACGACCCTAAAACAAAGGGTAATTACCATGGACGTAAAATTCATATAATCATCCAAAAGTAAGTGGAAACAATGTAACATTTAAAAGATGACATAGGGGACATGTCATGTGCAGTGAAGCACTCTGCCATTGTTGTAATTCAATGAACTATTGATACGTACATTATAAGCTAGCAAAGAATTAGCTACGACTTTCAATAAATATGAAGAATCGTATGAGTACGCGGATTTTGGAAAAGTATCTTCAATATCCAACAATAACATTGAAAAAGAGTTTACAACTAAAAACATAATATCTGGGAAGAATATGTTAAATGACAAATCTCATCATTGCAGCTATTAAAAGAGCAAAAAGGATCTGGCTCAATCCAAGATAGACTTTGATTAGTCTACTTTAAAAATTTTAAGATATCCTTATAAAGGCTATTACGCCTAAATACGACTTTTGGTCCTAAATTAGACTTTTGGTCTTAAAGTTTCTCTCTCTAAATTGGACAAGACTAAATGTAATCGTTGGCATGATAATTTTTTGAATTTTCTCTAAAGGAATTGAGATTATTCAAATTTTATTCATAATACACATGATTCAATTTTCTACATCTAACTTTGCAAAGTATTGCATAAAGTAAAGCAACATATCATAATATAGGCATGAAACAAAGAACCGTGTGTAAAGAAACGCACAATGTAATCCCTAAAATAATAGTACTGAAGAACAGAGTACTATATCAGTAGTATATGATAATGATTAGTATATCAAAGAAAGTAATAAGGATCAGTATATATTTTCCTTTGGGATTCATAATACACCTGCCTAATTGGGATTAAAAAAAAATTTATTACAATTCCCATTTCCCAATCGAGTTACTCTAAAAAACTTGAGTTACGTTTCGATATATATTGAACATATGTCAAATTGACAAATAATGCCAAGAGAAAATTGAATTTTGTTTTCCACATTATAAAGAAATTTACGCCACGATTTTCATGTGAAAAAGACACAAGTGAGAATTTATTTGAGCTCCTTTGCATTACCTCTAAATGACTGCGAATGTAAACGAGTATTAGAGAAGATTATATGTCAACTTAGTAGGTTCTAAGTAACCGCTAATTAAATCCAACGTCATAAGAAAATGATCTTTTGGAATTCTGACATAGATTGGCTTTGATATGGTGATCCATACATTAAAGAAACTACTATGGACACCCATATTTTTGGTGTGAGCGGCATTTGATCTCTAACTCCAATGTTCCCCATTCTTTGGCATCTATCACATGCTTTACAAAACATGAATGAGTCTCTAAAAATTGTAGGCCAAAAGAATCCACAATTAAGAACCTTCAATGCCGTCTTTTTAGGTCCAAAATGCCCACCACAAGCTTCACTATGACAAAAGTTAAGGATGGATTTATGCTCATCTTCCGGAACACATCGTCGAATAACTTGGTCACCACATTGACGCCATAGGTACGGATCATCCCACAAGAAATGTCGAGCTTGCTTCTTTATTCTCTTCTTTAGGTGGCTCGACATGTCTTGGGGAAGGTGTCGGCATGCAAGGTAATTGGCAATGTCGGCATACCATGGTTCACTTGTTGCATTGATCCGAAAAAGTTGCTCATCCGGGAAACTCTCCAATAGGGGTAGCCGATCCTCATCCTTGATGATTCTACTTAAGTGATCGGCAACCACATTCTCTACTCCCTTCTTATCTTTGATCTCAATGTCAAACTCTTGAAGTAGAAGAATCCATCGAATAAGTCTTGGCTTGGCATCCTTCTTTATCATAAGGTATGTCAAGGAGGCATGATCACTATAAACAATGACTTTGGAATTCAAAAGGTATGATCGAAACTTTTCCAAAGCAAAAATTACCGCCAAGAGTTCTTTCTCTGTTGTGCTGTAGTTGAGTTGAGCATCATTGAGAGTCCGTGAGGTATAGTAAATGGCGTGTGGCTTATTGTCCACTCGCTGGCCAAGCACGGCTCCCATAGCATAATCACTTGCATCACACATCAACTCAAATGGCAACTCCCAATTTGGTGAAACAAGTATAGGTGCCGAGCACAATTTCTCCTTGAGCCGAATGAAGGTTTTCTCGCATGCATCACTCCACACAAATGGCACATCCTTTTGTAATAGCTCACTCATTGGCTTAGCATCCTTGGAAAAGTCCTTGATGAATCGTCGATAGAAACCGGCGTGTCCAAGAAAGCTCCGCACGTCTTTAACACATTTAGGGCTTGGCAAGCTTTGTATCAATTCCACCTTTGCTTTGTCAACTTCAATGCCATGCTCGGATATGATATGGCCGAGAACTATACACTACCAGAAATAAGGCTTTTCCCGACGAAAAAAAAAAACGGCCGACGAAATAAAATTTTCGTCGCAAAAAAATTAAATTCGTCGGCTATTCCCCTAGAATGGCCGACGATTTTTTTTTTCGTCGCTAAAAAAAAAAATCGTCGGCTATTCCCATAGAATGGCCGACGATTTGAATTTTCGTCGGCTATTCCCATAGAATGGCCGACGATTTAAATTTTCGTCGGCCTTTCTCTGAAACTTTAGCCGACGAAAATTTTTGGAAGTATGGCCGACGAGTACTAGGTTTGATTTCGTCGGCTATGATTAAAAAAAAAAAAAACAGCTTCCATTTTCTATCACTATCGACAAACCATTACTTCGTCCTTCAAATGCAAATGTGTCGTGAAATAAGATATGACCGAAATAATGAAATACGTCTACGGTTGAAAAATGAGAAGATTCCGACAAAATCTGTGTGCCGAATGTTGCGGTTAACTGTTTTTTACTTCCGTTTTCCTATGGGTAGCCTGACGGTCGGTAAATATTTTGAGGAAAATTTTTATACGATTAGTTGCGTCTCATCGATTTGAAACTATTATCTGTTGAAGGTCAGGCCAAAAAACGTCATTTAGACAGGCCAATTACCATTTCTAAGCGTTTGAAGGGTTGACTCACCCGGTTGACCGTCCCGATCGAGCCTTTAACGTTGTCAGATGTAGTTGGATTTTTTTTCATACATGTATTTAATCTTAACGGTGATATCGGACGGTTGGAATAGATTTTCCAAACTTTTAGATTCAAAATCGGAGCATATGCACTAATGTTCCTTAACTTGTTTACTAAGTGTTTAAGTGAATGTATAGTTTCAAATAGTTACTATACGTACACTCTTCAAATGCAAATATGTCGTCAAATAAGATATGACCAAAATAATGAAATACGTCTACGGTTGAAAAATGACAAGATTCCGATAAAATCCGGGTGCCGAAAGAATGAAATCAGTCAAAACCCGGTTTACTGTAGATTTGGCGTCCGGCGTCCGAATGATGATTGTGATACCATTCCGGAAAGGGAACGACGCCAGGAATCAAACTCGTCGCTTTGCTACGACGTGTGGGCCTTTTCGGGCTTTCGAGTTCGTGTAGGGCCTCAAAACCGCAGTTTAATATGTTTTCAAAGTATAGCCGACGATGTTCATAGAATAGCCGACGAAATATTGTAAATCGTCGGCTATTCTCTAAGTTTAGCTGACGAAAATTATATTTCGTCGGCTAAACTCTTGCGATCCGCGCCTTTTTATTGTCCGCCGTTGGATGGCTCAGATCCGACGGCTGTTGATCTTCTAAAGTATAGCCGACGAAATCTTTTAAATCGTCGGCTATTCTCCTTCTAAATCTTTTAAATCGCTTCCTCCCGCCTTTTTTCTGTCCTCCTCCTCCTCCTCCTCCTCCGGCCTCCTCCTCCTTCTTCTCCTCCTCCGGCCTCCTCCTCTTCCTCCTCCTTCCCCTCCTCCTCCGGCCTTCGGCCTCCTCCTCCTCCTCCTTCTCCTCCTCCGATCCGGTAATTTTTTTTGCCCAAAATACAGTTATAGCCGACGAAATTTACATTATTTCGTCGGCTATAACTTTAAAATATTAATATATTCCGACGAAATAGCCCAAATCGTCGGCTATACTTCAGAACAAATAGCCGACGAAATCAAATTTCGTCGGCTATAACTTTAAAATATTAATATATTCCGACGAAATCGTCGGCCATACTCGAAAATAGCCGACGAATTTCGTCGGATATTTGGCCAAGCTATGTTCGCGGCACAACAACAAGGCCTTGAACCCCCGCCCCCGTTTCAGCCGTTAGTTGAACCTCCAATGCCTCAACCTCCCGAGTTCGTTCAGCAGGATGACGAGCATGATGGACAGCAGGATGCTGGGGATGACGTGGTGGATTTTAGTACTTTAGGTGATGATTATTGATTAGGGTTATATTTTATGTATATTGGAACAAATTAAATAATAAGTCATTTAGACGTGTTTCTTGTTGGTGTAAATGCATGGATTGTCATTGTGAATTGTAGGTTGCTTGGAATGGTAATTTAGAAATTAATTTAATTTTTTTTCCCCAAAATGTAAGAATAGTCGACGATATTGGAATTATTTCGTCGGCTATAAGTGCTATAGCCGACGATTTTTACCAAATTTCGTCTGCTATAACCGTTATAGCCTACGAAAGTGACATTATTTCGTCGGCTATAATTAATTAATGCCTATGAAAAAATTAATATATTCCGACGGAATAACCGACGAAATAGATGAAATCGTCGGCTATATTACAGAATAAATAGCCGACGAATTTCGTCGGCTATAGTTTACGATATCGTCGGCCATGCTCGAGAATAGCCGACGAATTTCGTCGGATATTTTGCCAAGGTTTGGTCGACAAAATTAATTTTCGTCGGTAATATCGTCGGCCATACTCGAGAATAGCCGACGATTTTGTTATTTTCATCGGCCATTAGTTTTACCGACGCCATTTTACCGGTGAATTATAGCTGACGAAAGTTTCGTCAGTAGAGGCAATAGCCGACGAAAATTCGGCATAGTCAACGACATTTTTTTCGTCGGCTATTCTGTCTGATCTGGTAGTGACATAGGCTCAAAGGGGTTTACTAAGGTGTCCCACGACGGGCACAAATAGGGCACATGCTTTATTTGGCTATGGTGGTAAACCTAAAAGATCTTTATTCAATCACTTTCAAAATCAAGGTATTTTATAATAAAAACGTTTTGAAAATCAACAAGAGTAAGTTCTAGCATTCTAGAGTTCATTAAAAATCTATGGCACATAGTCGTTGAATATGCAAAGAATAATGAGGTTCATAATTTTAGCATGCTCGAAATTTTCAGAAATTTATACTCATGAAGAAAGCAATTTGGCTCTAAAGCTCACAAGGTTTAATCGAAACAAACTAGCCAAAAAATGTATGCTTTAATAATTAACAAGTCCTACATGCTCCTACCAATGCACATTATCTATGAAACTCACAATTTTTTAAAAGTATGCACAACTATTATCTATGTATGCAAAGAGGAGAAAAACATCATTGACATATTAGGGACATCCTAAGACTCGAAACAAACAATTTAAACACTCTATTTTTGTGGAACAATTTTCTGAATTTTCTTTTCTATACTAAGCATACGAAAAACATAAATGGAATACGTTATCCCACCCCACACTTAGAGAATTACATTGTCCTCAATGTAAGCACATAAATATATCAACGAATTTCTTAAGCATGCAATCGACTAACACATTCCAACATATCATCACAAATCAAAGAAAAAGAGAAGGGTTATGAAATTTCAAACGCTCGGTGATGGCTCCTTCACTTTTCTTTGATTGACTTGGGTTGCCTCCCAAGTAGCGCTTTGTGTTTATAGTCTATTGCTTAGACTTATCACCATTTAAATTGCATGTGTTCATCGTCTTTCAAGGTATCTCAGTTCAGCAAGGAAGAGATCAATGAGATGTGCATTGCACCAATCAGTCGTATCGGCATGAGGAATAGAAAGATGTTGCTCCTGCATATCTGTATCGGCTGCAAGACATGTGCTCGTATCGGCTGCATTTGCAGCAACCGGCAGCTCGGCAGAAGGTTGTGGCTCGGCATGAAGCTGCTACACGGCTGCTCTTCTCACGGCAGGAAGCTGAACTGGTGCTTGGTTCTCGGCAGTAGGCTCAATGGCGGCACTCAAAGGTTGTGAACTTGGTGCGGCATCAAGGATAACCTCATCATGCAAAGCTGGAAAAGATGCATGGTAATCTTTGAGTCGATGGCCATTGACTTTGAACGTCTTGTGAGTACGTAAATCTTGAATTTCCATAGTCGATGGCCATTGACTTTGAACGTCTTGTGGTAATCGAGAGCGTAATTTTTCGGAAAAAAGTTTAAGGCGAGAGTGAAATAACAGTACATGTTATCCAATCTCAAACTTCTTACCACGGATCATCTTGTCATGATAGGCACGCGTTTTTTCTTTGTAGATCCATGCGGCATCATAGGCTTCATTACGTATTTCTTCAAGTTCGTTGAATTGAAGCTTTCTATGAAGTCCGGCCTCATCGATGTTCATGTTGAAAGCTTTGACGGCCCACCATGCTTTGTGCTCTAGCTCTACCGATAAGTGACATGCTTTGCCATAAACCAACCGAAAAGGTGACATACCTATCGGTGTCTTGTATGCAGTCCTATAAGCCCACAAAGCATCATCGAGACGATCACTCCAATCCTTCCTTGAAGGTCCAACGGTTTTCTCTAGTATTTGCTTGATCTCTCGATTGCTTACTTCGGCCATGCCACTTGTTTGAGGATGATAAGGTGTAGAAACCTTATGTGTGACTCCATAATTCTTCAATAAAGCCTCAATGGTGCGGTTGCAAAAATGGGAGCCTCCATCACTAATCAAGACTCTTGGAACTCCAAAACGTGAAAAGATGTTGGTTTTGAGGAATTCGGCAACCACTTTTGAATCATTGGTGCGTGTAGCCTTTGCTTCAATCCACTTTGACACATAATCAACCGCAAGCAAGATGTAGAGGAAACCCTTACTTGATGGAAACGGCCCCATGAAGTCTATGCCCCATAAATCGAAAATCTCTACCTCAATGATTGGTGTGAGCGGCATTTGATCTCTAACTCCAATGTTCCCCATTCTTTGGCATCTATCACATGCTTTACAAAACATGAATGAGTCTCTAAAAATTGTAGGCCAAAAGAATCCACAATTAAGAACCTTCAATGCCGTCTTTTTAGGTCCAAAATGCCCACCACAAGCTTCACTATGACAAAAGTTAAGGATGGATTTATGCTCATCTTCCGGAACACATCGTCGAATAACTTGGTCACCACATTGACGCCATAGGTACGGATCATCCCACAAGAAATGTCGAGCTTGCTTCTTTATTCTCTTCTTTAGGTGGCTCGACATGTCTTGGGGAAGGTGTCGGCATGCAAGGTAATTGGCAATGTCGGCATACCATGGTTCACTTGTTGCATTGATCCGAAAAAGTTGCTCATCCGGGAAACTCTCCAATAGGGGTAGCCGATCCTCATCCTTGATGATTCTACTTAAGTGATCGGCAACCACATTCTCTACTCCCTTCTTATCTTTGATCTCAATGTCAAACTCTTGAAGTAGAAGAATCCATCGAATAAGTCTTGGCTTGGCATCCTTCTTTATCATAAGGTATCTCAAGGAGGCATGATCACTATAAACAATGACTTTGGAATTCAAAAGGTATGATCGAAACTTTTCCAAAGCAAAAATTACCGCCAAGAGTTCTTTCTCTGTTGTGTTGTAGTTGAGTTGAGCATCATTGAGAGTCCGTGAGGTATAGTAAATGGCGTGTGGCTTATTGTCCACTCGTTGGCCAAGCACGGCTCCCATAGCATAATCACTTGCATCACACATCAACTCAAATGGCAACTCCCAATTTGGTGAAACAAGTATAGGTGCCGAGCACAATTTCTCCTTGAGCCGAATGAAGGTTTTCTCGCATGCATCACTCCACACAAATGGCACATCCTTTTGTAATAGCTCACTCATTGGCTTAGCATCCTTGGAAAAGTCCTTGATGAATCGTCGATAGAAACCGGCGTGTCCAAGAAAGCTCCGCACGTCTTTAACACATTTAGGGCTTGGCAAGCTTTGTATCAATTCCACCTTTGTTTTGTCAACTTCAATGCCATGCTCGGATATGATATGGCCGAGAACTATATATACATTGATTCACCATAAAGTGACACTTCTCCCAACTAAGTACAAGGTTAGTCTCTACACACCTCTCAAGTATCTCCTCCAAGTTCTCCAAACATGAGTCGAAGTTGAGTCCATATACGCTAAAGTCATCCATGAAAACTTCGATCTTACTTTCAATAAAGTCAGAGAAGATGTTGTACATGCAACGTTGAAACGTACCGGGTGCATTGCATAGGCCGAATGGCATCCTCCTATAAGCAAAAGTACAAATGGACATGTGAAAGTAGTCTTCTCTTGATCGTCCGGGTGTATGGCGATTTGGTTGTGTCCACTATAGCCATCAAGAAAGCAATAATACTTGTGGCCGGCTAGCCTCTCTAGCATTTGATCCATGAATGACAAAGGCATGTGATCCTTCCTCGTTGTTGCATTGAGCTTCCTATAATCGATACACATGCGATGACCGGTCACTAGCCTTTGTGGTACAAGTTCATTCTTTTCATTCTTCACAACCGTTACACCACTCTTCTTGGGAACTACTTACACGGGTGATATCCACTTGCTATCCGAGATGGGGTAAATAACACCACAATCAAGTAACTTGATAATTTTGTCTTTGACGACTTTCATCATTGGCGGGTGGAGACATCTTTATCCTTCTCTTGTTGGCTTTGCACCTTCTTCAAGCAAGATACGATGAACACACATTATAGGGCTTATCCCCTTGATATCTGCCAAGGTCCAACCTATAGCGGACTTGTACTTCTTTAGCACTCTTATCAAATTAACTTCTTGCTTCTCAATAAGCATTGAAGACATAATAGCCGGTAAAGTGTCCTCATCTCCAAGATACACATACTTCAAGTGACTAGGGAGTTCCTTTAGTTCTAACTTTGGGGCCTCTTCCACACTTGGTCGAAATTTGGTTGTGGCATTGGGAATTGACAAGAACGAGTTCTTTGTATATAAAGGGGCTGCATTGAGTTCGGCAACCACCTTCTTCATGCTTGGCTCGGCATAGGCATCATCCTCTACCTCAACTCGTGCTCCCTCCTTATCAAAACCGACCCCATGCTCAATCGCTAGTTGCTATGCATCGAGCGAGGTCGACATAACTTGCTCGACCTGCTCCAAAATATCATGAGCTCCACACTCCTTCCAATCGGCAATGGGGTATTTCATGGCATCAAAAACATTGAACTTAATGACCTCACCATCAAACTCCATTGTCAAGTTGCCCTCGGCGACATCAATCTTCGTGCGTGTCGTCCTCATGAATGGCCGGCCAAGTAGCAATTGCGTGCTATTAACCGGCGAGTCTTTCATCTCAACCACATAGAAATCGGCGGGAAATATGAGTTGGTTCACTTGCACAAGCACATCCTCAACATAGCCTTCCGGATACTTGCTTGAGCGATCCACAAGTTGAATGATGACATTGTCTTTCTTGAGAGGCCCTATAATCAACGTTTGATACACATTGAGCGGCATGACATTAATCGAAGCTCCCAAGTCCAACATCACATCCTCAAATCGAGTATTGCCAATTACACAAGGCACATTAAAGCTTCCCGAATCCTTCATCTTTGGTGGCAACTTCCTTTGAATAACGGCCGATACCGTCTCGCTCATAGTCACCACACGAGTCTCCCTCGTATGTCTCCTTGCCATGCATAGCTCTTTAAGAAACTTGGCATACTTAGGCACTTGCTTAATGCACTCCAACATAGCAATGTTGACTTGCACTTTCCGAAAAATCTCCAATACCTCTTCGTCTGACTTATCTTTCTTTGATCTAGCAAAGCGAGAAGGGAAAGGAATGCTTGAGTTTGGCACCCCTCCCTTGCTTGCTTGGCTCGGCAACAACTCCCTGTTTGACATTGCGGGATCTTGCTCAAGCTCATTCCTTCTTGCATCGGCAGCAGCCCTCTTCTCGGTTTCTCTCTTGCTTGGCTCGGCTGCATCACTTGGCATAGTAGACTGCACGGTAGTAGGCATGCTGCCGGCAGCAATCTCCTCTTCTTCAATTACATCGAGTGATATACTTGACTTCTTTGGACTCTTTGGAGGTAATACCTCCCTTCCGCTACGAGTTTTAATCACCTTGGCATGTTCGTTCCTCAGATTAGGAATTGTATTGCTTGGCAACTTCCCTTGCTCGGTAAATCTTCCCATGAAGTCCACAACTTGCCCCATTTGAGTTTTGAGCTCACCAATGTCCTTCGGGTGGGTTTGTTGTGCCGCAAGCAACACTTGAGTAGCACTCGAAAGAGATTGGAGCAAAGCATCATAGTTTGGATTGCTCGCTCCACCTTGCACTTGGTTAGGCACGGCTTGGTTTGGCTGCATTGCTTGGTACTGCCCTTGGTTTGGCTGAAATTGAGGACGAGACACAAAGGGTGCCCTCGGTGCATAGGGTGCGGCAGCCCCTTGGTTTTGCTGCATAGGTGCCTTAAGCACATTATCATTGTTTGCCCACCGAAAGTTCAGATGATCATTGAACCTCGGATTAAAATTCTCATACCTTTGACCTCCTTGGAAACCAACAGCATTGCACTCCTCTACTCCCTCACTTGATCCAAATTGAGGACATTGTTCGGTTTGGTGGCTCTCGGTGCAAATGCCACACACAATGGCATGATTTTCCTTCATCATACTACTCACCAAGTCGGCAAGCTTATCAACCTTTTCCTCTAACTTCGTGCTTGAAGTTGTCTCATGAACCTTCTCATTCCTTGGCACATTGTTTCGTGCCATACCAAATTGTTGGTTGTTCAAGGCACGAACCTCCAATAAATTCCTTGCCAGTCTGGCAGTCATCTCCAAGAAACTACCTCCCGCGGCCGAATCAAGAAACTCCCTCTCCATTACGCGCAATCCCTCATAGAAATATTGCAATAAGAGTCCATCGCTAATCCCATGCGACGGACACAAAGAGACAAGGGACTTGAACCTCTTATAGTAGTCAGAGAAAGTCTCATCTCCGGCTTGCTTCACACTTGTTATTTGCTTTCTCAAATCCGTGATACATGAAGCAGGAAAGTACTTGAGTAAAAACTCATCCACCATAGTGTTCCATGAATTGATCCGACCACTAGGCACATCAAACAACCACTCCTTCGCTTGATCCTCCAATGAAAACAGAAAAGCCTTCATCTTAAAGTGTTGCAAATCCGTACCTCAATTCCATACTCTCGGTGGTGAAGTTGAACCATTGCAAGTGCTTGTTAGGATCCTCACTTGGCATTCCATAAAAAGATTTCAATTTGTGGAGGAATCCACTCCTCAATTCAATCTCACCGGTCTTGTCGGCTTCCAAAAGAGGGTAAGTAATGTTGGAAGGTGCAGCTCCTCCTCCTCCGGTGACATGACCAGTTTGTGCTCTAATCGAAATCATTATCACTTGCTCAACTACTGGCTCGGCAAAGGCTTCAAATTCAGGACTCTAAAGATCACTTGATGATGAAATAACAGATGGGTAGCTCGGCAAAGATGGTGCCGAACTAGGTGGTGATGATGGTGGTGAAGAAACTATGCTCGGACTGGATGGCTCGGATAGAGGCAGTGGTACAAACAAAGCGACGGCGAGCTCTTGATTCAAACGTTGCAAATGACCTGGATGATCTCGCGTCCAAAGATTGGACATGCACTTTTCTGAAATTTGCAACATTTGAATAAGTTAGAACATCGTAAAGAAATAAAAAGCAAGAATATATATCATTACAAGCCACGGCATTGGCAATTACAAAATAAATTTCAATCAATGGCACACATATACAAGGTATCGGCAAAGAGAGAAGAAAAATTAGAAACTTTTGTGTACATGTAATTCCTAAGTCTAATTTCTTTTAAAATTTGTTCTAACTCTCAAAGTACGTGGAGCAGAGGAGATAACGGTGCAATGGACTGATACAGCCCCCGGTAGTATCATGCTTTATCCGATATACCTCAAGAGTTCGAACCACACAATTTGGTTTATTTTGAAGAAAATAGATCACATATGCCAAGTTATTTTCTAGCGTCTAAAGTGAGGTGATGTTTCGGCCCAAGCTATTGACTAGTTCTAGTGTGTTCTACTTTTCAAAGGCGGTGTCGTTAAGATTCACGGAGGGCGAACCCTCTACAGGAACCAGGCAGGACTCGTTGTTGGTCACCATGGAGAGCGAACTCCCTATCGACTCACTCACCGAGAATGAACGTCAGTCAGTGGGCCTTGAGATCCAGTTAAACAAACCTGAGAACCATATCAATGAAAATAATTTGCCCTATACTTTGTAAAACAAACTCGGGTCACTAGCGGTCTACAATTGTTGATCAAAGCCGCCCTCAACCTCATAAAAATGGATTTGCCAAAGCATCGCTTATATGAGTTGGGAGGGCACTACCCTGTTTCCCGGTTGTTCATAAAAGCGGATTTGCTAAGACATCTTTCATATGAAGGGTTAAGGCTAAGACCAACAAAAGCGGCTTCCCCCTACATTTTTCACTTTAGAAACTACAATAAACTCAAACATACATAACACTATCAACTTCCTAGAAATTAAACTAAGTTATTACACACATACATTCTTTATACATCTTGCAACTTGAGAAATTTAAACTCTACATACCGAAGCATATTTCTACTTTACAAAATCCCAAATAAAACCAAAAATTACAAACTTTACAACTTTACAATAAAAATTTCCAGCAACATTATATACAACACATTCACACAATTCAAGCTTTTATAATCCCCATCCCCGGCAACGGCGCCAAAAATTAATGAGAGCCTAAACTCGCACATAATAATAACCCTACAAAAGATCGTTAGTAGTATAAGCAAGTAGGGATCGTTCTAGCTGGGGATTAAGGGTACCTGAAATATGAGAATGTTAGCACAATTTATTCACAAATATACATATTCACACGTCACACATGGGGGTATTATGACTAAGGTTCGGCAGCCATAGGGCTGCCCCTAACAACTAAGTACGAAAATAAAATGCAGGAAATTAAACTCTAAACTACTATATACAAGTTTGGTCGACATTCCATCACAAAACAATAGCACAAAAGCAATCAAAACACACAATGATCAAGTAAACAAGACTCACGGCAAGGCATTAAAGTGTTCTAGACTCGACTTAACTCCGACCTAATTAGCTCCCTATAGGTATTACTAATCGATTTAGATTTCACAAGTATTCAAGATTAACTTTACGTCTAATCCTAAAATTGTACTAAACATATTTGAGAACTCCTATAGATGAAAACAAACATGCATAGTAATTGAGCACGAAATCTTTTGAGTCGGAAACAAGTTAATTAAGTAAGGCGTCACTCTTCTTATTAACAAGCATATTCTTTAAATCACTCTAACCCTTGTAAAAACAACACAAATAAAATAACTCATCGGTTACTTAATCTATATTATTTTCGGCTAATGAGACCAATACTCCACACATTGCAATTGCACAGAATATCAACCTTTCCGCACACGAATTCAAAGAAAAAATCAAGACAAATCTAAAACTAAATTAACATGCTTGCCGATTATCCTATTTACTATCTTGTTACATCTTTTCTCTACTCTTTAACATGCAATCCGATTTCTATCTTTGAAAAACCAATTAAAAACATAGAAAACCAATTGGACATGCAAATTATAAAACCAAATTCGGAATTGTTTTATACATAGATATACAAACAATAACCACAAACACACATGAGTTTCATAGACAAAACTACACATAACTACATAATTAAAATCTATTACAAACCGAAAGTAGGGAGTGGATCACACTTTTACAGACACCTTTGATGGCTTCAAGACGTGTTGATCCAATGGAAGATGGCACGGATGAGGGCTGGACAGTAGGAGAGTTTCGGCAGAAACTTTGGGATGGTGGTGGTGGTTTTCGGCTTGTGATTTTGTGTAGGGTTTGAGGCTGAATTTTGGTAGAGCTTTGGCTAGAATTTTTTCTTTGGAATGTGACTCTTTTTCTGTGTGAGAGCAGTCCCTATATATAGGAGGAGAGGCCGGCAAACCCTAGGAGAAAACGTATATGCAATAGATAAACAAAACCTTGTAGAATAAGGTTTTGTATCCTTCCTTTATTTCATGGTTCATCTAGGACTTTATTTTCTGAATTTTCCTTCAAGGCTTGGGTTGTACATCTTTATGGACTTCTTATGTTGACTTGACAACTTCATTTGATGAACTTTGATCCATAGAAAATGCCCCATCCGGCCTAGCACATAACTGGCAGCTCTGCTTGCCGGCAGACCTTCTCCTAGTTGGACTAGGAATACTTCATTCTTCATGGTTCTTCACTTTGCATGATCTTGATGCCTTCCTCTAACCTCTATTAAGCTTGGACAATCTTCAAGTATGCATTTGAATGACAAAATTTCCATCCAAAACAGAAAAGATCAAGAGAGGCAGAAGCTTGGTGGAATCGGCAGGCAGTGACCTTGTTGAGTTTCAACTGGCATAACATTCTCCATATTGCTCCGATTGATGCGATTCTAAATCTCAGAGAAACTAGACTCGTAGATCTTCTCAATGGCGTATGGCACGTCCTCTGGTTCCAAGCGATGCGTTATACAAAAATTCCGGAAGTCAGGATACAGTCCCAGGAAAATCCTGATAGTCCTTGGATCGTTTTGCTCAAACTGCCAAGTTGCAGAACTTCCCAGACTCCGATTGATCTGAATTTTTGAAACAACACACATTAGCTTACTAAAAAAATGCAAACCAAATTTCATCAAATTTGGAAAAGGATAAGTCACAATTCCACGAGTCTCAGGATCACAAAAAAGACAATTTTTCACATTATTTTCCAGATTTCTCAAACTTAGTCATTTTTCGGATTAATAAGCACATTTTACCAAAACTCAACCAAATTGACATTAAACTAAATTATGACTCTATCTTAGATAAATAAAGGATAAGCGAAGCATAAATGAGGGCATAAACATATTAATAACGTCACATATTGTGCTCCTATCATACTCGGGTTAGATGAAACCTAACATCTAGATTTACATGCTTGTCAAACAAAACTAATGTTTCGGTTTTTAAGTCACGCCCTTAGATTATTAACCAATTTAAATCCTCAACATGCATCTATACCGCTGTCCTAATTATCTAAGTGTATGAATACTTACAAGTTTTATATTACAAAATTAACATGCAAAGACTCAATGAAATCGTGGCTTAAACCTAGACCTAAGCAACGAATCAAATATATTCTTAACATACAATTTATAAAACCAAATTCCAAATCGGTTCATACATAGACATACAAACCAAAACCAAAAATACATGAGAGTTTCATATACAAAACTAAGCATAACTACATAAAAATCACAAAAACCGAAAGAGGGGAGTGGATCACACTTTTGCAAACACCTTTGATGGCTTCAAGACGTGTTGATCCGGCGGATGGTGGCTTGGAGGCTGCACGGGTAGTAGGCACAAGTCTCGGCAGAAACTTGGTGTGAAGGTGGAGGGTGATGTGTTTTCGGCTAGGGTTTTATGTAGGATCTTTGGGGAAATTTTGGTAGAGTTTTGGCTTTGTGTTTTGGCTTGAGATGTGACAAGTTTTTCTGTGTGAGAGCAGCCCTATATATAAGAGAAGAGAGGCCAACAAACCCTAGAGAAAACCTAACTGCAATTGGTAATCAAAACCTTGTAGTATAAGGTTTTGAATCCTTCCTTTCTTGGTTCATCTAGGACTTCTTTTTCTGAATTTTCTTTAAGGCTTGGGCTGCACATCTTCATGGACTTCTTATGTTGACTTGAAAACTTCATTTGATGAACTTTGATCCATTGAAAATGCCCCAGCTGGCCTAGCCCATAACCGGCAGCCCTGCTTGCCGGCGGCCTTCTCCTAGTTGGACTAGGAATACTTCATTCTTCATTGTTCTTCACTTTGCATGATCTTGATGCCTTCCTCTAACCTCCATTAAGCTTGGACAATCTTCAAGTATGCATTTGAATGTCAAAATGTCCATCCAAAACAGAAAAGAGGGAAGAGAGGCAGAAACTTGGAGGAATCGGCTGGCAGTGACCTAGTTGGGTTGCAACTAGCGTAACGTTTTCCATAGTGTTCCGATTGATGCGATTCCAAATCCCAGAGAAGATAGACTCGTAGAGCTTTCCAACGGTGTATGGCACGTTCTCTGGCTCCAAGCGATGCGTTGTACAAAAAATCCGGAATTCAGGACACAGTCCTAGGAAAATCATGTTAGTCTCTGGATCGTTTTGCTCGAACTGCCAAGTTGCAGCCATTATTTAGGTGACTTCCCAACTCCGATTGATCTGAATTTTTGTAACAACACACATTAGCTTACCAAAAAAATGCAAACAAAATTTCATCAAATTTGGAAAAGGATAAGACACAATTCCACAAGTCTCAGAATCACGAAAAAAGACAATTTTTTACATTATTTTCCAGATTTCTCATACTTGGTCATTTTTCGGATTAATAAGCACATTTTACCAAAACTCAACCAAATTGATACTAAACTAAATTATGACTCTATCTTAGACAAATAAAGGTTAAGCGAAGCATAAACGAGTGTATAAGCATATTAATATCGTCGCACATTGTGCTCCTATCAGTGATCATACTGAAAGTGATTTCGAAACTATAAAGGAAATAAAGCGCTAGTTCATGATCTAATAAGATTTTCTGCTATGCATGACTGCATCATCTCAATTAGATAACGAAATCATATTCAAAATCTAAATGGAGGTTGGACAATAGAAAAAGCTGTATTCAAATGCAACAATCCACCAATTTTGTTCCTTCAGCTTTTCTCTGATCTATATTTTCCAGACAATCAAATAGTACTTTAAAAATCCCAAATCAATATCCAAATACAATATGGATTTGACTTTGGTTGACTCTTCTTTAGTCTTTTTTGAAATCATAGAAATAGTTTTCTCCTTTTGAATTATTTCCCAGATAACAGTCACATGCAATCAAAGCAGAGATAATGCAGCAAATTTGTAATTACATATTGCTCGACCATCGTCCATGTTACTAGAAAGCACTAAACATGGTCCTGTGCAACCTAGCAAACAATCCATTCAGGTGTATACAATAAAATTAGACAGGGATTTTGAAACCTTACCCTGCGCCGACACAAGCAAATTCACCTGCAAGTAGGACTAACTTTGTTAACTTAGTAATCCTCTCCAGGTAATAACAAAGCAAAAAGAATAGACAGAAGTAGAAAATTAATTAGTCACTAATCTTCAACATAAAATGCAGCGAGTCAAGTTTCGTTCTCAAGTGATGCATACAGGATCAGAGGTGACACAAGATAAAAGAATATGGGATTAAAAAGAAGTATCATAATTGACGCTTAGATTACTGTACAATATAAATGTATATAATCCGAAGGGCAGAAGAGAGGTAGCATCATTGATACAAGCCATGCGAACAACTTAGATCCCCACCACCCAGAATGCCAGGCATTGCGAGCTGCATATAGTTTTCTTGCTTTACTTGTTGTCAGGAACATTAGAAAAAAAAAATATCTGAATTCAATGTTAAGGATACTAGTTCTTATCATCTGCAGCCAATATAAGTATCCAGTAAGTATAATTGAGGAGGATCCGACAATGCTAGTAAAAAGGATACAAAGCAGAGAATTTGAAACCTTACCCTGCGTTGACACGAGCAAATTCACCTGCAAGTAGGATTAACCTTGTTAACTTAGTAATCCTCTCCAAGTAATAACAAAGCAAAAAGAATAGACAGAAGTAGAAAATTATTTAGTCCCTAATCTTCTATAGAATATTATAGAATATGTACTTTCCTTGTATGTATAAGTAAATTCATTAGTGTAATTGTAGAATATATTTTCCTTGTAGATGTCTGTTTGTAAATCTATATATACCTTAGAGAAGAATATATCATCAAAACATTAACCCCAAAATTATTTTCTTATTTTCTAATTGATATCAGAGCCGATTCAAAATCAAAACTACTAACCCAACACAAAATTCCGCTGCAAACCACCACCCACCAAATCCCACAAAAGCAAAGCGCCAATATCAAAACCTAAATCACAAATCATACAACATATAGCAAAAACACACCCAAACAGTAAAAGCAAACACAAGACAAGGAGGAGCCAGCAGGACCCACTACGAAACAAGCAGCAGCAGCCAGCCGCGCCAAGCCGAAGCCGAGCCCAGGCGACCCTCCCAAGCATCAGAACATGCAGCTCTGTCCTTCTGTGTCTCTTGGCGGTGGACCCCCCATGTGACCTGTCTCTCTCACAGGGCTGCATAGTCTTATATTTCCGCCATTTTTTCCTTCTCCCTTTCTGCTCTGACACTGTCTCTCTGACGGTGGACCCCAGAGCCGAATTCCTCTCCTGTCCGGTACCCTGTCTTTCACACACAACAATCATAGTACGTTGGATAATTCCAATTCAATGGAACACAACATCAACCACTTGGTTATTTCACAACATCAACCATCCGGTTATTTCACCGTAACATCTTGCAAACCAAATTCATATGTCAACATAATTTGCCCACTCTGGTTATTTCAATCATAGCAAACAACAGTGTTTTGAACTAATTGGATATCCGGATTGGTGGGATTTCAACAAACGACCTCACAAAAATCAAGCAGAAGTTGTGGTGCATACTACAGAGGACAAATATTCATCTCATATTGTGAACACGAGAATCTGAAAACAAACCGAATGCAGACACGTATACAAATAAAATATAATTTTATTAATAAATCAAATGTGGGTTACAAATCTTTGTGAACTCCTCTGATTCTATCTTCGAATGTGGTGTTTGACTCAAGGGCGATCGACGTTTGGTTCTTGAGACCTTGAATTTGATGTGATTTGGAATTTGGTGAAGAACTCGCTATTTGGAAGCTTGGTGGTTCTTGAGACTTTGAATTTGATGTGATTTGGAATTTGGTGAAGAACTCGCTACTTGGAAGCTTGGTGGTTCTTCGGTGGAATTTGGTCAACAAATGCCCCCACTTCAAGGTGCGTCATAGACATGCGGCCATCTTGCGTCGAAGGCGTGGCTTGAAGTTTAGAACTTGACTTAACCAATTTTGGAATTACTCGAGGAGTTTCCTTGCATTTGTAGAAACTCCTGAATTTTGCAATGGCTTTTCAAATTTGATGGAGGTCTAAAAGTTGTGGAACTCTCATAATTGTAGAGACTACTTTCGTGGGATTCCATATATTTATAAAGAATCCAAATTTGATAGAGAGGACTGAAGTCTTTGATTCGATTGATTGAAACATTTTTTTTATATATATATTTGGCATGAAAGGTTCCAATCAAGTAAGTCCTAAGGCTTGTATTAAGTGGGAATATTCCCACCATACTTGTATGGAAAGAACCCATTTATTTTTGAATGAAATATGCAGCCATCAACTTAATCATAAATCCTTAAGTGATTTGGCGCCATATGGCGGGATAACCTTCCATTCTTCCCATATTTTCTAAGCCTCGATTAGGAAATTTCTTATACAGAAAACCCTAGCAACCAATATAAAAGGAGGGTCACGTTTGAGACCCTTCTCATCTCAGCATCGTCTCCTTCAGGTTGATCTCAGACGCCTCCTCTTTTTTTTTATCGGTGATTGGTTTTGATTTTTCGTGCCTTTAGGTTAGGACCGACCTTTTTTCCTCTTTTGTTGTTTTTTTTTTTTTTTGGATTTTCGTGTCGCAGTTTGCCCCCAACTCCCTACATAACAGAAGGGACCAAACCCTGACGCGAATAGCAGAGACCGCTACAGTGAGGTATTTTCTATCCCTTACCCGCATAAGCACACCACACTTTATTATATTAATTTTTCTGCTTTTTTTTTGGTCTTGTGTTGTCTGGTTGCCATGAACTTGTCTCACTCCTTTTCTTTTAAAACCGAATGAAAAGACTTTAGGGCAGTAGGATAAAGTGATGGCATATATAATTGATTCATGCTTTAATCAAATATATAATTGATGGTTGATCTATGTTTTGATCAGAATTTCACTTGGATGGGATGGTTTCACGTGCTTTCATTTTTTTTCTCTCATGGCATCATGATGCCGTGGCATCATGTTTTTTTTTTTTTTTTTTTTTCATATACCTTTTCATATCTTGAAATGGGGCTGATGGACTTGACAGCCTACTGCCAGCAATTTTTTTTTTTTTTTCAATCTCATTTTGTTTTGCTCTTTTTGTTGGTCGTTTTAGGATTCCGACGACGTTTGAAAAACGCGAGTGTTCTAACCACTTGGTTACTTTCACCTCATAGACGTGAAAGTAATCACTCAAGGTGTTTAGACTTCGCGTGTGCAATTTCAGGAGACGATTGAAGAACGTGGACGACCTAACCACTTGGTTACTTTCACCTCATAGACGTGAAAGTAATCACTCAAAGTGTTTAGGCTTCGCGTATGCGATTTCAGGAGACGATTGAAGAACGCGGACGACCTAACCACTTGGTTGCTTTCACCTCATAGACGTGAAAGTAATCACTCAAAGTGTTTAAGCTTCGCGTATGCGATTTCAGGAGACGATTGAAGAACGCGGACGACCTAACTGTTTGGGCCCAAATTAACATTTGTCCGACAGCATGGGTCAAGGCCCAAGAGGTTATTCATTAAGGAATAATCTGAAGTATTTTTCCTTCTTGGAAAAGAATTAGGGTTCCTCTAGGAATCCAAGAAGAGGTGGTTTTGGGTAACCAAATCCTAATTGATCTCAGAATCTATTATACTTTATACACAAGTATTGGGGTTCTGCATTCTCTATATAAAGGGGTCATGGTGTTCAAGAAAAGGGAGCTCCTCCACACAACAACCTTTGCGCAACGCAAATCAAAGTCCCTCCGGGGCATAAGCCTCTCCAGAGTGCTTGTCGCTTCCCTGCACCAAACTCAGAGTCGCAGCCATGCACCAAGTTTCGGTCGCAGCAGCAGTCTCTCGTGAACTGCCTCCACCAACTGCAAACCACTGCTCCAACCTAGCCGCAAACCTACGCCCACCACCGGTCGCCGTATACCTGCCGTTGTTGTCGAGAGTGCCTTGCGTTCGTGTCGAAGCATCGCAGAGACATATCGAGTCTAGTCGTCACACCTTGTGACAAATCGAGTCGTTACTCCGGTAGCAAAACCATGGTCTCAATCTGCAAAAGGTTGGATCAAACCTTAGCCAATCTGCAAGAGGTTGGAAGCAAACCGTTTTCCGCGGTCTGTAAAAGGGTCATCCGCCAGGATAATCCGCTCACCAAGGGTCATCCGCCAGGATAATCCGCTCACCAAGGGTCATCCGCCAGGATAATCTGCAACGTCTGTAATATGGTCCCGATCTGCCAAAGATTGGATCAAACTATTCCCAATCTGCAAGAGGTTGGAAGACAAACAATCTGCAAGCCAATCTGCAAGAGGTTGGAAGCAAACCGTTTCCCGCGGTCTTGATTAAAGCTCTGCTTTGCATCTCAGGATCGAAGTAAGATTATTCAATCTGCAAAAGGTTGAGAGAGAAAATCCTAGTAAACGTTTACTTAGGTCTTGTTCGAGCCCTCTACGCCGGCATGTCAACGCCCGCGTAACAATCGTTTGATCAAGAAGTCAGGTAGCAGGGAGCAAACGAGTACGCTCGCCAGCGTCATCCGCTCGCCAGGGTAATCCGCTCGCCAGCGTCATCCGCTCGCCAAAGGTCGTCCGCACCAAGGTTGTATCTAACCCAAAGATACTGGCACGCCCACGCATAACACATCAGGACTGAAGCATACGTCCGCCACACCCCCACGTGTTGATAGTTCGACAGGTGTAAAAACCGACGCGAACATTTTGGCACACCCGGTGGGACCTAATGTCAAGATTGCGGGATCTACTATATATCGTATAGCGCTATCAGACCTCTCAGGATTGAGGGAATTGATAAGAAAGGACATCCAATTGGGGTGACCTCACTCGCTATAGTTTAGGCTGGGGGGCAATCCTCTTCCTAATATTGCTCGTCCAGGGGGCAATTTCACTTAGTTTTCTTGGCATTGCTTCATATTCCTTATATTCGCCACAACCAAGTAAACTGGGGGAACATACAGTGGGACAATATCAAAAAAGTTGCATCCGCTAGAGTTGGTTCGGATTGGGCTTTCTAGCCTTTATCAATTTCACTGTGCCTTCAATTTCAAAGGCTGGGGGGCAATGTTTGGGCCCAAATTAACATTTGTCCGACAGCATGGGTCAAGGCCCAAGAGGTTATTCATTAAGGAATAATCTGAAGTATTTTTCCTTCTTGGAAAAGAATTAGGGTTCCTCTAGGAATCCAAGAAGAGGTGGTTTTGGGTAACCAAATCCTAATTGATCTCAGAATCTATTATACTTTATACACAAGTATTGGGGTTCTGCATTCTCTATATAAAGGGGTCATGGTGTTCAAGAAAAGGGAGCTCCTCCACACAACAACCTTTGCGCAACGCAAATCAAAGTCCCTCCGGGGCATAAGCCTCTCCAGAGTGCTTGTCGCTTCCCTGCACCAAACTCAGAGTCGCAGCCATGCACCAAGTTTCGGTCGCAGCAGCAGTCTCTCGTGAACTGCCTCCACCAACTGCAAACCACTGCTCCAACCTAGCCGCAAACCTACGCCCACCACCGGTCGCCGTATACCTGCCGTTGTTGTCGAGAGTGCCTTGCGTTCGTGTCGAAGCATCGCAGAGACATATCGAGTCTAGTCGTCACACCTTGTGACAAATCGAGTCGTTACTCCGGTAGCAAAACCATGGTCTCAATCTGCAAAAGGTTGGATCAAACCTTAGCCAATCTGCAAGAGGTTGGAAGCAAACCGTTTTCCGCGGTCTGTAAAAGGGTCATCCGCCAGGATAATCCGCTCACCAAGGGTCATCCGCCAGGATAATCCGCTCACCAAGGGTCATCCGCCAGGATAATCTGCAACGTCTGTAATATGGTCCCGATCTGCCAAAGATTGGATCAAACTATTCCCAATCTGCAAGAGGTTGGAAGACAAACAATCTGCAAGCCAATCTGCAAGAGGTTGGAAGCAAACCGTTTCCCGCGGTCTTGATTAAAGCTCTGCTTTGCATCTCAGGATCGAAGTAAGATTATTCAATCTGCAAAAGGTTGAGAGAGAAAATCCTAGTAAACGTTTACTTAGGTCTTGTTCGAGCCCTCTACGCCGGCATGTCAACGCCCGCGTAACAATCGTTTGATCAAGAAGTCAGGTAGCAGGGAGCAAACGAGTACGCTCGCCAGCGTCATCCGCTCGCCAGGGTAATCCGCTCGCCAGCGTCATCCGCTCGCCAAAGGTCGTCCGCACCAAGGTTGTATCTAACCCAAAGATACTGGCACGCCCACGCATAACACATCAGGACTGAAGCATACGTCCGCCACACCCCCACGTGTTGATAGTTCGACAGGTGTAAAAACCGACGCGAACACTAACCACTTGGTTGCTTTCACCTCATAGACGTGAAAGTAATCACTCAAAGTGTTTAGGCTTTGCATGTACTTTTCGGCATGGTGGACGTCGTTAAGTGTTTCAGGAGGGGCACCATCACTATCCTTGAAGATGTTGAAGACACCCAAACCAACGACACTACCTTGAATGTGTACTCTTCACTTACCAGGCCACATGCTGTTGAGAAGCCTCCTTATGACGATTCAGCTCACATTCCCCAATACACTCACGTCGCAACTCGTCAATTAGCCACCTTTCAACCTTCAAAGTCCAGCAATGAGAAGCGGAGCGCGGATGCGTTGTTGTTGAAGTTGGCACATCATGACCAAAGCGCTTCTCAGGAGTCATTCGCACTTCTCGCCGATTGAGTGTGCAACAGTTCCGTAAAGTGGAGTGGGTTTATCAGCAAAAATGAATCCTCTGAGGTCTTCATGTCATGTAGCTTTCTCTGAAGCCTCTTTTGGTGGAGCTGGTATCATGGATGCAAATGAAAAAACTTTGCTCGATCCTTTTGCAAGCGGCCACCCAAATTTGTGAGCAAATTAAACATATGATCATGCAACATTCTTCACATACCATTATTTCTAAGTAAGGAGAGCTTAACTTGTTGGTTTGAGGGACTCAGTCTTTATGGGGTCGATCCTTCAACCATCAAAGACAAGTTTGAGTGTCTGGTGACTAGTGCTGCTCAATACGACTCAGCAAAACTTACTTGTTCGCACAAGACTACATGTACTCAACGCTTGGCTAGTACAGAATCTGTATACAAATCAGCAAGACCAAGTGCTCGTCACCCTTGAATGTGATGGTTTTGATTAGGACTTCTAGTCGTGTGTTGACGATTTGTGGAAGATAGTTTGATCAAGGGTCGTAGCGACTTGATCTTGATCAGATTTGGGCCACAAGCGGTTTCACGTGGCAAGTGTTCTTTTGTTTTGATGATGGACGAATTGGCATGTGTGCTTGTTGATTCTCCGACGAGGATGATGATAACGAACTTGGTGGAAGTTTTGCGTCGTCGAAGGCTTGAAAACGACGGTTCGTTAAGGGCCATTGAGGCTTGATCTTGATCGGATTTGGGCCACGAGGCTTTGATGGCGGGGATGAATCGGCACGTGTGTTTGGTGCTTGTTGATTGTCCACGAGCTTGTTGAAAAACTTGGTAGAACCTTTGCTTTGGTGTAGACTTGTGGAAAATCTTGGTCACGGGCCTTGGAGGCTTGATCGGGTTTGAGCCACGAGCGGTGTCACGTGGTGATCGTCCTTCGTCTTGAAGTTGGTGAAGAGATTGCCTATTTGATTGCTTGACTCTTCAGGATTTCAACAGCTTCTAGGCTTGAGGTTGGTGAAGGAATCAACTATTTGGCAGCTTGTTGATTCTTTACAGGTTTGGGAGGCTTCTGAGTTTGAGAGAGACTTCTTCTGTTATCTCCGTCGTCTTTGATTTTTTTTTTTTGTCTTTTTTTCCATTGCATTGTAATAAGTCAAATTTTGACAATAAGAACTTATTAATAATGGAATAAAGAATTTACTTTATTGGTGGCAAAACCCTTATTTTTTTTATGTGACTAAACTTAAGAATGTTATTCTCAAGCTGCCTACGTCTCCTTCCAAAGAAGGAATCAAGTCATCACGTAGTTCAAGGGCTTTTATTTTTAATTTTTTAATTTTTTAATTTTTTAATTTTTTAATTTTTTTTTTTTTGTAGTCCTTATTCTGCTTGAGCCGCCCTTCCGGGTTTTCAACTCAACGAACTTTTTTTTTTTTTGGGTGCAGTTTAGGCTCGTGCAATCCAGGAGCATTTTTCATCAATAGCGGCTTGCCGGGTCTTTGAGTTTAGGAGGAACCTCACCTACTTCACTTTCGGAATTCTCCTGATCATCTTCCTCAAAAGTCTCTGTTTCTGCCACCGTGATATGATATGCGGTTCGAACAATGTCATCCTCATCACTAACACCAGTGTTTCCTTTTTCAATTTGGCCAATGAGTATGATGGTATGTTGATTCACTTTAAGTTGACCCGTGGAGCTCACCTTCAATTCGCAACTTCCCTTCATGCGTGATGGAATAAGGCTTCGGATTTCCTTGCTCTCCACCTGATCCTCATTCCCCTTTCTTTTATTACTCTGAAGCGCTTTGGGTGCTTGGATTCCTTCGAGTGCAGATTTTCGTGGAGTTTGACTTGACTCGTTGCTAATAGTTTTAGGTAATGTCAACCTGTTGAACACTGAAGCCTGGGTGGATGCATTATTGATGCGATTGAAGACTGATATTCGATTTGCTTGCGTGTCAACAAGGTTGAAAACCGAGACTCTCTCTCTTAATTCACCAACTTGTTCGGACGTCGTGCTTTGGGCACTTGGGCGAATACGGTCAAATGCCGAAGTACGTGAAGCCGATTGAGCTTTCGGGTTCTCCTCTTTCATTGAATGAGAAAGCAATGGAAGCGGCTCGAACGACCCAGATGCAATGGTAGTGCAATTGACCTTTACAACATCGTCAACGTCTAATTCGATCTTTCCTTGTCTAGCAAGACTCATTATCAAATCTTTAAAGACAAAACACTTCTCGATTGGATGACTAACAATGCGATGATATTTGCAATACCTCGGATCATTGACGCGATGCATCTCTTCTAGGCGTTTGCACTCTGGAAGGTCTATAACC
The DNA here is from genome assembly GCA_963682095.1 of Potentilla sterilis. Taxonomy (NCBI): domain Eukaryota; kingdom Viridiplantae; phylum Streptophyta; class Magnoliopsida; order Rosales; family Rosaceae; genus Potentilla; species Potentilla sterilis. The sequence continues at coordinate 29,137,018 of OY821766.1, forward strand.
TTGTTCTTGAGTAGATCCTCCAACATGTCTGCTACGTCAGAATCTGGAAAAGGGTACGTTTTTCGCTCCATATCCTTCAATGTGCATTTCCTCCTATCGTAGGTATTGGTTGTCCTATCGTATGTATGAGTTGGCTCTGCCTTCTTGACTTCCTTCTTATCTTGTGTAGAGATTTTGATAGGAGCGGTATTAACAGCCATGGATTCTTCAGTAGGCCTCTTCACAGTTTTGTCGACCTTCCCGAAGACTTTGTCCTTCCGCTGATCGATGATGGACTCTTTCTTTCCTTTGTGGCTAGCTAAGCTTAGCTCCATATTATGTGCTCGTGTAGCCAACTCTTCGAAAGTTCGTGGTTTGATGCCCTGCAAGATGTACAACAAGTCAAAGTGCATGCCTTGGATACACATTTCAACCGCGGACACCTCTGATAATCGATCCTTGCAATCAAGGCTAAGTGAACGCCACCTGTTGATGTAGTCAACGGCAGGTTCCTCCCTCCATTGTTTTGTGCTAGTGAGTTCCATCATGCTTACCGTACGCCTTGTACTATAGAAACGGTTCAAAAACTCACGCTCCATTTGGCCCCAACTGTTGATAGACTCAGGTTCTAAATCCGTGTACCATTCGAAGGCATTGCCCTTCAAGGATCGAACAAACTGCTTGACGAGGTGATCACCTTCTGTTCCAGCGTTATTGCATGTTTCAACGAAATGAGCAATGTGTTGTTTCGAATTGCCCTTCCCTTCAAATTGTTGAAACTTCGGCGGTTGATACCCCAATGGCATCCTCAAACTATCGATTCTCTTGGTGTAAGGTTTGGAATATGTGAGGGAATCACGAGAAGGACCTCCATATTGAGCCCTGATTGAGTTGGTGATAATGTCCTGCAATTGTTGGAAGAACATGGAGCCGAGAGAGCCTTCATTGTTCTTGGAGCTTTCCTCTTGTCTGTCGTTCAATTTCCTTCTCCCTCGTGTGTCTTTGGTAGAGTCCTCATCATTTTGGTTCTCGAGTCTGCTATAGAGCTCAGCGATTTGCATATCTTTCTCCTCCACTGTTTGGATGAGCTTCTCGACCGTCACTATTAGATTGGCAACCTGCTCTTTAATGGAGGATGCTCCTGTCATCATGACTTGCATGATGGGATGTGTGGAATCAGTTGGGAACCCAAGGGCATCTTCGCCATCAACATCAGGACTTCCATGGTATGATGCTGTACTTGAGTTGTCGTCAGAGACATGTCCATCCTCAAGAACTTCAAGAACAGGTGGGGGAGATTGATCCCTTGGCTCCTTTGCTTTTGAGGCTTGCTCCTCCTCGCCCTGAGAGACATGCTCCCTTGCCCCTAGACTTTCTAGGGTGATAAATGGTTGGCGAGACTTGGCAGGAAGAGCCACGAATGTTACGGGTTGAGTCTTCGCCATACTCCGAGTAACATGAGCGGTGGACTCACCGCTTGATCTCGAGGTTGCTGGTTTGGATTTCCTCGTCGGGTTTGCTTCATTGCTTGAAGCCGAGTTTGTTGATTTGGATTTCTTCATCAGGATGGCTTGATTGTTGGAAGCCATCGCTCGAACAGATTTGAAATTTCTTCGAAGAAGGAGATGAGAGGCAAAGAGGTCCCACTGGGCGTGCCAATTTGTGAACACGAGAATCTGAAAACAAACCGAATGCAGATACGTGTACAAATAAAATATAATTTTATTAATAAATCAAATGTGGGTTACAAATCTTTGTGAACTCCTCTGATTCTATCTTCGAATGTGGTGTTTGACTCAAGGGCGATCGACGCTTGGTTCTTGAGACCTTGAATTTGATGTGATTTGGAATTTGGTGAAGAACTCGCTATTTGGAAGCTTGGTGGTTCTTGAGACTTTGAATTTGATGTGATTTGGAATTTGGTGAAGAACTCGCTACTTGGAAGCTTGGTGGTTCTTCTGTGGTTTTGAAGACTTCAGATTTTTCTTGGGAGTGATTTTGCTCTCTCGGGCTGAAGTCCCTCTCTTGATTTTGAAGAGGGTATTTATATTGTCAAGGATGCTCCATGTATGGAATACATTGATGACGCTGAATTGATTTTATTTCCTTAGTAGCATAATCAAATCAATCAAAATTGATTGATTAATTTAGATATAGTAATTTCCATAACTAAATCAATCAGCTTTAACAATTGATTTAATTATGACTACTTAAGGAATTTGACCGATTTAATTAAATGTTAGACCAAAATGTAGATAATCAATTTATGTTAATTGATATCTAATTGTCTAATGACATTTAATAATTAATTCGAATTAGAATCAAATAATTTATTACCGATTTCCCACTTGTGTGTCACCACGTGTAATTCTCATAATCTTGTTGACTTTGTCTACTTATGAGCCACGTATAAACTTTTATTGAGTCCAGACAGCTGTTTAATAATTTAATGAATATTTTATTCATTAAATTTTTATTTGTCAACACATATCTCTACTAATGTAGCATAGTCAAGTCTGAATGGTCAGACTATTTGGAATAATACTTAGATCATTGATACAGAGGTATCAGACCACATGACGAATGACCCTAGTCTCTTGACTAGAGTTAAACATTCCTCTCAAAATGTTGTGTCTACCGCTGATAGTACCCCAACTCCAGTTATTGGAGAAGGTTATGTTATCTTATCTGATACTTTAACGCTTGAATCTGTCTTAGTTGTTCCATCACTAGCATATAATCTCTTGTCCGTTGGTCAGATCATTCTAGCCCTTGCATGTATTGTTACCTTCTATCTATCATTCTGTGTGTTTTAAGACATTCTGACCCGACAGATTCTTGGTTGTGGTGTACGAAGAGGGAAATTATACTATCTGGATCTAACAGAGACTGGAGAAAAACATAAACATCTGTTGGGACAAGCTAATCAGGTTCATGGAGTCGTGAGTAGTCGAGAAGCTGTGTGGCTTTGGCATCGTCGCTTAGGACACCTAAACTTTCATTATCTAAAGAAGCTGCAACCTCAGTTATTTTCTGGTGTCAACGCTTCAGATCTCTATGGTGACATTTGTGAACTGGCCAAGAGTCACCGTATTTCTTATTTACCAAGTCTTCACAAAAGTCTGGTTCCTTTTATGAAGATCCACTCCGATGTATGGGGCCCTGGAAAATCCCTTCACTATGTGGCACTCGTTATTTTGTCACTTTTATTGATGACTGCACCCGAATGACTTGGGTATCTCTCTTGAAGCATAAAAGCGATGTTTGTTCTAGGTTCAAGGAATTTCACAAGATGGTGTCTATACAATACCAACAAACCATTCGTATTTTCCAATCTGACAATGGTGGAGAACATGTTAATAGCCTAATGCAAGAGTTCACAAAATCTAATGGAATTCGACATCAAACCTCAAATTCATATACTCCTCAGTAAAATAGATTGGCAGAACAGAAGAATTAACAGTTACTTGAGGTTGTTCGTGCCTCATTGTTTGGTATGAATGTGCCTCGTGAATATTGGAGAGAAGCTGTAAAGTCTGCTGCATATCTCATCAATCGTACTCTTTCTCGGATAATCGAATTTCAAAACCCTCAACAACAACTTTACACGCTTCTTTTCGTTCCATCGATGCCTAATTTAGAGCTGTCTGTATTTGGCTGCACCGTATATGTTCATATTCCTAAGCCTCAACGCAGTAAACTCGATTATCGTGCAAGAAAGTATATTTTTGTGGGTTACGCAGAGTTTCATAAGGGGTATAGATGTTATGAACCCCACACCGACACGATATATACATAACTTGACGTTTCTTTTCTGGAATCTGAGTCTTATTTCTTAAGGGGAGTGCCAGAGACTTCCCTAAGCTTTGGAGTCAAAGTTTGGAGCTGGTAATGAGTACCATAGTCAGGAAAACAGTGCTACTATTACTGAACCCGACATCTCACCTTTTTCTGACCAACATGTGGACATTGGTGGGCCCAGCATGACTCTTCAAAAGTCAGTAACTAAAGAAACTGAGCCACATCGGGGCCATGGGGTTTAGTGCAGTGGGTAGCACACTGTTCCTGCATGTTGGGCGGACGCTGCAGTGATACTCCTCGTAATAGGAGGTCACTGGTTCGATCATCCGCATGCAAGATTCCATGGGGAGGGGTCTTACCCAAAGTCCTCTCAGCCCCGGGGTGGTAGTCCCACCCGACCACCATTTTTTGTAACCAAAAAAAAAAAAACTGAGCCACATCAGTTTGAGCCGAGTTTAATTGAGCCAAGCCGAACTGAAGAAGAACCAGGATCACACCCTGATGAGCCGAGCTGAGACTCACTCCTGAAGCAGCCGAGCCGAGCCAAGAATCAATTGCTGAAAGAGACCCACGTGCCTGTTTGTGTTCCTGTTCCAGACACATACATGTCACATTCAGATCAGCTTAGCCACGAGCCGAGCCAAAGTCTTGAAGGAAATGGATCAACGAGCCAAACTCTTGAAGCCACGAGCCAAGCTCCTTCTAACCCTACACTACAGTCAAATGATGTGTATGCTCCTCTTCAGGTACCATTGAATTCAAATAACATTGAACCTAGGAGATCATATAGGACTACTAAGGGTGTTCCTAAAAAACACTATGAACCAGATATTAAAGCCACAACGAAGTATCCTATAGCCAATTATATGTCTAATCATAGGTTGTCCGAATCACATGCACTTATTGTGGATCAATTATCTTCTGTATCTATTCCGAGTAGTGTACAAGATGCATTGGCAGATTCCAAGTGGAAACAAGCGATGAACGAAGAACTTGAAGCTTTGTAGAAAAACTCAACTTGGGATATTGTGAATATGCCACCTGGAAAGAAGACTGTTGGGTGTCGTTGGGTGTAAACAGTAAAACTTAGATGGAAGTATTGACAGATATAAAGCCAGATTGGTTGCCAAAGGATACACTTAATGCTATAAAATTGATTATGAAGAGACATCTGCACCTGTAGCGAAGATCAACATTGTCCGAATATTGATCTCACTAGCAGCAAATAGAGATTGGCCTCTTCACCAATTTGATGTGAAAAATACATTCCTCAATGGAAATTTAGAAGAAGAGGTTTATATGGATGTACCACTAGGAGTTAAAAATAAGCCTTACAATGCAAGCAAGGTTTGCAAATTGAAGAAGTCTTTATATGACTTAAAGCAATCACCCAGAGCTTGGTTTGGAAGATTTTCAAAATTTTTAGTTACAGACAGAGCAATTTAGATCATACTTTGTTCATTAAGCATATGATAGGAGCACAATGTGTAACGATATTAATATGCTTATGCCCTCGTTTATGCTTTGTTTAACCTTTATTTATCTAAGATAGAGTCATAATATAGTTTAGTGTCAATTTAGTAGAGTTTTGGAAATATGTACTTAATTGTCCGAAAAATGACTAAGTATAGAAACCTGAAGAAATAATGCAAAATATGTCTTTTTCGTGATTCTGAGACTCGTGTTAGAGTGACTTATATTTTTCCAAATTTGATGAAATTTGGTATGCATATAGTTGGCAAGATAAAGTATATTGTATCAAAATGTCAGATCAATCGGAGTTCAGAAAGTAACCCAAAAGATGGCTGCAACTTGGCAGTTTAAACAAAACGATCCAGGGACTTCAATGATTTTCCTAGGACTGTGTCCTGTCTTCCGGAATTTTTTTATGACGCATCGCTCTAAACCAGAAGATGTGCCATACGTGGTTGGAAATCTCTACGAGTCTACTTTCTTTTGGACTTGGAATCGCATCAATCGGAGCAATGAAGAAAAAGTTATGCCAGTTGCAATGCAACAAGGTCACTGCCAGCCGATTCCACCAAGTTTCTGCCTCTCTTCCTTCTTTTTTGTTTTTAATGGACATTTTGTCATTCAAATGCATACTTGAAGATTTTCCAAGCTTAATGAAGGATAGAGGAAGGCATCAAGATCATATAAAGTGGAAAATCATGAAGAAAGAAGCAATCCTAGTCCAACTAGGAAAAGGCTGCCAGAAAAAGCCAAATTGCTGCTGGTTCTGCATTGTTGCCAATTGGGGCATTTTCTATGGATCAAAGTACAATCAAATGGAGTTTCAAGTCCACATGAGAAGTCCATGAAAATATGCAGCCCAAACCATGAAGAAAGTTCAGAAAAAGAAGTCCTAGAAAAACCAAGAAAGCAATACTTTTCCCACAAGGAAACCTAAAATCAACTTGGACAAGGAATAGTATTCCTTGGAGCTACCGGCAACCCTAGGGCTATTTCATATATATAGCCAACATTTTTTATAGAAAGACATAATCTCATCCTTGGCAAAGCACTAGCCCTAAAACTTTACCAAAGGTTCTCTAAAGTTCTAAGCCAAAAACAAACACACAAGCCTTCCCAATACCACCACCCTCCATCAAATTTCCGATCTTTACCTTACCTTCTGCCTCTGCCGTACATCATCCACCACACCAAGACAAAGCTCTCCAAGGTTTCTAAAGTGTGATCCATCCCTATGGCTTGTATCTTTATTTTTGGTTTAGTCACAACAGTTGTTATAAAAATACTTTGTTTACGTTTGGTGTTGTATAATGAACATGAGTTGCGATTTTTATTGTGATTTATGTGATGAATTTTACAAACAATTACATGCTTGAATTCGTGCATTAGATTAGGGCAGTAGCATGTTCTTGTGTTTTTAGGTTTTATTCGATTAGTTTCATGAATTCGTGCACAAAAATCATTGTTTACATGATGCCATGGCCATGACACTTATGTAGGTTGCGATTTCATTCACCATAAATAATATAAGATCGAGTAGGCATTGAGCAAACTTAATTCTAGGTTGTTTAAAAAAAAGGGTTACCATAATTCATAGAAACTTGCATGTTAATAGGATGAGTGACGCCATGCCTAAAGACATGTTTCCGATTTAAAAGACTTTCGTGCTTAATTACTCTTTGTGTTTGTCTTCGACGTTGAGTATTTTCAAACATGATTAGTATAATTTTTAGGATTCGACGTTGGTGTTTTCTAAATATTTGAGAAGTCTAGTAACGATTAGATAACCGTTGAGGCCTAATTGAAATCAGAATTGAATAGAGTCTAAGAAACTTAAACTATTGTTGCCGATTCTTGCATGATTTCTTATGTGTTTTTGTGCTATGTGTTGCATGAAAGATGATGATCAACATGTAAATAGTAGCTTTAGGATTTAATTTCATGTCTTTTATTTTCGTGCCTAGTTTAGGGGCAGCTTGTTGCCTAATCTCTTTATCCCCTAAAGAAGTGACGTTTTTAATGTACATATTTTTGTCTAACATTCTCATGTTCTAGGTACCTTTAATCCCCCCCCCCCCCTAGAACGATCCCTACTTATCATATACTACTAACGTTTCTTGTAGGGTTTATTATTGTGTGCGTGCTTAGGCATTCATCAACTTTTGACACCGTTGCCGGGGATTATAAAAGCTTGTTTTATGATGAATGTGTTGTTTATATATTGCTGGAAATTTTGTTGTATATGTTGTAAAGTTGTATAGTTTATTTGGAAATTTCGGTTGTAAAAGTAGAAATATGCTTCGGCATGTAGAGTTTAAATTCCGCAAATTGTGTGATGTTGCCGATTGTATTGCTTGTAATAACCTAGTTTAAATTGCTAGGAAGTGTAGAGATTTATTTGTCTTGTCTTTGCTTTGAATTTTGAGGTGAAGAGGAAGTAGGTAAGGTCACTTTTGTTGATATTAGTCTTAACCCTTCATACGAATGATGCCATTTTTAGATCCGTTTTTATGTAGACTGCGAAAAAGGGGACAAGTCCCGCCTACGCATACGAGCGATAATTTGGCAGATCCATTTTTATGAGGTTGAGGGCGGCTTTGATTGACACTTGTGGTACTGTCAACACGATTATTCTCAACTGAGTAAGGGGCAAAAGGTTCGCCTATTAGCTATATTATCCCGACTTAGTCTTAAGGTTTGTCGAACTAGATCTCAGAGGTCCACTGTCAGAACCCACTCCAAATTTCCCCCTGAAATCTAGAGTAAATCCTGCAGGGTCCACTTTAAGGTTAATCATACCGAAAATTTAGCATAACCTCCCTTAAAAATGGACAACCCTACCTGCAAAAATATCACCTAACACTTCTCACAATATCAACCACCTACTCCTGGAGCCCTCTGCTCCCCAATTCAACATCAATAACCAACAATAAATAAATTAAGCAATTCACAACTTATAGTCAACATACTTACTAACTCCCAACAGGAAACATAGAGTCCATAATCTATATCCGAATATTAGAATCCCTTGGTTATCAGAGCGTCTAACTAGAAATAAAAATATACAACAAGGAGGTTAACTATTAACCTCCGAATGAGAAAATAGGGGAAAACAGGAGATATGCCTCGCTCCTTAGTCGCCGATCGAACACTACAGACTGGGTATTTTAAAACAAAGGGCCCAAGGGAGAAACAATTAAAACATTAGTGTGAGTGGACAAAATTAGTATATATAGATTTAAATTATTAAGAAGAAATCAAATTAAAACTTGTAAATGCTCCTGAAGGCTTTTGGCGTTCTGCTTTCACTTGTTGACAAACTAGGCATTTACTTACAAAGGCTGCAATCTCTCTCTTCATGTTTGGCCACCAATAATGGTCCTTAATAGTCTGTTACATTTTCGTACTGCCCGGATGTGCAGCATATGCAGAACTATGGGCTTCATCCATTATCTCTTGCTTCAACTCCTCACTCCTACTCGAAACACACAGTCTTTTCTTGAACAACAAGGTTCCATCTCTTCTAACCGAGTAATTCTCCGCAGCACCTTCAGTAGTTCTTTGAATCAACTCAATTGTATAAGGATCCTGGTATTGGGCCTCTCGCACCTTATCCACCAATACAGGTCTCACATGAAAACTAGCCACCAACGCACTAGCCCAATCTTGCATCAAGTTAACACCAGTAGCACGTAGCTCATACAGTAATGGGACTCGCACTGCCCTCAGATATGCCAATGACAAAGTGGGATTACGACTAAGTGCACCCGTCACTACGTTAGCTCTCCCAGGATGATACTCAATAGTACAATCATAATCAACAATCAACTACATCCATCTCCGTTGTCTCAAGTTCATATCTCTCTGCTCAAATATATACTTGAGACTTTTGTGATCGGTAAAAATCTGGCATTTAGCCCCATAGAGATAATGTCTCCAAATCTTGAGTGCAAAAACCACAGCTGCCAACTCAAGATCATGAGTGGGGTAATTCCTCTCATGTGTCCTCAATTGCCTAGAGGCGTAGGCAATTACCTTGCCATGCTGCATCAATACACAACCCAAACCTTGTAAACAGGCATCACAATAAACCACATACACCCCGCTATCATCAGGCAACGCCAATATAGGAGCATTAGTCAGCCGCTCCTTAAGTTCTTGAAAACTCTGCTAACACGCATCAGACCATTCAAACTTAACACCCTTCTTGGTCAATCTTGTAAGAGGGGCAGCAATCTTGGAAAAATCTTGAATGAACCGACGATAATATCCTGCTAGTCCTAGAAAACTCCGGATCTCCATCACATTACTGGGTCTGCTCTAATTCATAACGGCATCAACCTTTTGGGGATCTACCCTCACGCCTTCTGCGGTAACAACATGCCTCAGAAACCCAGTCCTATCCAGCCAAAACTCACATTTACTGAACTTCGCAAACAATTAAGCTTCTCTCAATCTCCGCAGTACTATCCGCAGGTGCTTAGCATGTTCCCTCTCGTCCTTCGAATAGACCAAAATGTCATCAATAAACACAATTACGAAACGATCAAGGTACGGGCGAAACACCCTATTCATAAGATCCATAAAGGCAGCAGGTGCATTAGTAAGACCAAATGGCAACACCACGAACTCATAATGCCCATACCGGGTTCTAAAAGCAGTCTTAGGTATGTCACTCTCCCTAATTTGCAACTGATGGTACCCTGACCTCAAGTCAATCTTGGAAAAGACTGTGACACCTCTCAATTGATCAAACAGATCATCAATACGAGGTAAGGGGTACTTATTCTTTACTGTAACTCGATTTAGCTTCCTACAATCCACACAAAGTCTAAGTGTGCCATCCTTCTTCTTGACAAACAACACAGGAGCACCCCCAAGGAGACACACTAGGACAAATGAAACCCTTATCCACTAGCTCCTGCAATTGAATTTGTAACTCCTTGAGTTCTGCTGGAACCATCCTATAAGGTGCTTGAGAGATCTGAGTGGTTCCAGGTAATAACTCAATAGTAAATTCTATCAAGTCCCACGCCATTTACCGTTACTTCACAACCCTCAAATACCCAATCTATCTTCATCACATCACCAGAGGGCAAGGATACATGTCATTCGCCTGGTAATGGCGACGACGGCACATCAGCGTAATACGAAAATTTACTTGATATAAAAGAGTGCGTTGATCCAGGATCTATTAATATGAAAGCAGGTTGACCAAAAATTAATAACGTACCGATAATAACATCTGGAGACGTACGGCCCTCCTGCTGAGTCATGGCATGCAATCTAGCATGGGTAGTAGGACGGCCCCTCTGTCCCCTACCCCGTGATGTACCACTTCTCACTGGGGCACTGCTGTGAGTACCGCTACCAAAAATATCAGCCCCTAACTGACTCCCGACCTGCGCAGGAGTAGAAGTGGCTCCCTGGGTCAAGAAGGGACACTCCCTCCTAAAATGATCTGACTGGCCACAATGAAAGCACCCATGTGCCTGAGATGGTTGCTGCCCAAACTGAAAAGAAGGACCTCTAGAACTTTCACTCTGGCTGCTCGATCCACCCCTGAACTGCCCAAACTGATGACCACCGAACTGGTTCCTAAAAGAACTTCTACCAAACCATTTGACTCTACTCCAAAAACTTATTCTAGGGCTCAAACTACTACTTCGGCCACTAATAGCCGACGATCCTGAGCCGGAGGTAGAGGTCAACCTTCTAGATGTACCCTGACTCGAACCACCCATCTCATGAACACAGCCAGCTGCCAACTCCTGGGCCTCAATATGCAGGGCAAAGGTTACTACCTGATGGAAAGACTGATAAGGCACAGGTGTCATCCTCTCAGCAAATATACCACTGAGACGCCGAATAAACTGGTAGATCTTGTCCTGCTCAGACTGCACCAAATCCGGCACGTAGTATGCTAGCTCACAAAATCGCTGCTCAAAAGCCATCACAGTCATGTCCCCCTTCCTCAAACTCAGAAATGCCTCTCTCATACGGTTGATGTGGGCATGGCTGAGGTAACGCTCCTTGAAATGCGCGGTATACTGATCCCACGTCATATGGTTGATTGCAGCATCGCCCAGATTTCCTCTCAAGTCTCTCCACCAATGCCAAGCTTCCTTCTCAAGAAACTGGGTGGCAATGCCCACTTTCTGCGCATCGGGGCAATTCACTACCACAAACATCTTCTCCATATCCTCCAACCAATTTTGGGCATCCATAGGTTCGTTAGCACAACTAAATCTCCTAGCCCCATGCCTCTGGGCCCTCTCATAGTTGATGTTGGAGCCCAAAGCGGCACGAAAAACATCGAGTAGTTGCCCTACAGTATCTGGTGCACCCCCTGGTGCATTCACTGAAGCATCCGGTGTTGGAACCGGTGTGGCTTGTCTGCGTGCTCGACGAGGAAGAGGCATGGTACCAGAGATTAAAACATTCAGTAGAATACAAAAGGAAACAAGACAATGACTACTACCCACATGTTTATCATTTACTTAGCATCCAGCATAAATGCAAATGGATCCGCCGCGGTCGGACCATCACTCTATTGATGCTAAGTATCGCTAAATATATAAAGTAGTTACAGGAAATACGTAAACCTATGCTCTGATACCAATTGTCAGAACCCACTCCAAATTTCCCCCTGAAATCAGGAGTAAATCCTGCGGAGTCCACTTTAAGGTTAATTATGTCGAAAATTTGGCATAACCTCCCTTAAAAATGGATAACCCTACATGTACAGATATCATTCAACACTTCTCACAATAACAACCGCCTACTCCTGGAGCCCTCTGCTCCCCAATTTACCATCAACAACCAACAATAAATAAATTAAACAACTCACAACTTATAGTCAACATACTTACTAACTTCCAACGTGAAACCTAGAGTCCATACTCTATATCTGAATATTACAATCCCTTGGTTAGCAGAGCATCTAAACTAGAAATAGAAATGTACAACAAGTAGGTTAACTATTAACCTCCGACGGAGAAGACAGGGGAAAACGGAAGATATGCCTCGCTCCTTAGTCGCCGATCGAACACTGCAGACTGGGTATTTTAAAACGAAGGACCCAGGGGAGAACCATTTAAAATATTAGTGTGAGTGGACAAAATCAGTATATATAGATTTAAATTATTAAGAAGAAATCAAATTAAAACTTGTACATGCTCCCCTAAATTTTATACTTAAGAAGAACATTGTGCATGCAATTACTAATTTCAATGGAACTTTAGTAAACCCATCAAGTCATCAAATCACTAAATCAGACAGCCAAAATCATATGATCCAACAATTAAAACAAATGAAACAAATGGAGAACTGGTTACACCATAATCAGAGCCTCCCAGGCTCGGGTCGGAACCTCTTAGGGCTACAATAACTGCATGGGTACTAGCTAGCCAACAAGATGACCCAGCCTCTCAGGCTAAGGGTCGGAACCTCCCAGGACTACTAAGTAACGTCCCACGCTACTGCTAGCTAGTAAATAAGACGACCCAGCCATCCAGACTAAGGGTCGGAACCTCTCAGGGCTGCTAATACAAGTCCCACGCAAATAGTAGCTAGCAATCAAGACGACCCTATAAGTGGTGTAAAACAATAAAACCAGGAAAATCCACACACCCCCCAAGAACAGATAGAGTCCAAAACACATAAAATATTCAATTGAAATCCAACGATGACTTAAAATATATAATGGACTCGAACCATCACTTTGTTTCTAAAGAATAACAATTCAAATCTCATCAATTTCAGCAAAGATGAATAATATAATTTAGGAAATTGTACCACAACTTGAAACAATCACATATTCCACTTCCAAAAATAACCAAATAAAAATCATAAAACTCCATATTCAAATAAAATTCCCATAAAAATATTTCTCATAGTAAAATATCGAATTAAACGTTTGAAACACCATTGCATGCACATTCATTTAAATAAAAGTCCACTCACAAAATATATAGGACCTAAGCATGGCGCTTCTCGGAAGTCCTGTCCGAATGAGCGTCCCCACGTCCTGAATAAATACCAATATTAATTCTTATTTCCTTAAAAGTATGAAAAGACTTGATTAATGAAATTAGACGATTCCAACAAGCCAACATCATCCGTTTTAGCCTCATTAGTTCAACTTTTAGTAATGTTAATATCGCCCAAAATCTTTGAACCTCTCCTTACACTTCTCCACTATCCATACCATCACCTCGGCCACTAAGAATCCTTGCAGCCGCCCCAGACGTCGGCTACCAAATCAATCCACCCACAATTCTCCAAAACAATTATCCACAAAAATTTATACAATTTTCTTAACCACTTAAAAATACACGGCATTCTTCATAATTAACCAAATTTCATCCTCAAAATTCCCCCACAGTGGCGGCGGTCAACGGCGGTCAACTCTGCCACCACCACCAACAAATCACCAAATTTTAATAGAAGGTTCATCTCAACATTTCTAACATCTTTCTCTTCTACAACAATCACCAATTTCAAGTCTAAAGGGGTCAATTCATAAAAATCCCCAATTCGGCACTATTCATCATAAACCCTAGAAATCAAATTCATTGATTTCTCCTTGCCTACTGTAAATTGAACCAATTTCTTTTAAGGGGTTGTTCATGACAGCCTAGGCTTCAATTCAATACCAAGAACTCGCTCTAATTCATACTGGGGAAACATAATCGACAAGAAGTTCAATAACTAGTAACACATCCTTACTTTGCTTAATTTCTCTTAATTTACTGTAAGAGGGGATGAGATACTTACCTAGAATTGTAGAGGGGAAGAGCAGCTTCGTTTGGATACTAAGAACGCCACCTATGGTGGCCGGACGGCGGCGCGGCGACGGAAAAACCGAAGGGAGGAGAAGAGAGAGTTCGGTCGGGAAAGAGGAAGAGAAAATCAGAAATTTTTTCTGATTTTTGGCCTTTTTACCATCTTACCCTTAGTCCTTTCTTTTTATACTTACGACTAAAACGGAAACTACCGTTTTTACATCACAAATTTTGTGTTCTAACTCCGATTCCAACGAAAAATATACCGAAAAGTTCTTAACAACGACCTCTTTAAAATATTTTAACTTAAATTACCCTAACGAAATAATTTTCTAACTCTTTAATTTAATAACCCGGCAACCACGGGGTAACAAAAGTTACTCTAGATAACTGAAATTATACCAAGGATCAGGATGTTACAGTTTAAATTTAGAATAAATGTTTTGTGGAGGATTAAAGGCTTAAGGACTAAATTTAGAATAAATGGTGTTGATCTTAAAGATTGAAGGAGGATGGTTGAGAATTTAAGGTCTAAGGACTAGGGCTGGGCATCCGAAATCTGGGTCGGATTTAAGCCCAATCCGAGGCCCGATCCGAATCTATTCGGATATTGAAAATTACAACCGAAACCCGTTTTAAAAATCATGGGCCGAATTTTCGGGTCGCCCGAAAATCCGGGTCGGATTTAATCAGATTCGGGTTGAGCCCATTTATAATATTTAGACCCATTTCACAAGTTGAGCTTAATTTTTATATATTTTTTTTGCCTGGACCTATCCAAATCGGAAAATAGTCCAATTGTACTAATAATCAGTACTTAGGAAATCACCAATTAATCAAAGTTTTAGTACCTGGGCAATTAAATAACAAGCAAAAGTTCAAGACCATAAATTCAGTCCATCGAATTACATACCAGAATATAAGTTCATCACCATAAGCAAACAAACAGTAAAAAGTTCGATTCAAACGAAATTATAGCAAGACTTTAAAAATCCAACAAGCTAACAAGGATCAATTTTCAAGGTTCACCACTTCACCAGCTTCAAAGAGTCTCATCTGGTGGTTAAGAAGCATTTGTTACTTCAGATTCAGTACCTATACATATTCAGTAATTCACAATTCAAACTTAAAACTTAAAGGGTGACGAGAAAAAGAAAAAAAAGAAGTAATTTACCAGCTTCTAGCTTTTCCAATTCAGCGTATTGCTCCAATTCAGCCCTAACAGGCTCCTTGAACAATGGTTTGCTTGTAGACCTCAACCAGTCACTCGTACAAACCAGTGCCTCCACCATCTTTGGGGTCAAACTAGAACGAAACGGATCAAGAATCCTCGATCCAAGGCTGAAGGCACTCTCAGAGGGTACAGTCGAAGCGGGTACAGCAAAAACATCCCTTGCAATAAGCGAAAGAATTGGAAATCTCACTTCATTCTCTTTCCACCAAAGAAGTATATCAAAGTTTGGATTTGAAGGCAGCTCTGAAGGCTCAAGCAAGTACTTATCAATTTCATTTTTTATCTCAACCACATCCTTTGACTGCCTAAGCTTCAAGAACTCATTCATGTTTGCTGCATAGCTATCCTCATCCTCCATACTTGCATCAGTAGAAGTTTTTGACTGAGTTGCACAACATGAAGCTAATGCTGCCTCATGATCGTTTTCTGCATACTCATTGTAGAGGTGTAGAAGTGTGGTCTTCAGATCTCTCATCATCATATCAAGCAATGTCTTGTCTTTCTGCAACTTTGGAAATAAAATATTCCAAGTACATATCCTTGTACCTATGTGCAGCAACAAAACAACATTGTAAATTAATAAAATACAAAAACAATATATAAATCACCAACCCCCAAATAGGCCAAACTAAAATTAGTTGCTTTCTATTCCCAATTATACTGTCAAAGAATATCCAACAGTAATTCTTTTTACACCTTACACTACCAGATCGGAGTAAATAGCCGACGAAAAAAATTTAGACAAACTACAAATTAGTACATGACAGCAATTTGTTTTACAAATAACTCACTTACATGTATAATTAAACAAATTAGGACAACAATTTACATATAAGTACAAATGGCTGTAACGCTGCCACGTGTCACTGACAAATTGACAATTTTACCCCTTATTATATCTAACAGCTTAAGGAATAAAAAGCCCCAATTTAAAATTCCCAATCCCCGATCAAACGTCCCACCCTTTTTCTCTGTGCGTCCCATGCTTCCTCTGTGTTCTTCGACAATTGCCGGAGCTTAATCTAACCGTAACCTCGTCAATTGCCGGAGCCGGAGCCGGAGCTTAATCATGCTTCCTCGGTTTTAGTTGGTGATCTTTCAGATAGTTCGTTGCCGGACGTTGATTTCATCGGACATTCACAAGTTCGTCTTCTTCTTCAGATAGTTCGTCAATTGATTTTTCAGGTTAGTTTGAATCTTCTAACTCGATTTTTCGTTTGTGAAATTGTTCTAGATCTCTTTCGATTTCATGTTTCAATTGATTCGTTTACGCAGTAGTAGTTTTTGTATTTTTTTGAATCGACATTTGTTGCAATATCGTTTTGTTTTTTCAATCGAATTCATGATTCCTATATAATTTTGTTTGCGCAGTAGCAGGTTATAGTTTTTATTGACACAGTAGCAGTTTTCGTGTTGTGTTTGTATCGTTTGCCATAAAGTAGTAGCAGTATCAATATCAGTTGCTAATATGTAGTCCAGGTCTGTGTAGTGCACTATGGTTATCCGCTGGTTTTCGTGTTGCAACGGCACGCTGCTTTTTGAATAACACAATTTATTGACACAGTAGCAGGTTTTATTTTTTTCAGTTTTTTGTGTGTTTTGTATTGTTGCCTTAAAATAGTAGCAGTAGCAGTATTAGTTGTTAATATATAGCCTAGGTTTGTGTAGTCTATTATGGTTTTTGAGGTTCGCGGTGCAGCGGCACGCTGCTTTTTGGATAACACATCTTATTGACACAGTAGCAGGTTTTATTTTTTGTTTTTTTTTATGTGTGTTTTGAATCGATGCCTTAACCTAGTAGCAGTAACAGTATCAGTTGTTAATATGTACTCCAGGTCTGTGTAGTGCTCCATAGTTATAGGTTTGAGGTTCGCGGTGCAGCGGCACGCTGCTTTTTGAATAACACAATTTATTGACACAATAGCAGGTTTTATTTTTTTCAGTTTTTTGTGTGTTTTGTATTGTTGCCTTAAAATAGTAGCAGTAGCAGTATTAGTTGTTAATATATAGCCTAGGTTTGTGTAGTCTATTATGGTTTTTGAGGTTCGCGGTGCAGCAGCACGCTGCTTTTTGGATAACACATCTTATTGACACAGTAGCAGGTTTTATTTTTTGTTTTTTTTTTTTTGTGTGTGTTTTGAATCGATGCCTTAACCTAGTAGCAGTAACAGTATCAGTTGTTAATATGTACTCCAGGTCTGTGTAGTGCTCTATAGTTATAGGTTTGAGGTTCGCGGTGCAGCGGCACGCTGCTTTTTGAATAACACAATTTATTGACACAGTAGCAGGTTTTATTTTTTTTCAGTTTTTTGTGTGTTTTGTATTGTTGCCTTAAAATAGTAGCAGTAGCAGTATTAGTTGTTAATATATAGCCTAGGTTTGTGTAGTCTATTATGGTTTTTGAGGTTCGCGGTGCAGCGGCACGCTGCTTTTTGGATAACACATCTTATTGACACAGTAGCAGGTTTTTTTTTTTGTTTTTTTTTTTGTGTGTGTGTTTTGAATCGATGCCTTAACCTAGTAGCAGTAACAGTATCAGTTGTTAATATGTACTCCAGGTCTGTGTAGTGCTCTATAGTTATAGGTTTGAGGTTCGCGGTGCAGCGGCACGCTGCTTTTTGAATAACACAATTTATTGACACAGTAGCAGGTTTTATATTTTTTAGTTTTTTGTGTGTTTTGTATTGTTGCCTTAAAATAGTAGCAGTAGCAGTAGCAGTATTAGTTGTTAATATATAGCCTAGGTTTGTGTAGTCTATTATGGTTTTTGAGGTTCGCGGTGCAGCAGCACGCTGCTTTTTGGATAACACATCTTATTGACACAGTAGCAAGTTTTTTTTTTATTTTTTTTTTTATGTGTGTTTTGAATCGATGCCTTAACCTAGTAGCAGTAACAGTATCAGTTGTTAATATGTACTCCAGGTCTATGTAGTGCTCTATAGTTATAGGTTTGAGGTTCGCGGTGCAGCGGCACGCTGCTTTTTGAATAACACAATTTATTGACACAGTAGCAGGTTTTATTTTTTTCAGTTTTTTGTGTGTTTTGTATTGTTGCCTTAAAATAGTAGCAGTAGCAGTATTAGTTGTTAATATATAGCCTAGGTTTGTGTAGTCTATTATGGTTTTTGAGGTTCGCGGTGCAGCAGCACGCTGCTTTTTGGATAACACATCTTATTGACACAGTAGCAGGTTTTTTTTTTTGTTTTTTTTTTTTGTGTGTGTTTTGAATCGATGCCTTAACCTAGTAGCAGTAACAGTATCAGTTGTTAATATGTACTCCAGGTCTGTGTAGTGCTCTATAGTTATAGGTTTGAGGTTCGCGGTGCAGCGGCACGCTGCTTTTTGAATAACACAATTTATTGACACAGTAGCAGGTTTTATTTTTTTCAGTTTTTTTTGTGTTTTGTATTGTTGCCTTAAAATAGTAGCAGTAGCAGTATTAGTTGTTAATATATAGCCTAGGTTTGTGTAGTCTATTATGGTTTTTGAGGTTCGCGGTGCAGCGGCACGCTGCTTTTTGGATAACACATCTTATTGACACAGTAGCAGGTTTTTTTTTTTGTTTTTTTTTTTGTGTGAGTTTTGAATCGATGCCTTAACCTAGTAGCAATAACAGTATCAGTTGTTAATTTGTACTCCAGGTCTGTGTAGTGCTCTATAGTTATAGGTTTGAGGTTCGCGGTGCAGCGGCACGCTGCTTTTTGAATAACACAATTTATTGACACAGTAGCAGGTTTTATTTTTTTCAGTTTTTTGTGTGTTTTGTATTGTTGCCTTAAAATAGTAGCAGTAGCAGTATTAGTATTAGTTGTTAATATATAGCCTAAGTTTGTGTAGTCTATTATGGTTTTTTGAATAACCCAATTTAATGACACAGTAGCAGGTTTTGTTTTTGTATTTTTGTATTGAATCAACCTAGTAGCAGTACCATTTTTTATTAGTCGAATTCATGGTTCCTATTTAGATTCAATAACGCAGTAGCATGTTTTATTTGTTTTTTGTATTTTGTTTTTTTTTTCCTTCTTTTTTTTGTTTTTTGATTTTTGTAGTTTGTCAAAGATGATGTTTGGAATATTTACTTATGGGAAAGAGACTGTTAATATTTCATTGTCTCAAACCACGACATATGAAGAGTTGAGTTTTCAAATTTCTTCAAGGTTCCGCTCTCTCAACTATGGGCAGTTTATGATGAGATATGTGCTTAGTGATTGTACAAACTGCCTCTTGGAGAGTGAGGATGATATTTTGATAATGCTGAGTATCTTTGAGAAGTTAAGTTGTCCATATATTGATATACATGTTCGTGATCTGGGTGATTCTTCAAAGGCGTGTGATAATATGTTTGGAATATCTACTGTTGTGAAGCCCTCTTCTGGTAATAATGCTCCTGTCAGTAGTAGCAGCTTACATGTCAGTAGCAGGTTACATAATAGTTGTGTTAGTAGTGATGCTTCTGATTGCGAGGATGATGACAACATGATAATTGCAAATTTTGTGAGTATAAGATCTAAGAGGAAATATATGTCCAGTCAATGGGTTGGGTATATTGATAAGGTTGGTCAAGTCTTCATTGGTGGTGCTTCCGAATTTAGAGAAAAGTTGTCCCAATTTGCAGTGGAGAAGGGTTTTCAATTTGATTATGTTAAAAATACCAGCCTTAGAGTTTCTGCTACTTGTTCCAAAAAAAATTCTGACGGGTGTGAGTGGTACGTTTATGCATCTGTGCACAAGTCTAGTGGTTATTTTCATATCAAGAGCTTGGTGAATACTCATTCTTGTTATGGTGTTGTGCGGCAACGGAAGCATGGGAGGCTGGGAGCTAAAGTAATTTCTAGTATAATTGTTGATAGGGTGCGGTCTAATCCATTGATTAAACCCAAGGAAATAATCAACCACTTCAAGCATGATTATGGGTTAGACATTCCTTATTACATGGCATACAGGGGCAAGGAGTCTGCTAATCAGTTGTTGCATGGTAGTGAAGCACTTGGGTATGCTCTACTTCCTTGGTATATTGACTCACTCAAAAGAACTAACCCCGGTTCATACTGCATCCTCGAGTCTAAAGAAGGTTGTTTTCATCGATTGTTCATCTCTTATGCGCCTTGCAGAGAGGGATTCAAATTTTGTCAACCCATGCTGTTTCTTGATGGGACATTCATTAAAAACAAGTATAAGGGTGTTCTGCTAGGTGCTTGTGCAAAGACAGGGAACAAAGGTATGCTGTGTTTTTTTTTTTTTTTTTTTTTTTGTACTTTCTGAATTTCTATTTGTAATTTATGTGGACTTGACAGTAACAGGTCTTTTTTTTGTTTTGTTCTTGTGACTCTTCACATTTTTTTTCTTTTTTATGACTTTGTTTTTGTATGTTGTTGTTTTTCTTAGACTTCTCTAAGTGCCAGTAGCAGTAACAGTGTCACTTTTTAGCACGCAGTAGCAGTTATGTTTTTCTAGCTATGTTTTATCTAATCACTTTCTTATAAAATATCTTTCTTTTTTGTTATCGCAGATGTTTTCCCATTTGCTTTTGCTGTTGTCGACGCTGAAAACAAAGAAAATTGCAAATGGTTTGTGGAACAGTTGGCTATGATTTTGGCAGATGACTACCGGCAACTTGTGTTCATGTCAGACCGTGGTGCTGGTTTTCTTGATGCTGTTAAAGAAGTTTTCCCAAATTTCCCCCATTCATATTGTATCAAGCTTTTGAAAGACAACCTCAATGGCAGGTATCCGACTTCCTTTGGCTCTTCTTTCAAGAAACACATTGTTAGGTCGTTCGCAAAGTGTGCATATGCCCGTACGGTGGATACTTTTAACGAAAGGATGGAGGAGTTTATAAAGGAAAGTCGTTCGCAAGGTCAGTCATTTCTTGATAATTTGCACCCTAAAAATTATGCAATAGCCTTCTTCCCTGGAAAACGATATGGTGAGATGAGCAACGCCTTATCTGAATGCTTTAACAATATGATTAAAGATAATAGATGTATGCCGTTGCCTCAAATGCTTGAGACCATGCGTGTGAAAGTTATGGAGTTGTTGCAAAGAAGGAGGGCTGAATCCTCTACTTGGGGAAGTGTTTTGTGCCCTGAGTATGAGAAGTTGTTGTCGAAGAGGACTGAAATAGGGAGGAACTGGACTGTTACCCAGTCTAATGATGTCATTTTTGAGGTATCGACGGAGGATAGCACTGTTATGGTTGACCTTGCTGAGAGGGTTTGTTCTTGTGGTTGGTGGCAGCATCGTTGTTTTCCATGTGCCCATGCTGTTCAGGTGATGCTAAAGGCTAATTATATGCCATATATGTTTATCGAAGATTACTGGAAAACGAGTTTTTGAAAGAGTGCACATCAGCATGCTATTTTTCCTGTCCCGGATCTTGATAAGCCCAACGCCAACAGTTTTGGTGATTCAGCTATGCAGCCCCCCATCACTCGAAGACCACCTGGAAGACCACGGACAAGGAGGTTCAAGTCTTTTGGTGAAGAGTCTAGACCCATGCAATGCCAACGCTGTAAGAAAATTGGCCACCACAACAGCAGGTCTTGCAATTCTGCTATCTGAGCAGTAGCAGATTCAGTCATGAAAATTAGCAGTAGCAGTAGCAGATTCATCAGTAGCAGTAGCAGATTCATCAAGAAGATAAATACATAGGAAACAGGAAAGGAAAAAGAAGATAAACCAACTTCATTTTGCATATGGCATTGATTTGTTGTCACAAATATTACAGATTTTCAAAGTTTACTAAAAGATTTTCAATTCTATTCTAGATATTGATATGTAGTAGCATCCACCTAAAACTGATGTTTTTCATGATTTTGGTAGTAGAGATTGTGTGTGAGGTTTATCTTACGTTTTCTGATATGAAAGTAAAAGATTGTGTGCGAACCAAATGTGCATAAAAGATCCGAGAAATGTGTGATGTCCATATATATTCGCATGACTTTTACTTGAAGTTTCTTCCACCAACGAAAAGTGTCTTTGATTTTCATTACAAAGAAAAGTGTATTTGATTTCATTACATCTCCACGTACCTAACATTGATAATTGTCATCATGTTCATTAGCAATTGTAAGCATTAATGAAGGAAAAAAAAGTAAAAAAAATGTGAACGAGTCAGTAAGTAGCATTATGCAAGGATTACAATATTATGCAAGGGCAACCTGCTTCAAACACCACTAGTCATTTCAAATTCAAATTAACACAAGTGCATCCAAGTCCTGTTTCAAACACCACTAGTCATTTCAAATTCAAATTAACACAAGTGCATCCAAGTCCCAAACTGAAGTATCAAAACATGTGGTGCAATTTAACCCCTCATCGAATTACAAGCTTTTATGATCCAAAATGTAGTAGCACTCTTTTACTCAAATCTGCAGTACCACTTTCAGTCACATTTTTTTCTTTGCTTTCTTCACACCTTTTGTAACCTCAAATTCCTCCATTTCCTTCTCTCTTCGATCCTTCCTTTCTTTGATCCTCCTTATTACTGAGCGCGTCCTAGGAGCACTGGCAGTGGCTGCGGCAACTGCAGCGTCATCCCACTTATCGTCGCCAACGTCAGTAACAGTCACATCCTGATACACATTTTCTAAATTACAAATTGTCTATCGCATCACAATTGAAAAGGAAAGGTATAGTAACAATTGACATATGAATAAAGAGATAGCAGAATTATCAAATTAAAACTCTTGCCTCATTTTTATTCTTTTCAATGTCAGTAGCAGCACCTACAGCTGCACCACCGTCCTCAATTACCCCGCTTTTGCCTTGTTGTAGTTTCAGGATTTATTCGCAATTACTTTTCCACAAGCTGATTTCTTGATCTTTTTCTTTCAGTGCAGCCTTCATCAAGCAGATATCTCCTGCGTTCTTCTTTAATGTGTGCTTCAACTTTTTGTACTTCTTTTTCACGCGCTCATGTTCAAGAAAAAGCCTATCAATGTATTTATTTTTTTTTATGCTTTTGTCAATCATCATATCTTTCTGCAACGAGCATCTTTTTCGCCAATATTCCACGGTTTCTTTGTCTTCATCTTCACTGCTACTCAGCTGATATCCATCTTCAAATGCTTCGTGTTGAATCAGCTTCTCCCAATCCTCAAAATCATCTGGAGTACACATTTTACTGTCCTTCCTAGCTTCTTTCGATATTTCAGTAGCAGCATCTTCATTCTCAGTAGCAGGGCCACTCTCAGTTGCAACTTCCTGATTCTCAGTAGCATCACCTTCATTATCAGCTGCAACACCAATCTTAGTTGCAGCTTCCTGATTCTCAGTAGCATCACATTCATTATCAGCTGCAACACCAATCTCAGTAGCAGCATCTTTATTATCAGCTGCAACACCAATCTCAGTAGCAGCACCTTCATTCTCAGTATCAGTGCCACTATCAGTAGCAACACCCTCATTCTCAGTTGCAGCTTCCTCATTCTCAGTAGCAGGGCCTTCATTCTCAGTAGCAGAGACACTCTCAGTAGCAACACCCTCATTCTCAATTGCAGCTTCCTCATTCTCAGTAGCACGGCCTTCATTCTCAGTAGCAGTGACACTCTCAGTAGCAACACCTTCATTATCAGTTGCAGCTTCCTCATTCTCAGTAGCAGGGCCTTCATTCTCAGTAGCAGAGACACTCTCAGTAGCAACACCCTCTTTCTCAATTGCAGCTTCCTCATTCTCAGTAGCAGGGCCTTCATTCTCAGTAGCAGAGTCACTCTCAGTAGCAACCCCTCATTCTCAATTGCAGCTTCCTCATTCTCAGTAGCAGAGTCACTCTCAGTAGCAACCCCCTCATTCTCAATTGCAGCTTCCTCATTCTCAGTAGCACGGCCTTCATTCTCAGTAGCAGCTTTGTCAAGCAGGTTTTCTTGTTGCTCTAAGTTTGCGTCAAAGCTAAAGTCATCCCCAACAGCTTCCTCAACACCCTTCCCTATAGTAGCTCCTTCAGCTGTGTTGGGTTGGTTGTCCTTAGATGCTCCAACCAAGATTTTATCCACCTGTTATAAAAAAAATCCATACAATGTTTAGTTACAATGTATACTTAATAGTTATTTTATCTAGTATATAAAAGTAATTGTGCTTTCTACCTACCCAATCTCTTAATGTCAGTTGTTCTTCTTCAGTTTTTGAACTTTCTGTAGCATGCTCCTTGGTATGTGCAGTAGCATGCTCCTTGGTTTGTGCAGTAGCATTCTGAACCTTATGAGTCTTTTTGGGTTTCTTTCTTGTCATTTTTGACATTCCCTTATTTTTATCTTTTTGGCTTCTTGTCTTTCTCTTTCCCTGCCCAGTAGCAGCATTAGTAGCAGCATGCTGAACCTTATGAGTCTTTTTGGGTTTCTTTCCAGTCATTTTTGACATTCCCTCATTTTTATCTTTTTGGCTTCTTGTCTTTCTCTTTCCCTGCCCAGTAGCAGCATGCTTCAGATGAGGTGTCTGAAAGTCATCATCGCTTTGCCCATCGTTGTTTCTAACTGCCTCATTCATTTCTAGTGCATTATCAATCTGCAAAAACATTGAAATACATAAATATATATATATATATATATATATATAAGATGACGATATTTTCCAAATCACATATTCAAATACTTCGAAAATTTGTTGCTATTACCTCTATATTTTCCATCTTCATTTTACTCAAAACTTTGCATAGATTTGGGAGACTCCACTTGACAAACCCTGGAGTCATTTTGCACCTCCCTTCAATTTCGTAGATAAGAGTAGTCCTCTCGCATATCCAATACTGTTAACATAAACAATATAACAATAAGTACTACAATGTAAAAACTAGCAGTAGCAGTAATGACTTACCGGAATTAGCGTTACACAACCACTAATCTGTCTTGATTTCCCCTTTGTGCTAGCATCCAAACAATGAACCAAGTAGTCTCTCACAGCAACAGCCCAGTTGTACTTGTTCATGGTTTCAACATCGGTTATGCACTTAAGAAAACTCCACCCCAAGGTTGAACCTGAGTTAGCAAACAATAGCGTCACAAACAAATGCAGGATCAGCAATGTAATTAGGTTGTCAACCCTTTCTTCAGTCTTTTCCTCCAACTCTTTATCGATGCAGGTACCAATAAAAGATCTTTTAATCCTAGTCTCATTCGCAAAAAACTTCTGCACAATAGGATTGTTGATTGGCTTTTTTGGATCCTCGGTTGGGTTTGGCACCGTGAGACCTACTCTTTTGTTTGGCAACCCTAAAACGAATGCTGCATCTGCTACTGTTATTTCAGCCAATTGGTTGCCGAACTTGAACTTTTTAAGCGATGGTTGGTAGCACTGCACCAGTCTTTGCATCTCTAAATCATGTTTTCCAGCCGTGTTTTTGTCCATAAGCCCCTTATGATAAGCTTCCACTAACTTCCAAAATGGCGTCTTCTGCAACTTCCTTACCAAAGCATCCTTTTCTATACCATCTAACTTCTGATAAACTTTCGAATAAACTTCTTGAAAAGCCAACATATTGCACTTTAATTGCACCTTTCCCACCTAAAAAACACAGTATTTTCAAAACACAGTAGCATGATTTGATTTCTACTAAAAGCATTACAGTCATTCAGTATATAACAACCGGTACAAGACTACTATTTTCAAAGAGTAGTACAGCCTCGTTACCTTATCACTATCCATTGATTTTCTTTAAACAAAATCGTTGGCTGACACTGCCACTGCTAGTGCTACTTCACATGAAAGAAAGCTAGTACAGCCTCCAACGTGCCACAAAGCCTGTCAATTTAGTGAATTCCCTTTTTCAACTGTGCTACTATGAAGTTTTCCAAAAAAAAAAAAAAATCAAATCAAATCATGAAAGTTCAAGAGTTTACCAAAATCACGCTCCATGGAACTTCTTCAATATCTTTTTTTTTTTTTTTTTGCTGCTACTGCTCGAAATCTCAATAATCGTTGGTCTTCTACTGCTCGTTGGTCTGCTACTGCCTCTAGCGTACTACAAAACCTGTTGATTTAACGAATCCGCTATCGAAATCGATTAACACAAGCCTAGTTTTAGATTTACCGAAAAACAAAATCGGAATGAATTTATAATTGAACTACTGTGTTACTCACCGATTGAGTTTTCAGATGTTGAAGACGAAGAAGATGAGAGGATATCGATGCTATTGAAGTGTTGTGGAGAGTGATCGATGCGTTCTGAAACCAGTTTTGGAAACGGAGAGATGGCTGGCTTTGGCTGCTACTGTGGTTTGGGAATTCTTGAGAATTTAGGGCTCGGTTGAGATCTGGAGGGAAACATCAGTGGCACAATTGTAAATTTAATGAAACGCAGTGGTGTTTTTGTCATTTGGTTTTCCGGGTCGGAGCCTGGCCTGCTTCATTTACCTGTTGGGCCTGGATTTTTGTCCTAATTTGTATAACAAATTTCAAAAGTGAGTTTTCTGTATTGTTAAATTTGGTCAGGTGCTACTGTGTAATTCTCTATAAAATATATGCGCTTAGTTTTCAACACTTACTCTTGACCTTATAATTTGTATATGCGCTTAAATATATATAATTATAGTAACTTTATGTCACAATCTTATATTTTGTATTTTCGCTTAGTTTCAATACTTACTAAAATTGAAAAATAAATTTGATAAAGAAAATAATAAATAAAATTATTATTGAATTAGAAAGTCTATAGAAAATAAATATAATACTCTTTTTATACACTTATTATCATCAATAGTCTTTATGTAAGAGGATATAAATGTAATTCAATAATTGAAAATAGATGGAGGCACTACTAGAAATATGGCCTAAGGGGACTTTTGCCAAATGTCCTCTTTGATACCTATAGGGACACATAAATGTCCCCTTTGAGCTATAGGGACATTTGTGCTATATATGCCTATTGCTAGTGTTCCTATTGCTAAATGGCACAAATAATATAAGTGTCCCCAAATATAAGACTAGGTCCCATGTATCTCAAACTACAAACTAGAGTACAAATACCATGGATTTGTATAAATACAGTGCACCAACTAGGGACACTTATATGTGCCCATCAACTTTACTTTTATTACTTTTTGCTCCTGGTCCTTATAATGGGGAGTAATTGCAAACCAATCAGATAAAAAAATATATACTGAATATCACAAAAATAATTAAATTTAAAAAAAAATACAACTGAATATTAATCACACAATCTTATTATATATTTTCTATTAAAATATTATTAATCAGATATTCACCAATACATCAACAAAATCCGAAACCTAGTATTTACATTCTCCTCAAAACAACTAAACTCTAATTAACCACCACAATTGTGGAGAACTAATTAAACTGAACATTAATACTGGAATCTGACCACTTGAGAAGTACTTGCTCCCATAGTCTAACCTGCTTCCACTTCAGAAGTACTAGAACCTGCTCCAATGGTACTTCGGCTCTCATAGAACAACCAAACATTCTTGCTGATTATACAAAGCCTGGAGAAA
The DNA here is from genome assembly GCA_963682095.1 of Potentilla sterilis. Classification (NCBI taxonomy): domain Eukaryota; kingdom Viridiplantae; phylum Streptophyta; class Magnoliopsida; order Rosales; family Rosaceae; genus Potentilla; species Potentilla sterilis. The sequence goes on from OY821766.1 coordinate 29,164,737, forward strand.
AAAAAACAATTTAGAGTAAGAAAAACAGATAAGTATCGTAAGAAATTAGTAGATCATTGAGGAAGTATCCAAATCCACAAGCAGCACTACTACTTATGTACCACAACCATCGGGGGTTTTTTAGGCAACATAAACCATAATATGCAACAACACATGCCCAATGATTGAAGCATTTTGTCATAGTTAACATGCTGGATACCAGCAAACTGGACAGCCTTGAAATCCACATTTTTATTCAAAAAACGTTCAGGTGAAAATAACCTGCACTGCAACTGCAGTATCCATAGCTATCTTCTGACTAACTGTATTGCTCCGGAAAAACTTGATGATTTGATCAACTGCATCCTTGAGATACTGCAATACAGATGTAATCAATTTAAAAAATAATTATAAAAATTAAATTTTAAATATAAAGAAGGTAGAATTTAAGAGAATAATAGGAACATACAGTGACAGAAAAGGGAGAAGCCTTTACAACAAAACTCCAGTCCACCTTGGAGTCAAAAGGCTTGAAACAGAACATGCCAACTAAAGAATCATTAGCACTTGCACTCTGGTTGAGAGGCCTAGTAGATAAAGAAAGAGATAAGAAGCTAAAGCGCGCTCTTATATTCCATAAAAGCAATCTGCTCTGGCAACCATGTATTCAAAGTAATAGACACAACCTATTTCTAAAATCATCTAGGCTAAGGGATTTTAGGTGGAATTCAGTAGCTGCAAACATACCATCACAAGTTAACAGCAACTAGCGTTGCCAAACAGAAATTGATCAAGCAACATATAATTATCTGGCCTTACAAGTTACAAACTCACTCTTGCATAGAGATTTCATTGACTGATATAAAGCTGCTAAGGGATTTGGGGACCTCACCGATTGTGTAGACAATCTCGCCGTGCTTGAGCTTGAACTTGTACAAGACCCACCAATAAAATTCGCACAATTTTTGGCGAAAACCCAGCTGAAGAGCTTCGTGAACGTCAGACTCATTATCTCTCACTCTAACACAGAAATTTGAATCAAAATTAGCAGTAAATTTCTCAAATGTTACGGTTCATAAATACAAATCAGGGCAAGCGATTTCTAAGAGATCGATTAGCAAGATCTATACCTGAAGGCGTTCGACCTTGGTAAATCGACGCCGGCTTTCACTTACTCTTTTGGAACCACAACGACAAGTTTGATGGATGCCGTAAATCTGACCAGTGTTACCTCTGGTTTATCCCCAATTCTCAAACTAGGGTTTCAAAAAATTGTGAATTTTCACAATCGGGTTATTGTTTACCGTTCACAGGTTGAGGGGATAGAAAGCGAAAGAGATGAATTTGTCATTTAGGATAGGGTTTACATAATCGGGGCTGGAATCTGGATTTCGAGGTTGGGGAGGGAGGCGGAGCAAAGATAGTGAGATTAAGAGTGAGAGCGCGAGATACACTGAAAGAGAGTGTTGTTGCGACAGATTGTAGATATCTCTTTTCTGCTAATCCAACGGTCCAGATTCTCACAGTGATTAAATATATATATATTAAAAATAATATATATATTTAATATATATATATATTATTTTTAATATATATATATATATAACACTATTTTTAATATAAAATTCTATTATGCATATATGTAAACATACATACATATATAGTACAAAATTATACAAATAGAGACATATAAGTGTCCCTAAACACAAGTATTTAGGAACACAAAAATATAGGCAACGACGAGACAAAGCCGTGGCAACCAGTTGGACGCTAGAGGACGGCCGGATGACGGAGGAGCGACGCAGCTCCGCCGCTGCACTGAGCGCGAGACCCCTCGTTCGTCTCCTCCCCTTCATCTTATCTAAGGACTTATATATATTTGATTTGAATGGCTCATATCACTTGGTGGGACAAATAAACGATGCATATTATACTTAGTTCATGTCTTTTTATTTAATAGAATATACAAAACTCTGATACTTCCAAAAATCATTATAATCTAATATATTTTCTAGGTATTCTCGCAAACTCGTCTTTACGTATTTATTATCAAACTCGTAAATTGAGGTTTTCACCTTGCAACCAAAGTTCGAACAACGGATTCAAAAATATTTCTCTAACTTACTTTCACGCGGCTCTCATTACCAAATTATACACTTATTTTACAAATTTTCAGGACGTTACATCATGATTTTCATTTCTTTAAATTTCATCTTGTTCTTTTTTCTTTTTCGTCTAAATACAATGATGAGAATGTATTAATTTTTCATTTTATTTAGCATTTTCATGTTTAAGAATTTGAAGAGAACAATAAAATATTTTTAATGATTTTGTAAATTAACATAAGTAGTCGATTTGAACATCTACAAAACGTCAATATAAAGTAACATAATAATTATAGTAAACTTGTATAGTCAAGTAATAGGGTATTTCATGATTTTTAGTTTAATGGTATTTTAGGTAGTTTAGGTTGTGTATTTAGTAGAAGTATGAGATTCATAATTTGAATAGGTGGTGTATTGAATATGTATTAAGTAGTTTGGGTTGTGTATTAAGTAGTTTGAGGAGTGTATTTAAAACTTCTTTTACAATTGAACACTTGTTGGCATTTCACAAATAAAAGTAACAAGGAAAACACATGGGAAGTTGAGAACTGGTATTCTACGATCAGCCATTTATACGTACATATACGCTTAGATTCCAAATAGGGACACATAAATGTCTGTAAACACTAGTATACATCCACTTCAACAATTTAAGGACACTTATATGTGCCTTTTACCACAATAGGGACACATGATAAGTGCCCATCAAATATTTAGGCACACATGATAAAATTTGTCCCCAAATGAAAAAATTTAGGGACACATAAACATTTGCCCCTATTTTATATGTCCCCTTAGGCCATTTTTCTAGTAGTGAGGTCAAGTGAGCAAATGTGGAGATTCAATAACAACACTCTATTAAAATAACAAACTTTTTTATTAAGTGAAAAAGAAAGAGATTATCATTTCTAAAATGAATAGCCCCCTTTTGAATCATTTCCTTAAAAAGGAATAATTTAATTTAGTTCAAAATATTGAAAATTACTAATTAATGACATGACATCTAAGGCTAATAATGATGTGGTATATGGCACATGATTTTTTATTTAGAACTAGCATTGTCCACACACAATGTGTGTGAAACCTTTTCTTTTGTTTTTTTTTCTTAGCAAAAATATTTTTCTTTGTTATTTTTTAGAAAGGTAAGACATGTATAGGAAGTTAATGTAAATAGTAGATAGGAAGTTATAAGTTATAACCGCAAAACAACTTCTCTCCAATTATATTTTTCTATTTTTTATTATTATTTTGTTTATTACTGTATTATCTTTTGTTTATTAAAATATATTTTTCCATAATATGTTGTGTAAGGGTTCAGTCATATTTTCACACACGCTTTGACTAACAAAGCATGTTTGTTTAATAATATATAGTATAGATGATATACCACATCATTTGTTATTCTAATTTTATATAAAAATTTATTGTTTTTAGCATTACTCATTTATGAATCCTAGTATTGTAAATTTAAACCTTTACTAATTAAAATGTGCTGGTAGACATTGCATATTTCTTCAAAGGTACAAAGATGATACTTCAACATTTACTCGATGTTCGACATTTACTCGAATTGTGGCAGATATTTCCTTTTCTTTGTGTACTTTACATGTGTCTAAATTCACTCACGTTTTTAGAGAGGCCAATTCTTAGCTCATAAGTTAATTAACTAAATATGCTTTATTATCGTATTTTCAATTATCTTAGTTCAGACATGTTCCTTTGGAGTCAGAAATCTTGATGTGTAATGTTTGATTTTCAGCTTTATGCAGTATGACGTCTTCTCTTTTTATTAATAAAATGTAACTTAAATTTAAGCTATAAGTTCACATCAGCTCATACTTGTTATGAAATATTTACAAGCATACAAAATTTATACTTGTAGGCAATTTGAGGTGCCAAAAATGAGCTTACTTATTCTTCTCCTCTTTGTTTCCAATCTTTTAAGTTCCAAAAGCCAATTCAGGGTAAGATCGATGACAATCTATTCCAAGTTGATTTCAGCCTTTGTCAAGTACTTGATAATTTCATGTTCCCGCGTGCTACCATCATAACCAAATATGCTCAACTAATAAATTTAACTCGCCCGGCCGAAACTCGTTACACCCATCACAAAAGGTGAGGCCTTATTGTTCTTTATTTTCTTGTCTATAAATACCTCGCATAATTTTTTTCTCAGTTCACACTTCACAACGCACTGTATACGTCAAATCCAATTTTGAATGTTCTTTAATCTCATCCAGTGCATTCTCAGTCAAGCCAGCCACCTCGAAATTTCGGTGGCATTGACTGCGAAGTAAAATCAACCCAGAACGATGGGTTTGCAATTCTATATTTTGACCTGGTTTGTCTCCCCATCTCTCTCAGCTTCTCTTGCAAATATTCAAATAAGGTAACTGATCTTTCTCTATCCTGTAGTTAACTGTTCAAATTATATGGAATAAATGAGAATCTGTCCCAAACCCACAAAAGGGTTTGTGTCTTGCTTGCAATATCTAGAATCTCTGACCTTTTCACAGAGTAGATTCCAAGAAGGTTCTCTAGGCCATAGCTAGTAAAAATCTAGTAGATAGTTGAATGTAGGATTTGTTCAACAAGGGATAGATGATCATTATCATTGGTATAATGCTAAAGCCGACTAGCAAGATACAAATTTGTTCCTACAAATTTTACAATTAACAAATGGCCAGGTATATTTGTTATTCTTTTCTTTAGTGACAATGTTGCTAGAGTCACCAAACTGTGTATATATCATAATTTCAGTATAGAAGACTACGTGTACTGTAACTAGTAACAAAGTTGCAGAAATGCAATACTTATTTTGCTAGTCTTATTCAAGCTGCATCAGCAATTAGGCAGTATGCTTGGTCAAACCGTTCACTTTGCATCCTTGAATTCATGTCTCAACTAATTGGCTTTCATCAGTGAAAGACCAAACCAGTTTTATATTAGTCTATTAGGACTCTTGACAACATGGTTGTAGTTTTTCTTAATATATATACAGGCATAATTAACTAATTAGAGCAGTTGATCAATCGGTTGGTTTTTCGAACTAATAGAGTTTGAAGAGCTATTCACTTTCAAGGCATCTTCTACAATTCAAAGACTTGACGTGTATTACATTCCTATATAATTCTTGACCTGGCTTGGTCTAGTCTCTCTATCTTTTTCATCTTTATTTTATTTTTGAGCCTTTCTAATCATTAACTGGTGGAAATTCCTTGAGTTAGGATAATAATAACTGAAAATTCAGCTGCTTAAATTCTGATTATCGTAGTATCTGCCTAAAAGCAATGTGCCTTTCTTACTCTAGAACCATTGATCTTTTAACCGAGTAAAAGCTATCTAGAACATGATGATAATTTTTTGCTAAACCAACTAGTAAAAATTTAGTCCTAACAGTATTCCAAACTATAATTTATCTTAAATGAACAAACAAGTTTACATGTATACTTGCTGGAATCCCTCCTTAATCTGATTCTCAGTTCCTACTGCATGCATCAGGCACTATGCTGGGTCAACCAGTTTACTTTTCTTTCTTGGAATAATGTCCTTACTATGTGTTTTCTAATCTTCCCCTGATGAAAGCCGAAAAGTATTTAAAATACCATGGCTGCAGCTTTCAGGCAGCTAATACAATTTTGTTTTTGTTTTTATGTTTTAGGCAATCTGGCCCTTACATGTGAAGTTATATATAAGCAATATGATGTTAAAGAAGAAAACATTTCATCAGACAGTTTGTGAATCAAATGGAGATTCAAGGGAAGAAGCAAACCATTTTCTGCCTCTCCTTTGTGACATTTTGCCTCCTGGGTGACTTTTTGCTCAAAGTCATGAAGAATCAATGCATTATGATAATAATCCGCTTACTGTGGAAGAGGTTCATGTCGGTGTGATTCTGGATATGCATTCAAGGGAAGGAAAGATTCTACTCAGATGCATTTCGACTGCTCTGTTGGACTTTTATCATCTGCATAATAATTACAGCACAAGAGTAGTACTCCACAGTAGAGACTCCAGGGGAAAACATCTACATGCTCTATCAGCTGGTAAGCTATTCTTTCATGGGATGTTATGAAGTTTACTTTGTAAAGTTCAAAATTTTTTAAATGCATCTTCCTCATTAGCTCTTTGGAATTTTGATAGTGTAGGGCAACACAAGTTGGAAGAATTTATCAACTTCAAAATATTTGGGCATATTTGCTAACATCTTTTTTACAATAGTTCATTTATTCTATCTTTAGTTAATGCCAAGGTAAAGCCAATTATGTTACCAAACGCTCCATTTCAGCATAATATGGAAATGAAAAGACTTTGAATTTCATTGTGCTTGTTCAGCTACATAGACTTGCAGTCATGATTGCAAACTTTTTTGCCATGTTTACCAAGAATTACAAATTAGCATTCATAAAATCCTAATCACCCTAAACTCTATCTAATGCGGCTCTTGATCTTTTGAACAACGTCAAAGTGAGAGCAATAGTTGGTGCACAGACAAGAATGGAAGCAAACGTATTAGCGGATTTAGGAGAAGACGTTGAAGTACCTATATTGTCTCTGTCTCAAACTAGTCTAGCTCCTCCTCTGACTAACAGAAAGTCCTTCTTTGTTGAGGTCACACAAGATGACACTTTTCAGGCTACATGGATCACTGCCCTTATTGAAATGTTCATCTGGAGAGATGTTATCCTTCTATATGAGAGAACAGAACATGCAAGTGACTTAATCCCATCCTTGATCAATTCCTTCAAAGAGAAAAATGTCTATATTGCTTTTATAAGTACAATTTCAGCCTCCTCAACAACTGAAGAAATTACTGAAGAGCTTCAAAAGCTAAAGGCCAATAGACTACAGTATTTGTGGTGCATATCTCACATTTGCTTGTGCCCCGGCTTTTTATGAATGCAAAGAAGCTAGGAATGATGAGTGAAGGGTATGCTTGGATTCTGACATCAACAAGCTTGAATTTCTTGAATTCTATGGATTCTTCTGTGATTGAGTCAATGCAAGGAGTGCTGGGATTAAAGTCGCATATTCCAACTTCAAAGAGCCTCCACAATCTTACTTCCAGATTGAGGAGAAAATTTTACATCGAGGAGTCCCATATGGAAGTACAGGAACTAAGCGCTGATGGAATCTGGGCATATGATGCAACTTGGGTTCTAGCAGAAGCAGTTGAGAGGTCACGGATTAAAACTTCTTCAAGACTAAACCAAAAGGATTTACAAGATATTAAATCCTCTAAGCCTGGAAGTGTGTTTCTTGAAGAGATACTGCAAAGTAGAGTGAAAGGGTTAAGTGGTGAAATTCAGTATCCAAAGCAGAAGCTAATTGCAGGTAAACTTGATGTAGTAAATGTGATAGGAAAGGGGGAGAGAAGGGTTGGAATTTTGAGATTTGAAGAAGAAACACCAAAAGTAGCAGAGCCCCTTAAAAACAAAAGAAATTTACTTTCCAGTTTCCATCTGGAAACAGTCATATGGCCTGGAGGATTGCCAACCATTACTAAAGGTTCCAGGAAGAAACTGATTGAAATAAGATTAAGAGTTGGTGTGCCTCCGAAGGCAGGGTTTAACGAATTGTTTCAACTGCACAGTGACATCCATACCAATAAAATATATGTCACAGGCTTCTGTGTAGACGTGTTTGAAACTGCAATAAGAGGATTGCCGTATAAAGTACAATATGAGTTTATACCATTTGAGGATGCTAATGGACTAATTGCTGGGACTTACAATGATCTTATTTACCAGGTTTATCTCCAGGTATATGCTTGGTTTTGAATTTTGAAATAATATAAGCCAGAACATAAAGTATATGAATATACAAACACCAAACCCCTCCCTTACATTTCACACTGTATAGTTATCTTCATTAAATGTTTATTTTCAACATTCGTCAATTACTCTCATTACATGTGCACATTTGTAATTTACTTATGATCTTGTTTTTCTGCTGTACTCATTGGGGTGTTGTTGACAACTAGAAATACGATGCTGTTGTTGGAGATACGACGATCACATCAAACCGAGCGTTATATGTTGATTTTACAGTACCATATACTGACTTAGGCGTGGGAATGCTAGTAGCAAATAAGACCTCTTTCAGCAGACCTTTGGATGACAAGTGCTGGTTTTTTTATCCTAACTGGTTTTTTTGTGTGGGTAATTGAGCGTCCTACAAACAAAGAATTCCAGGGCAAACCATCACAGCAAATTGGAACAATATTCTGCTTCTCCTTTTCAACCCTTGTGTTTGCTCATAGTACGTGCCATATCTCACTTCTATATTTTATTCTCTAGACGAAGTTATTTGTCAGCTCTTTTTTTAATTTCTGTAAGTTTGTCTCTAAGTGATCACTCAGTAGTAACTATTGACAGTTCGTCCAATATTACTTGCCATGATCATATAACTTTAAGATGTTAATTATGAAACAAAGATTTATGATTTATATCTAGATTCTTCATGTAAAGAAGTTTGAGGTTGTCAAATTAAGTTGAGTATCTGTGTATGACAAATTATTAGTCATGTAATTTGTGTATGAGCTCTTAACAAATTTTAATAAATCTATTCATATATGTCAAAATGATTTTTTGTTCATCATGGTCTACGATAGGATGCTCTCGCTCCAATGAAGAATAAAATTATCCTTGTAAGATAATGAACAGCATTTTAGTTCATTATATTATTTTATAAGTTTCAAATATGCTCAAGTTGAATGAGATGGACTATGATTCATACAACTCTTGTTTGCTTATAACACTTGAAACTGAAACTAAAACTTCTTGTGTTGCAGGGGAGAAGTTGTTGAACAATTCAGCAAAGTTTATAGTGGTCATATTGTCACGGGATGAGTTCTTCGCAACTTCAACCACCGTGCGGCCTTAGAGTCGATCGCCCACTCGATGCCTCTAAGTCAGCCTTCCTCGATATAGCGCAGCGGAATTGAACCAACACACTTGCTATGATGCTAAGGATGCTAGAGAATGAGAGAAATGAGGTTGTATTGAATTTCTAAGAGACTTTACAAGAATCTGAAATATTCCTAAAACTGATGTTTGCCTCCTGCGCGGCCCTGTATGGCCCTGCGACGCCCCTGCGTGGCCTTGCGCGCCCCTGCATGCGCCTGCTCGGCCCTGCGTCGCCCTGCACCGTGCTGCACTGCCCTGTGCAGCCTCGTCCCGCGCTGCACCACCCTTGCTAGTGCTGCGCCATGCCCCGGAGTGGCCTAGACATGCCCGGAAGCTTCTGGAATTCCCCGCAGATGCCCACGATTTTCCGTAACATTCCGGATCCACCCGAGGGTCTTGGCCTCTTGTCACGGACTGAGCCTTGCTCATGGACGGTCCGTGACAATATGGGTTTTTGTAGTTCTTATATTGAATTCCAGTTACACCTGCAACTTTAGCATCAATGATGACAATTAAACAAATGGAATTCAAAGCCAGAGGAAACTACGTAGGTTACCAGAGTGGTTCATTGGTAATTGCACATGTTGTAGAGAACTTGAATTTCAGTGGGGCTAAACCATATAATTCAGTTGAAGAATATGCTGATGCTTTATCAAGAGGGAGTAAGCATGGTGGTGTTTCTGCTATTGTTGATGAGTTACGTTACATTAAGGTCTTCCTTGCAAAGTATTATGCGGGCTACTCCATGATTAAACCCGAGTCTACTACTAATGGTTTTGGCTTTGTGAGTAACCTCCTTAATTTTTGCATCCACGCTCCTTCATTCAAGAACATAGATGCTGGAGTATCACTGAAACTAGCAAAGAAGCATTTCATGTGTATTCTTTTCCATTATAAACAGATATGCTTATACAAAATAACTAAACTTATTATGCTTTAATAAGCTGATTTTAATTTTGTTATAAGCTGATTCATAATTTTGTTTTCACCTTTCGGATCTAGGTTTTCCCTAAAGGCTCGAAATTGGCACATGACATGTCATTGCAAATTAAAAAACTCTGTAAAGAAGGAAAGCTTTTAGAGATGGAAAAGACCTGGTTTCATTATAATGAAAACCAAATGTTTCAGGACACAACAAGTCTTCCCAATACTCTTAGTGCATGTTTGGTACAAGAGACTAGCTGGTATTGCACTAAATAAAAAGTACAAAGTAGTGTGAGTTATGTTTGGTGTGGGGGAGTATTAAAATAAATGGTACTAGTTAAGGCCTGTTTTTTCTCTCAACTTCCTTAGGTAGTGTTATTGTGGGTACTCATTTTTGAGACCCCAAGTTAACACCACCTCTCTCCACCTTTCTCTCTCTCTCTCTCTCTCTCTTCTCTTTATGTAGTACTACCTCACCAAACATGGTACAAATTAGTATTGGGTAAGCCTACTCAAGTGAGGGTAGGCCAAGTATTGATAATAAAGTGACTCACAATAATCCCGAGTACCAAACGTGCACTTAATCTCAGCAGCTTTCGTGGTTTATTCCTTGTTAGTAGGGTTTCTTCAGCTTTCTCTCTTTTCTTGTTCACCATTTCCCCATTTAGAGAGAAATGGCAACTACTGAAGAAATGCAGATATGTTGTTCTGGAAAAGCTGTCGAGTGTAAGGAAAGTGCTTTCTAACAAAGCTTCCAATCAAAATGCAGAAGGCAATAGTGCATGATGCTTGCTATGTTCTTATATTACTAACTAGATTCTTCTGGTAGTCGTTGAAGCAGTAACCTTGACAGCTGCTTATCATTTAAACCTCGACAGCTTTAAACTTTGATCAAATTTTAGATGCCCAAAGAATATGATTGCTGGGAACACGGAAGACATATGGTTAGTATAAGAATCTAATATTGATGAGAGTTTGATATGTTGATATAGACAGAATGTCTAAGATATATACATAAAGGAGAAGTTAATTGCTCCTTGATTCTAGTTAACTACAAAGGAAAGAGATATATATGATATGTTATAATAGCGTAGAGATAGCTAGCTACAACTAATTAGGATAGAATCCCTTAGATGTCTCAATACTCCCCCTCAAGTTATAGTATATGTTGATTACACCTAACTTGCTCAACAACTCAGCAAACTGTTTAGGATGCAATGGTTTAGTGAACATGTCTGCAGGTTGCTCTAATGTCCGAATGTGTGCAGTTTTAATAAGACCTCTTTGTATCTTCTCACGAACAACATGACAATCAATCTCAATGTGTTTTATTCATTCATGAAAAACTGGATTTGAAACTATATATAGGGCAGCCTGATTATCACAGAAAAGAAGTGCTGGTTGCGTTTGAGGGACATTTAAATCCTTCAAAATGTTCTGCAACTATGTGACCTCACAACAAGTAGAGGCCATTGATCTATATTCATCTTCTGCACTAGACCTTGAAACTGTTCCTTGCTTCTTTCGTTTCCCAAGATATAGGTGAATTACCAAGAAAAATGCAGTAACCAGTTACTGACCTTCTTGTATCTTTGCATCTTGCCTAATATGCATCACAATAGGCTCTCAATTGTGATCTACCAGTAGAAGGCAGTAGTAAGCCTTGTCCTGGTGTTTGTTTTAGGTACCGTAACACCTTATGTGCAGCCTCAAGATGTGGTTCTCTTGGCTTCTCCAAGAATTGACTAAGAATGTGGACAACATATACAATGTCTGGTTGAGATATATCAATCTTCCTACCAATCGTCTGTACTATGATGGATCAGGTATCAGCTTTCCTTCTCCTTGTGTTAGGGCCCTTGTGTTAAGACAGTATTGTTGTTTTGCACCAAGAAATCCAGAATCTTCAAGTATCTCCAATGCATACTTTCGTTGGCTTAAAATAATTCCTTACTTAGAGCGCGCAATTTCTATGCCTAGGAAGTATTTTAATACTCACATGTCTCTCAACTTAAAAATGTCAGATAAATATTTCTTCACCATAGTGATGTCATCTAGATGACTACCAGCTAGGATTATGTCATCAACATATACCCATAATATTGTGAAATGGCCTTTGTAATTTCTGACAAATAAAGAGTAATCTGACCAAGATTGTTGGAAGCCAGCCAAGAGCATCTGATAGTTTGATAAACCATTGTCTAGAAACTTGTTTAAGTCCATACAATGACTTGTGTAGCTTGCAGACTCTCGTCTCCCCCTTTCCTTCGAATCCAGGAGGAAGTTGCATATAAACATCTTCATATAAGTCACCATGTAAGAATGCATCGCTAATATCAAGTTGGTGAAGATGCCAACCTTGCAAGGATGATAAGCTTAAGAGGATTCGAACAGTGGTGAGTTTGGCAACAGGGGCAAATGTCTCACGATAATCAATTCCTTCAACTTGACTGTAGCCTTTAGCAACAAGGCGAGCTTTGTATCTTTCAACACTTCCATCGAGATTATACTTGATTTTGTACACCCACTTGCATCCAATAGGGTGATTGTTTGCCGGTAATGATACAAGGTTCCAAGTATGATTAGCTTGCAGTGCACTGATTTCAGGTTTCATAGCTTCTCGCCATTGAGGATCAAATACTGCCTGTGAATAAGATGTAGACTCTCTTTGCATGGTTAGAGAAGTAGTAAAAGTTCTATGTGTAGCAGAAAGTCTATCATAAGACAACACATGCGATAAAGAGTGAGCCGTACTTGAGACCTCGTTCGGTGATGATGATGGGACGGGACGTGAGCGGAGGGCCGCCTCAATGTGGAAGTTGTGCAATAAACTCGATGTGCGTGTGAGTCTGGTAGAACGACGAGGATGTGGAGGAGGACTAGTGTTTGAAATAGACTCGGGAAGATCAGTGAGAGTTGGAGATGGTACGAGTGGAGAGAGAGAGATATATTTTCAGAAATTGGTGCAGCGGAATTTTGTGGATTGGTGTGAGGTAAAGGATTAGTAGGAGGTGCTATATTAATAGATGAAGGATTTGATTGAGAAAGTGAAAGATTTGGATTTGGTTCACTGTTGGAGGTGAAGTGACTTGCACGGGAAGAGACTGCTGATTTTGTGGCATGATTGTCACCCACTGAATGTCCAAGATCAATGGAAGAATTGAGATTTGATCCTTAAGATGATTGAAGATGATTTGAATTGATGAAATGATATGGAAAATCAGTTTCAAAAAATATGATATCCCGAGAAATAAATGTCTTCTTCATTTTCAAGTCATAAACCCGATAGCCCTTTGTACCAATTGGATATCCCAAAAAAATACACTCAGTTGACCGAGGATCGAATTTACTAGGCTTAGATGGATGTGTGGAACCAAAGCATCGACAACTAAAGACTCGAAGGTGATCAAAAACTGATTCTTTGGAGAAAATTCGGAGGAAAGGTGTTTGCTCATCTAAAAGTGGAGTTGGTGTTCTGTTAATTAGATAGCTGGCTGTTAAAATGGCTTCACCCCAAAAACGTTTTGGAAGATTGGCTTGAAAAAGAAGTGAACGGGCCACATTTAAAAGATGTCCGTGTTTCTTTTTGGCAACACATGATGTTTGGTGCTCAATCCCCTTTGACGCGTAAAATTCATGCATGGCAAACTCAGGACCCATTATTACTTCTAATTATTTTGACACGTTTATCAAACTGATTTTCGACCAAGTTAATAAAACCAACAAGAAGTGAACGAGTTTCATATTTGTGTTTCATGAGGTAGACCCATGTGCCCTGAGAGTAATCATCAACAATTGTTAAGAAATATTGTGCACCAGTGAGTGAAGGGACATGGTAACCACCCCAGATATAACCATGAATTAACTCAAAACAATCCTTGGTGAAAGTAATACTTAAATAAAATGGATGTCTAGTTTGTTTAGCCAATGAACAAACCAAGCAATTATTTGGGGCACAATTGTTTTTGAAAAAAAAGGAATAATGAAAATACTCGTTTTGATGGGTGACCTACGCGTTGATGCCAGAGGTCTGATGTTGGCACTTGAGTCATACTGCAGGTTGCTTCCTGGTGATGATCAAGGCAGTATAGTCCCTCCCTCTCAGTTCCCGTCCCAATCATCTTCCCCGATCGTAGGTTCTGCACACAACAAATTTGTCTTATAAATATGGTGATATAAAATGAATCAAGTGCCAATTTGCTGACAGATATCAAATTCAGGTAAAATGACGGGACGCATAGCACATTCTCAAGTCGAAACTGTGAGGAAAAAACAACATTTCCAATATGTGTAACATGAGCAGAGAAACCAAATGGTAGTCTCACGGCATGATGTATAGCAGGTCGTAATGAAGTAAGCAACTTTGCATGACAAACAATATGATCAGTCGCACCTAGGGCTGGGCACAGACCGGGCCGAGCCCAAAATTCTCAAAGCCCGACCCAAAGCCCGACCCTCTCGGTCCGATCCGAACCTAGCTTTTTCCAAGATGAGGACCAACCCAACCCCCCAGCCAAATCCAGGTCTCCGACCCGACCCTCGCGGCAACCACCCACCCATCCCCCCCCCCCCCCCCCCCCCCCCCCCCCCCCCCGCTCCTCCTCCTCGCCTGAGCCTGCTCATCAACCAGTTGCTTGGCTCTCCAATCGCCTTTCTCATGAGAGCCCGACGGGCCGAGCCGGGCTTTCATGATTTTTCGAGCTTGGAAGAAAGGCGATTGGAGAGCCAAGCAACTGGGGGATGAGCAGGCTCAGGCGAGGAGGAGGAGCGGGGGGGGGGGGGGGGATGGGTGGGTGGTTGCCGCGAGGGTCGGGTCGGAGACCTGGATTTGGCTGGGGGGTTGTGTGGTTGTGCGGGGAGGAGATCAGCGATGCAGTCGGAGGAGAGGCGAGGTCGTCGTCGGGCTTGAGTCAAGGAAGGGAGGCGGTCGCAGGAGAGGGTCGTCGTCGACGGAACGACAGAAAAGGGGGAGCGGTTGAGAGCAGAGGTGGAGAGAGGGGGGGGGGGGGGGGGTTGTTTTGTTCATATAGGGTTTAGTATTTGGGCCTGGGCTAAGGGGTTGAAATCGTTTTGGCCTTTTGGGTAGTTGGATTTCGGGCCGAGCCGAGTTTTTGGTCCTAGAATAAACAGGACCCGAGCTCGGACCAGGTTTAATACTTTCGGGCCGGTCCTTCATCAGGCCGGTCTTTTAAAAAACTGGACTCGGCTCGGACTGAAATTTTTTCAGGATTTCGGGCCTGGCTTTCGGTCCTCCGGGCCTAAACGCCCAGCCCTAGTCGCACCACTGTCTATATAATCCATGTATTGGCTAGGAAAACAGCCTTACCAAATAGTTCTTCATAATTTGGAATGTTACCAGCTTGGGTTGAAGCTTGATTGTTCTCTAAAATTTCTCTCAAAAGAGCACATTCTGCTTAGGAAAATGGAAATGAGGCAAATCCTCTACAAGCTGCCAAAATATGATTAGCATTTGGGATGTTACCAACTTGGATTGAAGCTTGATTGTTCTCCAAAATTTCTCTCAAATGAGCACATTCTGCTTGGGAAAATAGAAAGAAGGCAGATCCTCCACAAGTTGCCAAGATATGATTAGCCCGACTAGTGCCTTCTCCAGATTGTGCCGCTTTTCTCTTCTTGCAATCTTCATAAACATGACCTTTGAAATTGCAATATGAGTAACGTAAATGTTGCCGGTAAGTTTCAGCAGTATGGCCTTTACAATTACAAATTGTACAGCGGAGGTGAGCCTTGCAATTTTCAGTTGAGTGGTTGGTTCTGTCACATTTTTCACATCTTTGTTTGCCATTGTTAGTGCTCGGACCGTGCCCTGACTTGCGCATGTAGCCCGCAAAGGGCTTGTGAAGGGGCTTAGACTCGTGCTGTGCTGCAAGGGGCTCAAGAGAGTTCACACTACCGCGCTGCTGTTGCGCATAGAATGCAGCAGACTCATAAGAGTGCATCACTGTTTTGCTCACTGAAACTGCAGCCTGCTTCTCGTGTCTAAGTGTCATAGAATAGGTTTTGTTCAATGAAGACAAAGGATCCATGCCTATGATGTTGCTTCGGGTTGTGGCAAACTCATCAGTTAAACCCATCAGAAATTTCATGATCTTCTGTGTTTCTATATGGGACTTCAATTCTTCTCCTGCATCACACACACAAGCAGGAAAATGGCAGAGTGCTTCCTTTTCATCCCAAAGGCTCCTGAGTTGGTTGAAAAAAGATGTAACCGAAGAGAAGCCCTGCGTGCAATCATGTATTGCATTCTCAATATTGAAAAGTTGAACAATATTAGTTTGTCCAAACCTCTCGTGTAGCTCAAGCCATATTGTTCTGGCATCCTTGTAGGGAGAAAAACTCCTGGAAATCTCCTTTGACATCGATGCAAGAAGCCATGTTTTGACTAGGATGTTGCAGTGGTTCCATTGATTCAATTCATCCAGATTATTCACTGGTTTGATTAGGCTTCCATTGACAAACCCAATTTTATTTTTGATTTGGAGTGCCATGTCCATGCTTTCGATCCAGGCACTGAAGTTGTCTTCTACTAATGCTTGTGGAACAAGAATTACTCCTGGTTGATCCGAATGATGGATGTATAAAGGGTGATTGGAGTTTTCCCATGCCGGAGCCTTCAATGATGAATTTGCATCAGCTTTGTGTTCTTCTCTTGGCATGTTTTCGATAAGGTTTGGATTTTAGGGTTTTTAGAATTTAGGTGTGGTGATAGGATGACTCTGATACCATATAAGAATCTAATATTGATGAGAATTTGATATATTGATATCGACACAATGTCTACAATATATACAGAAAGAAGAAGTTAATTGCTCCTTGATTCTAGTTAACTACAAGGGAAAGAGATATATATGATCTGTTATAATAACGTAGAGATAGCTAGCTACAACTAATTAGGATAGAATCCCTTAGATGTCTCAATAGTTAGATTGCAAATAGAATTGTTGTTTCTCAAAATATGTGGCTCATAGTCGAGTGGTTAATGAACCACCACAGTCAATTATATCCTTGGTTGCATATTGTTTAGAATTTAAGCACAACTGTTGGTTTGCATTCGGTGCGTTCTGTTCTAGTAAAGCTATTATAGTGTTCCTTTTCCATCACTATTAGTTCATGAGAAATCAGTACAAAGATCCCAGTTTTGGATTGTCATATATTATGGGGAAGAGCATCGATAATTTATTTATTTTTTTTAATTTTTTTTATGAACTTCTTCATTCTGGTTTCTGCTCAGTTCTTCTATATATGTTTCACTTCTTGTTGGGCGAAAATGTAACATTGCATGAAGTGTAAAAATGTCACCCAACGTAATCTCACTCATATTCATTAATCGAATAGAGTTTTAATTATTTCGGGTTTGAGCCATTCAAGACAGAATGTGTCTCTTAATTACAATCCCTTGTTACGAGGGAAAACCATTTGATTTCACTTATAAAGAAACCAATGTGAGTTTGTTTGTTTTTGCGGCTGCACCCGAAATTCATGTTGGGTTGCCTACGTACCCTGGAAGGGATCAAGCCACTCGTAGTTCAAGAGTTCCAATGAGTGAATGACTCAATGGAGGGCTTTGATTTTGGAATGTGAGTAATGTCTGGACGAATTTGGTGTAAGAGAACCAGGGATTCGATTTTGTGTTTAGGACGCGGTTGTATCTAGATAAATTTGGTTCTAGATTGCCTACATACCCTTTGCGGGATCAAACCACATGTAGTTCCAGGCTTTTGGGATTTAAATGGGTAGATAACCCATTTGCTTGGAATTCATGTTCGAGACATTTGTGAAGGTTTAAAGCCCTCAAGTCTGCTTTCGATGCAATATGGGAATGATTTGCTTTTTCTGGTGCTTGAGTGAATTTGACTGTAGGGCCAAGGATTTGTCTGGCGAAGTCAGGGATTCGATTTGAAATATGTGGTTGTATCTAGTGGGTCGCTAGATTGCCTACGTACCCCTTTTGAGGGATCAAACCGACCGTAGTTCATACGCTGAGCATTAGAGCTTTCTTGGTGTTGTACCAAAAGTTGGTTTTGTACCAAAAGCAATTTCATTTTGGGTCTCGAAATATGTTATACGGAACCCATGTTCGGGTGTTTTGATTCGGACACCCATATATGTTGAGCCTCGTCACCTTTGCAAGTTTTTTTCCTTCCATTAGGGGCCTAGAATTGTATATAAGGACCCAGCTCCTTCTTTCTTTTGTCTCCTCCGATTTCTTTGTCCACTTCATTTTACTTTACCTCATCTCAAACTCAAAAGCTCAACAAGACATGAATAAGGGCTTCTGGTGAGTCAAATCGAAAATGGGTTTGCAGAGATAGTTTGACCCCATTCTGCATCTTGGCTTTGTGCACAGCAGAAATTGAAGTCTTCGTTTTGGTCTTCTCTGTTGGTAGCTCTGGGCTTCCAATATTACTTTTTAAGGAAATTGATTATAGTGAGCTCGAGAGGATTTCATGAAAGGGACTTGCTCGAGGGGTTATCACAGCTGTATGTTTGACTTGAGGTGAAGGAGGCTCGTGCTTGAGGGGATTCCGTGAAGAGACAAGTATGAAGCTTGGGGCGCCATTACAGAAGCATAAGAGTGGTGAGCTTCTTTCTCTTCTTTGTTTTGTTCTGGAACATGACCACCATTTGTTGATGCTTTGTGCTTTATTAAAATGTGGAATTGGTTCCCATATGAAGAGCAATTGGTAATTGATGTAGCCACCGCTTGGAATTATCCTCTCTTTAATTTTGTCGGCAACACTTCAAGCATATAATTTCAGCTTTTCTCAATCATGTTTCAAGCATTTTAATTGGACCTTTGTTCTCTTGGTTTATATCACAACCGTCAAGCTTCATTGTAGGCACCTCTTTACACAAGTTGCATGTTTATTTATTTTGTTGGCAGTAAACACTCGTGAAACATTTATAGTGACAAAGCCCTCATGTGAGGCAGGTACCAAGAATTCAGCTTTTTATCTGCAGGCTGTGAGGAAACTTCAGGGGTCGATTTAGTTTTGAATTGGTGCTTTGGAGGTCATGGAGTCAAGGCTATGTGTTTGGCTGTGGGAAGAGTATTTGGCTATATATGGTGTGGTTAAAAGGAAGCCGGGGAGGTTGGGACTTTGTACGAGTTTCAGTGTTTGGTTTTGTAAGATCCAGGTTATAAAGCGATCACAGAGAATCATAGTAACAAAGAAACGTAGTAGCCATAGAACCATAGTACCCATAGTGACCAGTAACTTAGCCTCCCGTAGCCATAGTAACAAGCCGTAGTAACAAGAGTTCATAGTGACCGGTAACCAAAGGTATCCAGCATCGTAACGTAACCAGAGAACAAGTAACCAAGTAACCAAAACCATAGTAGCCAAAGTAACCAGAGAGCAAGTCACCACAGAACAATAGCCATAGTAACCAAGTCACCATATGGAACAAGCCGCAAGGGATTCAGAGAACAAGAACAGTAACAAGGAGCCAAGATCATCCGCAAGGGATTTGAGTAACCAAAGTAACAAGTAACCAGGTGATCCGTGAGGGATTTGAGTAACCAAGGTAACAAGTAACCAGGTGATCCGTGAGGGATTTGAGTAACCAAGTAACCATCCGTGAGGGATTTGAAAGGCAACAAGGCCTCAAGTATCATGATAGAACAAGAGCTGCGGACAAAGAAAAGGAAGTCGCCATCCGAACCTTGTAAATAACGAACTGCTTCTTTGTGCCTCGTCTCCTCCTTCACGTTGATGTTGGTGTAAAGTCCTCTGCCTCTCTTGTTTGTGTTGGTGTCGACTGCCTCCTCTGCCCTTCTACGCTGGCTTCTTCTCTTCTTCTCTGTGCTTCTCCGTCTGTTCCCCTTCTTGTGATAGAGCAGCCCTTTATATATAGCAGCCTACAAGACGACGTGATAGAGATGAAGTTGAACTCGTTCTTTCTTATCGTCAAGCTGGAGAGTAGGCGTTTGATTAGGATTGGAAGTACAACTCCACCTATATTTGGTCGTATACACAACACTTCTGTATGTTGCTTTGTTTATAGAGTTTAAACAAAACTAGAAGAGTAGAAAGAATCAAACATTAGGTGAAATGTAGAGTACTACTTGTAGAGGGCAACGTGCCCTTTTCCTTTCGTCATGGTGACTCGCCTTTTTTTTTTTTCTTACCCGAGCAGATTTTTCTTTTATGGGTTATTGAAATATATATATTTTTTTATGGTATCAACACTTCTTCAATATGCTTACTTTTAAAACTATGAGTAAAATTTGTGGTTGCTCTTGTTTCTGGTTGCTACGTCAATGGTGGTGGCGCTCGTGGTGTTTCTAGGTCAACTGATATAGATGGTGGAGCTTGTGGTGGTTTCATTTCTTTAGGCACCCTATCTAGTTTTCTTCAGACATTGTGGATGAAGGTGTTTTGGGAAACTAGAGAGGTGCAAAGCATATCGTATATTTCAAAAGTAATTCAGAGGTCTAATAAGTACGAGAGTGTCAATTATCAAATTATAAGACAGGAATCAATATAATCTATAACAGGTGAAAAACCGATGGAGCATTATGAGCTTTTAAGCATTGTAACATTTAGGCAAGTTTAGTCCCTCTAGAGTCTAGGATTCTATTTTTCTTATTTACTATTCTTTTACGCAACTTCAGAATACAGCCACTACAAGAAAGTGACTCTCTCACTAAACGCAATTTAGGGCATGCGTCAATATGTAATATAGACTTATCTATGACGCATTTTTACTGCATGCCGTTAATATTCTTTTTGACATTGTGTTTTACAGTGTGGACAAAATACGCGTCATAATGTACACCCATTTATACAAATAATGTCTTTTATGAAATGACATTTTACGGCGTACATAAGTGCATACCGTTAATGTCATTTATGATTCGGCCTTTTACTACTGCACGCCATAATCAATTTTTTATAATGGGTAACCACTACAAATCGAGTTGGTAAGAACTTAAGTATGGAACTCCTATTCTCAAGTTTAAGTCCCACCGTCGCTAATCGGAGCTAATTGAGGATACCACTGATTGATCTTTTACGATGCCATTAACAGGTTTTAATTTGGTCATTGTGTGCG
This sequence comes from Potentilla sterilis, assembly GCA_963682095.1. Taxonomy (NCBI): domain Eukaryota; kingdom Viridiplantae; phylum Streptophyta; class Magnoliopsida; order Rosales; family Rosaceae; genus Potentilla; species Potentilla sterilis. The sequence goes on from OY821766.1 coordinate 29,185,732, forward strand.
GTCAGGGTAAAAGGAATCACAATTTTTACTTCCCTCCATCTTTTCCCTCTCCACGTTTTACTTTTATTTCATAAAACCAAAGACATATATTCCACAAAGACAGTCACTCTTCAAAGACATCCACTCTTCATCTTGTCTCCTCTGCGCGCCGTCCTCTGCCGAGTCGCCGACCGCCTCTCACCACCACCACGTTTCCTGCTCCTCCATCGCCGAGTCTCCATAGGCTTGTAAGAACACAAATTTTCTCTATTCTCAAAATTACTCTCTCCATATTTGAATTGGGTTTTGGCTTATAATTTCAACTATGAAATCTAAATTGACGTGTTCTGGTTTGGGTTGTGAGCTAGTTTGTTTTGGGTGGGATTAGTTATGAAATGACGGCAATGGGTGTGTAATGGTTTGTACAAAAATTCAATTTTGTCGTATAGTAGTTTCATTGTTTGATAAGTTTTAGCTTAGAATGAGTTACTGGAATGTTCTCATTGACATTCATACTGAGTTACTGATATTTTTCATCTCTTCCATTTTCTTTATTTGAATGATAAAGCTGGAAATTTGCTAGAATCAATAATAATGTTCTAGGAAAATGCTATTCAACTTGTGCTACTGACCTGTAATGATCTGAATTTTAAATAGGTTGATTCATCGATTTGCTTTTGTGTATTTTCTTCTCTGATTAGGATTTTTGGTTTGATTATATTGTGGTTATCAATTATAGTTCCGGATCAGATTTTTCTTAGGTATCTATATATATTTAGTTGCTTATTTATTTTATTGTTTTTGTAGAAATATCTGATTGGTGTGTGGAAGTATCTAGTCACCTTCTAGATAAGAGCATCTCCAAGTGTTTAGCTAAAAGTTATAGTTAAATTACATAAAAAGTTAAATTTAACTTGTATGTTTTTAACTTTCTATTCAGCAGTTGTAGTTATTTTAGAGTCAATTCAGCAGTTGTAGTTCTATTTGGGACGTTTAACAGAAAAGTCGAACGTTGGGGGATTTTAACTTCAAGCTATATTCTCTCTCCTAAATAGTTAAAAGTAGCTAGAGATTATTTCGGGAAGCTAAAATTGACTTAGCTATAGGGTACCTGTTGGATGCTATTTTAGCTATATTTCTGTTAATTTTCAAAAAATAATAGCTTTAGGGTATCTGTTGGAGATGCCCTAACAACACTGAATAGCTTGTACCTCTCTTTTCATTTTCTTCTCTCAGCGTCATTCTTTTTCTGATCGTTGTTAATTCCATTGACAAGGAATCTGAAAATCTCCCTCAATTTGTAGCTAGCTTCTGTAAGTTTCAATATTCTCTTTCTCAAATTAGTCATCTTGTTTCAGCTTTTTCCCCATAAATTGGAGTATGACTTGTATCTTGAATTTCAATTAGGAGACCTGGGTGTTATGATACAAGCTGGGTGTTTGCGTTTGAGCTTGGATTGCTTTTGTTGGGTCCCCTTTTGCTGATTTCTAAGGTTTGAGGTAGGGAAAACAAAACCTTCTATTTAGCTTAGAGTCTAGTTCAGTGTGTATTGGGTGTGATTGCTCTGGAACAATTTCTTTGCAATCCTTATGAGATGTTACTTTGGGTATTAGTTGACGTGCAAGTGAAATCTGGTTTGCTATGGCATGCTTTCTGTTTGTACAGCTTCAGCTTTCTATCTCTGTGCTCTGCAACTTTATGAGGGGCTATTCAAGAAATTTCTGCCCTTGCTTCTTGATCAATGTCTTACTGATTAAAGTGTTTTCTTTGGAGTAATGGTCTTGTCTGAAATCTGCAAATTTGGAATTTTCCTTGGCAAGTGATCAATTATAGTTCACGTTTTCACTTTTGGCTTTGACATTAATTGGTCTTTGAGCAAACCTGATTTTATATGTTTTAAATATGCATAAGGGAAGCTATACCACTGTTTCGGTTCAATCTTAACAGCTTTTGTGTAGCAGCAAATGGTCTGTACATAATCATATTATTAAAGCCAGGTTCAGATTTCATTGATAAAGTATTTACTTTGACATTCGTTTTGACCCAGAACTTTGAAGTATACTATTGACGTGTGTGTATAACACCATCATCATCATCTTGACCTCTTCATACAAGCCTCAAACTAAGTGTTAAAGTTTCCCTCCTATTAAAAGCTACAGTTCATGTTAACACAGACCCCTTTATCAAGTTTGTTTGTTATAATAAATACCCATCTGTGAAGTTCTTTATAAATCAAGTCTCTTTGTTGACCAGCTTTAGTTAATAACTCTTTCAAACATGTACACGAAACCACAACTATTCTTTCCTTCCTCTTCTTGTCGATTGATTTGCAGTAACGATACTTTAAATTCTAATGTTTATCTCACTTCAGTATCTCATTGGAATCTGATCTATTTTTACGTGGTTTCGTAAACGGTGTGTGTAGTAGGTTTGATTGAATTCTTGAACGGCTGTACTTGAGCCTAGTTCTTATCCCAAGAGTCTTGTGTTCATTTCTGTTATAGTCCATGCGTTGGAAGTTCTTCTAGTGTTTTATTCATTCTAACTATACACCTTACCTACGGTCTGTGATATTGAAGGCAAATGGCTTATTTTGGTATGCTTCCTACAGTCGATAGCGAGTTACAGTTGTGAACCTTATTTGAAAGTTGAAACAGAATTCCATTATTTGCTTACTTAAACTGTTCTGGCTTGTCGTATATGAAATCTTAGTTTTATATAATATACCAGTTTTATTTAAAGAATTACTGTTGGGATTGAGTTCGATTGACTCGTTGTTTTACTGTTGCTCAAAGACCAGTTGTTATATATCATACAAGAATTACACCGGTTTCTTTAAGTCATGTGAAGGAGCTTTTCTATCTTCTTTGTTACCGAAAGACAATTTATTTCCTTTTTGTCTCAAACTAATTGATTTATTATTTCAAATCATTTTTTTTATAGCTGCACTTGAGCCCTCTCCCATCACTTGGTCGTTGTTTAATACTCATAATTCATTGACATTATTCTCAAAAAGCTAATTCTATTTTCTCTATACTTCAATGCTTTTCACTATGATTCTGAGTAAAGGCTTTACTGCTGGTCCTTTAGTTATGCCCTTGTCCATTTGATAATTATCTGTTGTTGTTTGTTACTATTTCAACAGATCTGGAAAAAAATCGAATTTATTTGTTAATGGCTTTGTATCAAAGTATGTATATTGATATTTTACATTGTGCTACTACATTGTTGTTGAATATATAGTTTCCTTCATGTTTCACTCCTAGTCCTGAAAGTAACTTCGGTTATGCGTTTACTTAACTCAAAGCTTCATTCTCTAATAAGTCTCATTTGTGTTACCCCATTGAAGATGTGTCGTGTTAGTAAATTCCAGCTGCTACAATAAATTCCAATCTTATGTGTATTTTCTAACTCAATCTTTATACCAAGTTTTGACCTGTTAAAGCTCTGTTTGTTGAGAAAAAGAGGCTTGAGTAAAAGGCCATTTTTCGGGCAGAATTCTATTCTAAGCTTGAAGGGGGTTTCAAGCTATGATCAGTTTTCTTTAAAGGGGTATATAACTCCTGGAAAAGCTTGGTTTTGGATTTAAATGATTTTATTTGGTTAGGTCCAGGGAATAGTTAAGGAGGGATTGTGTCTCTCTAGGGTGAAAGACCCAAAACCTGATCAGGATCCGCTTGCCGAGGTTGGTCGGTTGTTTAGCTGAGTGGTGGGCTTTAACTGGTATTTCATGGATTTAAAGGATTCAAGTTTCAGTGTTCCGGGAACTGTTCCTGGAAGTTTACTTTTGGAAATTTTTACCCAGAATGAAATGATTCAGATTTTTCTTAAGAGTTCTTAGAGGTGAAAAAGGCTTTATGGTCTCGACGCTACTTCTATCAGATTCAAACATATTCTTATCTACTGCTTGTTACTAAGTGACCTCTGATTTCAGCTTCCTTCACTTGTTCTTGAAGTAGTGGAATAAAAAGTATTCTGATGTACTACTTGTGATCTTTACTTTCAGCCTTCTTCACTTGTTATTGTTGGTAAAAGAAAAAGAAGTTTGGTATTTACAACGTCAATGTCATCTTCGAGTAGTGTTTCCTAGTCATTCTCTATTACTGTTAGATATCTGGTTTTCTCTTGAAAGTGCAGCAGCAACTATTGATCCTTAAACTCCATTCTGTGATTGTTTTTCCTCAATTAAAGAGCCTTTCAAAGCATGTTTCATGTCTTTCACATTCTGGATGCATATTGGATTAGAGTCTTAGCTATAATGATTGTTTTGTCGTATCTACTGAGCTTGTGAAGCTCATTCTCTATTTATTTTGTTGTGATTTCAGGAATGGAGTCCATAAGTGGACTTTTTATCATTAATCTGGAGCTTTCTTAAGCTGAAGTTAGCTTAGTTGTACTACTGTAATGGTGTGCTCGATGTGCTTTACTTGTTGATCACATGCACTTGTTCTTTGTGATGAGATTCATTACTGTGTTGGAAATCAGAAGCTTGATTACCAGAGAAGTTGTGAAACCACAGAGGGAAAACCTGGTACAGCTTAGATACTATATGTGATGGATGGTTTTGAAATAAATTAACCTACTGTGCAAAGTGTAAAGTTTCTGTCTAGTACTTTTCTTCTCAATTATTGTTCCCTTTGTATCTTTGAAAGTAACTGAATCTAAGAAATGGAGTTGTGTTTTAAGTTCCAAACTTCCCTGACTTTCTTTTTTATTAACTGTACAGTTTACAGACCTTTGGCAAAAGAAAATATAAATGAATTTCTTGACATAGAGTTTAGTTCTCGTGTTCCATCTCGGTGATTCCAGCAAAATGATTGTTCTCTTGAAGTTATTGCAACCAAAGTTTTAGTGATTTCAATTTGGTTCTTTCTACAAGTTATTTCATAAAATAAAATTAAAAAGTCCCATAGATTTTCTATTTTTAACTTGATCTATCACATTGGTCGCATCCTAAGTTTGCTGTGTGACATGACCACAGGCACTTAAAACTTAAGTGGGTTTCCAAGGTTTCAGTAATATCACTAATATGTGTGAAATGTAAATTCACTACTCACTTTAAACTTAATTGCTATTTTGAATCACTCATCAGTACTGCTTGTGTTTTGTTGGTAATATTACTCAGTTTTATATTCACGTAGATTGTTTTCAGTTGCTAACAGATCGCTATTTCTTGCATATGACTAGAAAGCTTTCCGTTATAGAATTTTGGCTGGCGTTTTGCTTTAGTTAGATGCTTTATAATAAAACACCATAATCAAAGGAAGAGGGTTGCTCACCATAACCAAATTTTTTTACAGTCATAATCCTCAAATTTAGCACCACCCAGAGAATAGAGAACTTCTCATCGCTGGGAAGACCATGAAGGACGCGACAGACGCCGTTAAGTCGTTAACCCATCCCAGTTTCTGGTGATTCTTAGTTCTATCTCACATCTTGAACCACTTAATTTCACAATCCACTGATATCTCTAATTTGATCAGCGTTCAAGTCGGCATCTGGATCCCATTTTCGCTTCTGTTCTTGTTCTTTGGGTTTGGGGGACTTGAATAGTTAAACGAATTTGAAGTGAAACTACAATGTTCTTTTGCAAGTTTAAACTTAAATCGGCATTGAGATATTTTCCTAGGCTTAATATTGGGGTTCTGTAGTTTTCATTTGTCTCAAGAAAGGGTTGTTGTTTTGATAGGTGATATGGCAACTATAAGGAACCTGAAAATCAAGACTGGCACTTCCAAGCGCCTTGTTAAAGAGTTTCATTCTTATGAGAAAGAGGTTGAGAGAGAAGCTGCAAAAACGGCAGACATGAAGCAGAAAGGAGCTGATCCTTATGACCTCAAGCAACAGGTATGGACTATTACTTGGCACCTGTACAGCAGATAGCATCATTAAGTTTGGGTTTGTATGTGAATTACTATTTTCTGCAATGATCTGTGCGTGGCACCCATTATCATTCCAGTCTTGCAAACGTTTGATCTGTTGCACAGAACAACACATGGAATTCTGTGCTAATTGAAATTTTCGCTATTACTTGATTCTTCAACTTTAGCAGAATTGGTATTAAGTCAGTCTGTCAGGCGTTTACTTATTGTTTCCTGAGGCTCTTCATTTTGCAATGCTTTGTGATTTATTGCATCTTGTCACGCGCTTCTATGAGAGTCAAGGATCTCTTGGCAGTTTTATGAAATAGACATGTTTCAGATTGTTAGGGGAACTATAACATTGGATATTAGCTACAACATTCTTGACCTTTCTCAAATAACTTGCACTGATGTTTTCATGGTATGTATTCTATTTCCTTATATGTGGTTAGAAAGGGGTGTAATGTACCTGACCCCAAATGTCCTTTCTATTTCGTTTGGGTTTTAGTACTAGACCTTAATAGCGAAATTCCCTACTAGGAGGTGATAGTGTTTTGATGGTTTTGTTTCTGGTTGCCGTACTGGGTTTCCCATGGTTTTCTAAAAATTTTAGCTGCCTGTTAACTTTTTTATTTTTTGTCTCTGTCTTCTATATCATATAGAACAAGAACCTTGAGTTCTCTGTTAAGCTTGGGCTTCCCATTTTAGGCAACGTTTATGAGGAGCACATTGTCTGTAATTTGTTTTCGAGTAAATTTGTTATATTTATGCAGTGATTTGTCTGTACATAGAGGTATAATCAGGAAGAAAGCATCACATGGGATTATAATCAGTAATAAAAGAAATGAAAGAATTATAATCAGTAATATGTTAATTGACATGCTTGACCGTTAGACTGTAAATATGCATGTAAGGTGTACGCCTAGTTGTTTGTTTTTTGCGTCTAGTGTGTGCACACTATGGTGATTAACAGTTTCTAGGAATAAGATGTTGCAATGCACAGTAGGCTACAGGCCCACAGCATATACTCTGATGGAATGTGGAATGTAGATATGGTTATTATTAGGTGGTGCACTCTCGCTAGTGCAAATTTAGGCTGCATTAACTTGATTTTGCTTGATTCATTGCTGTTCTAATTGGTCAAGATAGAGTAACATACAGTTTCATAGTAGATTGTCTGTTGTTGAAAATAAAGTTCATGGACTCAATCCGTACTCTAATCTTAATGTGAATGTTTTGCTACTTACTAAGGACTCCATTGATGTAGTTCCACGTGTTGATTTCCAATTAATGTCCTCTCTTCTCCTTATTTCCTTACAGGAAAATGTATTGGCTGAATCAAGGATGATGATCCCTGATTGCCGAAAGCGCCTGGAGGCCTCACTAGCTGACTTGAAAGGAACTTTGGTATGTCTATAGGTCTTGATTATTCATACTTGAATTTCAGCTCTCTCCCCAGTTTGCTAAGCAATGCATTTGTGTTCAGGCGGAGTTGGAGGAAGAGTTGAACCAGAAGGAAGGCCCTGAAATTGAAGAAGCTCGAACCATTATTGCAGAAGTTGATAACTTGTTCCAGACAGCAGAAACCTAGTTTTGCTGCCTTTGCAATAGTTATTATGTTTCTATGGTTATCAATGAGATAGTGAGCCTAATATATTGTTTCCATGCCATTGCGTTCTAAGGTACCATAGTCTCCTGCTTGTATTGCCATTTTAAGCACATGTAGGAACTGAAATTTACTGGCTCTCAACTTTCGGTTCCCATAGACAGTCTTGTATTTCAATTTGCTTAGAACTATCCCACTCTTGGATTTGACAAGGTAAAAATGAGCATTTCATTGGATAAAGTTATCCTTTCGGAGATGGTTAGCTTTTAACATCCTTATTCCTTCCTATAGAGTACAGGGAAATATTCAACCCAACCTTTCTGAGATCCATCTGTGCTTCTCTTATACTTGTACCCAACATTTCATTGGATCAAATCTAGCGCTCTTCCATTACCTCCTCATGAACTAGGGGGTCAATATTTTCCTAAGTTGGAATCTGAAGTGATTATTGCAATGTTTAGCCTTAAGAACTTATGTATCAAAAATGTTTCGGGACCAATTACGTTAAAGCTTTACAAATTGAAAATTCTGCATGAGAACTGAGACTTGCTAAGATAGCCAATGGAAGCCTTGAGACTGCAACTCGCTCCTTTATATTTGTTTAGTTTGGTCGGTGTAAATATGACGAAGGTTTTTTTTTGTTTTTTTTAAATGAGAAAGGGAAAAGATCTTGGCAATTCGGGAATTGCTTATTGTAGTCGGTGCATATGTTATTCGGTACATATTACACCGTCCGTAATATACGTTAGGTCCTGAGAAAAAAAAAAAAAAAACTATCTTCTTTAAAACTTCTGAGTAAACGTGGTTAGAGCGATAATTGATCTCGTACAAAATATAGTTTAATAACATTTGACAAATGTTCTGAATGAGAATTGTCATGGCCATGACGCTTGAGAAACGTCGTACTTTCATGACATTAGAAATAGGTCATGACATTAGAAAAACGTTATGAAAAATATTTTGAAGATGCTATGTGCCCTTAATTCTTAACGGAATAACACGTCATGGCGTTTCATAAACTATCATAAAAACTTTGACACAAAACTTTAAGACTTGGCGCCAAAATCTTCATTTCACGCCTTTGCTCATTTCCATCTTTCATATGTGTCTCGTTTCTACATCAAGCACTCAATCTCCATCTTATCTCTCTCAATTTTGTCCATCTCTGTCTTTCTCTATGGGCTTAATTGTCTCCCTCAATATTGATTAGTTGAGTTTTCAAATAATTCATCTCATCTAAGAAGGCTCCAGTAGAGCTATGTTTGTTTGGGGAGATTCAAATCACTTTATTTAACTTGTTGAATGAAGTAGTGTTGTTGTCCGTCCATGTCTTGCTGGTGTGTGCTGGTTTTTTTCTTAGGGCCAATGTGCACTTATATTAATATAAGACAAAATACTGGTCACTCCTCCAACTTTGAGAAACTCGACAATTTAGTTCTCGTGGTTTCAATTTCAACATAACACTCCTTTAACTTTCCAATTTCCAACAATTTAGTCATTCCGTTAACTCTTCATCCCAATTGGCTGTCATCTAGGTGACGTGGCCGCCTGATCTAGTTGATTTGGAATGAAAAAAAAAAATGCCAAGTCAGATCAATTGGATGGAGAGTTAACGGAATGACCAAATTGTAGGAAATTGGAAAGTTGGAGGAGTGTTCTGTTGAAATTGAAACCACGAGGACTAAACTGCCGAGTCTCTCAAAGTTGGAGGAGTGACCAGTAATTTGTCCATTAATATATGATGACGACATTCACATGTTAAGCTCGATATTTCAAACAAATATATATAGAAAGAATATCGAACTATGAGAATATTCATTCTACTTTTTATTGTCTAATAAAATAATAGAACGATTTAAAACCAATTTATTCAAGGAAATTACGGTTTTTGTTTCACTTTACAGCGCAGTAGGCAAATAGTGGTAATGATCTAAAACATATCCAAAGAGATACGATGCCCTCACCAATGTAAGAAATGACTCAATAAATAGTGTGCATTATTGTAGAAAATGACTCAATAAATATATTCTCATCGTAAAACAAACTGTAGACATTAATTATACTAAGACATGACTAAACAATCAAGCATCAGGAAAGAAATAAGCAACAAGAGGCTTAGCAACAATCACATTTCTTATTGCATATCAATTGTCAAATTATATAGGTGTATTTTTTACGTGTACACATCTTGTATTTTACCATCAGTACACCTATATAATTTGACACCCTTTAGGGGAAAAAAAGAAAAAAAAAAAACGACTTCAATGTATCAAATGCTACGGGTATAACGAAGAGGACACTAAAGCATGAGACTTGCTTGTATGTGTTGGGTGTGGATGCGAATAGATGCTAATTCTATTATTGATGTTGTCAAAATCACATAACTTTAGTGCCGATGAGATCGAAGGAACAGTAAACCTTATATTTCATTACAAGTATAGAGTAATCACTGTTGTAGATTTAATTGGGAGTCACCCAATTTCCAAATATGCAGTTTCAGATTCAATTAAAAATGTGTAGAAGTGAAACTGTAACACATGACGTGTGAAAAGCGATCAAGAATGAGATTGAATATAATATGAAGAATGGTAACACAACTACAGGATAAAAGGCAACAAACTGCGCGCTGGAAGATCTCTAGTGTGAACAATTTATTATTGGAATCAACCAAACAAACCAAAAGTGTTTCCTAAGACTATTCATCGACCAAAGAAACCAAAAGTGATACCCAAGAGGATCCATTAGTCAAAAAAAAAAAAACTAAAACTAAATCGTCAATAATCTATCTTTTTAACTAATTGAGAGTTTCTCCACAATTGAAAATTGTACTAAACTGCCGGTGATTAAATCTTAGTTGGATAGTTAGAAAGTTAATATGTCTCGTAAAGAAACACTACGAATGATCAGACCAAGAGTATTGGGCATGGTAGACATTTTATTATTTTATAAAATCGCTTCAACTAAAATATACTCGGTTATTCCAAAGATGTTGTTGAGGTTTTATGACAACGTTAGACGGCTACACAAATAAATGTTTTGCGGAGCCATTAAGACCATGTTAGCAATGAAGTTAAAAGCATATCTAGTATAAAACTTTTCTAGTGTTTTAGGAGAAAAAGATAGAATGCAAATCGATATTTTATTCATTGATAAAGAGGCCTTTATATAGACATTACATCAAATATCCCGAATAATCAGAGATTTTTTATTAACTAAATCTACTAAGAATCTAGTCTAATTAGGTTAAAACATACAACGAAAGTTACGAAATTAACATTCCTTAAACACTTTCTCTTCTATCGCGTATCTAATGTGACACGGTGCATAACATGTTACCTCGCTAAAATATTCCCAAGCAAAACAAAAACCACTAGAGTAAAATAAAAATCTTGGTCAAGCGGAAAACAGCACAACACACCAACTACAATTGAAGATTACATGTGAGGTAGACTCTCCCTGATGTCTACAAGATAGCCCCCCCTGATTCGTAACCTAATCTCGAAGTTTAGATTAATGGCGTATCAGAACACTCCTCACAAGCTTTAAAAATAGGCGTGGACAATGATCTAGTTATTGAATACGGCCACATTATCCTTGTATTAGACCAGCTATACTTAGCTTTACTTGGTCTTAAAGAAGAAGGTTACTTAACAACTCAAAATAAGAGTTCGCGTTGAAAATCAGATTCACTGTAATATGACATTCATGTACTTAAACAGTCATAACTCTTTCAATATAATAGATATGAACAAACCGTAAAGAGTTCTGGAAACTACACACCCATATCTTTTCAATGATATAAAGTACACAATGTGGTTAGTCATGAGCTGATCACAAAGCTCGATCAAATGTGACTAATATGCAAATTACTAAATAGATTAGTTCTATTTTATCAAAACAGCCATAACGCACTCAATATGATAGCTATGATCACATAGTTAGTATCCTTGGAAAGATAGACACATGGATATTTCCAACGGTACCAATTTCACCATTTTTCGACGAGTGAGCTGTCTTGTAGCTCTCGTGGAAATTGACCTATGAAATCAGGCAGATTTTGGAATTGTCTTTTGATGTGTCTTTCATGATGGGATCGAATGAGCCTAAACCTTTCACACTTGAAAGAAAGTACCGCCCTATACCATGGCATTGCGTGGACGTATCTAGGTATTACTTTGGCTTTATAAGTTTATAACGAATGAGATGTCGTGCCAAGATATTGTGACAAGTACATGATTCCGCATATGGTACTTAGATGAAGAGTTTCATCTCCCAAGACTTCTAGTAATATAGACGCAACAAATCATCTCAAAACATCGATTGATCATGCGATACATATAGGCTTTGGTTTAACGTCCTTTAGATAGCCATAAGTTGATAGATGAATAAGTTCATCACTCACGGTTCTCACTCTCGAGACCAAGTATGCCCAAGATCCTTTCATTCTTAACGTTGGATTAGTGATACCTCAATCATAATTTATCTAGAGTTCACACGTAAATAGACATGATTCTTTACATCCCATCTCCAATCAAGTATAAGCACTTTGTGGTTTTTGCTCACTTGACTTGGGTGAAAACTAATATGTTTAGGATGTTTATGTACATCTCTTTACTTAGTCCCAATAGAGATGATTTAAGCTGGATGTTTAGTTTTTTAGAACTACCTAACTGACAAGGTAGTGGAGTGTAATATGACTCTATTATGAGAGCATTTGTCATCATAGTCGATTTCAGGGCGTTTGTGACAGACCTTGCCCCATAAGGTGAGTCTAGACTCTTTTTCTCATTTGCGGTGTCGGCATCATTTGACCAAAGACGTATCTCTTTGTTTAATACTAGATTGCATATCTTTCCATGTAGGCCAATTCACAATGTTGGTATTTATTTCAACGAAGTGAGTGTATTCGATATCAAATTTATAAACCACGTCCTCATGTGCACTAGTGTAATTCGCATTTGTAGAGATCTCCATATGGATTGGATTTTCATTGAGTCGTCCCCCAAAATGATGACCATAATCTATAAAATTCATGAGACGAATGTGTTGTCATTGATCAAAGGATGAAGTTGTGCCATACTCGCATTCGGCGAGTGTCTATCGAACTAAGTGTTATTTCTACACTTCTGTGAGAAGCACGGCCTAGTCACACCATCTACCACTTTTATAGAGTCACCATGTCACCATATATGGGTGACAATATGTCCATTTATTCGGACATCAATCCTTACATGCATGTTTGAAACAAGAGTACTATTCTGATTTTTTCCTTGAAAGACCAATAGTTTTCTCTTTGCAGCATGTATATCAAATCTCGTCACTTTGATTTATGGGACTTTGGGAAACATGATGAGGCATAGTAGGGACAAACCACGACAAGGCCAAGTCGTTCTACTTGAACATACTTGTTCTTATCTCTCTCTAACAACAGGAAGACTAGCTCATAAAAAAGTTACATAAACGAGATCACTTGTTAAGGTTTCTATAGAGCGGACTATAGGTGGAAGCTCATATCTTATTCAAAGACGAATACCCATCTCTAAGCACTTGTGGTGGTGCAACATGGCACATAAAATATGTAGACGATAAAGGGTATTGATCGTTAACACTTATACATTAAGAATATGCAATCTGTTACATAATGTAACATGCATATATGCTTCCTTCTAGTTTCACAAAGTTCTGGGACACTAAATGCTATCAAATTTAAAAATAGGTAGTGTTGGTGCTTAAATCCGGAGACCTAAACAACAAGCATAATATTGATAGATTGAAGATAATGTTTATAGTGGTTCGTCATGCTATCGGCGGGTATGACTACGTCCACTGAGAAGTATACTATGATCGGCCAATAAGCCTTTGCAATGTTACATGTGTAGAATCGCAAGCATTCAATTAATCTCTCTATCTAGGGGAAGCATTCTTTTTATAACTCTGGAAGGCTCCCTCCTACATGTTTCCAATGTGGGATAAAAACATACAATATCTACTCACGAAGATTCTTGCGGAACACGGGGCCACGTCTTCCGGATACGGCACCGGTGATCTTCCACCATGGTGAGATAGCCGAGGTGCTGGGCTATCGGATGCATGTCAGAGATGGGACCCACCGCGCCGGTTGGACGGTTTACGAGGTCGTTGCTTATGCTTGGCGGTATACCATATATACCTCCAACATATAGATACGTGTGTTAGAATTCCAACGTCGCCAGCCTCATTGCCGAAATAGGCCGGAAGCATACTAAACTAGTCGGCACAGTTGTCGGAGGTCAGTGAACGTTTGTGTCGAGTGGTTCACCACCTTTCAAGTGTCCAATGGCCTTGAAATTTGATGGACATGTAGCCTTGGATGTTAGAAATTGTTGGCTGCAAGTCTTCCCTCAAGAACCAGCATAAAAGTAGGTGAACCGATTCGTCCAATGACGAGTCCACAAGTTGGAAAACTGGAATTTCTAGGTTTTCTCAACTTTTCAATCATTGTCAAGGTGCTTCATAATATCTAAGTGTTATGACTTGAATTTAACCATTAGATAGATCATAATAGTATCATTGTGTCTCAAAATTGAGCCATGATAGGGCATCTAAGCCACCATCTTATGTATCATTATCTTTAGCGTAGGACGCGTTACTCTAAAACTCTGCGAAAGATTAATGAGCATAGTTAATGAATGATCCGGGGGGGGGAGATGGATCATATGCACTTTTAAATGCATAAATGGTGCTTCTATTGACTTGGAGGAAGACTTGGGTGACGTTAGTGTGATCTTTAAACCTTGAGCATTGCTCATGATGCTACCAAATATTCTTTTGGTAAACTTTGATCCCAATAGTTTCTTTGCTAAAAAAAACAATGTCTATAACTTTCTTGCATATATGGGTCATCAAAACATGTCCAAAATTCCGGATGATGCATATTAGAGTCTATATGAGTCGCCGATTCAAAGAATCCAAATCATAATACACGTGAAGTATATTCACAATATTGACTCTTAAGTTGTGCGCATTCATTAGAAGCGATACATATATAAAAAATCTTTTCAATTTTCACAATGAATTTCAAGGTGATAAGAGTGTAGAGACAAGGTTTTATGCCAGGTCACATAAACCAGAAAATATACTCAATTCCTATAGAGTTCGTTACATGGCGTGTAATATCACAAGATAAAACATAGGCATGGTTAAAGGTGTAGTAAATACATCTGTCACTATAAGGGAAAAAAACCTTGGGCCACAAAATCTAAAAAAATTCGTCACTTAAGTAGCTATCTTAAGCGATGGAAACCAGTTCGTCCTCTAAGTAACATATTGCGTGGTTTAAGTAGTCACTTAGGCGATGAAAAATATTTCATCGCCTAAGTGCACCTGCTTAGACAACAATTTTTTTTTTGTGGCTTAAGTACTTACTTAGGCCAGGAATAATTTTTTCGTGGTCTAAGTTGTCACTTAGGTCACAAAATTTTTGCCTTAGGTGACGAATCAGAATGAAAAAAAAAAAAAAAAAAAGCCAAATTGAAATAAATTGAAGTATAATTGAGACTAATTTATGTAGTGTGTTATTTTATATTATTGAAATTGAAAGATAATTAAAATTAATCATGATATATCAATAATTGATATTAATAACGTAAAAATTATTTCATTCTTCCATTGAAGTTCAAGGATAATTAAGACTAATAAAAATTCTAATATAGACTTTGAAATCTAAGACTATTTATGTCATTTGATTTAGCATATTAATAAGAAATATATTGAATACATATATCGATAAATAAGGAAGTGATGGAAAGATTCGTATTAATTGGATATATATATATATATATATATATATATATATATATATATATATATATATATATATATATATATATATACTTCATTCTATTGGATAATAATGAAATATATATGAATTTCAGAAAAAATAACAAAATTGAAAAGAAATTTTTCGACGACTGAAAACGAATACACAAGACCTACAAACTGTGAATCAAAGTCTTGTGCTCCTGAATGAGATTATAACCCTGACCGGAGGCATAAGGTCGAGAAGTAACATGCATACAAATTGTTTGTTGCTTAATTTGTGATTATTTGTTGTTTCTCTTATATATGACTCAATTGCTTACATTTTGTCATTTCTAATCAATTCATTGTAGTCCCAAATGCACATACATCTCAAAACAGAGTCAGTGACGACTTCATTAATGACGAGGATGATGATGAATCAAACGATGATGAGGAATCAGACGATGATGAGGATTGCAATGATGATTTTACTGAAATAATTGAAGATGCAGATGATACAGAAGATGAATATTATGATGGAGAAGCATGATTATTTAAATTATGTTTTTAAATATTTCAATAAATTTGTTTGTGATTTATAATTATAAATACATATATATATATATGTACTTCTAATAACAAATATTTTTTGTTTTTTATTAATTAATATATATATATATATATATATATATATATTTGGGGTGCGAGTCAAAGAATTGCACCTATTAATACCTCGTAAAAGTTTTTTTTTTACACATTTGGCGGCTTAGTTTTCTGCCAATAAATTTTCCCAAAATTTGAAATTAATTTAGGTGACGAATAACTTAGTTTCCTCGCTTAGGTCTTTCCTTAGAGCAACTTTAGCAATGTTAGCAACTTTTTAGTCAAATTTTAGCCAAAATAGCTAAAATGTCATTTTGGCTAGCCAGTTTAAAAATATGTCTATATCAGTTCTCTCTATTTTAACTATTTTGAACTTACATATTAATTAAATTTTTAAAAAATTACCTTAAATACAGTTATATATTACATAGAATCATCTAAAAGGAAAGTATTAAATTATAGAGAGCCTCATCTCGCTCTCTATATTTAGGAGCGAGATAGCTAAGAGTTAAAATGGCTAGCCACTTAGGAGTCTGCTGGAGCTCCTAATTTTGATAAAAAACTAAACTGACTCTCTAAAATAGCTAAAAAATTAAAATAGAGAGTCTGCTAAAGTTGCTCTTAGGCTATGAATATAAAGTAATTTTATCGCCTAAGTAAGATTTTTTTAACACACTCGGCGGCTTAGTTTTCTGCCAATAAATTTTTCTAAAATACGAAATATGTTACTGGGCAGGAGCCGGTGGTTGTAGAGGCAGACGCTTTCAAGGAAACTGATGTTCTTTACATAGCTCTAAGCCTGAAACGTCATCACCATGACATGCTCCAATCTGCTGAATTGGTAAACTCTCGCATTTGATTTATTTTCCATTATCGTTTGAGTACGTGAGTGGAAGAACCATTGAACTGCTTTACATGCAGGTAAGGTGTCTGCTGTCATGTCTGTGTTGTGTTTTGCCATTTCTGTTTTAAAACTGCTAGAATCTCAGACCTGCTTAACACGATTTAATCTGGAATGTCATGTGTCTTTTGATTAGCTCTATGCACCTACAACATTGGCACCAGCTCGCGACTTCTGGTTGCTGCACTACACATATGTTTTGGAAGATGGTAGTCTTGTGGTATGTGGATCGATTTTGCACGCAAGCATGAAGATTTATTTTTACATTTTTATTCTTGTAAAAACACTTTTAATTTGGTGTTCCACGGCATGAATGATGATAGGTCTGTGAAAGATCACTTAACACTCAAAATGGTCCAATTATGTGTTATTATTTAATCTCAAAACTGTTCCTTGGATTTTGTTGGTTGCCTAATTTCTTTATCCCTAGCGTTTTAGTTTGTATGACAAATTGATTAATATTAAGTATTTAATTTGTATGAATAATTTTTTTAATTTATTAATTATATTTTGTCTCAATTTTTTAATTTTTTTTTAAATTAAACAACTTAGGCGACAAAATATAATGATATTCGTCTCCTAAGTAGATGACTTAGGCAACGAAATTTAATATTTTCGTAGCCTAAGTAGTCTAATTCAAAGAAAAAAAAATACTGAATAACTAAGGCGGTGAAACTTTTGTTTTTTGTCTCCTTAGTGAACCACTTAGGGAACAAATAAAATGTTTCGAAGCGTAAGTGAAGCACAAGCCGACAAAAAATTTCATCTTCTAAGAACTTTTTTTCGTCACCATAGTACTTAGAAGACGAAATTGTTTCGTCGCCTAAGTAGTCACTAAGGCAACGAAACATAATTTTTTCGTTGCCTAAGTACTTAAGCTACCTCTTCTAGATGACGAAACTTAGGTGACGAAATTTTCGTAGCCCAAGTACCTAGGCAACGAAAAAACCTCTTAGGTGATGAAAATATTTCGTTGCCTAAGGTTTTCAGTGTTGTAGTGTGTTAATGCTAAAAAATAGATCCGGAAAACAACCAAATAATCCAACATTGATATTATACAAACATAAATGTCTAAAAACTAAGTATCAAGGATCGAGGCCATGAGCTAGCTATCTGGGGCCGAAGCCAAGCACGGCTGAGGCTGAAGCCAAGAACATGCCTAGACCGAGGCCGAGCTAGAGTGAAAGCCAAGCCGAAAGAAGGCAAGAGAGAGGCCGGGGTCATGTATAGGCGGGTGCAAGTCTTGCCAAGGCCGAAGCCGAGGTAGTGCACGAGCGAGCCGAGCCAAGCAAGTGCCAAGGCACACCGAGGCTGAAGCCAAGGTGTGTCGAGGCAAAGACAAAGACCTATGGGGCTTGTATGTTGGAGTCGATAGCTTGCCGAGGCTGAGGCTAAAGCTTGCCGATGCATGAAGGAAGGACCTAACGACGCCGTGATAGTGCAAAGGGCCGGAGGCATGCTAAGGCCAAAGCCAAGACTTGTTGGGGAGAGTGCATGTGCTTATAGGGCCGAGAGGGGCTGTGAGCCGTGTGTTGGGTAAGGTCTGGAGACCGAGGCTGCGGCGAGCCGTGTGGTTGTGGCGGGGCCGTGAGCCGAGCCACGCGCACGCAAGCGTGGTCATGGCGGAGCCATGGGCCAAGCCGCGTGCAAGCCAAGGCAAGGCCGAAATCGAGGCTTGGCAAAGCGGGCATTGACTTGCGCAAGAGTGCCGAGGCGGAGGCCGGGAAATGCGCTTGCAGCCGCGCATGTGTGTAAGTATGTCTTTTTTGTTTCTTGACGAGCATAGGCCCATTTATCTTTGTGATTTTTGAGTTAACATAATCAATTAGATTGGTGAACTCATATCAACATGTCATATAAATGTGTAATGTGATACATTGCATTCACATATAACTATTTAGGGAATCGAACCATGTATGTATCATAAAATTCTTTTCCGTTCATATATGTGAATAATATGAGAGAATTAAGATTAAATGTCAACGGTTACATCGAGGTCTTGACCATAAAAAGTGTAACGACTAAGTATCATTAGTCACATATGTGAGGTCTATGTCTTCACAAAATAAACGGATTTTTGGTCACTTCGACTATGAATATCAAAGTCATATGCTTCATATTTATCGCAAATTATTCTTGCTTTCAAAATCCGTAATCATCAGAATATACTCTCATCTTCTTCCATATATCTCTTGTATACATTGACCACATGATTGCATTATTTGCAATTAGTTTACCGATGTAGAACCATATAAAAGACATGACTCTTTTTTTATTGTAATTTTATGCCGCATTTTGCCGTCATTTTTTTCTTTTTCTCAAAAGAACAAGAGGGAAGGTATTGAATTTAGGTCGAGACCAAGATTATGGTTACTTAATTCAATATTTGTTGTGACAATTTCAGTCACAGATCGATATTACAGCGACAATTTCCATCATACATCATGAGTTTGTCCCTTTTTTATATAATGTGACTTCCTTAGGATCGTCACAAGCATCGATAATATTCTGTCGGAATGGTGATAAAATAGTTACGAAGAGTTGTGTTTCATAGTGACATCACAGCCGCAAGCACAACTTTGGACGGTAACATCACAATTACCCCTGAGTGATACGCCGAGGTGGGTGGGGCCCCTTTGTATCGTTTTGAGAAGCAGAAGAATCGGGATAATGTAGTAGGGAGTTTGAAAGTCCCTGAAAAAAAAAAAAAAAAAAAAGTCCCAACAATTGAAATTGCAGAAAGAATGAACTTTAATAAAAACTTACTTGCTAATTCACTAAGTGAACTGCGTTGTAATATAAATTGCGCTTGAGGACTCAGTTTTGATCCTTGTGTAAATTTGAGATGATCTTCCATGTATGTGCAACGAAATAATTCTCGCAATTCTATTGCGATTCGTCATGCAATAAATATCATGAAAAAAAAAAACATATGGTTAATCAAATTCACCATATATAGAGCAGTAAAACCAATAAGAGAATCACTGCAGAAACTGTTTTAACCTATAGGATAAAAAGTTTTTATCTGGGCAAAGATAATTACCGTTTTGCTTGGGTCAGATCAAAAGATTTGGGTTGAAAATCGGGTCTGCATGTTCTGCAGACGGGTGGGGTTGACGAGCCTCAGCGATGATACCGGGTCGAGCCGGATGCTCCGGTGTGGATCGAATTGTGGAATCTGGATCGTGGGAAGACATTGCGGACGACAGCGTCGTCGGAGGAAGCAAAGGCTTCGTCGAGGCTAGAAGTACGTGCTTATAACGTGTTCTAAGAGAAAAAGATAGAAAGAAAATCGATATCTTATTCATTGATAATGTGGCTTTTATATAGACATTACATCAAATATCCCGAATAACCAGGGATTCCCTATCAACTAAATCTACTACGAATTATGTCAAGACACATAACGAAAGTTACAAAATTAACCTTCTTTGAACATCCAACACTTAATTAATTATCATTTGACATTCCTACTAAAGTTCATATCTTTCTTCACATCAACATAATTTTTTTTTAAGTACTAAATATTTCATTCATGAGGGGAGAAACTACCCAGATTGATTTTTTTTTTTAAAGTACAAAAGTCAAAGCAAGAAACCCAGCAAAAGTTTATAATTGTCAAATGGTACGTGTGATTTATTGTACCTTAGTATTTGTTTTTTTTTTTTTTTAAAATATATGTGAAATCAATTTAAGTTGATTGAAATATTTTAAAAATAAACCAAAATTTAACTGGAAAATATAGAATCTGCAACAATCTTTCATACATCTTAAACAACTCTGAACATAGTGTATAGTTCTTTAAACAATTAGAAAATCTATATACCACCACCAATCTCTACTTAAACGACAAGTTTTTTCTACTTCTTGTATCGAGTTCAAAATTTCTGAATGTCTGGATTCTTTTGGAAATCTTGCTCATCAGCAAGCTTGCTCATATAGTACATGACAAAAGCTCCGAAATCAAGTGAGTTGGGTTGGTGTTGAGGTAGCCTTATTTCCTTCATTGTTTTGTACTGATCGATAAAAATCTCACTCAAATCTCAATATCCTAGGATATATTAGATAGTCTTTATGTCTTTTGCAGTGAGCTTTTTTTTTTTTTTAATTTCAATTCATCTTGAGTGCTCGAGGATTTATATTTCATCCTACAATCCTCATTATGTATTCCCACGACTTATTCTTGCACTACATTTATCCATATTTCAACCATTTTTATAAAAAAAAATTTCATCTTTTCAGGTGTCTCTAGAATTTGGTCTTTTCGGTTGGATTGAATCGACGTGGAAAAATAATGTGGTTCCTTGAAACATCAACAATTTATGGTGAAATTTTCTGTTATGTTATTAGGAAAAATAGCATCATTAACTCTCCCAAATACTCATACAGTTTTTTACACATGTAGTAGTACGTGGAGGTTCTTACTATGTAGATTTTCCGTTAAATTCCATAACTACCTTAATATGTGATAGCTGTTGATATTCTTAACAATAGTGGTGGCCTAGGCAATGGAGTTATTATAAATCCCCCAAAAAACGTTTTAGTAAAGAATTCATTTCATCTCAGTGTTGCACCATGATGGACCCCTATATTGTACCTATATGTACTTTGTACGTTCATTTGTCGACTAAGAAAACTTGTTTTTCTATTGTATGTTTTTTTTTCTTCAACTCACTCCTTGTGACAGAAGCTATTAAATTGAAAATTTTCATTATCATATAGGATTCAATCATATATGCGAATTTAATACAACTCAAATATGAATTTAGTACACAGCTTTTTCCTAACCTGTTTTTGAATTGTAACTCCCAAATTTTGTATCACAAACATCGTCCAAGACTAGCAAAAACTTACAGGTGTAGTATTTTCCAACCCACTTGTCGGAAAGATGGAAATCACGAAAACATTCTCAAAACTAAATGAAAGGGTGTCATCAATTAGACAAAATTTCCTTATCACCATGTCATCTCTTCCAACAACATGATCTTCGAGTAAAGAGTGTCTTAATTTTAATATCATATGTCCATTGGGAATCACCACAATTATTAACTAGTTCGACAACTTCAATGAGAGAAAACTTCGTCTTTTTCATCATCAATTTTTTTCTCTATTTTTTTTAAAATTTACTTTGATGCAAGACACAAAGTGCAAATAATTTATAAAAAGCATCACAAGTAAATTGTTACATCGGGACCTTCAATCTTCGAGTCATCGAAAATAATCTTGGGACGTGTTTGATCTTGGACCAATCCTTTCCTATTTCCCATTTGCATATTCTTATCAATTTAGAAGACTTAACAACTCTACTTCTCTCAAACAAATGAGGCAATTCATTCCTTCCAGCAAAACAGACAACTCAGGGTAGTTCACAATTGACCGTTGCTCCAGTAAAGTGAGAGTTTGTAACCACTCTGAAAGTGCCGTGAAATCACACTCTTTGACGTTATGCTCGCTAAAGTGTGTGCAGACTATTGAAACCAACTAGGGAAATTAAAATTTTCGAATCTGATTATACCAAAGAGAATGACCTAAGATCATTAATGCTTTCCTGAAAGGTGAGACTAACCACTCCAGAACTATTGAAACCAATTAGGGAAATTAAAGTCTTCGAATCTTATTAGACCAAAGAGAATGACCTAAGATCATTAATGCTTTCCTGAAAGGTGAGACTAACCACTCTAGAAGTGTTGGGATGTAAGCTTCACAACTTTTAGAACTAGTCTTACATATATGCTTATGTGTTTGTAAGCAGACATTAAACTTAATAAAAATACTTAGCAATTATTTACATATATATCTATATATACTCAGTGATTGTCGATTTAGATATATATGTGAATTAAACATGATTGAATACATGTTTAAAGTAATATGATTGAATAAGATTGGATTAAGTGAAGTAGTTCTTTGTTGGTTCATTGACGGAAGGAACTTATATACAGCCGTTATAGTCGTTAAACTTCTTAACAACAAATAAATCAACTTTGATCCCTGCTTGGTGTGTGAATCAACGGGGTGTGTGGATGGAACTATTTTTCATTACTATTGGAATCACTTTCCATTCCAATTTTTTTTTCTTTGGCTCGCAAACAAAGGAAAGTAATCACTTTCATGTACTAAAATAATGATTTTATGAAACAAACATGACCTTAGAACCAAGAGCATTTGTCCTCAAATCTATTTCCCATCAAACTTGAGTCGATATCCTGCTTAAGATCCTCCGAAGTTAGCAGCTTCTTAATTCACTCAACTAGAGTTGTCCTGCTAGTCTCGGAAAAATAATCATACGCAAACTGACTTGAATATGTTGCAATATCTGCAGCGAATTGCAGATTTTGGCCTAGCGAAAGTAATGTATGACTGCCATACACATATTGATGCTTCAAAAGTGGCGGGAACGTTTGGTTACATTGCAGTACTAGAGTATTGTTTGTCACTCAAGTTGACCGGCAAGAGCGATATATACAGTTTTGGGGTGTTGCTGGGATGTTACAAGAAAGGGTCCGTATGATTATTTTTTCAAGACTAGCAGGACGATACTAGTTGTGTGGATTAAGGAGGTGCTAACTTCGGAGGATCCTAAGCAGGATATCGACTCAAGTTTGATGGAAAATGGATTTGAGGAACAAATGCTCTTGGTTCTATAAGGCCATGTTTGTTTCATGGGAGTCATTGTTTTAGGAAAGGAAAGTGATTACTTTCCTTTGTTTGCTAGCCAAAGGAAAAAAAGTTGGAATGGAAAGTGATTCCAATAGTAATGAAAAATTGGTAGGAAAATGGTTCCATGGACACACCCCATTGAATCACTTTTCCTTCTAAATTCCTACAACCATTACTAAAAATTTTAGACCAAACTAACCATGCAATTATTAGTTTTGTCATTAATATGAGGGTATTTGTAGTAACCCCGATTTTATAAATCATTCTCTTGTGAATCTCTCGAGTTTATTGGAGGGGATTCTGAGTTTTAAATTCTGAAAAATGTTTATTTTCGAGGGATTAAAGTTGACTTTTTGTTCCGTCGTGATTTTCAAAAAGTTCTCTTTACGAAAGTCGTAGAGCCCGACGATACGAGTTTGTAGACACATGGCACGCGTGAAACGGACGTAGTATGAAGAAGTGACGACATGCCGAATTTATTTCCAAAATCAGAAATTGCTATAAATAGAAGGGAATTTCGGGGTAAAAGTCAAAGTTTCCCTTTTGGTTCTGTTGACAGTAGCCGCAGAGAGGCTACAGCAGACCCACAGACCCGCGACAAGCGCATCAGGGCCCGGCCCGAGGGTCGGGACCGGATCACCAGCACCCGGCCTCGGGGCCTGGCACTCTATCCTGCCTCCAGGAGCCCAGGGGCCGGGAGCGCCAGCCTGCCTAAGAGGGCTTCAGAAAGTATAAGCAAAAGGGAATCAGTCCCACATCGAAGAGTAAGGCCAGTCCTTACCCCCAACCACCTATATATGGGCCCCAACTACCTTCTTTATGAGGTAACTCGTCTCTCTCCCCACTTACATACGTGCCTTGGTTATATACATTCCAACTATACTAACTTAGGCATCGGAGAGGTGAAGGCCGGCCCGCCCGGTATTCTCCTTAGTAAGCAGGATTGCAGGAGACAGTTGGATTCATCAAGTATCTACTAGACCCCCGGGTTTAGGCAGAAACAATTGGCGCCGTTTGTGGGAAGCTTGAACGAAAAGTCGTGTAAGCAACACCGTTGAGAAGGAGATCGGGGATGAATCAAGAAAAAGGAACTACCGAGGAGGGAAACCCTGCAGTAGTGCAGGCGCTCGCCTCCACCCCAGCCGTTGAAAGGGAGCCGCGCCTCGACCAGAGCGACGGTCAGGAGGTAGGAAGCTACGGGGGACCATCCGGCGTGCCGGATCCCCATCGCAACAACTCGCAAGGCAAAGGCCTGGCAGAGGAAGAAGACAGCCCAGAGCGGCGGGGCTTCGCCTTGACGTTCTCGGATGATTCGAGCGATCGATCCGAGAGCCCGGAGAGCCCGGGCCGGGACCCCACGTACAGCCCCGGCCATAGCGGTATGGCGGGAGAACTTCGGGCGATGGTCGCAGAGGTCAGCCGTCTGAAAGAGGAAAGCGACAGGGACAGAGCTAAGTCCAACGCTCGGTACGAGGAGATGGAGGCGGTGAATACTGCCCTGGTGGCCGCCCTGGAGAGGGGGCAGCAGCGTAGCGGCGCTATGGCCGAGGCACAGGCGGCAATCCCGCCGGTCCCACCTCAGCACACCAATGGAGGGCAATCTTCGGGCGGTCGGTCCGGTGACCCTGTGCAGCAGAAGTCGCCATCAGGCGCCATCCCGCCAAAGAGCGCGACGACCTCCCGCCAGCCCGACGCCTCGTCAGTAGATGAAGCTGAGACGCCAACCGCGCGAGCACTGCAGGTGCTGGCCGACACCGTGTCAAGCTTGAAGGCACAGATGGAGGCTAACGAGAGAAAGGCTGCGCGGCCAATGGAGGGCGCTCGGTTTAATGAACGTATGGGCCCCTTTTCGCACCGGGTCATAGAGTCGGGAAGATCTGGCAACCAGAAGTCCCTCAAGCTCACCTACTTAGGATCCGGCTGCCCATACCAGCATCTGGACAGCTTCCGGTCCCAAACCTGCGCCAAGGGATACTCCGATGCAGTTTGCTGCAACATCTTCCAGGAGACCCTGTCCGGAGAAGCACTCAGCTGGTTTTACGAGCTTCCGGCAAACTCGATTGAAGCGTTCGAGCAGTTGGCCGACCGGTTTGTGGGCCACTTCATCCTCCGAGTCGAGGGAGCCCGGACGTCGACCATCCTCTTCAATTGCAGGCAAGCCCCCGGAGAGGAGCTGAGAACCTTTGTCAACCGTTGGTAGACGGCTACGGCCGGAGTTCGGAACCTGGACAAGGGCATCGCCGAGATGGCATTTAAGCAAGGGCTCCGGGCGGGCAAATTTTCCTACGCCGTCCGGGTAGAACTCCCGCAGGGGTATGACGAGTTGATGGCTATGGCCATCAGGCATGCTCAGGCCGATCATGAGACCTATGGGCACCACCTGCTGAAGAGGAAGCGGGATGAGGAGTTGGAAGACTATCCCCGGGAAGAGAACCCCCCACCCGCCCAGGAAGCCAAGCCCAATCAGCGGACCGATAACCACACTGCTAGGCCCAGCCGGAACGCCAATAACAGAAACAACTGGCCACAGCGGCAACAGAGGTCCTATTCTGATAAGCCTCAGAATGAGCACAGGCCAGCGCCGTTCCGCCAAGAGCGCCCCCTGGCAATCATGCCAGCACCACCGGTCAACCAAGAAGTCTTCACCGCTCTCACCACTTCCTACGAGGATATCCTACTTGAGAACGGGAGTGTCATTCCTCCACCGCCCCCGAGAAGGTTCCCAAAGGGGAAACTTACAACGGCGCAGACGGGCAAGTACTGCTCCTACCATGATGAGGCTACTCATCGAACGAGCAAGTGCCACGCCCTCAGGCAAGCGGTGCAGATTTTGATTGATAACGGCCAGGTCCAGCGGTACGTGGGGAAAAGAGGAACAGACCCCGACCGGGAGAATGACCAGTCTTGGTAAAACCCGCTAGTCTGAGTGGTTAGTTTGGCATAGTTCACGGTCTAACCGTTGTAAAAACAAGTATATATACAAACTACTTTTAAGAAAATTTCACCGGCTCTGCCAGTTCCATTATATTCATATTCAGGCAAGTATACAAGCAGTAACCGATCCGGAAACATTACAAGGAAAAGGGCAACAAAATCCTAAGGACCTACGACTGCGCCTTCGGCAGGCAATCCGCCAGCCTCTCCTGCGGTACCCTCGTCGTCGACGTCAGTTCCGGTATGGTCTTCAGCCCGGGCAGACTCGGCACCAGTGGTAAAAGAATCCAAGTGCGAGCGAATCACTTCACCCGGCTCCTCCTCCACCGCCTCCTGGTGGATGTCCGACTGCTCATGGATATTTCCCTCAGCAGCAGTCGACATCAGGGAAGTGTCCAACCATCCCTTCCCCGCCCATTCGGTGTACGCATCCGAGATGCCTTCTTCCCTGGCCTTCACCAGAAACTCCAGGAACTGATCGCTCTCCCGGTATTTGAGAGCGACCCGCTCGAAGAGTTCCGGGTCATCTTTCCCGGCAGGAGCAGCAGAGTCGGCGCGCAGAGCAGCAGCTCCCACTTGGAGCTCGTCCACCTTGGACTCCAGTGCGGCCCTCTCCTCCTCCAGGAACCGATTCTGCTCTTTCAGCTCGGCCCTCTCCTTAACCAGGATCCGGTTCTGCTCCTCCAGCCTCTTGGCCCTCTCCTCCGATCTGGCCTTCTCCCGGGCCAAGCGAGACTTCTCCACCTCCAGGCGCTGCCGGGACTCGGATAGAGCAGTTATCTGTCTCTGCAGCTCCGACAGCCCCTCGCTCGCGTCCGGTTCGTACAGACTGTACAGCAACTGCGCAACACCGAAGAGTTAGTCAAACAGCAAAGCAAGGCAAGGTTAGTCAAGCAGTATAGTGGTACCGCGCGGTACTTACCCGGAGGACGGATTCCTTGCATTTTGGACGGTTCCCGCCCGCCAGGACTCCAGCAACCCCGGGTCTATCCAGACCAAGGCCGGCCAGGTCCGCCGCCACTTGCCGGGTGAGTGCACCACTCGGGCTTCTCCTTGATGCATCCGCAGGCGCTGGACTACTCTGCCGAGCAGCAGCAGCGGCATTCTCCCCGGCAGGGATGGTCTGCGCGCCGCTGGTATTCCTGAACCGTTTGGCCAGATTCTCCCGTACCGACTCACCGGTCAGCGTCACCAGCGCGGAGGAAGGAATGTCTCCAACCTTCCGTTTTTCTCCCCGGCCCTCCGGAGAAGAAGATCGTGCGTTTGCGGGGGGAGCGCGAGCCACGCGCGGCACAGACACCGGGCGGTTGGGGATCCTGTTTGCTCCACCGGGAATCTTTAAGGCCCCCCCGGTGCTCTTGCCCTTTCCAGGCGCCAGCAGGTCTGTAGAGTGATGGGTCTTAACCCGCTTCAGGACATAGGCGTCCTCATCAACATCCATGGCCCTCCGCTCCGCATGGGTCACAAGCCGGCCGGACCCGTCCTCCACTCACATCCGCGAGACGATCTCGGCTTTCTCCTTCAGCTGGTTGAGGAGATCTTCCCCGTCCATGGAGAGAGTGGTTTCGGGCTTGACAGTCGCCCGAGAAGATGCACCTGCAAGGAAAGCAAACGGTTAGTATATTGCAGAAGTTAACACAAAGTATCACCGCTCAACCGCTTCCTACGCACCGGGACCCCGCCCAAGCTGGCAGTATTCCAGCACTTCCCGTCGAATGAAGTTGTACGAACTCCGTTCCAGATCATCCCAGCACCCGGTTATGGTCGAGATCCTCTCGCGCTCCAGGTCCGATAGTTCATACGACTGGTCACCAATGGGTTGGAAGGCGCCAGGAACACAGTACATTCTATTCCTCTCCTGCCACTTCCCGCCCACCATCACCACTTTCTTCCTCCAGCTGTTGTCCACCCATGAAGGCACATTGGTGACGATCAATGGAGGCTTCCGGCTGTTGAAGGACAGGCAACCACGGGACCCCTGCTTCCGGGAGTACGACAGCCTGTACAGGGCCCGGAACTCGTTCACCGTGGGAATGTTCATCCCAGAGAACTCGTACAAGCAGCCGAGGCTCAGTAGTCGTCTCCACTGGAGCCCAGGAAGCTGAGCGGGTGACACCTGCAGCGCACTGAGCATGTACTGCACGTAGTCTGGCAGCGGGAACGACAGTCCATGCCGGAACTGGTCCGGATGTGCAGCAACCCAACCTTTTTCCGGGTTGCAGGCTGACTCTCCAGGGTTCAAGGGCCGCAGCAGAATGGTATCTGGGATATCCTACGCTTCCCGCAATTCCTCAATCTCTTCCGGGGTCATGCTCTCCTCCGGTTTCATCGCACACCACAGCGTGCTTCCCTTTCCCCATGGTGTAGCTCGCAACCGGAGCATCTGCAAATCGCACCCCGTGCGGTATTTCGGTCTCAGAAGATTCAGCCCCGGAAGACGAAGCCGAGGACGGAGTAGAAACCCTGCTCCCGGAGCAGTCAGCAACTTCGGTCTCCGGAGATTCCGAATTCAGCCAGTCGTCCAGCCTCTGCGCATCATCCATGAGGGGACCTCTGACAGCCGTTTCGGAAACCCGGTCAGAACCTGAAGACGTCAATTTAACCTAGGGGAAGAACACAAAACCCTAGCGCTTGTCAGCAACAGGGTACAACAACGCCTTCTGCGCCCTCTCCCCAAACTCGCCGCAAAGCAGTTCCGTCAACGGCAGAGATCCCCCCCCCCCCCCCCCCCCCCAAGGCAAAACAACAAACCCAGAAACAAGAATAACGATGGGGCAAAGAAATCAAACTTACCGATTAGTATGCTCAACCGAGGACAATCGGCCCGCAGAAGGCAGCGCGCAATGGTAGGGAGCGTTCAAAGAAAACAGATCTCGTGAGGCAAGAAAGGCTCAGAGTGCTCGCCGGATTTCTCCTTTTATCTCAGTCTCTCTAAAGTAAGAAGCAACAACAGAAAGAAGAGTAGAAGAGGCCTTTTTATAGAGGGGACCAATACCCTAGGCAATCGAAATCCCTCCAAAAACAAGTAATCGGAGCAACTCAAAAGCCTGCGAATCCAGGCCCTCCATCTCAAGACCGCCCCGCACTGGCACGTGTCCCAGCGTTGGTAACCTCCCCACGCCATCATAAACTGACGGGATTGATGGACTTCCTCCTTAAATACATGTCAGCCATTTGTCCCACACACTGACAGCAGGAAGGTAGGAACGGGAATCAAGGAGTCAGGCCCTCCCACTTCCCCAGATTCCACGCTTGCACCACAATCTTCGCTGCATTTCTCGAAGACCTCTCTTGCGGTTATGATCATCCAACCACTTGGAGAGCACCCATCCGGGTATGAAGCCTCGACTCAATATGGCTGGACGCCCGGTCGAGTTCCGCCCGGCACCATGGCAGTTCGCGGTTATGATTATTCAACCGGCTGCATGGCAATCTTCGCTGCATTTCTCGAAGACCTCTCTTGCGGTTATGATCATCCAACCGCTTGGAGAGCACCCATCCGGGTATGAAGCCTCGACTCAATATGGCTGGACGCCCGGTCGAGTTCCGCCCGGCACCATGGCAGTTCGCGGTTATGATTATTCAACCGGCTGCATGGCAATCTTCGCTGCATTTCTCGAAGACCTCTCTTGCGGTTATGATCATCCAACCGCTTGGAGAGCACCCATCCGGGTATGAAGCCTCGACTCAATATGGCTGGACGCCCGGTCGAGTTCCGCCCGGCACCATGGCAGTTCGCGATTATGATCATTCAACCGGCTGCATGGCTTCTTCATCGCATATTACTGGAGACCTCGTCCGGATATGGCATGGCGTCCGGACAACGGTC
Organism: Potentilla sterilis; assembly: GCA_963682095.1. NCBI lineage: Eukaryota > Viridiplantae > Streptophyta > Magnoliopsida > Rosales > Rosaceae > Potentilla > Potentilla sterilis. The sequence continues at coordinate 29,215,884 of OY821766.1, forward strand.
GAGGTCTGTCCAGTCGCATCTCTTTTGGGGGGAACTCGTCTCGATATGGCGGGACGCCCGGTCGAGTTCCGCCCACAGGTTTCGACGCATTCAACCGGCTCCAGAACACATCCCGGGAATAGGATCCACCCGGCACCATGGCACTTCACTGGGGGACTCGTCCGGAGATGGCATGACGTCCGCCAAACGGTTGAGTTCCGCCCAGTACCATGGCTGACCCCGGTCATGAGAACATTCGACCGGCTTGGGCTTTATACACCCGGGTGAGTTTACATCTAACCCATGTACGCTTGTCCAGCAGGATAAAAACCCTGCATCGCACTAGCTGCGGCAACAGGGGGATGCATGGCGAGCTTTGTCACCTCAACGCCGCCCCCCTACCAGGAACATAATGCACCTAGCCCCATGGCACTTCACTGGGGGACTCGTCCGGAGACGGCATGACGTCCGGGCAACGGTCGAGTTCCGCCCAATACCATGGCTGACACCGGTCGAAAGTATTCGACCGACGGGCTTTATACACCCGGGCGAGTCTGCATCTAACCCATGCACGCTTGTCCAGCAGGATAAAAACCCTGCATCGCATTGAAAGGCGATCAAACATGGGGCTACATGGCGAGCTTTGTCACCTCAATGCCACCCCCTTACCTCAACGCTTATTCAATATAAGCTGAGAAGAACTAGCAAGTGTTCACCGGTGCTTCAAACAGGCTGCAACACCAGGGTAATCTCCCTGCAGCCTAGCAATAGGAAACGATAGCCCGGTAGAGGCTCAGTGAATCCCGTTTCGGCAGATAGCCCGGTAGAGGCTCAGTGAATCCTGTTTCGGCAGATAGCCCGGTAGAGGCTCAGTGAATCCCGTTTCGGCAGATCGGCCAGTTGAAGCCTAGTGAAGCTCCGCTTCGTACCAATAGGGCAGAGTGCCCGACCGAAATTCCGTGCACATTCCTTGCATGGCGGATTTCAACGCCTCATTATAATTCCGTGCACAAATCTCTTGCATGGCGGATTTCAACGCCTCATTATCATTCCATGCACACGTCTGTTGCATGGCATCGCGGCATCATAACATCATGGCATCATCATTATCATCTTGGCTCCATGCTCATAACACCACACTTAGTCATATTGCTGCTTATATTGCAAGTGTGCTTATAAACTATTGCTTCCCATCGGTAACAGGTACTCACCTCGGTCACGCCCAATCTTTAACGCGGACTTGGGGGACTGGGCACCGGTAGATTGGTAACCCCGCGGGTCTGCGGGACAAGAGCAAGACAGATTTAAGTCCCCATTCAAGATTGCACTTGACCGGGAACTTGGGGGACTTGTTGACAGTAGCCGCAGAGAGGCTACAGAAGGCCCACAGACCCGCGGCAAGCGCATCAGGGCCCGGCCCGAGGGTCGGGACCGGATCACCAGCACCCGGCCTCGGGGCCTGGCACTCTATCCTGCCTCCAGGAGCCCAGGGGCCGGGAGCGCCAGCCTGCCTAAGAGGGCTTCAGAAAGTATAAGCAAAAGGGAATCAGTCCCATATCGAAGAGTAAGGCCAGTCCTTACCCCCAACCACCTATATATGGGCCCCAACTACCTTCTTTATGAGGTAACTCGTCTCTCTCCCCACTTACATACGTGCCTTGGTTATATACATTCCAACTATACTAACTTAGGCATCGAAGAGGTGAAGGCCGACCCGCTCGGTATTCTCCTTAGTAAGCAGGATTGCAGGAGACAGTTGGATTCATCAAGTATCTACTAGACCCCCGGGTTTAGGCAGAAACAGGTTCGTTTTACCTTTTACTGTAGCAAATTTACTGTTAACTTTTACTGTTCATTTTCTCTCTTCCCGACGCTGGTCTTCTGCTCCGTCGATCTCCGTCGTCCGCCCGCCACGGGGCAAGCGCCACCCACCGATCGAAAGGGTTTTTGCTCCTCTTTCGATTGAGCCGAGAATCGGCGCGACCTACTGCCGGTGCACGGAGCAGCACCGCCCTAAAGTTTTACCGCTGCCTGCGACGGAGATGCTCGCCGTTCCAGGCGTTGCCGGAGCTCGAGCGACCCACCATTCGACTCGTCTCCACCGTACGCTCCTCCCTGTGTAAGTGAATCACGCCGAATCAAGCGAAATCGACCGGATCGATTCCGATCCGATCTGAGCTCCCTCGACCCGTTTCTGTGTTCAACCCGACCCGGCCCAACCCAGATCCGACCCAGTCAGCCCAGTCAACGTTGACCATTGACCAACGTTGACTGATGTTGACCGTCGGCATTGACCGTTGACTGACGGTTGACCGGCACCGTAGTAGTCCGATCCGAACGCCGTTTCGGTCCGAATCGACTCATTTTCTCCGAGGCCCGACGTTAAGCAGAGATTTACCTTTTTTGTGAATTAAGGTGAGTAAACCTCACGTTGATCGTATTTTATACGAGTTAATTTATAGTATGAATCGTTAAATGCAAAATGGTTTTATGAAAATAAAATTTGTTTTAAATTGAATGAACTTGATCGACTACAGTTCATTGGTAAGTAAAATGAATTTATTATAAAAATGATTTTCAAAGGGTTTTACGATCAATGACTATAGTTGGTATTAGTGGACTATTCCTGAGTGAATGTCTACGTATATATATATTTACGTGAAATATATATAATGTGAGTGATTGTATTGGTTTGGAAACCAACGGCCAATGTAAGATCTTGCCATTAGTGGTCGAATTGGGATCTTACATGTGTGGCAGTTTTGATCCTTCCTATGTGTTGATGGGGTCGAATTGGTATCTTACATGTGTATTGTGTGAATGTAAGATATTGCTCGATGGGGTCGAATTGGTATCTTACATGTGTATTGTGTGAATGTAAGATATTGCCCAGTGGGGTCGAATTGGTATCTTACATGTGTGTTGTGTGGTTGGGTTGGTTTGGAAACCAATGGCCAATGTAAGATCTTGCCATTAGTGGTCGAATTGGGATCTTTGTGGCATTTATTATCAGTTAGAGCTCTGGTCTGTCTGTCTTGGTGAGAGTCGAATGGGAATGACTGAGGTCATTGCCTTGTGTGTTATTCCTTGGTTGATTGCGTGTGGTTTTCTTGAGTTTAAGATGGTAACATCTTGGCTTCATTTGGGATTGAGGGATTTCTTATATGGTTGTATTTTGTTTATATTTGTGTTGTTGTTTGTGCGTGATTTCCTGAACTAAGTTTTATGCAGGAGTCACAATTTTAATTGTGTAAGTTTTGTATTTTCCTGAACTATGCTTTTAAGCAGGAAAGTCTGAATCTTACCTTTTATTTTGTTTGTCTTAATTTTATTATCTTGAAATTGTATGTTTTACTCACACGAGCTTTGAAAGCTTATCGGGTTCGTTGTTTACAACCCGGTGCACCAATTGTTGGTGTAGTGGTTAGACTTGCAGGTGAGGACCAGCAGCCAGGGAGTGGCATCTGAGTCGCACGGCTAGTAGGTGTGGACTTTGGTCTAACTTGTCTTCTTTTTTGTTTTGGGTTAGTGAGTGACAGCGTAAGACTCTATTATTACATTCATGTTTTATTGGCGTAACATTTTTGAGTGTTGAGCCACGCACTTAAACTCTGTTGTTGTACTTAGTTATTTGTTTAATAACTTTTAAGTATGGAGTTTTTGTGGATTTTCACATTATCGAAATTGGATTTTTATTATCTAATTTTTCGGGGTGTGACAGTATTCATGTTGAACCAAATCAAGTACCAAGTATATATAGCATGACGAATAAGAAATATAACATACAACTAGATTAGCGATTCACATGATCCATTATATATAGAAACTTTGGTTCATGGCATTGCTGATTCCATTATAATCTTCTCTTAGATGTCACTCTTTAAACTCTCACAATTGTGTGATGAAACAATGACTCAGACTGAATATATATAGTACGTGCCCCCCAACAGGGATCAAAGTTGATTTATTTGTTGTTAAGCAAGTTTAACGGCTATGACAGCTATATATAAGTTTCTTCCGTCAAGGAAACCAACAAAGAACTACTTCACTTAATCCAATCTTATTCAATCATATTACTTTAAACATGTATTCAGTTATGTTTAATTCACACACACACACACACACACATATATATATATATATATATATATATATATTTTATATATGAATTTGAAGATTACTGAATATATATATATATATATGTGTTCAAGGAAGGTTAACTCCGTAACTTCCGTGGTGTGTCTTGTCCTAATAAGACTTGTAGTCTAGATACTCTATTAGATAGGGAATCCCTGTTCGCCAGGGATACTTGATGTAATGCCTATATAAAGGCCTCCTTATCAATGAATAAAGACAGAGAGATTTATCAATCTATTTCTCCTACAACACGTTATCAGCACATTGCTCTAGCCTCCCGTCTAATAAGCCCTAGAAACCCTAATTCCGAATTTTTTTTTTCGAAACCCTAACCTACCGTCGGCCGCCGATTCTTCCCTTCGGCACCGTCGGCCTCTTCTCAGCAGCATCTGCGCTGCTCGCCTGCCGCTTTGTACCTTCGCGTACTACTCCTCCTCTGCCTTTAGGTAGACAACCCGCTCGCCAGCAGCTCTCCCTTGCGTGCTACTTTTTGCACGCATCCGCCAGAAGATCAAAATTGCTCGCAAGCCAAGCAAGCGATCCGCGAACCCTTATTCGTGGTTGAGAAGAAATCAAGAAAAATCGAAGAAAACAAGCTTCCCCACGAGTCAAGTTTCGTTTGATCAAGCTTCTCTTGAAGAGGTAAATATCTTTATAAACGTTCCCGCTTATGAAAATTTCAATAGTTGGGTTTTGTTTTCTCTTCCGGGACCTTTCCGTGTCCCTGCTTCTTCATCCCGATTCTATCGCTTCTCGGGACGGCATACGGGGATTTAGTCACCCCGGTGCCAACGTTTATTGGGGTAACTGTGATGTTACCGGCCACCGTTATGCTTGTGACTGTGATGTCACTGTGAACCATAACGTATTATTCTTTTTTGGAAAGAAAACAAAGGGAAGATATCGATTGTGACTTGAAGTCACGTTAAGCATCGATTTATGTGACCATGATATATCTTGGCACTGTTCTAAAAGAACAATCAAACTTGATTAGTATTCAAACATACTAACGTCTCCCTGTTTGTGTTCTGTAGATGGCTGACACTCAGCGTCCAGAATTTGACATCTTGGATGTCCAAGGCAAGGAATACAAGAGGTGGGTCTCAGATGTTGAGAACACTTTCATTGGTAAAAGATTTACTGCCACCATCAACCCTCCTGAGGATGAAAGCTTACACGCTTCTCCTGAACAGAAAGCACAAGCCCTGATGTTTCTCAGGCGCCATATCCATCCAACGCTCAAGAAGCAATACCTGAGGAAAACTGATCCCAAAGAGCTATGGGATATCCTCAAGGACCGCTTCGACAATGTGCATGACGCACAACTCCCAGACCTCATGTCTGATTGGGAGCAAATCCGCTTACTGGATTTTGATTCCGTCCAGGAATATCATCAGACTATGCTAAACTTGCAATCTGATTTGAGCTTTTGTGGGGTCGAAAAGACCGATGATGATATGATGGAGAAGACTTTCACGACGTTCCCAGAATCTGCGTCCATGTTGTCGCATCAGTACCGCGATCTCCGTGAGAAAGGCACTATCAAAACCTTCAGCGATTTGATGAATGTCCTTCAGAGAAAGGAGAGGTACCATGAGTTGATTCTTACCACCAATAAGAGGCCTCGAGGACCGAAATTCATTGCGGAATCTCATCAAGCCCGTGGTAAAGCTTTTAAGCAGAAGCATCAACCTCATGAACGTCAAGCACCGCCACCACGTACGCCAAGAGCAATACGTGGCGGACGAGGAGGGAGAAGAGGCGTCGGCCGTGGCCGACAGCTTTCTTGGACAAGGGATGATGGCAGAGCCGCCGCTCCCAGAGGGAGGAACAGTTTTGGTTCCGGTCCCAGGCGTGGTGGCCATCCGCCGAACAATGCTTCGGCTCCTTGCTTCAAATGTGGTTCTATGAATCATCTCCAACGCGATTGCATAGCAAGCAGAGATATTCAAGCCGCTTACAAGAAACACAAACAATACATAGAACAAGAAGCACACTATGTAGGAGACTTTGAGGAAGAAGTATACGATGAGGAAAATACGAACTTCGCCATCGATGACTTCCAACCTACCAAGAAACGTAGGACTCAGGAGTATGATACTCCAGACTATGAATAAGTATTTGACTTAGGTCATGAGATACGTGTTCAAGTTTGATTTTGATTGTTATTTTGACAAAATAGTCAATAAATCACGACTTTGTTCGATAAGTCGTTCTATTTAGAACAACCTTGATGTATTCTTGAGTTGTCATCAATAAAATCTATCTTATTCTACGAATGATTTAAGATTTTTACATCCCTGAAAGCAAAATTGGTTCAATGCGTCCAATTATCAATGGCATAATTATTTTGAGTTCACCAAAATTCTGGTGATGTTAACTCATATCCGAAAAATCACAAAGACAAAAGGAGAGATCCGCGATACGCCATCCGCGAGCCGCGATGCGCGATACGCCATCCGCGAGCCGCGATACACGATCCGCGATCCGAGATCCGCGATCCGCTATCCGCCAACTTGGTCGCGATCCGCCAGGACTCGCTCGCCATGGCTATTCGCCAACTAATCCGCGATCCGCGATCAGCGATCCGCCAACTTGGCTGCGATCCGCCATGCCTCGCTCGCCAAAGCCCATAAGCGCTTGGCCGCGACTCGCTAGGCCTCACTCGCCATGGCCAATCGCCAGCTTGGCTCAGCACCGAATCCGTTTTTTTTGAAACCAACAATCGATAGCCTATCGAACAAATGCAAATTTTGCATCAATGGCTCGGCAACGAAGTGTCTTCGGACTCGCCATGCTTCGGATTTAGCTCAACCGTCGCATCGCATTGCCTCAATGCCTGACCGATTCTCACCACTCGCCTTGCTTCGGCTCGGCCTCTGGGTCGCTTTGGCCTTACCACAGCTTCGGCTTTGGCTTGGCTCCGGCCTTTGCCTTGGCCTCGGTCTTGGCTCGGCCACGCCACCTACGACGGTGTCCGGTCTCAATCTCTGAACTAGGCTATGATTATCAATGGTGATACTCGGTGATTAAAATGCGGCTTATATCTTTCTCTCAAGTTTTGTCGTTGCCATGGCTATGTTATTGGCCTTAATGCACTTCATTTTGTGATGATATATTGTCTCAGTACACTTACTTTAAAGTGTTCGCCAAAGTCTAAAGTAGACTATTGATTCAAGTTACATTGTTTTTGTAGATGTATCAAGGCGAGATTGAGTGTTTGTTGGATTGTGCAACAACTCACACGATTCTGAGGAATCGGCAATTGTTTTCGGATTTTACGCCAAGAGAATCGTCGTTATCTACGATGACAGGAACTGGACCCGTAATTAAGGGTCGTGGCACTGCTCAATTCTTACTGCCAAATGGCACTGAGATTCGGGTAGAGGACGCCCTATATGCGCCTAAGGCGCCAAGAACCTTGCTAGCTTTCAAGGATGTGCGTGACAATGACTATCACCTCAGCACTTATGTTGAAGATGGAACTGAATATCTGTTGATCACCTCCACTCAATCTATGCGCACTCGCATTGTGGAGAAGTGTAAGCGAGTTCGCAATGGCATGTATTTCACAACCATTCGAGCCAACGAATCTCATGTTGTTATATTATGTGATTCTGATGCTTATAAGCTTTGGCATGATAGACTCGGTCATCCGGGTCGTGATCTGATGATCCGTATTTTGAAATGCTCCCACGGTCATCCATTTTTCCGATCACAAAAGCACAGAGGGCGCCTCGGCCTCGGTTCGGCCGTGCCGTCGATAGCCGCCTCTCGCTTCCAAGGAGAGGTTCGGCCCCCTCCTGCTTCTCATGCTTCTGTAGCGATGTCTAATGCTCATCGTTCGTTTTGTAAAGCTTGTTCACTAGCAAAACTTCAAGCAAGACCATCTTTTGCTATTGATAATAAACAGAATATTCCGTTTCTACAACGAATACAAGGTGATATTTGTGGACCTATAACACCAGAATGCGGACCATTTCGATATTTCATGGTTCTGGTTGATGCATCAACGCGTTGGTCACACGTAGCGTTGTTGTCCACGAGGAATGCTGCATTCGCTAAACTCTTAGCTCAGATTATTAAGCTTCGGGCTCACCACCCGGACAATCCGATTAAGTCTATCAGACTGGATAATGCTGGAGAGTTTACCTCAAAGTGTTTTGATGACTATTGCATGTCAGTTGGGATTGAAGTTGAACATCCCGTACCCCACGTTCATTCTCAGAACGGTCTTGCAGAAGCCGCTATCAAGAGACTACAGCTTGTAGCTAGGTCTCTTGTCATGGCCACAAACTTGCCAGTTTCGGCATGGGGATATGCAATATTACATGCAGCTATGCTTATTCGTCTACGACCCACAGATAGCCAACCATTTAGTGCGTACCAGTTGGTAACTGGTTACGAGCCTGATATTTCGCATCTGCGTACTTTTGGTTGTGCCGTATATGTGCCTATCACGCCTCCACTGCGTACCAAGATGGGTCCACAACGACGATCAGCTATTTATGTTGGATATGAAGCACCAACTATTGTCCGCTATATAGAGCCTATGACAGGTGATCTGTTTACTGCAAGATTTGCAGATTGTCACTTTGATGAGACATCCTTCCCGCCGTTAGGGGGAGATGGGGCCGCATCCGTCCCAAGTGAACGTCAGGAATTGACGTGGTTCTCTCCCACTATGTCTCATTATGATCCCCGTACGTCTCAGTGTGAGACTGAAATACAACGCATATTAGAACTACAAAAGGTGGCGGATACGATGCCCGACTCCTTTACTGATATTGCGAAAGTGACAAGATCAACCATACCTGCTGCGAATGTACCTGCAAGGCTTAACATTCCTCGCCATGCGCGAGCACGCGCCGCCGGTCTCGGACCCGCAGCCCTAGGTGCCATCGGCAGCCTAGGCTCGGCACCTCCAAGTGGAGAGCCGGCGTCGACTTCGGATCCTCCTAGAAAGAGGGGGAGACCAATCGGTTCCAAAGACAATGTACCTAGAAAGAGGGCATGTGTCCAGGCACAAAGCGATCCGTTCATCATCGATACTGTGACGCCGTCACACGAGATTGTCTCCGACTATACCTATGTCCAAGAATCAACTCTGAATCATCTGGGGGACGCCTCAGACTCACTGTTGATGTTGGAGAACAAGGAAATCTCACTAAACTACTTATGCATGCACAATCTGATGGAAAGAAATTCCATGTATATCGATGATGCATTCGCCTACGCCGTTGCTCAAGAAGTTATTGACGACGACGATATGGAACCCCGCACTGTTGATGAATGTCAACGTAGGGCGGATTGGCCGAAGTGGGAAGAAGCAATCCAGGCTGAACTAGACTCTCTAAAGAAAAGGCAAGTATTCGGACCGGTTGTGCCTACACCGCCGAACGTGAAGCCTGTTGGACATAAATGGGTCTTTGTCAGAAAGCGCAATGAGAATGGCGAAGTCCAGCGATATAAAGCTCGACTCGTGGCGCAAGGTTTTTCTCAACGCCCTGGAATTGATTATGAGGAGACGTATTCTCCTGTCATGGATACTATTACCTTCCGATACTTAATAAGTTTGGTAGTCTCAGAGAGACTCAATATGCAGCTTATGGATGTTGTAACTGCGTATCTTTATGGGGACCTAGATACGGAGATGTACATGAAAGTGCCAGAAGGACTTTCGTTACCCAAGTCAAGTGAGCAAAAACCACGAAGTTCATTTGCTATCAGGTTGAGACGATCTCTATATGGACTCCGACAATCTGGTAGGATGTGGTACACACGGTTAAGTGATTACTTGATTGGGAAAGGATACAAGAATGATGAGTTGTGCCCTTGTGTGTTCATAAAGAGAACAAGTTCAGGATTTGCCATTATAGCCGTCTATGTCGATGATATGAACATCATTGGAACTCTGAATGAGATCAATGAGACCGCTAGCTATTTGAAATCCGAATTCGAGATGAAAGATCTGGGAAGGACTCGGTTTTGCCTAGGCTTAGAACTAGAGCACCGAAGTGGTGGAATTTTTATACACCAGTCTGCATATGTCCGAAAGATGCTCAGGCGATTTAACATGGACAAAGTTATGCATCCTACAGGCACTCCCATGGTCGTTAGAAGTCTGGATATCAACAAAGATCCCTTTCGTCCGAAAGAAGATGACGAAGAGGTCTTGGGAGCTGAATATCCATATCTTAGTGCGATTGGAGCTTTGTTATACTTAGCTCAGTGTACTAGACCAGACATCGCTTTCTCTGTGAACTTGTTAGCTAGATTTAGCTCTGCGCCAACACAACGTCATTGGGTTGGAATCAAGAACATCTTCCGATACCTTAAAGGAACCCTTGACATGGGCTTGTACTATCGATACACTCATCAGGATTCGACACATAGTCGATCTCTTGCATCTAACAGCACAAACCATGGCTCGGATCGCCATCCGCCAGCCATATCCGCCAAGACTGGCTTTGGTTCATCCATCCGCCATCTTGCAGACATATCCGCCAACTTATCCGGACCCGCGGATGCTAAGTCGTGGTCCCGATACGGCTTTGGCGATACCCCCTCCTACTCAGATACACCAAATGATGTAATGGTAGGATTTGCTGATGCTGGATATTTATCAGATCCACACAAAGGACGTTCCCAAACCGGTTATGTTTTTACCATTGGGAATACGGCGATATCTTGGAGATCAACCAAGCAAACCCTTGTTGCTACCTCCTCGAACCATGCTGAGATTATTGCACTACATGAAGCAGTCAAAGAATGTATTTGGCTTCGCTCAGTTATATCTCACATTCGAGAGTCTAGTGGACTTGAGTCTACTACGATGGGACCAACTTGCATATTTGAAGATAATGCAGCATGCATTGAGCAGATGAAGTTGGGATACATTAAGGGTGACAATACTAAACACATTTCGCCTAAGTTCTTCTACAATCAGCAGCAGCAAGAGACTTTGAATATCCAGGTGAAGCAAGTCAGCTCAGAAGAAAATGCAGCGGATCTGTTCACCAAGTCTCTACCTAAATCTACATTTATGAAGCATGTAAAGCGCATTGGAATGTGTCGCTTATCCGAACTCAAAGACTGAATGACTATCAGGGGGAGTTCTCATCTAGACTTCAGGGGGAGCCTAGTTATGCATGTCTCACATACTTGTAGTTGGTGCGTTGTACTCTTTTTCCTTAGACCATGCTTTTATTTTTGCCCAAGAGGTTTTTGTTTGCTGGCAAAGGTTTTAACGAGGCAACGGTTCATGCACCATTGAGGACGCGACACAAGGGGGAGTGTTCAAGGAAGGTTAACTCCGTAACTTCCGTGGTGTGTCTTGTCCTAATAAGACTTGTAGTCTAGATACTCTATTAGATAGGGAATCCCTGTTCGCCAGGGATACTTGATGTAATGCCTATATAAAGGCCTCCTTATCAATGAATAAAGACAGAGAGATTTATCAATCTATTTCTCCTACAACAATATGTAAATAATTGCTAATTGTTTTTATTAAGTTTAATGTCTGCTTACAAACACATAAGCATATATGTAAGACTAGTTACTTCTAGAGTGGTTAGTCTCACCTTTCAGGAAAGCATTAATGATTTTAGGTCATTCTCTTTGGTCTAATCAGATTCGAGGGCTTTAATTTCTCTAATTGGTTTCAGTAGTCTGCACACACTTTAGCGAGCATAAAGTCAAAGAGTGTGATTTCACGGCACTTTCAGAGTGGTTGCAAACTCACACTTTACAGGAGCAATGGTCAATTGTGAACTACCCCAAGTTGTTTTTTTTGCTGGAAGGAATGAATTGCCTCATTTGTTTGAGAGAAGTAAAGTTGTTAAGTCTCCTAAATTGATAAGAATATGCAAATGAGAAATAGGAAATGTTTGGTCCAAGGTCAAACATGTCCGAGGATTATCCTTGATGACTCGAAGAATGAAGGTCCCGAAGTAACAATTTACTTGTGATGCTTTCATGTCTTGTATAAAAGTAAATTTTTAAAAAAAAAATAGAGAAAAAAATTGATAATGAAAAGACGAAGTTTTCTCTTGTTTCTGCCTAAACCCGGGGGTCTAGTAGATACTTGATGAATCCAACTCGATCTCCTGCAATCCTGCTTACTAAGGGGAATACCGGGCGGGCCGGCCTTCACCTCTCCGATGCCTAAGTTAGTATAGTTGGAATGTATATAACTAAGGCACGTATGTAAGCAGGGAGAGAGACAAGTTACCTCATAAAGAATGTAGTTGGGGCCCATATATAGGTGGTTGGGGGCAAGGGCTGGCCTTATTCTTCGATGTGGGACTGGTTCCCTTCTGTTTATACTTTCTGGTGCCCCTTTAGGCAGGCTGGCGCCCCCGGCCCCTGGGTCCCTGGAGGCAGGATAGAGTGCCAGGCCCCGAGGCCGGGTGCTGGTGATCCGGTCCCGACCCTCGGGCCGGGCCCTGATGCGCTTGCTGCGGGTCTGTGGGCCTGTTGTAGCCTCTCTGCGGCTACTGTCAACAAGTCCCCCAAATTCCCGGTCAAGTGCAATCTTGAATGGGGACTTAACTGTCTTACTCTTGCCCTGCAGACCCGCAGGGTTACCAACCTACCGGTGCCCAGTCCCCCAAGTCCGCGTTAAAGATTGGGCGTGACCGAGGTGAGTAGCCGTTGTTGATGGTAAGTAAAATTTTTATAAGTATATTTATAATATCGGTAATACTGGATGCCATATCGAGATGAGTTCCGGATGAACTTGCGGAGTGGACCTCGACCGGGCGCGCTGCCATATCGGTGCGAGGCGGAGTTCTCGGGAGCTCGACCGGGCGGCCTGCCATATTGAGACGAGTCCCGAAAGTGAAATGCAGCTGGGTAGACCTCGACCGGTGCCCGGACGTAATGCCATTTCGGCGAGTCCCCCAGTTTAGAATGCCTCAAAGTTCCTCAGTTCTCGGGAGCTCGACCGGGCGTCCTGCCATATTGAGACGAGTCCCGGAAGTGAAATGCAGCTGGGTGGACCTCGACCGGTGCCCGGACGTAATGCCATTTCGGCGAGTCCCCCAGTTTAGAATGCCTCAAAGTTCCTCAGTTCTCGGGAGCTCGACCGGGCGTCCTGCCATATCGAGACGAGTCCCAGAAATGCTAGCCTACGGGAGGGCCTGTTGGTGCGTGGAATAGGCCAACAGGCATCCCGGAGAGTGTTACGGCCGTACCGAGGCGTCGGTTAACACTTGCTAGTTCTTCTCAGCTTTTGTTGTTTAAGCGTTGAGGTAGTGTGCAGGTTTGTTAGCCTGCGGGGAGACTTGTTCTGTGTTAGAGAAACAATCTGCCCAGTGGAGTGGCGTTGAGATAACGAGTCTCGCCATGTATCCCCAAATGTATCACAGTTCAGTGTGATGCAGGGTTTTTATCCTGCTGGACAAGAGTACATGGGTTAGATGTAAGCTCGCCCGGGTTTATAAAGCCCATGCGTTTAGAAGCCTTTATTGTTGGCTCGTTCCTGCCCATAGACGAAGGAAGGTGACAACCGGTAGAATGCCGTGGAGTGGGTTAAATGTCCCAAAGCCGGTGGAGTGTCATAGTGCTGGGTGGATCTCGACCGGGCGATATGCCATATTGAGACGAGTCCCCCAGTGATATGCAACGAAGATGGTGTTAAAAGGGGAGGGTGCATACCTGGACAAATGCTCTCGAAGCGGTTGGAAAAAAATCACAAGCGGTGAGAGGTCTTCAAGATATACAAGGAAGAAAAGCCATGCAGCCGGTTGAATGATCATACTCGTGAACCGTCATGGTGCCGGATTGACTCGGAGTTGACTTTCTGGGGAAACGAGGGGAATGGACGCCTCGTTATTCGCTCCTATCTCCCTAAATGCTGCTGGCGGACATGCGATGAAGGGGAAAGCCCATCAGTCCCATCAGTTATGCTAGATGGGATCCCTTATCCATGCTGGGACACGTGTCGATAGAGAGCGGTCTGAGATGGAGGGAATCCACGGCTGGGGTTTCGTTGCCTTTCTTGTTGCCCTATTTATTGTTCACTCTGCTCGCCTCCTTCCACAGTTTGCCTAGACCCTTTGCCTTCTACTCTCCTCACCCACCTTGCTGCAGATCTGACTTATTTTGTGTTAGGTTTATGGCGTCTGGGAGATCTGCGCATCATAGCGGCGCCAGCCGTGGGCCCAGAAGGCACGAGCTGCTGGATGGTGACAGAGCGATTCTCTGTGACGAACCAGTCAGAAGCATGGATGAGAGAGAGATCAGGGAGTTTCGAGCGAAGTGGGACATCGACCCTTCTGTTAAACTTCGAGGCCTGCGTCCCGGAGAACTGGCCTGTAACCCGGAACCGGGCTGGGTTGCTGTTTTCGATGATCAGTTCCGACACGGACTATCGCTGCCGCTGCCGGAATTTGTTCAGTATATGCTGAGCTCACTGAATCTTTCCCCGGCCCAGCTTCCGAGCAATCAGTGGAGGCAGTTGCTTGGGCTTGGGTGCCTATTTAGCTTGAGCCACATGAACTGGCCCACGGTTAATGAATTTCGGGCGCTGTACAAGATTTCTTACTGCCGCAAGGCCCAATGCAGCGGTTGTGTGAACTTTGCCGCGCGGGAGCATGCTGCTGCCATCACGAACCTGCCGTCATCGGTTTCAGATGTCTGGAGGAAGTCGGTGGTGCTGGCCAGCGGCAGGTGGCAGCGTAACTGGAGGGGCCATCAGGTGCCCGGGGCCTATCAGCCGATCGGGGATCAGTTGTTCCTGCTGGAGGAGTTGGAGAAGCAACGGATATTTCGGTTGTTCCATGGCTGGGACTATCTGAGTCGGAGCTCCTACAATTTCATCCGATGGAACGTGCTGGAGATATGCGAGATGGGGAGAAAACCTGGTAAGGTGCCTTTGCATAATTTCATCTTTTTGCATGGTTGTTTGTGTTCTGACCGCTCGACTTATCGGTTGTAGCTAACGCCCCCCGGCTCGCGCTTAAAGTTGAAGAGACTATCGAACCGGATGAAGAGCTTGTAGTCTCGAGATTGGCGGAGACGGGGGAGGTGGCCGCGAAGACCGTTATTGATACGGCTACCAAGAGACGCAGGGATCACGACAAGCCAGTGCCGCTCGTGTTTCCGGATGCTTACTATGGGAGGCTACCGGGCGGTGGGAATAACTCCCCGCTCTTTATTCGGGAGGGCCGGTCCGCGGGACCCCCTGGTCCAGGACCTGTGGCGCGACCGATGGCTGTTCGGACCTCACGGGAGAGAGAAACGGCAGAAGTGTTCGGGCACCGTCGGAGCGGCCATGGCAAAACTCCGGCCAAGAGGGTGAGGACCTTTGACGCCGGGGCGTCAAGTTCGGCTGGGCCAACCGAGCGGGCGGTGGCTCCGGTCGTGGAGGTGGTTGGTCGAAGGACCCAGGTGCCGGAAGCCGGTCGCAGCTCTGGTGATGGAGTTAGCAGGTTCGTGGCTGCTACCATCGAAGCCTTGGGGCTTGACCGGGAGGACCCTGTGGAACTAGCTGTTCGGGTAAGTGTTTTTGTTCTTCCCTTTCTCTTGGAATGGCACGAGCTAATGTTCGTTAATTTATGCCTGGCAGCTGGTTCATAGCCTTTGTGGCGCGGAGCCCAGGGGGGAGGCTGCTGCGGCTTTGGAGAAGCGGGTGGAGGAGCTGAGCGTGCGGGCGGACGTGGCGGAAGCCAAGCTTGCGGTGGAAAGAGAGGAAGTTGGTCGGTTGGGCACCGAGCTCGCGCGAGAGAAAGAACTATCCAGTCGGTTGTGCCATGACCTGCAGCAGGAACGAGAGAAGGCCGACCGGGAAGCTGCTACTCGGGAAGGGAGGATCGCGGAGCTGGAGGCGAGGGTTTAGGAGCTGCAGGGCCAAGTTACAGCAGTCGCCCAAGGAAGGGAAAAGCTCACGGAATCCCAGCTTGCTGAAGTAGCCGATAAGGCTGTCGACGACTTCCGGGAATCGGTGGAGTTTGAAGAGCTGCTGGACAAGGCCCGGGAGAAGGGCATCACCGACGCTTATCTGGAGTGGAGGGAGAAAGGGTGGCTTGATGCTGAGCAGATGGAGGCTGATATAGCCTTGACTGAGATGGTGGAGCAGGAGCAAGCTCTAAAAGGTGGCGGGCCTGGGATTGGGGGCTCCGGGGGCGGTAGCTAGCTGTTTACCTTGTAAATGCACATCTCGCAACTATTGTAGTTTATTTGTTATCATTGAAACTACGTATTGCAATATTAATGTCAACTACACCGTTGTCGCTCTGTGACCGCTACTACTTAGGGTAGAACCGCAGGTGCTGGATATTCCACGGCCGGGTGGAATAGATGCCCTCGGTGTCTATAATGTGGAATGTTGCCAGTCCGACGGCCGCAGTGATCTGGTAGGGCCCTTCCCATGTTGGTTCTAGGGCCAACGGTTTTTTCTGGACCTTCCTCATGACCCAGTCCCCGACCTGGAGCTTTCTCTCCCGGACCCTTCTGTCATAATACCGGGCGATCCGCTGTTTGTAGGTTTGGTTGCGCATATGCGCCTGGTCGCAGCGCTCCTCGATGAGGTCCAGGTTGAGTGATAGCCCCTCGGCATTTGTCTCGGCGTCGTAATTCTCTACCCTGCTGCTGGGTATACCAGTTTCTACTGGGAGTACCGCCTCGCTCCCGAATGCCATGCAGAACGGGGTTTCTCCTGTTGCCTCTGCTGCTGTTGTCCGGATGGCCCATAGCACCGCGGGGAGTTCTTCGGCCCAACATCCCTTCTTGGCATCCAACTTCTTTTTGAGGAGGGTCTTGATAATCTTATTGACCGCTTCTACTTGGCCGTTGGTCTGTGGGTGTGCCACTGAGGCGAACAACATCCGAGTCCCCATAGAGGCTGTGTACTGGATAAGATCAGCATTATTGAACTGTGTCCCATTATCCGTGACAATAGTCTGCGGTACCCCGAATCGGCAGTAGATGCTCTTCCATAGGAACTTTTTAACCCGTTCCTCAGTGATCTTTATCATGGGTTCTGCCTCGACCCACTTAGTCTGATAGTCTACCGCCACGATGGCATACTTGTATTGTCCCACAGCTGTTGGGAAAGGGCCGATGATGTCCAATCCCCACGGTGCCAGCAGGATTGACAACGCGATTGCTGGGGCATGAGGTGTAGAAGCATACATGTGGCACTTGTGGCAGCCGCCTGATATTTTCCTTGACATTGCCGCCATGTCTGGCCAGAAATACCCTGCTCGGAGCGATTTGTGGGATAATGACCTTGCGCCGGAGTGATTACCGCATACTCCCTCGTGGATCTCTCGCATGATAGCCTCGCCTGCCTCTCTTGTCACACACCTCAGCTGGGGGAAGCTGTGCCCCCTTCGGTATAACTGGCCGTTAAGGAGGCCGTACCGGGCGCACCGGAGGTGTAGCCTTCTGGCCTCTACCGCGTCCGGGGGGCTGGTTTTGTCAGTCAAATATCTGACTATTGGGTCCATCCAGCTTGGTGGTGCTTCTTCTACCGCAAATATCTCGGAAATGGTTTTGCTGATGCTCGGCTTCTGGAGAGTTTCGATTTTTGCCTTCCGGTACACTGGAGGGTAGTTTCCGGTTGCCAGTCTTGCGAGGGCATCCGCATGTCTATTCTCCTCTCGGGGAATGTGTTGGATCGTGGCGCCCTCGAACGGCTCGATCAGGGTTTTGGCTAGAGCCTGGTAAGAGGACAGCTGGGGGTCCTTGACCTCAAACACCCCGTTCATCTGGTTGACCACTAGGCTAGAGTCGCTGTATATTTCCATGGACGAGATTCCCAATTCCTTGGCCAGCTGCAGACCGGCTATGAGGGCCTCATACTCGGCGGCGTTGTTGGAGGTGCCAAAAAGGAATCGTAAGGCATACTCGTATGACTGGCCATCGGGCGAGGTTATCATGACACCAGCGCCGCTCCGCCTGGTCGTTACGGAGCCGTCCACGTAAAGCTTCCAACCGGTGGGGAGGCCTGGTTCGGTCTTTATGGCTCGTACTGCCTCGGTGTCCTCGCACCGGTCGGGGTGCGCTTCCACCGCCATTGGGGTGAGCTCACATATGAAGTCCGCAGCTGCCTGCCCCTTGATGGCCGTTCGCGGGGCGTAGATGATGTCGAACTCTCCCAGTTCAACTGCCCACCGTACGAGCCTACCACTGGTCTCCGGCCTTTGTAGGATCTGTCGCAGAGGATGATTGGTATACAAGGTGATGGAATGAGCCTGGAAATAATGCCGGAGCTTCCTGGCACTAACAATCAGGGCCAGAGCCAATCTCTCTATGTCGGGGTACCGGCCCTCTGCTCCAGTGAGTCCCTTTCCCGCATAGTATACCGGGAGTTCGAGCGTGTCTTCCTTCCTAATAAGAGCCGCGGAGACGGCCGTCGCGGATGCAGCTATGTAAAGGTATAGCATTTCGCCCGGCACCGGTTTGGATAGGAGAGGCACTGCCGACAGATATGCCTTGATAGACTGGAATGCTGCTTCATGCTCCGCTGCCCAGTGGATTTTCCTGGTCTGCTGTGCCTTGAGCAACTTGAAGAACGGGGTGCATTTGTCGGTTAGGCAGGAGATGAATCTGGCGAGGGCGGCTAACCGGCCGGTCAACATCTGGACCTGGTTTCTCTCCCCTGGCGTTTCCATATCTAAAATCGCCTGGACCTTCAGCGGGTTGGCTTCTATCCCTCGCTGGCTGATGATGTGGCCTAGGAATAGGCCCTCTGAAATTCCGAAAATACACTTCTTTGGGTTTAAGCTCATTCCGAATTTGAGCATCTTGCCAATGACTACGGCCAAATCCTGGACATGGGCCCCTGCAGTCAAGCTCTTGACCAGCATGTCATCCATATAAACCTCTACGGTTTTACCCATTTCCTGCTCCAGCATTTGGTTGACCGTTCGCTGGTAGGTGGCCCCGGCATTTTTCAGACCGTACGGCATCCTCTTATAACAGTAGGTACCTCGGTCGGTTGTGAAAGACGTGTGCTCCTCATCATCCGGGTGCATCCTAATCTGATTGTACCCGGCGTAAGCGTCCATGAAGCTGAGCATCTTAAAACCGGACGTGGAATCTATAAGCTGGTCAATCCGGGGGAGCGGGAAGCTGTCCTTTGGACACGCCCGGTTCAGGTTAGTGAAGTCCACGCACATACGTCATTGGCCGGTTCCCTTCTTCGGTACCATAACTACGTTAGCGAGCCAGCGGGGGTACTGGACTTCCCGGATGAACCCTATACTCCTCAATTTCTGTACCTCCGCTCTGATTGCCTCATACTTTGCGGGACTGAAAGATCTCCTCTTCTGCCTTACCGGGGGAACATTGGGTAATAAATTTAGCTCATGCATGGCTATCTCCGGGGATATGCCAGGCATGTCCTCATAGGACCATGCGAAGACCGAACCGTTGTCCTGGAGGAAGGTTATGAGCTCTTGCCTAACAACCGGATCGAGCCGCGTCCCTATTACGACAGTTCGCTCCGGGTGGTCTACCGAAATGCAGATTGCTTCGGTTTGTTCCACGGCCGCAAGTGGCTCCAGTTTCTCGATGAACCGCCCGACTCTTTTTGTCTTGACGTCATCACGTGGGTCAATGTTTAGATCCGGCGCGGGTGCCTGCTGAGCGGTTGTGAAGACCTCGGTCTGCTTCCTCCCGTGGGTCACGGCTTCTGTGTAATACTTGCGGGCGATCCTTTGGTCCCCGCGTATGGTAATGACTCCGGCCGGTGAAGGCATCTTCAGCATTAACATATGGCCGGCAATAAACGTTTTGAGCTTCCATAATCATGGTCGACCGATTATGCCATTGTACGATGATAGGCAGTCGACAATGATGAACTTCAAATGCTCCTTTCTGGATCTGTCTCCCTCGCTGAAGATGATCGGTAGGTAATCCGATCCCAGGGGCTGGACGACCTCACCGGAGAAGCTTATGAGCGGCTCGTTATCCTGGGATAACTTGTTCCTTCCTCTTTGCAACCCTTTGTATGCATCTCGGAACATTACGTTGACTGAGGCTCCGGTATCGATCAGGATACGACTGGTTATCCAGTGGTCTATTTGGACCGTAATGAGGAAGGGGTCATTGTGCGGTTGGATCAAATCCTCCGGCTCTTCCTCCTCGTAAAAGGTGATCGATTTCCATCCGGTTTTAGCGGCTTGGCCGCTTCTTTCGCCGAAGGCATATACCTCCTTCCACCGGACCGATCTTAGGCACCGCTTCTTCGAGCTCCGGGTAAGTCGATCTATACGATCCCCGCCGTGTATCATGTTAATGCTCCCGTGTACCTCGATGCCCCCGGGAGTGCGGGTGCTTATAGTTCCCACCTGCCGAGGCCGCGGTTGCTCGTTGTTGGGGTCCTTGGGGAGGGTCCGGTCAATTACGACCGCTATCTGGGCCTTTCGGTCATCGGTCCGAAGGGCTAGATCTTTGGGCTTTCTTGCTGGCAAAATAGCCAAGGCCCGCGGTGGCCGCTCTGCTGGCGTAGCAGCTAGAGGCTGCGCCGAACGCACAAACGGCTGTCTTCTCCCTGACCGGGAACCGTCGCCATCGCTCCGCCGGGGTTGCCATTCCTCCCGTGTGTCTGCTTTCCTAGTGGCTGCGGGCGCTCGGCTGCGATCTAGCCATCCGGCTTTGCCTCCATGGGACAGCTGTAGGTCATCCGCTACTCGCTTGGGCGCCTTGTCCCCATATGTCTCATGCTCTGCCTGAGCGTGCCTAACGGCCACAGTCATCAGCTCGTCGTACCCCAACGGCTCCTGTACTAGCAAGTCGTACGAAAGTTCCCCGGGTCTTAAACCCTGCTTGAAGGCCATCCCTGCGATCTGCTTGTCCAGGTTCCTGACCCCGGCCGTGGCAATCTGCCACCGGTTAACGAAGGCACGTAGGGGCTCGTTGTCTGTTTGCATGCAGTCAAAAAGGATTGTGGATGCCTGGGCTGTCCTGGCTCTGAGAATGAACCGGCCGACGAACTTATCCGCCAACCGCTCGAAGGTTTCGACTGAATTAACTGGTAGCTCGTAGAACTAATTCAACGCCTCTCCCGAGAGCGTTTCTTGAAATACGCTGCAGCACGTGGCGTCCGAGTAGCCCCTCACCCCTGCTTGTGACTTGAAGCTGTCCAGGTGCTGGTACGGACAGCCCGCCCCGGAATAGGTCAACTTTAGAGGCCTTTGGCTTCCGGATCTTCCCGATTCCCTAATTCGGCGCGGGAAAGGTCCAATACGCTCGTTGAACCGCGCGCCACCCTGCTGTCGCCCTGCTATTCTCTCGCTGGCCTCCATGCGGCCCTTCATGTCCGCCACCGAGGCGGAGAGCGCCTCGAGCGCTCGAGCGGTAGTGCTTTCCTGTTCGTTTGACGCCTGTCCCGCGCGGTACGGGGGCTCGGCCGGGCCGGAGTTTTTTAAAGCTTCCGAAAAGAGTGGCGTATCCATATGCACGGTCTTTCTTCTTCCCGTGGCCTGCCCTACTTCCAGACGCGGGAACTCGCTAGCCTTGCCTGCTGATCGCGGTGTCGCTTGAGGAGTGCTCTGTTGACCCTCTCGCTCCAGGGCCGCTAATAGGGCGATGTTGACTGCCTCCAATTCTTGGCATCGGGCCTCCGCTCTTAGTCGATCTTGATCGCCCTCCGCTCGCAAGCGCTCGACCTCTGCCTTCATCTTTTTTATTGCTTCCGGACCCTTCTGGTCGGTGTTTTCTGTTTCCCGATGATTAGCTCCATCTCTGATGGAAGAAAGGGCGGACCTCGCACCGCCCTCAGCCTTTACGTTACGGGCCGGGTCGGGGGACTGAATTCGCGCTTTCGGTTTTTCCCTGCTGACTTTTATCTTCCTCCCTTCCATAGCTTCCGGACTGAAGGATGCAGCTACTTCTCCAAAGGATTAATAAAGCAACACAACTTTTCGTACGAATTCCCACAGACGGAGCCAATTGTTTCTGCCTAAACCCGGGGGTCTAGTAGATACTTGATGAATCCAACTCGATCTCCTGCAATCCTGCTTACTAAGGGGAATACCGGGCGGGCCGGCCTTCACCTCTTCGATGCCTAAGTTAGTATAGTTGGAATGTATATAACTAAGGCACGTATGTAAGCAGGGAGAGAGACAAGTTACCTCATAAAGAAGGTAGTTGGGGCCCATATATAGGTGGTTGGGGGCAAGGGCTGGCCTTATTCTTCGATGTGGGACTGGTTCCCTTCTGTTTATACTTTCTGGTGCCCCTTTAGGCAGGCTGGCGCCCCCGGCCCCTGGGTCACTGGAGGCAGGATAGAGTGCCAGGCCCCGAGGCCGGGTGCTGGTGATCCGGTCTCGACCCTTGGGCCGGGCTCTGGTGCGCTTGCTGCGGGTCTGTGGGCCTGCTGTAGCCTCTCTGCGGCTACTGTCAACATCTCTCATTGAAGTTGTCGAACTAGTTAATAATTGTGGTGATTCCCAAGGGACACATGATAATAAAAAAGGTAAAAACCTAAGATGGTACCTGAACTATTGTCAAATGTACTTTTTGGTACCTACGAATTTTTTCTACCTGAAATGGTACCTCAAGTGTTGCACCGTTACCTAATATGGTACATCCGTTAGTTTTTCTGTTAAAGTGCCAACGTGGCATGAATTTGAATTTGGTAAATACCCAAAATAGTACCTGAGCTATTTCAAAAAAATATTTTGGTACCCATACTTTTTTTTTACTCAAATTTTTTTAAACTCAAAATTTAGTTTATGATCAATAGTTAGAGACAAGGTTCTAAAAATCCCCGCCTAGGCGCCGCCTAGGCTGTAGGCGGAGCTCGGCCGCCCGGATTTCATGCTGCAGGCGTTCACCAGGCGGCAAGCCGCCCAGGCGGGTCAAGGCGCCCAAGGCGGGTCAACGCGGCAAGGCGGGCGGGTCGGGCCGAGGCGCTGGGCTGGACTCTGGGCCGGGTTGGGTCAGTCTGAACCCGAAAAAAAAAACCTAAAAACCAAACCAATGTCTTGATTTTCGTCTACTATCACTCTCAGTTTCTCCTTCGCTATGTTGAATTGCTATGTTGATTGTTATGTTTAATTGCTATGTTGAGACTTTAGACTATTGCTATGTTGATTGTTGAGACAATGAGACTTGAGAGTTGAGACTATTTGCAATGTTTGTAAATTTATAGGTTGGGTTGTTTGTTTTTAGAGAAATGTTATATATGCTAAATTTTTCCAAATTATTCATATTAAACTATTTTTAAATTTAATATTTATTAAATAAATATGAAAAATGTAAATCGCCTAGTCCCCGCCTAGTCCCCGCCTAGTCCGTCCAGGCGCTAGGCTATGGGTCGCCGCCCGCCTAGCGCCTAGCGCCTTTTAGAACCTTGGTTAGAGATATATAATTTAAACACATACACACATATTATTTTATTATAACTCTTAAATATACTTTCTTTTATAAACATAATATATAGTTATATGTTGTATTTTATCCTTATGATAGAGATGTCTATAAATACTATTATTATAAACGTATACTATACCATTACCAAATATTTGACTTCTTTTATAAACATAACAAATTTGTAGATTTTTTTTACGAAGAAAATATTTATATATTAAAATAATAATATTTTTTATTACTATCAAAATAATAATAATAATAATAATAATTTATTTATGAGTTTAAATAGTATATGTTTTGGTATGATAAACTAAATTCAGAGATTTTATTTGAAGTAGTAGAAAAAAAATATATAGGTACCAAAAAATATTTTTGAAATAGTTTGGGTACCATTTTGGGTATTTAATCATGCCACGTAGGCGACTTTAACGGAAAAATTAACGGAGATACCACATTAGGTAACGGTGTAATACTTGATGTATCATTTCAGGTAGAAAAAATTCGTAGGTACCAAAAAGTACATTTGACAATAATTCAGGTATCATTTTAAGTTTTTACCCTATTAAAAAATTGAAACACGTGAGACAGTGAGTCTGAGACTTTTTACTTGAAGATCATGTTGTGGGAAGAGATGACATAGTAATAAGGAAATTTGTCTCATGTTGTTGGAAGAGATGACATAGTAGTAATAAGGAATTTCATCTCATTGATGATGCATCATCTCATGTTGTTGGAAAGGACACATCGTCTCCTAGAACAAGGTATTAAGTAATCCTCAAATGGTGAAGGAAAAAAGAGGAAGTAATTGATCATAATTCCATAGTGCTGATCAACGATATTTGAGCTCTTAGGAATTAGGATAACTGTGCACACTATTCCGGTGACAAGAAGGCAAATATATTCTCGTCAACAAGGCTATTTTTTTTTTCTTTTTTTGTAGATTTGAAGAGTCACCAAGTTTTCAGTTCATTTGTCTGAAGTTAGGATTTTTCCTAGAACATTTCATGCATGAGTTAAAAGATGTTTTGGGGACATGCAAGCAAGAGCGTTCTGTACAGAATACCAAATGTTACCAGATATCAAGCAAAGTACTAGCAAATTCCGAGTTACATGGATATTATTCACCTCATCGTTTTTGTGCCTTTCTTTTAACTTTTCATAAAGAATGGCAGGATGGTTTTCTGATCTTCCGACGGAACGGCCTACATGCTTCGATGCTAAGATCAGCAGCAGCAGCAAGAGCCATGAAAATGGCAGCGTCTTCGACACACGTCACATGCCTCATTGCTAGTTGTACTAATGGCTTGCTGCTTTTTCCTTCACCCTGTACTCTACAGCTCATGACAAAACCACCTTCAACTGGACCCAAAGCCGCGTAGTCTCCACTGCTTTGTGGACTTGGTAGCAGAGGGGCTGCTGCTGTAGCTGCTTGCATTTGTCTGTCTGTGTCGATGAAAAACTCACCACCTTTTTCAGCATTGATGTGGATCTCAGACATGAGAAGCTCTGCTGCTTCTGGGCATTCAGACAAAAGGCGAAATCGGTAGCAAACAGAGTCTCTGATGCTACCGCGCTCACGCCATGCCTCAAGCTTTGCCCATGGCTGCCAACTCTCAGGCCTGCAAGGATCAGGACTAACAATCAACCAAGCTCCTGGGTTTGATCTTGCAACCCAATCACAACCTGTTGATGGCACAAATGGAGTGGTTATAAAGGCTGCTGCAACAGCAGAGCCAGAAAGATCATGTATCGTCACCTTCCATCCTTTTCTTTCTCTTCTTTCCGTCTCAAGATTAGAATCATCCACAGAACCTGACCAGTAATTGCTCAGGGGATCCACCTGGGGAACCCTGTCAATATATTAATCTATCAGAAACTTAACTACTGGAGTATGGAAGTCGAAGAAATAAAAGAGAAAGCCAACTTGTTCACAAGTCACAACAGGGAGAGAATGAATACTTGATATATCAATGACACTTCAAAAAAATATCCAAATTGATCATAACTTTCTAATACTGATAAAAAAAAAATTTGAATACTTGGAAACTTGAACAAAACTTGCTTTGCTCGTGCATTTATTACCTTTAAAAGACCATATTTAAAAGAAACAAACAAAAATGAAACATCTCTAACAGAGTTGAGGTTTGGGAAACAAAGCCAGCATGTGAAAGAAACATGCAAGAGCAAGACAACACAGTAAAAGCAAGGTTTGTATGACAATGAACCAGCATCTGCACTATCGCATAGGAGAAACTTAAGACGGACAATTGCCTTCCAGAAACTATAAATCAAGCAACAATCCAGAAAAGGCAACATAATTGGGTTAACACTTGCCTTTTCTGGATTGTTGACAGTAAGTCAATGTTATATTGTTGTCCTCCATTTCTTCTCTTTTTTTTTAAGTGTAAATATTCTCACTTTAAGCAATCCTCACATGCAGAAATTGGAACGTATGCTGCAGCCTTCTGAACATAAAGTTTAGTGAGAATTAAGGACATCATATAAGCCACATCACCTGTCTCGGCTAAATCTGCAGCTGAAAATAGGCTGCTTAATGGAACCTTGAAGCTGAACAATCTGTGGACTCAGTCTCGTCACATC
This sequence comes from Potentilla sterilis, assembly GCA_963682095.1. Taxonomy (NCBI): domain Eukaryota; kingdom Viridiplantae; phylum Streptophyta; class Magnoliopsida; order Rosales; family Rosaceae; genus Potentilla; species Potentilla sterilis. The sequence continues at coordinate 29,241,930 of OY821766.1, forward strand.
GTCAAACTGGAAAACGTATCTCGGATCAGGATCAAGTCTTACTCTCAAATGAAGCTCCACACTCAGTTTTCCACTCTCCTGCTTGTTTTTGCCAATACCTATCCACCCACTGAAAAGGACAACTGGTTTTCCTGCTCCCCACTCAGGACCAACTTCCAGCTTAAATGTACCAATTTGCTGCCTTTTGACCCCTACGCCACAATGTGACCCTTTCCTCCCTGTAAAAACAGCAATCTCCAGACACGCATGCGGGTTGTAGAAACAGCCAGGTACCAGCATCGCTTTGACATCTGAATGTTCAAGATAAAAACTTGAGGCTATGCTATGAGAATCAGGTGCAGCTTCAGGAGATGATAGTAAGGGGACTGATACTGTCTGAACAGGGAATCCTCGAAGGCGAATTTCACACAAACATGGAGAAGAGAATGCATGAATCCCAGACTTATCAGATTTCAAAGCTGTTCCAGGAATCCTCAATCCCAGTGAGCCTATTGACAACCTAATAAAAGCCTGAGGATCCATTCTGGTCACAAAAGTTTCCTCATTTTCTTCAAAGCCATATTCTTGAGCATATTAAGATTCCTCTGCATCTGAAGAAGAGTGACAATTAGATAACAACAACTCAATGAGAAATGAAGAACCAAAACACATACAATAGTTTCAATCCGAATAAAAATAAGAAATATTAAAACTTGGGAATGACTCATCTCCAAAACTAATACAGTAACATCTTTTCTTTTCAGACTCAATTAGTTCTTTATTAGAGAATGACTGCCTAGTACTGTGAACAATATATCAGACCCTTATACTGGGGAGATATGGTCGTTGTAGAATCATATAAAATCAAGTGATTTACTTCAGTCTTGACTCTCCAGAAATGGTTTTCATAGACATAAAGCAAGAAAGATGCTGGTAGGATGATGTATCCTTCCTGGTTTCTTCTTTGGAATGAGCATCTACAAGAAAATGATATGCTTATAACTTTTAACTGGAAAAAACCCATGTCTAGGAAAGTTTCACTAGTTCAACTCATTATAAGAGATCCATGTGCTTATCATGAATGTAACACCCCATCTGCCATTTACCAGTCTCGTACACTACAAGAAGCAGAGCTATAATATGTGTGTCTTGGCATTCCAGCACTTACTCTATTTATCAAAAATTGGACACCACAAGTGGTTCAAAATTGCTTTTCTTTTCCATAAGTACTATAATAAGCAAAGGAATCAATTACAATTTTACTTCGTTTATTGTATTTTTTTTCCGTGATCATCACATATATAGTAAACTCCCATGACAAGCCTTGCATAAATTTCACACAACTAAGAACTCAGGTCAGATTACATAAGATCAAGCCAACTTAACATTCCTTCACACTCAAGTCAACCACACTCCATTAGACACTGAGAAACAGAGAACATATCATACACTTGCAAAATCTAACAAAATAAAAAGCTCTTAGCTTCATGTAAGCTACGAGTATTAACTACACTACACACTTCGTTGGAATTATTAGCTAAAATCTATCTGACATCAAAATTAAGCTTCTATGTTTTAAATTCACAAGCAAGCACAAAATTACATTTCAAAACTAATACAAAATGTCAAGTAGTATATCCTGGGTAAGTGGGTGAGTCTCCCATATACTCACCCAACAAAACTGTGCATCCAACCTTGAATTTCAAAATATTTCAACAAACAAAACTTAACTCACAAGTATCTTCAAACTCTCAACAACTAAAAGTCACATAATTCAGCCAATGGAATCCCCAGAAATACAAGAAACATTCATAGTTCAGACAAAAAGCAGAGTCCAGGAGGCCCAAAAGACAAAAGAGAAAAAACAGACAAAAAAGAAACCTGCTTACCAAAGTTGTGGAGATGAAACAAGACCAGAAATTCAGCAGCAAATTAAGTCAGGAAGGTAAGTATGCCAACAAAACAAGAACAAGGACGAGATAGAGAGAGAAAGAGAAAAGGAACACACACCAAGAATCGGCTAACCCAATAAGAGAAATCTCTTTTGGGAGGGAATAGAATCGAAACAGGAATGTGGGTACAAATACAATAAATATTCAGAGCAAATGATTGATGGGAACTTGGCAAGAAGAAAGCGAGAAGAGGGGGGTTGGGATTGCTAGTTAAACTTAAACACAGAAAGAGATGGAGGAAGTGGGTATTTATTGGTGTTGTTGCTACTGTTGGCTAAAGTCTCAGACTTTAACCGAGTCAGAGAGCAAGTACTGAGTCTGCTGTGTTTATCACGTAGGCTGTCCACGGATCACGAGGAGACACAGCCTACTGCCTACAGCACACACCCAACAACACCCTTCTCTTCTCTTCCTTCTCTTTTTCTAGTTCAGAATAAACTAACCCAAATACCATCCGACATATGCTTCTCTCCTTCTCGACTCTGCGTCACTAGAAACGAATTTGTCTTTTAATTTTCGGTTTGTTTGTTTTGTTCATTTGACTAGGAAAATAGGGCAATTTATATTTTGGTCTCTGAAACTTGACTGAATTTGTACTTACGCCCTTCTTGTTAGGTTTGTTGTCAAATTTAGTCCGATATTGATGTATTCGACTCAATTTATGTTCGTAATGATATTGATTCTGGTTATTTTATTGACGACATAGATAGGAGTAATTCAATAAGATTTACATAAATTAATTAGTCTGGTGAGGGAAATTAGTAGTTATCTGGTTATCACAAGTTTAAATCTAAGTGGCGTAATGAAATTGATAGTTTGTATAAATTACAAATAGATTTCTCAACACGTTTCAGCTAAGTGATTTAATCATGACGTGATTCATTTTGTGGCACTCACTCATTCTTCTCACGTCAGTACATTATGACAAAATTTGTTAAAACTAACGAGGTAAAATTGTATGCACCAATCATGCCAAGTTAATTAGTAGTTTTTACAGTAATATGTTAGCAATAATCAGGGCCGGCCCTGACTTTTTGGGGGCCTTACGCGAAAAAAAAAAAATGGGGCCTATGTTCAAAATCTCTTTCAATTTATATATTCTTTGATGTTCAACCACATGAATAAGATGATCATAATCACTAATGTAATACAAAAGTCATCAGATTGATGCTTTTAAAAAACTACTCTTATTGCATTTTTTGAAGCAAAAGTACTAATTAGCCTTTCATAGTCGAGCTTGTCAACAAGATCTTTTTCAATCGATAACAAAGCCAAACCATTTAATCTTTCTTGTGACATGGTTGAACGAAGGTAAGACTTGATCAACTTCAACTTTGAGAATGTCCTTTCAGCGGAGGCAACAGTGACAGGAATTGTTAAGAGAATTCTGTAGACAACCCAAGCATTTGGATAACAAACACTGTAATCTTTCAAATATTCCAGTACTTCGACTACTCTTGCTGTTTCTTGTGGCAAAACTTCTCTCAAGTGATCTAACTCTGAAAACAAATCACTCCCATCTATGTCTGAAATATCACCATGTTTCAACAAATCTTCAAGATTCGAACAAAAACTCATCAAGCTCTTTTTTTCCGCAGACTTTAACTTCTTCAAATTAAACAAGAATCCAAAATCTTTCTCATACTTCTCAAATTGTTCAAACCTACTTTGGAGTGAAGATAAAGCTTGATCGATAATATAAAGGAAGTAACTAACCTTAAATGATTCCATGGCATATTATCCCATGAATCATCAATTGATTCCTACTTGAATACGTACTGTGGCTGATCTACTTTCTATAACAATTCAATTTATTTTTTTTCAATACAGCAAAAAAAAAAAAAAAAATTTGGGGCCTCTCAAATTTGGGGCTCTAGGCCTGTGCCTACTGGGCCTATACCCAGGGCCGGCCCTGGCAATAATCCGCAACCCAGTGTGTCTCTCTCATTAAGTTTCCTGATGAAATATGAGAGAATGATGAAACGATCATACTTTTCACATGTTTTTACACAAAAAAAAAAACTCACGTTCGATCCCTCACCAAACACAAGGTAGTGACTTGGATTGAAAACATTTCTTAACCAGAAGGGCATCATTGACAAATACAACAACTTGGATGAAAATTAAGCCAAAGTAGTTTAAATGCAAATCTAAATACATTAGGGAAGATAGAGATGACGACGATTGTTTTGTTATTATATGAAGTTGCATAGAGTATTAAGAAAGAAAAGTAAAGAGATGAAGTGAGATAGAGAGAGGCAGTCGTGAATACAGCTGTAGCCAACACTAACATTAGCTAAGCTTCTTCTTCTTCTTCCTTCTGTGTCTATCTCTCTATCTATTTCTAATGAATTTTCTTTCAGTTTATGAGTACTACCACCAATCTCTTATTCAAATGGAAATCATTTTCCCGACCTCAATTCTGACTTCATCTACTTCTTAATATTTTGCACTTATAATAGTGATATAAATAGATTTCATGATAAAGAATTGGCGCATGCATTACATTTTGTCCATTTTGTTCCATAGTAGTTCCAGTACGTGTTCCTCGTACATCTTCTCTTGAGGTGCAGAAGTAAGTTTAAATGAAGTTCATTTGATCACGCTCACTTATTGTTGATCGAGTTTGGATTGAATGCCTGACCCGTATATTTCTATTTTTCTTTTTTTTTTCCAAGTATCATCGTATCAAAACTGGTTGCACGAATGGAGATAATATGTCAATATACATGTCATGCTAGCAGTAAGAGAACGATGAGGGGTTCTGTACGGTGGTTGTGTGGGCATAATTTTCTTTTGAATAAATTACTGGTCACTCCTTATATTTGTACTGTGTCGACAGTTTAGTCTTTATGCTTTCAATTCCAACTGATCACTCCTTATAATCTCACTTTTCTAATAATTGATCTATTTCATCCAAAATAATTGTTTACCATTTTTCAACTTCCTCAAATGCCCTTAGGTTATTTTTCTTATCTTTTTATTTCTCTTCTTCAAAATCAAAACTAATAGAAGCTCCAGAATATATTGGTTTATGATTGTTGATCTTCAATCCAAGAATTTTATAATTGCAAACTGATTGAAATCAGGAAAAAAAAATGCAAATTGATTTGATACATATTGGCTAACAAAATCAAATAACATCACTATAAAATAAAATTCTATCAAATCTCCATCATATCAATTTAAACTAAAATGAGATTAAAAAAATTCTTATCATCATCCTTAGCATTAACAACTCCCATGAATAGAACTATATAAATAACTATCATTTCATATAGTTAAGCTTACAAACAACACTACTACACTATGTTTAATTAATTAATTAATTATTTTTTTTTGCCAATAAGGCTCAAAATTAATTTGGCTACATAGCCTTTTATGGTGGGTTGTGTATTCTTTGGTTTTAGTTTTGAAGAAAAATGAAAAGAAATCAAGAAGAAAAATAATAAAACAACACCTAAGGGCATTTGAGGAAATTAGAAAATAGTTAACAATCATTTTGGGCACATTGGACAAATTGGTCGAAAATTGAGACTATGAGGAGTGACCAGTTGAAATTGAAAGCACGAGAACTAAACTGTCGAGACTCTAAAAGTATAAGGAGTGACCAGTATTTTGTCCTTTTCTTTTTTGTGATTTATTTTTCTTCTTCTTTTTCTTCATTTTTTTTCTTCTAATTTTTAAAGAAAATATTCAATTTTCATCTTTTATTTATTATTGTTGTTATAATTATGGGAAAACAAGAATTTTACGTGTCAAAAAAATGTGAGTAGAGGGTGTACATATGAAACTGCATGTTGAGTACGTCGAGATACCTGACCTTCAAACTTATGATCCGGACCTATGGAATAGTGATTATCACTATCTACATATTTTTGGGTCATTTTCTAAAGACTGGTTAGATGAAAGAGATTCAAATTAAAAATTATTTAGCCATTAATTATCACATTTCCCAGTTTTATCTACCATATTATGTTTCTTCATAAAATGTGCAAACGACCGAATAAGTAAGTCGGCTTTTTCTCTCTCTCTCTCTGCTAGGGTTTTCTTGGTTGAGAAATCGATTAAGCGTACTCTTGAAATGGCGGTGGCGGCTTCCACATTGTCATTGCCGAATGGTGAGGTAGAGCAGTGAGCATGTGATCGAATGAATTAGGAAAAATGATCCCTCCTTTTATTTTAGCGTACGTTTTCTCTCTTTGAAGAAGCCTGTGGTGATTTCCTCGCCTGCGGCGATAGTCACTAGAATTTGTGGTTCGAAAGAGAAGATTTTGATCCGGGAGGAGGAGGAGACAAGGGTCTTTGTTTTCCAGTTCAAGAGCACATAAGAGAAGACTCGAGTACTCGGTGGTACTACATTAGCTCTATGTTGGTGATGGCGGACATACCACGGGCTAGGGTCGTTGGAGATGGTAGTGCTCAAATATTTGGAGCTTTGGGTTCCAGTTTGTAAAGGGTCCAAGGTGTTGAGCAACGATCGCACCTTAATGCGTCTTGACAATGAATTGGGGGTGTTTTGGGGTGTGGAATAGTGATTAGAACGTTCCACATATTTTTTAGTCACTTTTCAAGACAATTTTGATGAAAGAAATTCAAATTAGAAATTATTTAGCCACTAATTATCACATTTCTTAGTTTTATCTACTAGATTATGTTTCTTTATATACTATACACGTGACCAAAAAAGTAAGTCGGCTTCTTCTCAAGAGAAGTCTCTCTGCTAGGGTTTTCCTGGTTGAGAAATCGACTGAGCGTACTCTTGAGATGGCGATGTGATAAGAGCACAAAGTGCTACGTTCTTAGTATGCTTATGCCTACATTTATACTTTGTTTAGCTCTTATTTATTTAAAATCGAGTCATAACATAGAGTAATGAATATTTGGTAGAGCTATTATAGAAATGTGCTAATTATAGGGAAAATTACAGAAATTCAACAAAGTGCTAAATAAGAATAAGAAATCTAGTCTAATAGGAGTCTTAAAATGTATCGTTGATTCTGTAAAGTCTCGACCTCGTCTTTTATAAATTTAACTTCTCTAATTTTATGTAGATGCATTGAAGATTCAGCAATGGAAGGAGTTACAACAATGAGACAAAGGAAAGATGTCAAGATTTGCATAAGAATCCGGACGCGGAATCAGCAAGTTCCTGTGCACATCAGCCAACTTCCAGGACTTCTCCAGAACGAGTCACTAAGAACCAGGATGCGTAAGATATATGCAAAGAAATCTCTATGAGTCTAGTTTCTACAGAATTTAGAATCGTATCAATAACTATTTTATAGAGGAAGTTATGTCTGAATTAGGACACAAATGTCAAATCTGCCGAGAAGGAAGTAAAGTGTTGGACAGGATGACATGCAGCATGCGCAGTAGCTGCTGAGGACCAGATAAACTGACATCTCGTGTCCAGACACATGACATGTTGTATCCGATACATGACCAGGCATATCTAATGATGTATCCCAAGCGTATTTGCCGAGGCTATGCCGATACGTGTCCGATACTAGCACCCATGCTGTCGAGAAATGTCGATGCTGACACTACTGTTGCCGAGCTGCGCAGCAGCCATGCTGCACATGCCAAAGATCCAAAGCACGCCAGCCTGTCGACAGCCCTGCACCTATCCTGTCGAGAAGCTGCCTATGTATTTGATACTGGCAGCAACGCTGCCGAGAGCCTGCAAACCGCTGAGAGAAGCTTTTGAGTGGCTGCAAACGTGCAAGACATGTCCTAAAGTCTACTAGGAAGAAGAAAATGTGTACAAGCGTGTAAAGACTAAGTCAAAGACTGGCAGCCACGAGGAAGAGCAATCCTAGGAGAAGAAGGGAATCCCAAATCAAGGAGGAAAAGCTCTTCGGAAACAACTATGGAAAATTTGGTCGGATGCAACTAGGAAAAGTTTATCAAATCCTTAGAGGAAAAAGAAAAGACAAAATTCAGCAATATATCAAGAGCAAATCGGCAAAGAAGTCGTAGAAGAACAAGAAGAGGAAATCTAAACCAGAACCGTCAAGGAAAAGGTTTTCCTTGCCGATTCACACAAGGTTTCTCTTTCCAATTTCATGTAGCCGCCTTTTCTCCTATAAATAGAGACCGGCACCCCCTCTCAAAACTTGTCACATTCCAAATTAAATTATAAGTGCAAAGCTCTACCAATATTAAGCTAAAAATCCTACATAGAATAGCTAGTCGAAACACATCTCCACCACCACCATCAAAAATACCCTAACCATCACTACCAGAAAAAAGGCTTTTCCCGACGAAATTAAAAAAAACGGCCGACGAATTAAAATTTTCGTCGGTACTTCCAACGAATATCCGACGATTTTATTTTTCGTCGGTGGAAAAACAAAATCGTCGGCCATAGTTTAACCATAGCCGATGATACTGTTTTTTCGTTGGTATAAACAAAAAACGTCGGCTATAATCATATTTCAGTCGACGATTTGGATTTTCGTCGGCCTTTCTCTGAAACATTTTGAAATTTTGACCGACGAAATTGACATTTTCGTCGACTATACGTCTATGTATTTTCAGATCTAGACAGCAGCTGCTCATTTAAAAAAAACGAAAAAAAAAACGGGAGAAAGAGTGAAAAATCTGTAGGTATTGTTGAAATCCGTCCTCTCTTACATTGTGGAGCTATATATAGGTACGTATATGTGTATATATGTTGATTTTGAGTTTTAGTTGAGTTGATTTTGAGTTTTAGTGATTTTGATTTAGTAAGTGATTTTTTGTTTTGTTGTTGTTTTAGTGTTAGAATGTATGTATATATGTTGATTTTGAGTTGTAGTTGAGTTGATTTTAAGTTAGAGTTTTATTATGTGTTTTAATTTGATATTATTTTAATTAGTGTTAAAATATATATATATATATATATATATGTGTGTGTGTGTGTGTGTGTGTGTGTGTGTGTGCGCGCGCATGTGTGTGTGGAGTTTAATTATATATATATATATATATGTTAATTAATGGTTGTTGATAGTGTAATTAACTTAAATAATGGTTGATATATAGTGTAACTTAAATAATGGTTGTTAATGGTATATATATATATATGAGTTGATGTTGATAATAATATATATTGTAATGTAATTAATTATTAAGGATTTATATATATATATATATATATGTATGTGTTAATTAATTTCTTATTAATTAAAGTTATATATATATTATTTTCAAGCTATATATATATGGATCCGGATAAGAGTTGGATTTCGCTTCCAAGGCATGACCGACGATACACTACAGGAGTTGTGAATTTTTTGCAGTTCGTCGAGGAAAATGCAAACGGGAATGAATACAATTATTGCCCGTGCAATAAATGTATGTGAAACATATATTGCGCACGAGTGCGTCACCTACATGAAGCTGTATTTAGGAGCGTTACAGGAAAGCATACCGGAAGATGTACCTTCACAGTTCAATCTTTCCATACTCTCCGACGATGTTGTACTCGGTGGAAAAATGTCAGTTTCCTACAAGTTGAAAGATTATGAGGTAGCCATTGCACATTGGTGGGTACTAATTAACTGTTTAGAAGTTCAGTTTTGGAAGAACATGCATCTAAACTGTGAACAAGTAGGTGGTGATCTCGATTACCACAATCGGACATTCGCAGAGTATTTCGGCCGCTGGGTACGTAACTTTAACATTATTCTATACGTATTTATATATTATTGTGTATAATTATTCATATTTATAGTTGATTCTGATGGTTGCAGATGAACCTTATTAAAAATGATAATCACTCAAATTGGTCGCACGAACTCAGACTTCTAGCGATGAAGCCGGTCTATTCAAAAGTTTATGCGATGTGCAAGGTGAATGGTGTGTTATTTCGATGTGAAGAGAGAGACATCAGACTGAAAACACAAAATTCAGGGGTTATGGCACATGGTGGGGATGATGGAGTTGACTATTACGGTGTTCTCCATTCAGTTGTGGAACTGCATTATGGGGAAGGCATGAAAGTGCACATTTTCAAGTATAGATGGTTTGACACACGGCCGCAGAGCATGAAAACTGATCAATACGGCATAACTTCTGTGAACACTAGTACATCATGGTATGAGGATGACCCGTTCGTTTTAGCCACATGGGTGAAACAAGTGTTTTATCTTGATGATCTCGCCAAGGGTGACCCGTGGAAAGTAGTCAACACTATCCACCATCGCAACATTTACCGGGCGTCTACACTTGGAGTGGCTGAAGAGAACGAGGAAGGTGACACCGCGTATCAAGAGCCCAACTCAAACGGTATTCCTGACTCCTCTTTTATTCGCCTAGACAGGCCGGTGCGAGTTCGACGTGAAGAGCCACTGCTTGTTGATGTTGATCCAAATGAAGAAACTAACGAGGACTATAGTGGTGAGGAAAGACATAGATTACCCCTATCGAGCAATTCAGAAACCGAAGAAGACTCATCCGATGATTCCGATTACAATCCGACAGATTAAGTAATTTAGATGATGTAATCCTTTCATTTGTAATCCACTAATTTCTAATGAACGGGCGTGGGGATGAGCCTCCCAGCTAGGCTGGGTTCCAAACCCCTTAAAAAAAATTTGAAATATGTTGACTGCTAGATTTCTGTTTTCTTGATGTTCAATTTTGGTTATATATGAACAGGAAATAGGAATACGAGAGATGGAAACCTACTGATTTTTTTTACCTTTTTCATATAATAGGCGACGAAAAACACGTTATTTCGTCGGCTATACTCATAATAGCCGACGAAAAATGCATTATTTCGTCGGCCATAACTATATTGAAAAATACATATTTTATTTTAGACAGAAAACGACAAAAGAATAGCCGACGAGTACGAGGTTGTCTCTCGTCGGCTATGATTTAAAACAAAAAAAAAATAAAAAATGACCAGATTCCATTTTCTATCACTAACGATAAACCATTGCTTCTTCCTTCAAACAGAAAAAAGTCGTGAAATAAGATATGACCAAAATGATAAAATACGTTTATGGTTGAAAAATGACAAGATTCCGATAAAATCTGAGTGTCGAAAGATGCGGTCAAAGGTTTTATTCTTTCGTTTCCCTAATGGTAGCGTTACCTTCGGTAAATATTTTGAGGAAATTTTTTATACGATTAGTTGCATCTCATCGATTTGAAACTATTATCTGTTGAAGGTCAGGCCATAAAACGTCATTTAGACAGTCCAATTACCATTTCTAAGCGTTTAGAGGTTTGACTTACCCGGTTGACCGTTCCGATCGAGCCTTTAACGTTGTCAGCTGAAGTTGGATTTTTTTCCATACATGTATTTAATCTTAACGGTGATATCTGACGGTTGGAATAGATTTTCTAAACTTTTAGATTCAAAATCAGAACATATGCACTAATGTTCCTTAACTTGTTTACTAAATGTTTAAGTGAATGTATAGTTTCAAATAGTTACTATACGTAGACTCTTCAAATGTAAAATGTTGTGAGATAATATATGACCGAAACAATGAATTACGTCTACGGTTGAAAAATGACAAGGTTCTGATAAAATCTGTGTACCGAATGTTGCGGTTAACTGTTTTTTACTTTCGTTTTCCTATGGGTAGCCTGACGTTTGTTAAATCAATTTTGTAAAATTTTTATATGATTAGTTGCGTCTCATTGATTTGAAACTATTATCTGTTGAAGGTGAGGCCAGAAACCGTCGTTTAACTAGACTAATTTCCGTTTTTAAGCGTTTAGAGGTTTGACTTACTGGTTTGACCTATAGTTTAGCCGACGAAAATTATATTTCGTCGGCTAAACTCTTGCGATCCGCGCCTTTTTATTGTCCGCCGTTGGATGGCTCAGATCCGACGGCTGTTGATCTTCCAAAGTATAGCCGACGACATTCAAAGAATAGCCGACGAAATATTTTAAATCGTCGGCTATTCTCTCTGCTATAAAAGCTGAAAGTCGCTTTCAGCCCGACTTTTTCTCTCCTCCTCCGGAAAAACATCTCCAATCTTTCGAATTTCATCGACTTCCTCCTCCTTCTCCGATCTGCAGCGTCCTCCTCCTCCTCCTCCTCAAATCGGCGCCGGCGTCCTCCTCCTCCTCCTTCGCCTCCTCCTCCGGCCTCCTCCTCCTCCTTCCCCTCCTCCTCCTCCTCCTTCTCCTCCTCCGCTAGGTAATTTTTTTTTTTTACAATTTATTTTAATTGTATAATTTAGGTATATAATTTAGATATTTAAGTGTGTGTTAAATTGTTATATATATTGGTTATATATATAAATTGTTAGATTAATTATATATATAAATTTGTAGATTAATTATATAAATTGTTATATATTTGTTAATATATACACATATTTGTATATATATATATATATATGTTAATGTATATTTTAATTGTTATATATAAATTGTTAAATTAATTATATATATAAATTGGTAGCATAATTATCTAAATGGTTATATTTATTTTAATATATAAATAGTTATTTGTATGTATATATATGTTAGTGATGAAATATAGTTATATTTGTATATAAATGGTTATATTTATGTTAATGGTTAGTATTATTTAATATTAGTTAAATTATAAATATTAATTTGTTAGTGTGTTTTAAAATATGTTAGTATTATTGGTTATTATATTAATTAGAATTTGTTATTTAATGTAATATAATTTAATATTAATTAATGTATTAATTTATTTGTTTCCAGATGGCCGATGCATTTAGACAGCTATTCGGAGGCCGTCGTTCCAGATCTAGGGGTTCTGGAAGTTCTGGCGGATCCGGATACTCCGAGAGGACCCCTAGCCAGCCTGATAGGACCACCAGTTAGCCTCAGAGGATCGATTCATCCCAGCCGTGGAGGAGTGTGAGCAACCGGCACCAGACCCTTTTATCGGCGGGGCGGCCGTTGAGCAGTTCATATCCCCCTCTCCTGCCAGATCCTCCGAGATGTAGTACGCAGCTATTTCAGGACGACATAGCTCCAGACGTTCATCAGGTCCGTATGCCTGAGGTTCATCGGGAGCCGATGACGAGTCCTGCGCCGTCTGCTGCTGACTCTACTGAGGGGCCTACTCTCCCTAATCAGCTATACCTGCCATACAACATTCCTGCCATACCCGAGGTCGACGAGCGTGGTGTGCCCATATGGCCTGCTAGGCCACAGTACGTGAGTGTTGCGGAGGCATACCATTATGAGCCATTTGAGAGACCTGAGCTCCTGATTTTGGCGAGATTAAAAGGAAAGTCGACAGAAGGGTCATCGAGTTCATGTAACATTTGATTTTATTAATTAAATATTTTATTAAAATTAACGAACTAATATTTAATTTTATTAACCAATCATCGTTTATGTGATAGAGACCGCCGCTAGCAGTTCAAGCAGGAATACGAGAGGTGTCATATGTTTTGATACGCTCAGGAAAAGTGTTGAGACCAGCGGGAGGATCCAGGTCAACGAACCTCCTAATCAGGATGTTCAGGGGAAAAAACGCCGCGATTACGCGGGTTGCGTGGGAGCACTAATTAGGGATAGAGTCCCTATGTTGTCGACACTGTGGGCTGATGTGCCGGAAGAGATCAAGAGGGAGGTCAACAACGCGGCGTCGGTGAGTAATTTAAAAAACTTAATTTCTTTATCGTAATATTTAATAATTTTTGGTATTGTTATAATTTTAAAACTAATCAAATATTATCTTTCAGGCATACTTCGAGATTGCCGAACACAAGCAGGCTTGGGCGTACGCGATGCAGAACTCGAGGTACGTTGGGAATTCCTCATCTTATAATTTGAAATATTTTATGATATTAATAATATTTCTAATGCACTTTTGTTTTTTCCGTAGGTTCAAAGAGTGGAAGAACGAGCTCCGTACCCACTTTACCGAATACGACAAATATGGTCGTATGGGTACTCCAAGAGAGTTCATGTTCAGGGAGTACGAGTGGCGTTGGTTGAAGACAGTAGACTTCAACAACCCAGTTATGCAGGTAAATACTAAACTTAACTATAAATGTTTATTTTGTTAATATTTTAATTATTAGTTTAATTATTTTATAATTATTACACTAATATTTTTTGATGCATTTTTCTAATATTTTATTATTTGTTTGAAGGAACGGTCTCGGCAGAACTCTGCGAACCGCCGCCGTAACACAACCCCCCATCATGGTGGTTCTAGGCCATTTTCACAATATCAGGAGGAGGCGCTTAGAGATCATCCTTTAAGCAACCCGTACGTAGAGACGTTCAAGAAAGCTTATCCATTAGCGACAGAAGAGCTTGTAAGTCGTTGATTACGATTTTAAAATTTTAATTATTAATTTTACTTAATTATATATTTATTAGAATATTAATTATTTTTTTTTTCCCGTTCAATTAGGAGAGGGTGAACCGGGCCGAAGAAGAAGTGTTGCAGGCAGTAGTTCGGGAGACACAACCGAACATTTCAGAGGAAGATCTGCAAGAAGCCCTGAGGCAGGTCGACCGATCGAATGTCCAAACTGCAGCGAGGATATTCGAGGCAGCCTTCCCAAAACGGTCAAACGACTACTACTGCCGGGGTTTGGGAAGTTCTGGAATAGGGGTCCTGAAGACCACTAAGGGAGCTCAAAAGAGGGGAGACGGGGACACCCAACAGATGAAGGAGAAATGCAGAGATTGGCAGAAGAAAATGCAAGATTGGCAGCCCAGTTCCAGAGATCACAGGAGCAACAACGCAGAACACAGCAGTATCAGATTGAAATGGAGCGTTGGCATGCTGAATGCGAGAGAATTCGGCGACAGAACTACGCCGGCCAACAAAACTGGTGGTATGCTATGTTCGCGGCACAACAACAAGGCCTTGAACCCCCGCCCCCGTTTGAGCCGTTAGATGAACCTCGAATGCCGAGAGCTCCCAAGTTCATTCAGTAGGATGACGAGCATGATGGACAGCAGGATGGTGGCCAGGATGGAACAAATTAAATAATTAATGAAAAACGTGTTTCTTGTTGGATTGTCATTGTGAATTGCAGGTTGCTTGGAATGGTAATTTAGAAATTAATTTAATTTTTTTTTCCCCAAAATGTAAGAACAGCCGACGATATTGACATTATTTCGTCGGCTATCACTGCTATAGCCGACGATTTTTACCAAATTTCGTCGGCTATAACTGTTATAACCGACGAAAATGACATTATTTCGTCGGTGGTCTATGTTAAATAGTGACGGTTTCGTCGGCTATAACTAATTAATACCTCTTAAAATATTAATATATTCCGACTAAATCTGCATGTCGACTATATTTCAGAACAAATAACCGACGAAACAGAAGAGATCGTCGGCTATATTTTACGATATCGTCGGCCATATGTGAAAATATCCGACGAATTTCGTCGGGCATTATGTCAAGGTTTGGTCGACGAAATGTATTTTCGTCGGTGATAACTTTGGAATGGCCGACAATTTCGTTATTGTCGTCGGGTATATTTTTACCGACGCCGTTTTATCGACGAATAATAGCCGATGAAATTTTCGTCGATAGAAGGAATACCCGACGAAAATTTTGAATAGTAGACGAAATTTTTTTCGTCGGCTATTCTGTCCGATCTGGTAGTGCATACCTAAGCCATCTCCGCTGGATCAACACAAGTTTGAAGTATCAAAAGGTGTCTACAAAGTGTGATCCACTCCCTACTTTCGGTTTAGTAATTTATTTCATGTAGCTATGTGTAGTTTTGTGTATGAAACTCATGTGTATGTTTGATTTTTGTGTTTTCGTGTCTTTGTGAAAAACGGATTTGAGTTTGGTCTTGTAAATATGCATGCTACAAACGTATTTAGGTTTTATATAAAGTTCTTAAAGAATAGAATACGGATTGCATGTTAACTTATAAAGAAAATATGTAACAAGATAGTAACTAGGTAATTGGCAAGCATGTTAATTTGGTTTTAAATTTGTCTTGGTTTGTTCTTTGAATCCGTGTTCCTCAAAGGTTGCTGCTTAGCACAATTGCAATGTGTTTTGAGTATCGATTTTGTATTTGCCAAAATAAACTTAGGTTAATTCGAATGTGTCATTATTTTAGTTTGAGTTATTTTAAGGGTTAGAGTGGTTAAAAAGAACTTACTTGGTAATAAGAAGAGTGGCGCCTTGCTTGTGAACTTGTCTCCGACTAAAAAGACTTTGTACTTAATTACTTGTTATGTTTGATTTCATCTATAGGAGTTCTCAAATATGGCTAGTATAATTTTAGGGTTAATCTATAGGATAATCTCAAAGTACTTGTGGAGTCTTAATCGGTTAGTAAACATATAGGGAGCTAATTAGGTTGGAACTAAGTCAAGTTTAGAATACTTTAATGTTTGTTTGTCGTTAGTCTTATTGCTTGATTGTTGTGTATTTTGATTGCTTTTGTGCTATGTGCTTTGTGAATGAGTGTCGACCAAACTTGTATACAGTAGTTTAGGATTTATTTTCTTGTCTTTTATTTTCATGCCGTAAGTTATAGATCAAAAATCCAAAACCCCTTTTGAAACCGTGTGTAAATATGTCTATAAACTTATGTGACATTGTTTGTACATATGTTTTATTTATCTAACATTCTTATATTTCAGGTACCTTTAATCTCCGACTAGAACGATCCTTATTTGCTTATACTATTAATGATCTTTTGTAGGGTTTATCATTACATGCGTGCTTAGGCACTCGTCACGTTGATGGCTTAAGATTGTCACCGCCGGATGGTGAGGCAGAGTAGTGAGGAGGCTCAGGGGTGATCGAGTGAACCATGATCCCTCCTTTTACTTGAGCGGACGTTTTCTCTATCTGAAGAAGCCTGTGGTGATTCCTTTGCTTACGGCGGCAATCTTCAGAACTTAGGGTTCGAAGGAGAAGATTTTGATCCGGGTGGAGGAGATAGGAGTCTTTGTTTTCTAGTTCAAGGGCAAGGAAGAGAATACTCAAGTACTCGGTGGTGGAATGTGGTACTTTAGTGGCTCAATGTTGGTGATGGCGGAGTAACACGAGCTAGGGCCGTTGGAGACAATAGTGCTCAAACATTTGAAGCTTTGGGTTCCAGTTTTTGAAGTGTCTAAGGTGTTGCACAATGATCACACCTTAATGCGTCTTGAGAATGAATTGGGGGTTTTATTGGGTGTGGAAAAGGAACTGACTTACGATGTAAGTCAGAGAATTTTCGCTCTACGGTGGTTTGATTTTTCGCTGGAGTTTTGAGTGCTTCTTGAAACCTGATATGAAAGTTGTCACGATATTTGCTTAGGGTGTGGATTGTTTGGTCAAGGAGGAGGTGGTTGTGATAAGGGGTTGGTTGCGTTTTCAAGGGTCGGTCTGGCACAGGCGCTGCCGCGCTTTTGATCTTCATCGTGGGGAACTTGTGGAAGTGTGGTAAAGGGTCTGAAGAGAAAATAGCGCATACTAAGGAGCAGAAATAAGATGTCATATCTCGGGACGGAAGTCTGTAGTACCTCCATTGCGCATTCCTGTGGAAAGTGGTGCTAACTTGATGGCTAGCCCTGATGCCAAGAGCAAGGGCGCGACATAGATTTCAGGCAATTTGTCTTAGTAATAGATTGGACATTTGTTATTTGATTTTTGGGAAAATGTCTATTTGGTGCTAATTTGACCCCCTAACTGCCCATTCAAATGACAAACTTATTTTTTTCCCCTATTCAACATAAGGTAACAACTCTATTGCCCATTTGAACAAATCTTTTTCAATTCTAGTACAAATTTAATTTTTTTTCTTCCTTTTTTGTCCTTTTGTCTTATCTAACATATTTTTGAATTATAATGTGTTGAGAAAGTGGAAGATAAAAAAACAAACTTTGCCGAAATATCACCCAACTCCTCCGGCCTCCCATGGCCGGTCGCCGGAGCCTGGTCGCCGGATTCCGGGCACCAATTTTTTTTTTCGCCGGATTTTTTTTTTCGCCAGATTTTTAATTTTTTTTTTTTTTTTTTTTATAATCAGGTTATTGACGATGGTTACTAACCCTCAGTAAATAATTTACAGATTACAGTAAATAATCGATTATTGACCCCCGGTAATCGATTACTGGGAGTCAGTAATCGGTCAGTAATCAGGTTACTGACCCCCAGTAATCAATTACTGACCCCCAGTAATCAATTACTGACTCCCAGTAATCAGGTTACAGATTCCATATTTTCCAGTAACCATGTTACTGACCCCCAATAATCGATTACTGACCCCCAGTAATCCATAACCAGAGTTCATGAAGTTGTAAAACTTTGATCACAAAACATCCACACTATACTGGTACTAAGATTTCATTGATAACTTGACAATAACATAAAGAACTTGCACATACAATACAATGAAACTCTACAGATTTCATGAAGTAATCAGGTTACTGACCCCTAGTAATCGATTACTGACCCCCGGTAATCGATTACTGACCCCCGGTAATCGATTACTGACCCCCGGTAATCGATTACTGACCCCCGGTAATCGATTACTGACCCCCAGTAATCGATTACTGAGGGTCAGTAATCGATTACTGACCCTAACCAAGAGAAAAAAAAAAAAAAAAAAAAAAAAAAAAAAAAAAAAACCCTAGTTTTTTTTCTTTCCTTCGCCGTTGCCGCTAGCCTCGCTCCTTCATTGCTTTGCTGCCATATAGTGATGGAGACCATTTTCTAGGGTTAGGGTTTTATCTCCCCTTCTCCTCTTCTTCTTCTTCTTCTTCTTCTTCTTCTTCTTCTTCTTCTTCATCTCCATCAATCTCAGCCCCACATCTTCACTCCACACCCAAATCCCAAACCTCGATCAGCTCTACTCTCATCACTGCAACGAAAAGCAACACCACCCTCCTCCTCCTATAACCAGAAAAAGCCTATAAGAACACATCTCCCTCCCACAATACAACATATCTGAAGCCTCTGGACCCGGATCGCCGCCCCTCGACCTCGACCTCGACCTCGACGAAGAAGCCCATCGTCTGAAGCTCGCTGCAGTCCAGATATGGACACCCTTCGCTGCTCTTCCCCAATCCGACGGAGGAGGAACATGAGGCAGATCAGCCTCGTCTGAGGAAGTGGGCGGCGGTGGAGGCCGAGTTGGTGGAGCAAATGAAGGCATAGGTTGTGGTTTCCGGTGGTGAGGTGGTGGTACAGGAGAGGAGGAGGAGGGTGAAGTGAAACCCTAATTAGAGAGAGAGAGATTTATATATGGTTTTAGTATAGGGTAATTAGGTATTTTTATCAAGATTCATTGGAATGGGTAGGTAACATTGAAATGGGCAAGTTTTTCAAATTTTTTGTGCAAATGGTCTTTTTCCCTTGATTTTTCATATTACTTGACTTTACACCAATTCAAGTCTCTAATTACATTACCAGGAGTTTAAATAGCGAACTTTTTAGTTCTATTGCTGCAGGCTCATTTTATGAGCCAATTTGTGATTAGTGGAGGTTGGTTATGATGTTTTTTAGTGTCTGCTGAACAGACTAACGATCTGATGCAAAATGTTTTCTGGCTGTTGTATATTTAATAGTTGATTAAAAAGAAGAAAATTGAAAATATGACCAAATGATATCCAACTTGGCTTATTTTATGCAAGGATGATAGAAATAATGGTTCAAGTTATTAAGTTATGTTGTCAACTGGTTCATTGTTTACATTAAGCACAAATGATAGTAGTATCTATCTTTAAAACTAAATTATATAAAGTTACACACACGTATAAATCTCACAATTTCTACCTTCCTTCTTATGGATTATCTATGAGCATGTTTTAGCCACTTATCTGTCAGCTAAAATTTATAAATTGTATACAGTGAGACACCGGTTAGATTTTCAAACAAAATTGTGACTTGAAAAACTGGAATAGATGGAGTAACTAAAAAACAGACAAATGGAAATTTGATGGGAAAGAAAGTTCCAAAAGCAACAAAATCTTTAGACAAAAGAATTCTGCCTTTATCTTTGTTTGGTTTTCTCTTTTACTCCAATGAGGCGTTGGAATGGGAAAAAGCGTAGCTGCTATTGTTTTTGAAAGAGAAGAAGAAGAGGACAATCTTAGGGTACACAAAACCTCTAAAAGCCAATTTGTATTATCCAATATCTAGTGAAGATACCATTATCAATCAAAAATTACGAATCTATTTTATCGACTTTCTTTGTCTACATTGTTCCATCGATTATACTATTATAGGTTGTTCACTTTAGAGACCTGATGCAGTTAGAGAGAATGTTCGAATTACAAAATAAGATTAAATTGATTAAATTAGTATTTTTTTTTAGTAACATACTAGCCGTGGCTTTTAGAGTTTCACCTGCATTTAAAAAAAAAATTGTAATTATCATTACAAGAAAAAAAACAATTTTGGGTTTGATTCTTTTCCTACCCTTTAATTTTCCAACGATAAATTCAAAGGGAGATATATGACATAGTGCGCCTTAAATGAAACATGGCCAACGATAAGACAAGACAATTTGAAATGTTGTGAGCATCTTGTTATTATTGATAGATGATTCAAAAATTAGAAAGCAGGGCAAAGAAATAAGAAAGATGTCACACCATATATGGCAAAAATGTAAAATGCATGTGAGAAGCAACCCATTGGCTCTTGTTTGAGGGCATACTTAATTAGCTTAATTTGTTGCTCGTTTAACTCTAATGGAGCAAAATAAAAAAGCAACAATCTTGTTTATGTTTCTTAAGTCTACATTAAAGATTGTGACGAGTCGCCTAAGCGAGCATCAAACAATAATAACCCTACAATCGTTAGTAGTATAGAATAAGTAGGGATCGTTCTAGCCGGGGATTAAGGGTACCTGAAACATGAGAATGTTAACACAAATATTCACAAATACATATGCACACAATTGTCACACTTATATACATATATACATATTCACATGAAATCAAGGGGGATTGAGATAGGATCGGTAGCACTAGGCTGCCCTAGACGACACACGGCAACAAAACAGAAAATAAATCCTAGGTCTAATATTTACAAGTGATCATCATCTCTCACAAAACATTTAGCACCAAGACTCTTTAACATATAAACTCACATGAAAGAAAGTAAGGAACAAGTATCAACATGCTTAAAATTCAAATTCGTTTCGACCGTAACTAGAGCTCTCGCTCTGTACCTAGTTACTAGACTTCCTTAAGTTCTTTTAGGACAAACTTTCGCTCTAGCCCTAAATATTTTTATGCTAATCCGGTTAAGACTTAACATATATCGCACAAGAGTCTTAAATCGAAAACATGTAAACAAGTAAGGTTGTCAATCATCTTATTTAGCATGCAAGTTCTAAGATTAATAGCCCTTAGTGAATAACACAAATCATAGAGTCCTCTCGGTCCATCTAGTTTGTAATTACCCTAGCAAATTAAACCTAATACCGAGATTATGTTCAAAGACAACACCAAGTATCGATTTTCATGCCCTCACCTTAGATTACTAACCAATTTAAATCCTAAACATGCTTCTAATACCACTGTCCTAATTATCTAACACATGAATTTACAAGTTACATATTACAAATTAGCATGCAAAATTCATTGTTCTTGTCGAAACCTAAACATAAATCTAAGCATCGATTCAAACAAGTCTTTAACATACAATTTATAAAACCAAAATCGATTCATACATAGACATATAAACCAACACCAAACATACATGAATGTTTCATAGACAAAACTAAACATAACTAAACAAAAATTACTAAACCGAAAGAGGGGAGTGGATCACACTTTGAGACACCTTGAGAGCTTCACGTCGTGTGGATCCGGCGAAGTATGGAGGCTGGGGTGAGGCTGCACGGCAGTAGGTTGTGTCGGCAGTAGGTTATGGAGGAGAAAATCCAAGGTTCGGCAAAGCAGAAACTTGGTTGAGGTGAGGTGAAGGTGGTTTTTGGTTTAGGTTTTTGTCTAGGATCTTTGGGGAATTTTGGTAGAGTTTAGGCCTTGTGTTTATGCTTGAGATGAGATGATTTTTCTGTAGGAAAACATGGCTATATATAGAGGCAAATTCGGCAGAAACCCTAGGTAGAAAACCTAGTCCAAATCGGTTAAGGCAATCCCTGTGCAACAAGGTTTTGGTTCCTTCCTTTCTTGATTCTTCTAGGAGACTTCTTTTTCTGATTTTTCTTCAAGGAATGGGCTGCAATGCTTCATGAACTTCTTGTGTAGGCTTGACAACTCAATTTGGTGAGCTTGGTCCATGGACAAATGCCCCAAACCCGCAAGAACACAAGACCGGCAGCAACTCGGCTGGAATGACCTTGCTCCAGTAAATCCGACATATCTTCCTTCTCGGAGATCCAATTGATGCGATTCCAAGTCTCAGATAAACTAGACACATATAGCCATCTCCCCATAAAATATCTCGATCAAATTCCTTGTGAATCGTCAGGAATGATTTTTCGAAGTTGGATCAAAGTCCCAGGAAAATCCTGGAAGCCCCTGGATTGGTTTGCTCGGACTGCCGTTTTGCAGCCATCTTTTGGGTGACTTCCCGAACTCCGATTGATCTGAAATTTTAACACAACATTCCTCAAAATATGAATATTAAGCACACCAAATTTCATAGAATTCGGACAAGGATAGATCATATTTGTACTCGTCACAAAATCGCGAAAAAGACATATTTTGCACTATTTTCCAGATTTCTCATACTTAGTCATTTTTCGGACAATTAAGCACATTTCACCAAACCCTACCAAATTAACACTAAACTATATTATGACTCAATCTTAGACAAATAAGGGTTAAACAAAGCATAAACGAGGGTATAAGCATATAATAACGTCGCACATTGTGCTCCTATCAACTACCCCACACTTATCCTTTGCTAGTCCCTTAGCAAACTAAATTAAACTAGACTCTCAACTACTATTACCCCTAACAATTTGTCTCAGGCTCGTATGTACACATAGCTTTCAAGTTAATGCATGAGAATGCTAAGCACGAAAATTCCAAGCTTCATGAACATGCGACATCAATATGAACATATAAGAGCAAAAGGTAGCATGTAAACATGTCAAAGCTAATCCAATCCTCCTCACTAGGCATACTCTCTTCTTTTCTCTCGAAGCATGGTAATTCACTCATAAGTATATGCAAGCGAAAGATAATGAATTACAAAGAGTGACTTGCATATATCAAAGAAACGAAAGCACTTTGTGAATTTTGATGGAAAAACCTCATATGATAACTATATGCACCAATGAACCAAAACCATATGCTTACTCTTGAGATAATCTCCACAATCAACTTTAACCATCTTAAGAATCATGAAAAAGATCAATCAAAAGGGTTGTAATGGGGCTAGGCTAAGAGGTATTCGATATTTGGATAAGGAGGCTCAAAGACGTCACCATGGCCTTGGCAAAGCTCAAATCTCCTTATGTCTTCTCGCCGAAAGGGTCAAATTTCATCTTGTTGGACCCATACTTCATTCTTTTATTCCCATAACATTACAACAATACTTAAGACAATAGCCATGCACAAAATTTTTCTTTTCTATGCCGTGCCTTACACTTTTTTTTCTTTTTCTTGCTCTCGGTATTTTTCTCTCTTTTTCTTTTGGTCCGAGCATATATATTTTTTTTTTCTTTTTCAATTTTCTAAGGCACCGCATACATACTTCTCATATAGATTCATGGCTAAGTCTACCCCACACTTGTTTTTCTTCATCACACACGCGAAAACGCTTTCAAAAATTCAAGCTTTGCCAATACTTTGATCAAGGGTAAAGACACAACTATACTAAGCTCATGGAAAGTGTTTAAGGGTGATGAAAGAAAAGGCTCAAAGTAGGCTCAAAGGGATTTACTAAGGTGTCCCACGACGGGCTCCAATAGGGCTCATGCTTTATTTGGCTTTGGTGGTAAACCTAAAAGATCTTTATTCAATCATATTCAAAATCAAGGTAGTTTATGATTAAAAATGTTTTGAAAATCAACAAGAGTAAGTTCTAGCATACTAGAGTTCATTAAAAAGCTATGGCACATAGTCATCGAATATTTAAAGATTTATGAGGTTTCATGCTTCCTACGAATCTATTGAATTTTATCTTTTTATCGCTCAAGAAGAAAGCAAATTGGCTCTAAAGCTCACATAGGTTATTATGGAAACAAACTAGCTAAAACATGCATGCTTCGTTAATCAACAAGTCCTACATGCTCCTACCAATGCACATAAACCATGAAACTCACAATTTTAATTGTATGCACAACTATCATCTATGTATGCAAAGAGGAGAAAAACATCATTGACATATTAGGGGCATCCTAAGACTCGAAACAAACAAATTTAAACACTCTATTTTTGTGGAACAATTTTCTGAATTTTTCTTTTCTAAACTAAGCACACGAAAACATAAACGGAATACGTTATCCCACCCCACACTTAGAAAATTACATTGTCCTCAATGTAAGCACAAATTTATATCAACGAATTTCCTAAGCATGCAATAGTCTAACATATACCAACATATCATCACAAATCAAAGAAAAAGAGAAGGGTTAAGAAATTTCAAACTCTCGGTGATGGCTCCTTCACTTTTCTTTGATCGACTTGGGTTGCCTCCCAAGTAGCGCTTTGTGTTTATAGTCCATAGCCTAGACTTTTCACCGTGTGTGTTGTGTATTCATTGTGCCATGTGCTCGGTTTGTGGTGTGGCAGCCTCCTTTCTCTCGGCAGTGGGCTGCTTGGCAGCAGCGTAAGCATGCAGGGGCAGCAGCGTAGGTGGGCTGCGTGGCTGCAGCAGTGTAATGTGCAGGGGCAGCATGCAGCGAAAGGGCAGCAGCATCGCGTTAGGCAGTGTCTTGGCAGGGTCTTCTCGGCAGCAGCAGGGCTGGCTGCAGGGGTAGCAGCATCGGCAGGCTGCACTGCTGCATTGGCAGCTTTGTTGTCATGGCGCGCATGCTGCGCATGTATCTCGCTGCTCTCAGTAGCAGCATTGTTAGCATACAAGGGCAGGGGCAGCAATGGCGTGCAGGGCAGCAGCAGGTTCCTCCCGGCAGTTCCACACAAGTAGGTGCAGTGGCAGGTTCGTCCCGGCAGTTCCACACAGCAGGCTGCCTGTTGGCAGCAGCGTAGGTAGGCTGCTCTAGGCAGACCACCACAGCGGGACCTCGGCAGAACAAGTTGCTCTCGTCAGGGTCGTTCAGCAGGTTTCTCGGCAAGGACGCTCGACAGGTGCTCAGCAGTGCGCAGGGCAGCAGCAGGGTAGGCTGCAGACAGCTTGGCAGCAGCTTTGGCAGATGGTACACTTCCCCTTTAGGCTCAAATTTGGGTGTGCTCCACTATCCTAATGCAAACGTGTTCTGAATAAATGTTGTAGGGGACACACAGAGCTTTCCAACGGTATAAAATTTGCCTCAATCGGACCAGCAGAAGTACTCTTTGTTTGGCTTTTTTATCGGACCTATTGTGCTGCCCAGTTCTCTGTTCTGCCAGACTGACCTTGGTGCACTCAAATTGAAACTGGGAACGGCTCGAGATTCCAAATTCACTTCTGTAAAATCCTACAGAAAGTAGACTCAGAGACCTTTCCAACGGTGTATGGCTCACTTTCCCACGTTTTTTGAGCTGAAAACGGCAGCCTTCCAAAGTCGGCGGACTGCACTGCCCGATTTCTGTTTTAGGCAGAAGTCTGGAATTTCCTGCACTTTTCTTTTAAGTTCGACTGCACAGACACAAAACACATCAAAGCGAACAAAACACAAAGATAAATGCAAGAATATACAAAGCTATACTTCAACAAATTTTTCAAGGCATTACACGAAATTTTCAAGAATTTTTTTCAAACTATACACGACATCAAAGATTCAAGGTACGTGGAGCAGAGGAGCAAATTGTGCAATGGACTTGTGCAGCCCATGGTAAGGTCATGCTTTATCCGATATACCTCAAAACTTTAAAGACTCAAAAAGATTTTCAAAAATTTTACAAAGCTAACATTCAAACAAATCAAGATTTTATAATCCCCGGCAACGGCGCCAAAAATTAACGAGTCGCCTAAGCGAGCATCAAGCAATAATAACCCTACAATCGTTAGTAGTATAGAATAAGTAGGGATCGTTCTAGCCGGGGATTAAGGGTACCTGAAACATGAGAATGTTAACACAAATATTCACAAATACATATGCACACAATTGTCACACTTATATACATATATACATATTCACATGAAATCAAGGGGGATTGAGATAGGATCGGTAGCACTAGGCTGCCCTAGACGACACACGGCAACAAAACAGAAAATAAATCCTAGGTCTAATATTTACAAGTGATCATCATCTCTCACAAAACATTTAGCACCAAGACTCTTTAACATATAAACTCACATGAAAGAAAGTAAGGAACAAGTATCAACATGCTTAAAATTCAAATTCGTTTCGACCGTAACTAGAGCTCTCGCTCTGTACCTAGTTACTAGACTTCCTTAAGTTCTTTTAGGACAAACTTTCGCTCTAGCCCTAAATATTTTTATGCTAATCCGGTTAAGACTTAACATATATCGCACAAGAGTCTTAAATCGAAAACATGTAAACAAGTAAGGTTGTCAATCATCTTATTTAGCATGCAAGTTCTAAGATTAATAGCCCTTAGTGAATAACACAAATCATAGAGTCCTCTCGGTCCATCTAGTTTGTAATTACCCTAGCAAATTAAACCTAATACCGAGATTATGTTCAAAGACAACACCAAGTATCGATTTTCATGCCCTCACCTTAGATTACTAACCAATTTAAATCCTAAACATGCTTCTAATACCACTGTCCTAATTATCTAACACATGAATTTACAAGTTACATATTACAAATTAGCATGCAAAATTCATTGTTCTTGTCGAAACCTAAACATAAATCTAAGCATCGATTCAAACAAGTCTTTAACATACAATTTATAAAACCAAAATCGATTCATACATAGACATATAAACCAACACCAAACATACATGAATGTTTCATAGACAAAACTAAACATAACTAAACAAAAATTACTAAACCGAAAGAGGGGAGTGGATCACACTTTGAGACACCTTGAGAGCTTCACGTCGTGTGGATCCGGCGAAGTATGGAGGCTGGGGTGAGGCTGCACGGCAGTAGGTTGTGTCGGCAGTAGGTTATGGAGGAGAAAATCCAAGGTTCGGCAAAGCAGAAACTTGGTTGAGGTGAGGTGAAGGTGGTTTTTGGTTTAGGTTTTTGTCTAGGATCTTTGGGGAATTTTGGTAGAGTTTAGGCCTTGTGTTTATGCTTGAGATGAGATGATTTTTCTGTAGGAAAACATGGCTATATATAGAGGCAAATTCGGCAGAAACCCTAGGTAGAAAACCTAGTCCAAATCGGTTAAGGCAATCCCTGTGCAACAAGGTTTTGGTTCCTTCCTTTCTTGATTCTTCTAGGAGACTTCTTTTTCTGATTTTTCTTCAAGGAATGGGCTGCAATGCTTCATGAACTTCTTGTGTAGGCTTGACAACTCAATTTGGTGAGCTTGGTCCATGGAAAAATGCCCCAAACCCGCAAGAACACAAGACCGGCAGCAACTCGGCTGGAATGACCTTGCTCCAGTAAATCCGACATATCTTCCTTCTCGGAGATCCAATTGATGCGATTCCAAGTCTCAGATAAACTAGACACATATAGCCATCTCCCCATAAAATATCTCGATCAAATTCCTTGTGAATCGTCAGGAATGATTTTTCGAAGTTGGATCAAAGTCCCAGGAAAATCCTGGAAGCCCCTGGATTGGTTTGCTCGGACTGCCGTTTTGCAGCCATCTTTTGGGTGACTTCCCGAACTCCGATTGATCTGAAATTTTAACACAACATTCCTCAAAATATGAATATTAAGCACACCAAATTTCATAGAATTCGGACAAAGATAGATCATATTTGTACTCGTCACAAAATCGCGAAAAAGACATATTTTGCACTATTTTCCAGATTTCTCATACTTAGTCATTTTTCGGACAATTAAGCACATTTCACCAAACCCTACCAAATTAACACTAAACTATATTATGACTCAATCTTAGACAAATAAGGGTTAAACAAAGCATAAACGAGGGTATAAACATATAATAACGTCGCACATTGTGCTCCTATCAGATTGAAACCCTGCCATTGGATTTGATAAAGCCTATCTATTTTGACAATGAAATGTTGCTCATTTGTTTTTATTAATCGAAGAATCCAACTCAACAAGATGAAAAATGATGGTAGGAGAAGTATACGCGATCTGTTTGAGTCCATAAGTACCACAGTAATAAACTATCTCCCTATGATATTTATTTTATTTTTGAATCAAACCCAAAACGGTCCACAATATCATTCATTTCAAGCGAGAGAAGTCATTACATACTATTATGCTGCCATGTAGACATACAAGAATATATATGTGTTAGTATTACAGTTGTACATAGAGCTATATTACTCATTAAACATTAAGTACGTATAAAAACACAGTGCAAAGTTCGTATTCAACCAAGTTGGAAAAAGAACCTGATTACCCGAAGTTGGGAGACATCATGCCTGAAAAAATTGCCTTACCACGACCACCGTCTAGTTGGATCGATCTCGGATCTCGTCACACAACCAGTAATCGTTGGTGTTCGAAAACTCTACCTCCCACTGAGAAGCTCCGAATCGATTGACAAAGAACCACCACAATCACCTACATGTGATCTTCTCATTAGCCAAAGTAATGGAGTACCGACTATAAGTGAAGCATGCATGATGGCAAATCGTCAAATCCAGCGCTACAATCGGCTATCGTAGAACGCAGTATATAATAATTACTGAGAATTGAATTAACGTCAAAATATTTTTAAATTTATTATTGTCTTGAAAATTTGAATCAGTCTGCTCAATAATTATTTTATTAATGCACCGAATCATGTAACCATATTTCCAAGTATTTTATTTTCCTAAGTGTGGAAGGATGTAAACTGCTAGAAATATTTGTTGCTACTTGTTTTTTTATGGACATGAGAGATATTGATTATATAGCAGGTAGGAATGTCACCACCAGAGTTGTTGTTGAGAGTTAATAAAACCAGAGAATCCCTACACAAGTAGTCAACAAAACAAGCACAATTTAATAAAACCAAAAGGGATATGCACTTAATGACAACTGTACTGCATGTGAGAGCAGGATCAATATGGACCCTCACTTGAACCACTCAGTTTGCAAGAACATGCAAAAACCCTAAAGTTGTGTTCGATTCTTCCATTTAGTCTTGTGGATAAATAGGGGAAAACAAATTGGAAAATAAAATAAAAATACCAGAAAATCCAATAGGATAAGGAAAGACCCAAAAAAAAAAAAACAAAAAAAAAAACCATGGAAAACTTGTTGCAGGGTTAGGTGATCAATAAGATTTTATTCTGCAAATGGTTGATTATTTGACTTTGACTGCATTAGTTAGTTAATCTAATATTGGCTTCTACATTAAGCATAGGATTTGTATATGCTAGTGATCCAACAATTAAGACTTTGATACAGTATTATAAAGCAGTTGAGATAGTTGGTATACTTCATTAATCATATTAGTCAAAACCCAGAAATGGATCCAATGAAGAGAGGCATCCCTTTACTAATTAAGCTCAGTGAGAGAGAGAGAGAGAGGCTACTAATTAACTATAAAATTCTTATCTTTCCCTTTCATAGAATTCATAGAGTGGATATATACATTGTTTTTCTCAAATCTTGTCACAAGCTAAGATCAACAGTTGTTACAATAAAAATCTAGCGATCTAAATCCATTTTTATTGTCACGTATAAATAAAAATTAAAAATGATGTATAGCGATATTTGAGGGAAATAATTCATCCGTTTTGTACTGCATAGCATTATTTCTGGCCAACATCTTAGTTGTTTCTTTCTATTCTGGAAAGGCTTCGCCTCTTATAGAAATGGAGTATTTGACTATTTGTATGTGCATTATAAAGTCTGGAGATTTCATATTTGTATGCTTCGCCTCTAATAGAAATGGATTTCCTCTAATCAATTCTTCTTTTGAAGAACAAATGTAAATACAGCTTTCGAAAGCTTCCCGGTCATATGTGCTTGGTGTTTTAGCCTCTGGCAAATGTGACTAGAATATAAAGTTTGGGGCGGCCTTGGGGGTCCAAGAAGGCTCTATATGCAAAGCCAACTAAGCTTAATAAATATGACTGGGAAGGCAAAGAACAATCTTGCCATTGATGCCTGAACCCTAAATTCCCTGCTTGTGTGCCACATTGTAAGATTAAGCTCGTTGTAGTATTAAATAAGAAGGTTAAAGGATACAACTTTCATATTGGTTGAAGAACAAGTGACATTTACATCGTGGGAACATTAAGAACAAGAAATGAAACATGTATCAGGTTTTGCAAAACATGAAGAAAATTAATAACAGAATGCTGATGGCATGGAACTGAAAATAGAATGCCAATTGAAGCGTAAGAGAATCAATGGAAGTAAAAATAACTCTCAATGCAAATCACTTCCATTTCTTGAACTTTCCCCCATGATGCTTTCCAAATTTCCCATGCTTGAACTTTTTTCCAAATTTTCCATGACCAAAGCCATGGGAACCCCCAAAACCAAAGCCATGGGATCCTCTTCCATGTCCACTACCGTGCACAAGATGGTGAACTCCATAACCTGCTGCGGCGGCAGCAGCGCCACTGGCTAACATGGCTCCCATTCCCATACCAGATCCATGCCCTGCAATACTTCTTAGTCAGCACAAATTGCAATACTATGGTTGGTGCCTTGACCCTTACTCCACTGAGGACCTTTTGATTCTACATGAGTTTCTACACATGCAGTAACATCCTAGAACAATAATCTGATACTCTTATTGGTGCTTGTCATCTACCAAAACAAAGCGAAATGGTATAAGTAAACTCTACCAACAGCCTTCTAGCTATAATCTAATTGAATGGTCATCAACCTTGCTTTTGTTCACTCGAATCTTGAAACGTCTTATATAGAACAGAATTAATTAAAAGCAAATCTGTAAACAGACAATCTCGTCAAAATTCCAAATGACAAAATACTGGTTTGGATTAGTTTGGTCTGAGTGATTGTGTTAAGTTTGGTTGCTGGACAACCCTAAGAATGTTAGCAAGGTTGTCAGCAATTTGGTTGTTAGAGGGAAAACTAAAACCTGCTGCCCTTTTGAGCCATCTCTCACAACAAAACACATGCAAGGACTATAACTTGACTAAAACCAAAACCAAAACCAAAACCAAAACTCATATTCATGTATTTAACTCCATATTCTGTAAGACCACCAAGTGAAAGGTTGGATTACCTGATTGATGTGGAGCTGATGGACCTGGATACCCAGCTGGTGGATATCCACTAGGGGCAGGATAGCCGGCTGGTGGATATCCTATAGGGGACGAATTTCCAGATGAAGGATACCCGGTTTGAGGAGGATACCCGGTTTGAGGAGGATAACCTCTTTGAGGAGGGTAGCTGCCTGAGGGAGGGTATCCACCAGAGGGAGGATACCCGCCAGGAGGAGGATACCCACCTGAAGGAGGGTTCCCAGGTGGTAGATATGCTTGTGGGGGATATCCATGTCCTTGATGAGAATGTGATGCAGGCCGCATGTGTCCAGCAGCAAATCCAGCAAGACTTGAGAATAGCCCTCTGTCAGTGGTATCATTATTGTTGTCTTTTCCACCTTCCATCCTACTACAACTTGAAATTAATGCCTACTAAAACCTGTTGTTCAGGGTAAAGCAATGAGACAGAAGCAACAACAAGCAACAAACACAAACCAACCCTCAAACACTTCACACTAACTTGCAATTTTACAGAGATGTGCTTACCAAATTGTCCATTATATGACTGGAAATTTACTAAACCATGATCACAACATATTGAGCCCTCTTATCAAAATGATTTATGCAAACATGTTACAGTTCAAGGCAACAGATGTTCTGCAGAAATTCAATTGCAAAGAGCTTGACTTGGAATCAAGCTACATAACCTCAAATATTCAAAATTTCTGAGGACTACCACCGTGGAAAATAGAAAGTAATCAACTCGCCAAAGAGCACATATCCATGTGGAGGAGATGAGGATGTTCGAATTGATGATAGCAATGACTAAATAATACATTCGACAAACTCAATGTACTAGGAAAATATTGGGTCTACAGGCCCTTGAGAAATGTTTGGGTAGTAGTGATGATATACATGAAGCAGAGAACATTACAAATCCATAAGCACCCATAGCCACAAGCACATAAAACCAAAGGAATTCTAGTAGAAGCTATATATCCAGAGATCAACCACGAAAGACATGGATGAAGCAAAATGAAACTACCTGAAAAGAAAATTTTCTTAGGAGATATATTATATGATAAAAGAACCAAAATGGATATATGATATGATCAGGCTCATGTGTATGACAAAGGACAAAATGATAGTGATGAGCAGCAATACAACTAGCCAAAGCAAATCATTTTGTCTTTCTAATTCTTTATACCATACATGGGAGTGAGTCTTGAAGCAGAATTTTGTCAAATGGTTTAGATTAGAGTATTGGCTCAGGAGATTATGGGACAATAACTGGACAGTACCTCGGTCCATTCTGCCAAATTTGAAATCACAGACTGTTTGTGAAGCATATATCTGGAAATGGATGGGATCTGCATTTGGTACAAAACTATCTTCCTGATGAGGTCAGTGACAGAATAACTGGTCTTCATACAGGATGGTCTTTCAGTGTAAAGTTAGTTGTATATGGGATTTAACCTTCAATTGTCATTTAACTCAGAAGCAAAAATGATTATCAGAGCCACTTTCTGTGATCAATGATCATGGGCCCAATATGAAAACAGCTAATCCCTCCAGATTTTAAAAAATCTCTGAGCCAGGCTTCTTGCTAAAGAATTAAGAATGGATACAAGAAGGCCACCACTGCTTGCAGTACTATGTGTACTAGTCTTGAGCCTACTAATCCTAATTTTGAAAGATGCAATGCATCTATGAGAATATAGGCTGCTCTTCACCCAAATTGTGAGTTTGATTCATCTTTCTATAACTTTCAGTGGTTGGCTGCTTAACGTGATGTCTAAAAATTTACTATATAACATTTGTGGGTTTTCTGTTCATACTGTTCCTTCTACTGTGCGAAATTGTTCAAAGCGTGTCGGGCGTGCGGCACACTGTTCGCGCCTTTTCTCCTGCGTCGTGCGTTGCGTACCTGCTCCCATTTGCTTTGTGGCTGCCATCATCCGATCTGATTCTCTCTCAGATTTGGTCACGACTTTTCGTCCCCGTATTTCCATTTGCCAAGCAGGCCCCCGTCTTCAATCGTTGGTCTTCTAGGGCGCTCAGTGATAGATCAGCCTAATCTGATCTTTTGCTCCGAATCTTTTCATCTCGCAACCGGTCCGGCATCTTCGATCCTTCATCTTCTACGCCGCCAGGTGATGGAAATATCTTATCTGATCTTTCGTTCTTTAATTCAATTTGGGTTTTTGACTGTGGTTTTTTAATCGTTTATACATATCAATTCCTCTTGGGTAATAAGTTATTGTTGGACGCAGGACTGATTTGGGTTGAAGGGTGATCTCTCTCTCTGATCGTCGAAAGAGATCGAGAGGATTTTAGAAAGAGGGCCGTCGCTGGCGTGGCCTCGGCTCCAGGTGTGGGGTTAGGTTTGGTGGGTGCCTTTGATTTATTTTTTGCGTTTGACTTTTTTGCCCCATTTGTTTTCATGGTTCTTGCGTTGCTGTGTTCGGTCTGCTGTGTGAAAAGGCCATGGTCTTCTTTGGTTTGGGCTTTGTTTCTCCTCTGATTGATTTTCAAAGTGTGTTGTCGATTTTGCGTTCATGTTTAGTCTACTTATTTGTTCTCATGTTGTCCTGCAATCTTCTGTTAATTTGCATATATTCGTTGAGGTTTGGCTTCTCTATGCTCTGTTAGCATAGTATAGCCTAGCATACTTGCCCTGTTATATATTGCATCTATTAGATTGAACTTAGCTTTGCTCTGGTCATCAATCACAGACAAAAGTGAACTGGAAAAATGGTAGTGCTTGGTTTGTATTATTGTGTTGAAAGCATGGTCCTCCTTCATGGTTTGTCTACTTATTTGTTCTCATGCTGTTTGAGGTTTTGAATTTGACATGCATCTTTGGTAGATGTTAATGCTTTTAATAATGCATAATGTTGCTTGGATCTCCGTTGTAAGCATGCTATCATTAAATCTCCCGTGAACACTAGGAATATTCACCTAGGAAAATAATTAGATTGTTGGTATGAGAGAATTATGTAATATATCATTTCAGACATCTATTCGAACAAAAAGGATGATAGCTGATATGCACAATATATTGTAACATCACCTGAATTATTCTGTTCTATGAGCACATCAACCCAAGAAATCTAGATTTTGTACTGTAATTTGGAGATAGCCGTTGTGTAACTGTGTCATCATTCAATAAAGTGAATTACACACTGCTATGATTGGATGGTGTGTTTTAGGTTTGTTTGGTTGTTTGTGATAGATGGAATGTGTGTGCATATTGTGTTTCTTTTGTTAGGTTTATTGTGGATTATCATGGTTGTTAGATTTATGGTGTACATGGCTGCTCACAAATGGTTTTCTTTTTGTAGTACTGTGAAGGTCAGGGAGGAGATTGTTTGGCGTTAAGAGATACTGCTGTCACAAACCAATCGGACCCCAAAATCCGTAAGTCTTTCTTTCACTGTTGTTTAATTCTTTGATTTGAGATTGCTGGGTTGTATAGCTTTCTTGAGTGATTTGGTTTTGGATTCATAAAACCATCTAATGCGGCGATCAATTTAAACATGATTTCTATTAGGTATTTTCTGATTTCGCAAGAGGAAGGGTCAATTCACTCGCTCTAATATTAAAGCTTTTTTGTTTTTTTTTTTGGTTGATTTGCCTGACTTGGTGCTTCTCTTATGTGAATTGGCTTTGTGTTTTTATATCGACTCTATGGTTTTGGTTAATTAAGTTTGTGCGTATCTACAAGCCTAAGCAACCAATATTGGTTACTGATTTTATGGAGTTTGGGATATTGGTTGCTGATTGAAATATGAGGAGAGAAATTTTCCTAATTGGAGCTTCGATAGCAATCTGACCTCAAGTTGTCTTCTTACAAACAAATACAGTTATGTAGATTGTTTAGTTGACCTCAGTTTGTGATTGGTAGAGACTGAAAGAGCGGGAGAGAGAGAGTTGCAGAGTATCTGGTCCATAGGGGTAACGTTCACAAAGAGTCTACCACATATTGATAACTCAAAATCCCTAATTCGATTTTGTTGCCATCTATAATCATGTAATTGTGTAAGTCTCTTTGTTCTAAACCATGAGTGTTTGCTTGTTTTGGCTTCGAATTGGGGATTGGATTTCTATTTCTTTGCTATTTTTAATTTGCTATTTCATTGAGTGTGGATTTGGGTTCTGATTTGGTTTTGTTCTTTTGTTCAGTTCGTCTTTCTGTTTTGTGGACTCACAAGGTTCTTTAAGGTGGGGTTGGGATTTTTGATTCTGGGCTACAAGAGGAACTTTGGTTCTGGGTTTTGTTCTGGTGGATTTCTAGATCTCCATCTTTTTATTTTCTCATTCATCTATGTGTTTTGTTGCTGCTGGTTTAGGTTGTTGGATAATATCTAGGTGGTGATGGTGTTTTTTTTTCTATTTTGTTTAATTTCATTCTGTTCATCATGTTTTAGATGGTTGTTTTTCATTCTTATTAATTGGAATTTCTCCTCGGCACCAGGTGTGGGGTTAGGTTTGGTGGCTGTCTTCGATTTATTTGTTGGCTTTGACTTTTTTGCCCGATTTGTTTTCATGGTTCTTGCGTTGCTATCTTCGGTCTGCTGTGTGAAAAGGCCATGGTCTTCATTGGTTTGGGCTTTGTTTCTCCTCTGACTGATTTTCAAAGTGTGTTGTCGATTTTGCGTTTGTTTTTTTTTTCTTTATTTCAATTCGATTATTGGTGCTTCATTTGCTGCTATGATTGGATGGTGTGTTTTAGGTTTGTTTGGTTGTTTGTGATAGATGGAATCTGTGTGCATATTGTGTTTCTTTTGTTAGGTTTAGTGTGGGTTGTCATGGTTGTTAGATTTATGGTGTACATGGCTGCTCACAAATGGTTTTCTTTTTGTAGTACTGTGAAGGTCAGGGAGGAGATTGTTTGGCGTTAAGAGATAGTGCTGTCACAAACCAATCGGACCCCAAAATCCGTTAGTCCTTCTTTCACTGTTGTTTAATTCTTTTGATTTGGGATTGCTGGGTTGTATAGCTTTCTTGAGTGATTTGATTTTGGATTGATAAAATCATCTCATGCGGCGATCAATTTAAACATCGTTTCTATTAGGTATTTTCTGATTTCACAAGAGGAAGTGTCAATTCACTCGCTCTAATATTAAAGCTTTTTTGTTTGTTTTTTGGTTGATTTGCCAGACTTAGTGCTTCTCTAATGTGAATTGGCTTTGTATTTTTATATCGACTCTATGGTTTTGGTTAATTAAGTTTGTGTGTATCTACAAGCCTAGGCAACTAATATTGGTTACTGATTTTATGGAGTTTGGGATATTGGTTGCTGATTGAAATATAAGGAGAGAAATTTTCCTAATTGGAGCTTCGATAGCAATCTGACCTCAAGTCGTCTTCTTACAAACAAATACAGTTATGTAGGTTGTTTAGTTGACCTCAGTTTGCGATTGGTAGAGAGTGAAAGAGCGGGAGAGAGAGAGTTGCAGAGTATTTGGTCCATAGGGGTAACGTTCACAAAGAGTCTACCGCATATTGATAAGTCAAAATCCCTAATTCGATTTTGTTGCCATCTATAATCATGTAATTGTGTAAGTCTCTTTGTTCTAAACCATGAGTGTTTGTTTGTTTTGGCTTCGAATTGGGGATTGGATTTCTATTTCTTTGCTGTTTTTAATTTGCTATTTCATTGAGTGTGGATTTGGGTTCTGATTTGGTTTTGTTCTTTTGTTCAGGTTCGTGTTTCTGTTTTGTGGACTCACAAGGTTCTTTAAGGTGGGCTTGGGATATTTGATTCTGGGCTACAAGAGGAACTTTGGTTCTGGGTTTTGTTCTGGTGGATTTCTAGATCTCCATTTTTTTATTTTCTTATTCATCTCTCTGTTTTGTTGCTGCTGGTTTAGGTTGTTGGATGATATCTAGGTAGTGATGGTGTTTTTTATTTCTATTTTGTTTAATTTCACTCTGTTCATCATGTTTTAGATGGTTGTTTTTCATTCTTATTAATTGGAATTTCTATTTTCTGGCTTTTCCATAGATGAATAGATATGCAATATGCATGTGAACTTTAGAGGCTGTTGTGATGCACAGTTTAAATATATAGTGTTAGGACACGTGAAAACCTACATTATTGTGTCAGCGTTTGTTATTATGATTATGGTTTAAATATATTATGGGCACGGAATTGTCATTACTGGGCAGCTTTTGAGGCGCATATTTGAAAAAATTTTGAAGTTATGGGGCGGAGGAAGAAATTGGTGCTGCCTGTCGAGTCCGCTGGGGCAATCTCAGGGGGCAATACTAACGCTAGGGCAATCTCAGGGGGCAATACTGACGATGGTGTGGATAGCAGCCGTGATGCAGATTTGGACCAGCTTCTTTCAGGTGATATATATTATGAATTATTGTGTTTTATTTTCGATGGAGTTATTAATAATGACTGATATGATGCTGTTGTGGTGTTACTTGATGATCTTAATCGTATGTTTGCTACAGTTCCTGATGTTGGGACTTTTGTTTTTGTCTGACGGTCACAGGCTTTTTTCTGGTCACATTATTCAGCTGCGCATGTAACACTAATCAATTTTATAATTTTCCAAATTAAACCAAACTTAATAAAATATAGAGATTACTTTTACAGTTCAGATATATAGCACAGGCTTATGATTAAAGTGACATAATTGGATCTTTTATGCTTTTGGATTTTCTATAGCTTTGGAGTCTAGGATGGGACTGTTTGAGAATTGGTGCGTTTGTTAAGCCTTAACATAGCAATAGACGTGTCTGCATAGAGTTTTCCACTGGTTGAGAATGTCAATCAAAATATCAGTTGTGATGTTTGCTTTCTATATGGGAATGTAATTTTGTCTTGATTTGTTTTTTTTTTTTTGCTTTCGTTCTTTGATTTCAAGTGTTGCTGGCATCCATTTTATTTCCGCTTTTTACCTCTTTTTGTTTTCAGCAGGCAAACAAAAATTCCCTCTTATAATTATTAGTATAACGTTTGATTGTGCTATGATGAAGAAGTGCTCACGTGTGTGCGAGGTGGTGGGGACAGTTGATCCCACGGGTATTTTGAGATTTGCATTGTGCAAGTCTTCATAATACCTGTTGGATCAGCTGTCCCCATCAATTGTACTGCATCCAAGCCTTCCTGAGCATGTAATTTTTTGGGTCCTGTGGGTTTTCAATACTTTTTGGTTTTCAAAGAAGGTTTTTATTGGCTTTACAAATGACCTGTGTGCAATATTGTTGTCATAAGAGGGTGATGTGTGGGTGAGTGTGGTGAGAGCGTTGGATTACATGAGAATTTAGAGAATTGCAAGGTTTTCGTTGTCAGGGTTCTGAGCTTTTTGGGTTTTCAGAAGGAAAAAAATAATTGCCTCTTTTAATTATTAGTGTAATGTTTGATTGTGCTTTGATGAAGAAGTTCTCATGTGTGTACGAGGTGGTGGGGACAGTTGATCGCACGGGTCTTTTGAAACTCGAATCGTGCAAATCTTGATAATACCTCTAGGATCAGCTGTCTCCATCAATTGCAGTTCATTCAAGTCTTCCTAAGAATGTCATATTTTGGGTATTGTAGGTTTTCATGACTTTTTGGTTTTCAGGGAAGGGTTTTTTGGCCTTTTCAAATGACCTGTGTGCAGTATTGTTGTCCTCAGAGGGTGATGTGTGGGTGAGTGTGGTCAGGCCGTTAGATTACATGAGATTTGTGAGAATTGAGTGGTTTTCATTGTCAGGGTTTTGAGCGTTTTTTGTTTTGGTAAGGAAATTTTTTTTGCATCTTATAATAATTAGTGTAATGTTTGATTGTTCTACGATAGAGGAGTTCTCATATGTGTGCGAGGCGGTGGGGACAGTTGATGGCACGGGTGTTTTGAGATTTGCATGGTGCAAATCTTGATATTGCAGCGCATCCAAGCCTTCTTCAGCATGTAATTTTTTTGGCAATGTACGTCTTGGATCGCTTTTTGATTTCAGAGAATGATTTTTTTGGCCTTTCGAGTTACCTGTATGCAATATTGTTGTCATTTGAGGGTTATGCGTGGGTGAGTGTGGTGAGGGCGTTAGATTACACGCGAATTTTCAGAATTGAATGGTTTTCATTGTTAGGATTCCTATGTGGTCTGCCGCTCTTATTGCAATTTATTTATCTATTCTTCCTCAATATGTAATCTTATGGGTTTTACTTTTCCGCTAATTTGTGGAAAATGGATGTTAGAATATGAAGTTATCTTTATCTCTTTTGAATGACCTCGCATTTGGTTTTTATTTTTTTAATGCCGTAGATCTATAGTTGTGGTCTTCCTGTGAGAGAAAGGTAAATTTTGAATGTTATTATGTTTTCGGTTTTTATTTTTCCCCTTTATTTTAAGATGTGGTGTATTGAGACAATGGTGTATATATTTTGATGACTTTATGGATAGCAATTTTAGGCTTAGTTTGGGACAGCTTTCGAGGCTGCTTTTGAGACTGCTTTAGCTTTTGGGATTAATATATGGTGTTTGGTAAAGTCTTTAAAAGCTGCTTTTGGCCAAAATAGCTTTCCACAAAAGCTGAAATCGAAAAGCCAGAAAATAGAGCTTTGGAAAACAGCTTTTGAAGAAAAACACGGAGCAAACAGTGTTGTTCTAATGAATGCATTATAGTTGCAATATTAATAGACTCTAATATATTTTGTGTAATGGTTCTATTTGATTATGGTGGAAAATATTTTGTTTAATATTTTATATGAATTGTGTTTAATATTTAAAAATTATTTGTAAATTTTTTATTTGGTCCAAACAACTGGTCATACATTGCAAAAAATTATACCAAAATAACTGCACAAAATCATAGTTTATAATTTAGAGAAGTAATATTCATTTTCATAAAATTTTAAATATTTATGATTATTTTAGTTATTACACCCACTCAAAGCAATTTTTACTTAAAACTTATCAAATACAAAAAATTACTTTTCGTTCTCACAGCACTTTTGAAAACAATTTACCAAACACCTAAACTGCTTCCTCTCACAGCAAGTTCAAAAGCTATTTTGCTCACAGCTGATTCAAAAGCCATTTTACTCACAGCACAGCTGTCCCAAACTAAGCCTTAGAAATGTGGATTCAATATTGAAATTTAGAAATCAGGCCGTCTAGGTATGCAATATGCATGTGAACTTTAGAGGCTGTTGCGATGCACAGTTTAGATATATGGTGTCAAGACACGTGAAAACCTACAATATTGTGTCAGCGTTTGCTATTATGATTATGGTTTAAATATATTATGGGCACGAAATTGTCATTGTTGGGCAGATTTTGAGGCGCATATTTGAAAATGTTTTGTAGTTATGGGGCGGAGGAAGAAATTGGTGCTGCCTGTCGAGTCCACTGAGGTAATCTCAGGGGGCAACATTGACGATGGTGTGGATGGCAGACGTGATGCAGATTTGGACGAGCTTCTTTCAGGTGATATATATTATGAATTATTGTGTTTTATTTTCGATGGAGTTATTAATAATGACTGATATGATGCTGTTGTGGTGTTACTTGATGATCTTAATCGTATGTTTGCTACAGTTCCTGATGTTGGGACTTTTGTTTTTGTCTGACGGTCACAGGCTTTTTTCTGGTCACATTATTCAGCTGCGCATGTAACACTAATCAATTTTATAATTTTCCAAATTAAACCAAACTTAATAAAATATAGAGATTACTTTTACAGTTCAGATATATAGCACAGGCTTATGATTAAAGTGACATAATTGGATCTTTTATGCTTTTGGATTTTCTATAGCTTTGGAGTCTAGGATGGGACTGTTTGAGAATTGGTGCGTTTGTTAAGCCTTAACATAGCAATAGAGGTGTCTGCATAGAGTTTTCCACTGGTTGAGAATGTGAATAAAGATGTCAGTTGTGATGTTTGCTTTCTATATGGGAATGTCATTTTGTCCTCATTTGTTTTTTTTTTTTTTTTTTGGCTTTCGTTCTTTGATTTCGAGTGTCGCTGGCATCCATTTTATTTCCGCTTTTGAGCTCTTTTTGTTTTCGGCAGGCAAACAAAATTTGCCTCTTATAATTATTAGTATAACGTTTGATTGTGCTATGATGAAGAAGTGCTCACGTGTGTGCGAGGTGGTGGGAACAGTTGATCCCACAGGTCTTTTGAGATTCGCATTGTGCAAGTCTTCATAATACCTGTTGGATCAGCTGTCCCCATCAATTGCAGCGCATGCAAGACTTCCTGAGCATGTAATTTTTTGGGTAATGTAGGTCTTGGATCCTTTTTTGTTTTCAGAGAATGATTTTTTTGGCCTTTCAAGTTACCTGTATGCAATATTGTTGTCATTTGAGGGTTATGCGTGGGTGCGTGTGGTGCGGGCGTTAGATTACACGATAGTTTTCAGAATTAAATGGTTTTCATTGTTAGGATTCCTATGTGGTCTGCCACTCTTCTTGCAATTTATTTATCTATTTTTCCTCAATATGTAATCTTATGGGTTTTATTTTTCCCCTAATGTGTGGAAAATGGATATTAGAATGTGAAATTATCTTTATCTGTTTTGAATGACCTGGCATTTGG
Organism: Potentilla sterilis; assembly: GCA_963682095.1. NCBI lineage: Eukaryota > Viridiplantae > Streptophyta > Magnoliopsida > Rosales > Rosaceae > Potentilla > Potentilla sterilis. Next base: position 29,283,651 of record OY821766.1, read on the forward strand.
TTTTTATTTTTTTAATGCCGTAGATCTATAAACATATTATGCGGAGAGTTTTGTGCCTTGAATCTACTGTTGTTGGGGATTTTTTATGGATCTATTTGGATTCATGTGTCAGGTATGAGGAGAAAAAGAAAGTTGCATGTGCTACCTCTAGGAACATCAGGGGAGACTCTGAATTTGACCAAAAAACGGCTTCTCGGCATGCCAATTGATATGGGTGTCGCAAATGATGTAGATGTGGATGAACTTATTTCAGGTGGGATTATCCTGAATTTTATATTTCTGCTTGCATTTTTCAGTGTTGTAATTAGATTTGAGTTTTGTTATTATTGCGCACTTGGGTGTTCATTTTTGAGAATATTTTTTATTGTTCGAATTGGTATCACTGTGTTCTGTTTTCTTTGGATTTTATAGTACTGCTAAAACAAATGATTGAATGATGTTGTCGATTGAATCATATTTATATATTTGAAAACTTATTGCATGGACATCTTTTGTTTATGTGGTGTACATGTGGATACTAGAGGAGAAAGAGCATAACTCTTTGAGCCTCTTAGTGCATTTTCTTCCCACAAGAGAACTCCGAGCAAGAGACGGCACTTATTGTTTGGCTCCTTTATACATAGAAGTAGTCTAAAATGATGTGTTTTTTTGTGGCTTATTTATACTTGTTGTATTTGGTTGTAAGATTTGTCTTCACTGAGTTGGATCTAATCTTTGTTGTTTTGTTTGCCCGATTATTTTGCTTCTTGGTGAAGCAATTATATTTTTTTGCTTATGTGGTTGTGGGCTACGTTTTGTCATTGTTGTCTGACAGTGTATCACTTTTATGAATTTGTTATTGTCCAAGATATGGATCAACCTTATCATATTATTGAATTGTTAATTCTTTATAGCGGTCAGATTTGTATTGATTTTTAGACGAATTGAACTATCCTCGAGTGATCAGTGGGTTCAGCCAACTATATGGTCCTAAGTCAAGTAACTGCATATGTTGGAAGTGTGCTTTGAAGATATGATTTTAAAACTTTGTCTGAATTTAAAGATTGTCATTGTTCGAGAGCAACCTATCAATGTTTTCAATCTGTATTTCACATTGAAATTGGTGTTACAGATATAATGTCGGAGAAGAATCAGAGCACTGCTAGAAAAGAGCCAGCAGCAATGTGTGGGCCTGTTGGAGCAATCTCTTCACAGAAGAGATCTCGAAGCAAGAGACAACGCTTATTGAGTGCTGTTGTTGGACAATCTTCATCATCCTGTCAGACTGAAAGAACAACTGGTAATATTGCTAATGATGAACATGTGCACCAACTGATCTCAGCTGGTATATATTGTGGATAATTTTCTATTACTTTGAATTTCTTTCATATCATTCAGTGAGATAATTCAGCTGTGATGTTGCTCTTCTGTTTTGGTTATACGGTCATCATTGCTGGTATTATTTAGTGGTTTTGCACATGGAAACTTTGTGTCTATCTGTTTTTTGGATTATATATATATATATATATATATATATATATATATATATATACCGGCCGGATACGCCGTCGCCGCCTCGCCGGTGGCCGGAAACGCCGCATCCGCACCGTGAACAGTGCGTGCGGACGTCCGTAGCCGAGAAGCTCTGTATATATATATATACAGAGCTTCTCGGCTACGGACGTCCGCACGCACTGTTCACGGTGCGGATGCGGCGTTTCCGGCCACCGGCGAGGCGGCGACGGCGTATCCGGCCGGTGGGCTTTGCTCCCCCCACGCCGGCGACCCCGTCTGTGCCGGCCCGAGGTCCATCGTCGGCCGGCTGCCGGCCGGCGACGGACCTCGGGCCGGCACAGACGGGGTCGCCGGGCCAGGGCGAGCAAAGCCCAGTGGGCGGATACGGCGTCGCCGCCTCGCCGGTGCCCGGAAACGCCGCATCCGCACGTCCGCACCTGAAAAAATCTCTATATATATATATATATATATATATATATATATATATATATATATATATATGCAAACAGTGGTTCTGTTGTTATCTTGGTTATTCATTTGGGTCAAACTAATAGTCATTTGGGGAAAATTGTATTCTTCAGCTGTGAATGATTGAGAGCAGGCAAACATCAATTTATTTTCTGCTGTAAAAGAAAAACAAAAATTCCAGTTAACTGGTAGCTGCTGGAGCATGTTGGAATTTGAAGTGGATCAATTTTTTCTATTTTTTTTGGCTCAGTAGTTGCTTCTTGATCCGGCGATTTAATTTTTTTGCTACATGGTTGATGGCTAGCTTTTGTCATTGTTGTCTGCCAATGTATTAGTTTTTTGAATTTGTTGCTGTCCAAAATTTTGATCAACTTGATGCTATTGTTGAATTGTTTTTTCTTGATGGGGGTCAAATTTTCCTGAATTTTGGAAACGTATTGATCTGTCTTCGAATGATTAGTGGGTTCAGGCAACTATGTGGTTCTAAGTCAAGTAACTCTATATGTTGGAAGTATGGTTTGGAGGTCTCATTTTAAAGTTTACTCTCAATTTAGAGATTGTCATTGTTTCATAGCAATCTGTTAATGTTTTAAATATGTTTTTTAGGCTTCAATTGGTTTTTTGGATATGGTGTGGGAGACAAATAATAACAGTGCTGTTATTTGGGATGTCAGGGTTGACTTTAGCTATCAGAGTTTACTTTATCTATCAAGCTTGACTTATTTAGTCGCCGTCTGTTTTCTTCCTTTTCAGAATCTCAAGAAATATCGGACGAGGACAGTGGTAGTGAAGAAGATGTTTGTGAGGTTGTTCCAGGTATTGCATATATATAGTCATTTATTTAGTGATTTTATTATTTTGCCATTTCTTTTGATTATTCTGATGAGAATGGTTCATGAAATGCAGATTCTGGAAATGGTATTTTTGTCCAGGCATCCTATCAGAGGAGCCATGAAGGTGCATGTCATGCTATGATCAATTAATCATTAAATTATTAATCAATCATATCAACGTTATCTATTATCAAAAATCTGACTTGGATTTTTGATAATTGTAATTGCAGGTGTGGTTGACGATTATCAAGACTGTGGTGATGATTCACATATATGTAGTTATTGTGCTGCATTGTTTTGGTCATCTGAAGCTCTGAAAAAAAGAAAAAAAAATGAATTAGTATATAGTCATTGTTGTGATAAAGGCAAAGTAGATATTCCATTATCATGTCCGACTCCATCTTTTCTTGATGAATTGTTAAATCCAGCAAATGGACGGAGTGTATTATTTCGAGAAAATATTAGAGTTTATAATTCTATGTTTGCCTTTACTTCTATGGGTGCTAAAATTGAACATGGATTGAATAGTGGAGGAGTTCCTTATGTTTTCAAAATATGTGGACAGGTACATCATAAGATGGGTTCTATTTTACCTCCGATGGGACAATGTCCAAAATATGCTCAGTTATATGTTTATGATACTCAGAATGAAATAGCAAACCGTATAAATGCAATTGCTGACGGCGGTGTGAATAACAAGATTGATGTCGGTATTGTCAAAGGATTAATAGAAATGCTAGATCGTTCAAATGAATTGACCAAAAATTTTAGATCGATTAGAGATGGTTTTGAGAATCAATCATTGCCAAATTTTAATATGACTATACTTGATTGTGAAAAAACTCATGGTAGACAATACGAATTGCCCTCTGCTTCTGAAATAGGTGGATTGATAGTGGGTGATATAGGTGAATTTGATTCAAATAGAGATATAGTTGTTCGATCTAATGACGGTTTGCTTAAACGAATCTCTAGAATTCATCCGAAATTAATGTCGTTACAATATCCACTCATTTTTCCATATAGAGAAGATGGGTTTAAAATAAATATGAAATTGAAATCAATTGAGGATGACAGAAAAAGGGGTAAGTTAACCATGAGTAAATTTGTATGTTATCAAATTCATGATAGAGACAATCAATCAAGTACTTTGTTGAAAGGTGGCAGATTATTTCAACAATATTTAGTCGATGCGTATGCAACTGTTGAAGAAAATCGTCTTGCATATATAAAACATCATCAATCAGAACTTAGATGTGAAACATGGAAGAATATATCTGGATTTGTTTCTGATGGTGTTGTGGATTGTTCTGATGTTGGAAAACATATAATTCTTCCTGCTTCTTATACAGGTAGTCCAAGAGACATGATAAACAATTACCAAGATGCAATGGCAATCTGTCGAGAATATGGTACTCCTGATTTATTTATTACTTTCACTTGCAATGTTAAATGGCCTGAAATTTATAGATACTTTGAAAAAAAAACCTGGTCAAAAACCAGAGGATCATCCTGATATTGTTTGTCGAATTTTTAAAATAAAAGTCGATAATATGATTGGCTATATTAAATCTGGAGAACCTTTTGGCAAAGTTTGTGCTCATGTATGTACCATTGAATTTCAAAAACGAGGTTTGCCTCATGCTCATATATTATTTTGGCTAAAAAGTAAATACAAATGTTATACATCTAATGACGTGGATTCCATAATATCGGTGGAATTACCTCATAAAGATGTGAATCCGCGATTATTTAAATTAGTTAGTGAATTCATGATTCATGGTCCTTGCGGTCAAATTAATCCAAATTCTCCGTGTATGCGAGACAACTTATGCACAAAACATTTTCCAAAACCATTCATTACTAATACAATTTTTCACACAATTAAGGCCCCCCAGTATAGACGTTGTGATGATGAGTCACGTTTTGTGGTTAAAAAAGGAGTTCACATCGGTAACAATTATGTTGTCCCTTACAATGCTAATTTTTTATTAAAATATAATGCACATATAAATGTTGAATCATGTTCTCAATCTATGCTTATAAAATATTTTTTTAAGTATATAAATAAAGGGCCTGATAGAGCTCGCGTCTTAGTTGGTGAAAATGTTAATGATGAGATTCAAAATTATTTAAATTGTCGATATTTAACTTCGCATGAGTCTGTGTGGCGTTTATTTGAATTTTCTATTCATAACAAATTTCCGGCTGTTCAGTATTTAAAAATTCATTTGCCCCAAGAACAGACTGTTTATTTTGAGGAAAATAACTTGCTTCTGTTAGATCAATATGGACTTATCACATATTAAATGATAATTATGCTTAATGACAATATCTACTTCTACATGGAAACAAATACAGAACTATATCCAGTTAATAATGATTTCGTGTATTAGATCATTATTATAAGGAATCCTATTCATAGTCTAGAAGTTAGACAACTAATCAGTATTGTATCAGGAATCTAATTAGAAGACTTAACTCTCAAGGAATGTCCTTAATGGGAGGACTCTTTAGGGTTAATGATTCTATATAAATAGATGGTATTGGTCCCTGTTATCACCACGAGACATAGCGTAAGTTCTGTCCATTGAGAAGCTTATTGTGGTGACTAATAGAAGGTCTTTGCCTAGTACTTTTGTGTTTCAGGTTTATATTAATGGAAGGAGCTATGATTCATAATGATGGTAAGTTTACTCAAAGCTAAAAGTCTAATGATTATGGTTATGCATATGATATATTGTATTGTGAACATTCAGAATTTAGTTTACAAATTGGTATCAGAGCCATAAAGGTTCACAAAATTTTCAGTTTTGCATAACAAAATCGTTTTAGGGTTTTCTCAAACAAAAATTTTGCTTTACGGGTTAATGGGCTTTGCCTGTTAACCAATTCTTGGCTCGACCTACAAGCAAGCGCGGATCCAGTCTCGACCCGTTCGCAGTTCGCAACAGTGGCGGATGTATCCTGGCGGATGAGTTCGCAACAGTGGCGGATGTATTCATAACATATAAAGAAGATGGAACGGAGACTGGATTGGAAGCGCTGGAGACTTTTACGTCTCTTATGGGATTCAAAACCCGATTGCTGTGGATCAAGAAAGCCAAGAAATAGTTGTTGCATCAAGTTTATAGCTTCCGCTGTGTTCTGTAGCAAATTGGGGAAAAAGCAAAACAGGTTTTTCTGGAAATTTTGTTTTCAATTCAAGCATGTATATCTATATATATATTGCATAAGAACCCTAGAGCACTCCCAGCGTAATTGACAATGATGCATGTAGTCGTTAAAGTCTCCCAAAATTTATGCATTGAAAAATTTCTTACAGGCACAAGAGCTTAGTTTTCTTACAAAGGGTAACCTGGATAGAAATCAAGTTTTCAAGCTCAAACAAGTTTGTGATTTTCTGTTGGTATAAATGAATATATTGCACAAAGCATTTTCATTGATATTTCCAGGAGATCATATGGTATAACAGACTGAAAGTTGTGTTTTGTGTTTTAAATAATGCTTTTTATCTTCCAAAGAAGTGTCGAAGTATGATTTAGAATGCAAACAGCAGTAAGCATATTTGATAAGAATAAATCAGGATACTTGGAATTTAATCTTCTGTCTAAAGATGTAGATTTGGTTCCTTGAATAACATGTTTTTATCAAGTGTGGCTTATTGATAAAGATTTACAGTATGCTAAGTTTCTGCTCAAAAGTGTTACTTAGTATTGTTTTATGGATATGGACTGATGTGAATGCAAGTATAAATGTATTGAGTTTTCTGAATGTTTTGTTTTATGAGTGTTTCTGTTATGGTTTGATTAACTTAAACTAATTCATAAAACACTGAAAACTCTAAAAGATTTACAAAGTTAAGAACTCACAAAAACTTTTTCTTTTGCTCCTTAGGTAACACCTACATGACCTTCAACAATGTCTTAGAGCCTGGAGAGATTCTGTAGAAAACCACATTTCTATGCATGAGACAATAGGATTCTGTTTTCTTGAAGAACAACCTGATACCCCAGCAGAAGATGATAAACCCTCAGTCAAAGCTCACCATAAGAAGTGGATGAGATCTAATATGATGGCCAAAAATGTGATTAGAAGTTCTATGTCTAGATTAGTGAGAGGTTGTGTTGAGGAACCAGAATTAGCTACTGATTTCATTGAGGCTGTGGCAGCTAAGTTTAAAGAAAGTGAAAAAGCTGAAATAGCTAGGCTGAGCAAAGAATATCATACCCTACAGTACTCTGGAACAGGATCTGAGGGTGTAAGAGGGCATATAATGGAGTTGATTAACATCAACAACAGGCTAAGAGAGATGTTAGTAGGAGTAAAAGATCAATTGTTGGTGCATCATGCACTGAACACGCTCCCTAGCAGTTTTGACAACCTCAGAACGAGTTATAATGCTCAAAAGGAAAACTGGACCCCAGATGAACTCATCTCAATCTGTGTTGATGAGGAATCTAGGATCAAGAAAAACCAGTCTCAGTTCCTCACAGTCAACCTAGTTGAGAAGCCTAAGAAGAAAAAGACTCAAAACAAACTCAAGCCTACCAAAACCATCACCAAGGCATCTGCAGCCACAGGACCAAAAGAAAACAGACCATTCAGATTCAAGTGCTACTTTTGCAAGAAAGTAGGTCACATGAAAAAGGACTGTACAGGTTATAAGGCTTGGCTAGCTAAAAAGGGTAAGAAAATTTCTAATACAATATTTTCCTTAGAAATTAATCTTATAAATGTTGAACCCCAGTCTTGGTGGATAGATTCTGGTTCTCCTATTCACGTCACTAATTCCTTGCAGGGATTCACAAAGAGGAGAGTCCCAAGAAGTGATGAGGTGAACCTGAGAGTAGGCAATGGCATGCGAGTGGGAGTCAAAGCCATAGGAACCCTCAAACTTGATCTAGGATATGAAAATCTTTTAATTTTGGATAATGTTTATTATGTACCTTCCATTAGAAGGAATTTAGTTTCAGTTTCTCAGCTGATTAAAGCTGGTTGTAGACTTTTGATGGATAATAATGGAATTATTATTTCTAGAAATTCAAAACAGATTGGTTCTGGTGTGATATTGAATGATTATTTACAGCTTAATTGTTCCATGTCTCAACAAGATATTTCTCTCGTTGAAAAAGAAAACACTAACAGTACTAATGCCTTGATTGGTGTTAAAAGAACCAAACAAAATGAAAAGTCTGCATATTTATGGCATAGAAGACTCGGCCATGTTTCAACAGAGAGACTGAAAATTCTGGTTAAAAACAATATCCTAAATGAATTGGATTTTTCTGATCTTAATGATTGTGTGGAATGCTTTAAGGGAAAAATGACAAATAAAAGAAAGAAGACTGCAGTAAGAAGTCAAAATTTACTAGAACTCATACATACCGATATCTGTGGTCCATTTAAACACCATACTATCTGTGGTAATGTGTATTTCATTACATTCATTGATGATTTCTCTAGATACAGTTATGTTTCTTTACTATCAGAAAAATCTCAAGCACTTGAAGCTTTTAAAATCTTCAAGACTGAGGTCAAGAATCAGCTAGAGAGAAAAATCAAAACAGTTAGATCGGATAGAGGTGGGGAATTCTATGGAAAATATACAGAAAAAGGTCAACAGAAGGGTCCGTTTGCCTTGTATTTACAAGAGCATGGAATTAAAGCTCAATATACAACACCATATAATCCACAACAGAATGGTGTTGCAGAGAGAAAGAATAGAACCCTTCTAAATATGGTTAGATGTATGATGTGTACAACTGGCTTACCAAAATTCTTATGGGGAGAGGCCTTGAAAACTGCAAATTACATTTGCAACAGAACACCTAGTAAGGCCATTGAGAAAACTTCTTTTGAATTATGGTGTGGTAGAAAACCAAGTCTTTACCATTGTCATGTATTGGGCTGTAATGCAGAAGCTCGGATTTATAATCCAAACTTGAGCAAGCTTGATCCCAAATCCATAAGCTGCTATTTCATAGGTTATCCAGAAAAATCTAAGGGCTATAAGCTGTATTCTGCTAAACATAAGCCTAGAATTTTTGAAACTCATCAAGTCAAATTCTTAAATGAAAAAGCTCACAATACAGAATATGAGGATTTATCCTTAGATTTTGAAGAAATTGTGACTGATGAGGATTGGGAAAATGTTTTGCCTTTTGAAACTGAAGAAATAGCAGATGACATCATTATAGAAAATCAAAATGCAGCAGATCAAGAAATTGATCAGGAAATGCAAATTGATGAGCAACCAGCTGCAGCAGAACCAACTGTTGCAGCATCTCACATTATAGAACCACAAAATGATCTTAATCCTGAACTTAGAAGATCCAAACGAGCTAGAAAATCAAAAATTGGGGGGGGGGGGGGGGGGGAAGATAGTGATTACATTGTCTACTTGGCTGAAACAGACATTAATGAAGACTGTGCAGAAGACAATGATCCAACAAATTTTAATCAAGCAGCAGCAAGTCAAGATTCTGTCAAGTGGCAGGAGGCCATGCAAGCTGAGATTGATTCTATGGAGAAGAATGGAGTCTGGGAATTAGTTGAACCTGATTCTAGACAGAAGCCAATAGGTTGCAAATGGGTTTATAAAACCAAGAGAGATGCAACTGGAAGTATTGAGAGGCATAAAGCAAGGCTAGTGGCAAAAGGATTATCACAAAAGGAGGGTATTGATTACACTGAGACATTTTCTCCAGTCTCATGTAAAGACTCCTTCAGGATTATCATGGCCTTGTTGGCACATTATGACATGGAGCTGCATCAAATGGATGTCAAAACAGCATTTTTAAATAGAGAGCTTGAGGAGGTAATTTACATGAAGCAACCCGAAGGATTTATTGAAGCTGGAAATGAGAACTTAGTCTGTAGATTAACAAAATCTATCTATGGTCTAAAACAAGCTTCTAGGCAGTGGTATAAGAAATTTGATTCAGTAATTTCTTCTTTTGGCTTTACTGAAAATCTAGTGGACGAGTGCATTTATTTAAAAACAGTAGGGAGCCAATTTATATTCTTAGTACTGTATGTGGATGACATACTTTTGGCCAGTAGCAATCTCAAGCTGCTTAAAGATACCAAGAGCTTTCTGTCAAAGAATTTTGACATGAAAGATTTAGGTGAAGCATCCTATGTACTAGGAATAGAAATTAAAAGGGACAGAGCACAAAAGTTGTTGGGATTATCTCAGCAGAATTACATTACTAAAGTTCTTAAAAGATTTAGTATGGAAAAGTGTTCAAATGGAGAGGTTCCCATGTCTAAGGGTGATAAACTCACTAAGAGTCAGTGTCCACAAAGTGAAGCTGAGAAAGAGAACATGAAAACAAAACCATATGCTAGACTTGTTGGAAGTCTCATGTATGCTCAAGTCTGTACCAGACCAGACTTGGCATTCGCTGTTGGAATGCTGTCAAGGTTTCAGTCAAATCCAGGACCAGAACATTGGGTGGCTGGAAAGAAAGTTCTTAGATATTTACAGAAAACAAAGAGTCACATGCTTGTGTACAGAAGAGTTGAGAATCTGAAACTTGTTGGTTTCTCAGATTCTGATTTTGCAGGGAATTTTCCAGACTCAAACAAGTCAACTTGTGGTTATGTGTTCATGCTGGCGGATGGAGCAGTTGCTTGGAAAACAATGAAGCAAACCTTAATCACAACCTCCACCATGCAAGCTGAATATATAGCAGTATATGAAACAATGTGTGAAGGGCTTTGGATTAGGAATTTCCTAGAGCAGACTAAAGTATTGAGTCACATTGTGGCGGATGCACTTGTTATATACTGTGATAATGAGGCTGCTGTGTTCTTTAGCAAGAACAATAAAAGATCCAGCAACTCAAAACACATAGACTTGAAATATTATAGTGTTAGAGAAAGAGTCAAGCATGGTGAGGTAACTGTTTTGGATATAAACACCAATTCACAGCTTGCAGACCCTTTCACCAAAGCACTACCAGTGAAGGTATTCAAGAAACATGCAGAAAGCATTGGAATTCTTCCAAACTTAGATGCTTAGGTTCAGTGGGAGTTAGGACCAGTAGGAGCAAACTTAAAAATATTTTGTTTTCTGAGTTCTTGTGTTTTCTGATTGTGATATTAGTTCAAATTGCAACTTAGTTTTGTAATGACAGTTTTTTAAAATAAAAGTTGAGGTATTTCAGAATTTTGTGTTGCTGCAGCTTTATGATTGTTCTGAAAATAATTGTTTTATGGTTCTAGTCATATATATACTTGCTATCAGATGATCTCATTCATGTTTAGCATGAAACTACAGTACAAGCAAAGTTGAAATTATTGGTGTTCAGTAAAGTTTGCTTGAGTTCTGGTTTTAAGAACATAAAGTAGGACTTGATATATGTTTTTACTTGTCAATACACATTGACATATATTTCAATACTGCATGATTGACATATGTGGATTACAGAAGCTTGTGTTGTGGTACAGAACCTCTGCATTTTTGTCAAAGTGTAACTTGGTTCTTGCTCTGCATAAGTGACTGTAATTTGACCATGTTGTGAAGGGATTTTTGGTTCATTTGTTTTTCGGCGCGCACTACAGTAGGTAGAGCAGATGTTGTCATTCTCAAGTGCGAGTTATCATTTATGGCGAGTGATAGTCCAAGTGGGAGATTGTTAGATCAATATGGACTTATCACATATTAAATGATAATTATGCTTAATGACAATATCTACTTCTACATGGAAACAAATACAGAACTATATCCAGTTAATAATGATTTTGTGTATTAGATCATTATTATAAGGAATCCTATTCATAGTCTAGAAGTTAGACAACTAATCAGTATTGTATCAGGAATCTAATTAGAAGACTTAACTCTCAAGGAATGTCCTTAATGGGAAGACTCTTTAGGGTTAATGATTCTATATAAATAGATGGTATTGGTCCCTGTTATCACCACGAGACATATCGTAAGTTCTGTCCATTGAGAAGCTTATTGTGGTGACTAACAGAAGGCTTTTGCCTAGTACTTTTGTGTTTCAGGTTTATATTAATGGAAGGAGCTATGATTCATAATGATGGTAAGTTTACTCAAAGCTAAAAGTCTAATGATTATGGTTATGCATATGATATATTGTATTGTGAACATTCAGAATTTAGTTTACAGCTTCAAAATGTGTTGCAAAAACCGCAGGTTCAAATAACTATGTTGACTGCTTGGTTTCAGGCAAATAGGACTTACAAAAAGGCAAGAAAGTTGACATATACTCAATTTCCAACAAAATTTGTTTGGGACAGTCGTGACAAAATATGGACTCCAAGAAAACAATATTGTACTCTTGGTAGGATAGCATATGTGCCGCCAGTTGCAGGTGAATTGTATTATCTTAGGATGCTTTTAAATGTTCAAAAGGGTTGTGCCGGTTTTAATTCAATAAAAACAGTCGATGGTATAGTACATTCTACATACCAAGAGGCATGTCGAGCTTTAGGATTGTTAGGTGATGATAAAGAGTGGATAGAAGCATTGATGGAATCTACTTTTACTGCCAGCTCTTCTCAAATTCGTTATTTATTTGTCACAATTATTCTTCATTGTGATGTCTCGGATCCCCTCACTTTATTTGATACTTTTTGGATAAAAATGTCCGATGATATAGTCAATAAAATGAGATCAGATTTTAGGATGTTAGATCTCACAATACCTAATGAAGAATTAAAGAATGCTGTTTTATATGAGCTTGAAATATTGTTTAATATGTCGTCCACCAGTTTGAAAGATCATAAATTACCAATGCCAAAGATGCCATTCATAGATCAATTAGAAAATGGACTTATTAGAGAAGAATTAGATTTCGATTCTGAAGTGCTCAAAGAAAAACACTCTGACTTGCTAGATAAATTAAATAGTAAACAAAAAATTATATATGATCAGGTCATTCAAGCTGTTGAAGAAAAAAATCCAAAATCATTTTTTGTTTATGGTTGTGGAGGCACTGGAAAAACTTTTTTGTGGAATGCCATAATTTGTAGGTTAAGATCTGGAGGCAAAATTGTTTTAGCAGTTGCTTCGTCAGGTATTGCTTCATTATTACTTCCGATAGGTAGAACGGCTCACTCGCGTTTTAAAATAAAACCGGTGATAGAACAAAATTCAAGTTGTAATATAAATAAAAAAACAAATCTTTCTTATTTAATAGAAAAGGCTGAATTAATTATTTGAGATGAGGCTCCTATGTGTAATAAATGGTGTATTGAATCAGTCGATAGAACATTGCGAGATATTTTATCCAATAAAGAACAACCGTTTGGAGGAAAAACAATTATATTTGGTGGAGATTTTAGGCAAACATTACCTGTTATACAAGGTGGTGGTAAAGAAGAAATCATTCAGGCATCATTTAATAATTCATATTTATGGCCATTTATTACAATATTTCAACTGACTGAAAATATGAGATTGTCACTGGAAGGTTTAAGCAATATAGAAAAAGACGAGCTTAGAAATTTTGCTGAATGGATATTGAAAATAGGAGAGGGTCGAATAGAATCAAAAATTCCTACAGGTGATCCAGATGTTAGTTGGATTGATATACCATCTGAATTACTTGCAAATCATACAATTCATCCTATAGAGTCAATTTTCGAAGCAACTTATCCTGATTTTTTGAGCAAATATAATAATGTCGATTATTTGAGAGAGCGCGCTATAGTCACACCCAAAAATAGGACTGTTCATGAAATCAATAATTATGCAAATAGATTATTACCTGGTGAGGAAAAAATATATTTGAGTTCTGATTCAATTTCTTATAATTCGGGTAATTGTGATAATATTAATCTTTTATATCCGATTGAATTTTTGAACAAACTTGAATTTAGTGGATTACCGACCCATGAACTTAACTTGAAAATTGGTATGCCTATCATGTTGTTACGAAATTTAGATCAAATGCGTGGTTTATGCAATGGTACAACATTGATTGTCACAAAAATGTTTGATAGATTAATTGAAGCAAAAATACTTACAGGAAACAAAATGGGAGAAAAAGTTCATATTCCAAGAATTGCATTGTATGCAACAGAAACTAAGTGGCCGTTTACATTTAAAAGACGCCAGTTTCCCGTTAGACCATCTTATGCAATGACAATAAATAAAAGTTAAGGCCAATCACTAAATCAGGTAGGTATATATTTGTCAGAACCTGTGTTTACTCATGGACAATTATATGTTGCATTATCTAGAGTCACGTCAAAAAAAGGTCTCAAAATTTTTATAGATAATGGTGATCATATTCCTAATAACCTTACCAAAAATATTATGTATAAAGATGTGTTGCAAGGTATATAACACAATGTATAATGAGAAAATGATGTCGATCTTTTTATACATTTATAATTCATGTGAATATAGGTGATTTCCAAAATGATATTAGTTGGTGTCAATTTTTGAATAATTTATAATAAAACTTTTCACAATAAAAGTTTTTGCCAATTTATTATTTTTTTCACATACAAAATTATTTTTGTCTGTAGAATATAAAGTAAAAAAGGATTTTTGTTTCCCTCTTAAATTTTTTATAACAATTTCCTGATTTCTTTATTAAGTACCCCATGTGAGGTTACAACAAAAAAAAATTTGATAAGTCAGATGAATTAGGTTTGCCATCGTATTCTATCTCAGATTTTCTTTCTAGCACGTGCAACGTTATGGCTATAAGCCTAACCACCCTATGCACCATCTAATCTCTCTCCATCACCATTCTTTTCTTAACCAGTTTTTTCCCTTCTTTTCATTGAGACAGCACCCCCAAAATCTAGGATTTTTTCAGCTGGTTTTCTCCCTTCTAAATCTATTCGTAACTAAGTCAAGCCTGTATTAGACTGATAGCCATATTGTTCTTCACCTAATCGGACCAATCACACTCTTCCTACTGATTGGAAGCCGCTGCAAATCGATTTTCTGTCATGTCTAACGACGTGCAGTTTCTGAAATCGTCATACAGAACACACCATCAGTTGATTTACATGGCGATGTGGCAGCTCTCTTCACTGGTCATTCAGGCCAGTCACATTCACTCCATCACCTCGATGACGTCATCGTCGATGCAGCTTCAAGGCATCGACCAGCCTATAAAAAGATTCAAGGCAGAGTGCCCTTTCCTTCTTTGGTGCCAAGGAGATAAACTATCACCCCAGTTTATACAAGGTCTTTTATTCAACTCTTCTTTTGTGAATTTTTTTTTATATGATGTATCTCCATTGTGCTGATCGGATGAATCTATGTTTATTCGGTTTCCTTTTTTAGGTTGTGTATTCTTTCTGCTGAATCGCAATTGCTCAAAACGTGTTCTTTTTTCTCCACTATCCATTTGTTATGCACTACTTCTTAATCTGTTTTTGGTTGATCATGTCGTTCAAAGGATTACAACATCAATAGTGTGTTCAGCATTTTAAAAAATCCCGTTTGTATGATTTATATTCATGTTTGAGATATCAAGGAAAATAACTCAATGCTGTGGACTAAATCAATTCACAGATTGCTGTTGCTGATTGATGTCTATGTTTTTTGTTTGATTCATTGATCAAATTCAAATCTTAGAATAAGGCCTCTCCTCATTAGCACTATGTCTTCCTCTTTTAGATGACATTAATGACTTTTTACAATATTGATTTGTTTTCAAAAATGTATTCCTCTGAGGTTCTCATTTTTGTTGTCAAAAGTATGGTGGCATAATTTTTCCTTACATATTTGTCTTTTGCTTTGTTCTATGTTACTCATAATTTCTATTGTTGTTGGACAGCTCAGTTTAAGATGAAAAAGTTAATTAGTCAGATTAAACCGTATTCTGCCATTGGTATCACTATCACAGTTCGTGCTGTACTAAAATGGAGACCCCGTATGTTTGACAGTACTGACTACAATGGACTCCATTATCTCCTGGTGGATGAACAAGTGAGTCATTTTTTTTACCCAAAACAACTTCTATTGTCAATGTTCTACTTATATTCAATTTCCTCATTATTCATTTATTGGGTTCTATTTGTGGTGTCACATTTATTAGTTTGATTATTTCATCATCGATAATTTGTAATCTTAGTTAGTTTAAATGCTTTGGCTATTTTCAATATATATTTGTCAAATGCATTTATAATTATTTGATCTTTTTCACATATGCCAATCTTTGTTGCAGGGTTCTTCGATACATGCAATGATCGAAGAATGTTATTACTCACATATGCAAAACTTGATGCAAGTGGGGAAGATATATGATGTATCAAAATTTGCCTCAAAGAATGATACTTCCAGACACAAAGTTGCCAACCATGATGCAATTTTGTGTTTCTCAGAGTTTACTCAGTTTCAAGAAGTTGAAGATCAATTGCCCAACTTTCCAAAACATTCCTTTAAACTGCGACAATTTGGACAGCTGGCTGCTGAGGCGCAGCAGCAGACTCTTCTTGCAGGTGAAGCGATATTCCTCTTCCATATTATAAATTGACATTGATAAAACTATGTCCTGTATTTAAATATATTTATCATTCTTTTTGAACTGCAAGATCTCTATGGTTGTATCAAATCTGTGAGGGCACCACAGGTGGTTGATGTTGATAATCCAAAGGAAAAGGAAGCTAGGACTGACCTCTCCATTCAACTCATAGGGTATTCGTGATCTATCTTCTTCTCTTCTGTTTGAATAAATGCGTTACATTTGTCAGTCAAATTTTACTCATAGCGTGCATCAAACTAACAGGAGAGAGGAACTGAAGATCTCTCTGTGGGCTGATATTGCAAGGTTATTTCCTGTGCAAGAGATAACACAACTGCATCCACCTGTGCTTGCAGTTTTCACAGGAATGAGAATCTCTATGTATGAAGGTATTGTGCTTCAATCTGTATGCTCTCTTTTTTTCATTGGCTTTTCAGCCATCTTCATAGTTTCTTTTCTATTCAAAATTATGCAGGCCGTGAGTCGGCATATAGCACACCTCATACTTGCTTCGTGATTAATCCTGACATTGAGGAGAAAGAACAATTTGAAGCTGAGTAAGTTAATTGCTTAAATAATTGCAATCAAAAATAGTTAAATATCAAATCAGTTGTGTGGATTTTATATGAGACAGTTTTATGTTAATGTTTATAAATTCTATGCCAGATTTTCAAGGAATGGGGACAAACTGGATGTGTCCACTACATACTCCAGCTTGATGTCAACAGGAATAGTTAATGATGCAGACAAAAGGATTGTGCCTGAATTGAACGTGCTTGATCCAAGTCTCCATGCGGTATTTCATTCTGTCCTTTGCCTTTCAACATGTTTTGAAATAAAAAACATTTGGTGTCACGGAGTAAGCATGTAAAAGTATGAGGTTTTGATCTGCAACTCTTCAGAATTTTCTTTTCCTGTTTTATCACTTTCAATCCAATATGAAAGGTGTGCAATTTCAAATTTGCTGAAGAAATTGACCGCTGAAACTATTCAATGTGCAAACAATTGCCAACAAAATTTTTTTTTTAAATATATACAAACATGTCCAGCTGTACTATATTAATTTCTGGCGGAATTGAATTTAATGTGTGTTTCAGACCAAGTCAGTTTATTGTACCGCCGTTGTGAGGAGATTTTTTGTGGACAAAGCATGGTTTTACAGATGTTGCCCTGTTGACAAATGCTATAAGCATATGTTCAAGAAAGAGGAAATTGGTGATCGTTACATCTGTGTTGCCCATGGCGAGCTGAAACCAAAATTGAAATGAGGCAGCCTATTTTATTTCTAATTTTCGTGCGTACCTTTTTCTCAATTTCAACATTAGCTGAACTGAAATATTATACCTTACCATTATTTTATGCAGCACCAGGGTGTATATGGTAATTCAAGATGACTTTGATCAGGCGAGGGTGACACTAATGGGAAAGTCAGCTGATGAATTCTTTGGAGCAACATGTGGAGAACTCTTGAACGAGGTGGCCCATCCACCGGAACTAAATCTCCCAAGCCAAATCACTTCAAAAGTTGGCCAACCGTTCATGCTTGAGATACGAATCAGCCAACGTGGTGAGCTCTTTGTGAGAAGCAGCCGCAAAAGTGGAGTCTCTGCTGGCACAACTGGAGGATATGCCACTGGAGCAGAAAAAGTTTTAAAGATAACTGAATCAAAGGAGCCATTTACAGAGACTCCTGATAAAAGCACATCTGGGAAGAAACGTGAAATCCAAACTTCTGCCAAACAATTGTTTGGGTCCGTTGCAGTTAAGAAAACCAGAAGGTATAATCATATTTTATTCCTTTTTTTCCTATTGGTGGATTACAATCATTGTAATTTTATTTTGTCTAAATTTATCTAATCTTTTATTAAGTGACCGACGTGTTGGATCGTCATCATCGAAAAACATGGCAGAAGAACAGCTAGAAGATCCGGACAAGAAGTTTAAATGAGGTAAATTATGTCTTCCCTAACTCAATTAAGATAGTCATTTCTTTTCTGGCACTCAATTCCACAAAAACAAGTAAATGGTGTGAAATTTTCAGAATTGTTTGTTGCATTTGAGTTCTCTTCACATATAATTGAATATGTTGTTTATACAATGTTAAACACTGTTGTTTTTCCCCCCTTACAGGTTGGCCTATCCAACAGTCCTATAAGTATGGTGAAGAGTTGCCTTTTGTTTGCGACAAATGTCTTTTGCTTACAAACTACATGAAGTATGGCAGCTTCTTTGCTTACTTAGATTGCTTAGTTAAACAAGTCGTGTAAATACCATGAAGACTTGCCTTTTGCTGGAAGCAAATGTATTTTGCATATAGACTACATAGAGTCTGGCAGGTCTTTAGTAAGTTAGGTTAGTTAGTTAGGTAGATGGTCCTATACCCACTTATGCTGTCGTGAGTGAAAGTAAAGATAGCTAATGTCGTGATCAGGAATCTGCTCTTGATCTGGGGATTAGCTCTTTTCTGCATTCAGTGATGTAATGAAACTCAGTGAATTTGCTCTGTCTGTGATCTGAACTTATGTACAAAATATCTTATGTTTAATTTCTATGTCATGGCTTTAACTATGTGTGCTTAAATATGCCAAATGTTTGACTAGATGGATTCTATACAAAGATTCTACAAGCTTTATCTCACTTTGGCTCATGCTTAGCAGCATGGGATCCATAATGTGCCAACACCAAAGTACACCGATTTGGAAGATATGGATTTACCATATCTATTATCAACAACATTCTCCATTGGCCTCATATACTTCATATCTCTTTGGATTCTTATCTGCTAATATTTAAGCCGCATTGTGGTATCACATGTGTACAATATATTGCATTATATAAGTTTGCATCAGTTTGTTCTTCTTTAACTACACCTGTATACTTTCTATCAAAAACGTACCAACAGAGTTTAGTCCAATATTGCGAAGAGCAGTGCTTCCTTGAGCCAGTGTAGTGTTTTGAATTCCCAAGTTTTCGTCAAGAGAATCACACCAAGTTTGCTCCATACTCTACTTCATTCCTCATACTTTATTCACCGCTTATACATTTCTCCATTCATGTTCAAATATCATTCCACATCACAAACATGAATAGAAAGATGATAACTGATATTCGACGAGGTGAATCTGACTTTGATATGATTGCTCGCGTTACAAGACTATGGAGACCTCCCGTTTATCAAAGTCGTCAGTTTGATGGATTACATTATGTTTCAAAAAATGAAAGTGTAAGTTTTTAAATACCAAAATTAATATAGTAGACATATTGTGCTAAACTTTCTATTAATTATTTATTAATTTACACTCGCAAAATATAGAGATCACCAATCCATGCAATTCTTCATGAAGAAGAGTTTCGACAAATCCATATTCCAATGATAGAAGATAGAATTTCTTGAATTACAGAAATTTCTTCAACATGAAATTCTAAGCGAGCTATGGTGGGAAATTATTGAGCAATGCTATATTTGAAACCTGTTAGTGGATTTGTTCGAATTCAACTACAATTACCAATGATTCCGCACCATTCTTTTTGACTCCTTGAATATTATAATTTTGCCCGACAAATACAACAACAAAGACCTAATACAGACCAGCCATTCACAGGCAAGTAATTCTTCCTTGACTAATATAATTATCTATTTCATAAACCATTTATTATTTATGTCATATTATATTGTGTAACTACAAAGAATATTTACAACTTTGCTTAATCTACAAAATATACTAACATTGGCTTTATTAAAATTAAAGCTGTCTATGGTTGTGTCAAATTTATCAAGCCCATTGAAACTGTGCATAGATATCAAATGTGTGAGATGATCATCTATAATCTGCGGTAATTAACCTTTCTAGGCTTTTTTTTTCAATCTGTTTACAAATTTACATAACATATTGATAATAAAATTGTCAGAAAATATCTTTTACTTTGTTTAGCTCCTGAATTTGAATCAAACAGAAGATTTTTTATGCGCAAAAGGAAGGAATTGAAAATAAAACTATGGGAAGACATTGCAGGCAGAATTGATATACTAGATATGCTGAATTTACAAACATCAGTTTTGGCAGTTCTTACCACTTTGCAGATTGAGTTTTCAATGGTATGATTTATTGTTCCATATAATTACATCTAATAAATATATTAATTTTCTTTTATTCACTTCTAATATTAATATGAATATATGTAGATGAACTTTTGGGACAAAGTACAAGACATACTTGCATTATGTTACATCCCAGTATTCCACAAATAGAACAATATCAGACTGAGTAAGTCAATATTTTAATCATAAAGTTTCAAAATAATTCTTCCTCTTTTCACTTTTTGCGCATCTTTTTTCAAATTTTAAGTTAACTGTGTAATTCATTAATCCAAAAACTTTGGATCAACAATTAACACAAATTTTTTTCCCTTTTTTTTTTTTTTCTTTTCAGTTTCAAAAGATCAAGTGATAAAATTATACTGTTGCCGACTGATGAGTAGAATAAAAATCCAGCTCTACAAATTTCGTACTTCATTATGTTCATCATTGAATACATTTGTTAGATAAATAAGTATTCAATGTAACTCGGCTTAGCCAGAATATATAATTGTAACATACTTGGATCACCCAGTTTAAGGTATTAGTTTTATTTCAATTTTGCAAAATTAACAACTAATTACACAATATGTCATTTAGGTAGGCTATGACTAAGCACTTCGTCTCGGAAATCCCAATCTGGCTTTGTTCCGAACTGTTCAACATAAGGACGTACAATGTCAGTTTAAATATTTTCAAAACAAATCCATCATACCTCGCCCCATTTGAATAAAATGAGAACTGGCATTTGCATTTATTTTTCTGTGTAACTAACAATGTGACATCCCAAGCTGACTCAATTATTACATCTAACACAAGAAATGCAAATTCTTTCAGAGCAACAACGGCGGTCAAAGAGCCTGGCATTTGCAATGAGGTAGATACGACATTTTGTGAATTGTGAAAAATGATTCAATTTTTAGGTTCAGGTTCAGTTACTGATTGATGGATTACATTATGTTCCAGAGGCTGAAAGTGTAAGTTTTTAAATACCAAAATTAATATAGTCAACATATTGCGCTAAACTTTCTATTAATTATTTATGAATTTATACTCGCAAAATATAGAGACCACCAATCCATGCAATTCTTCATGAAGAAGCATTTCGGCAAATCCATATTCCAATGATAGAAGACAGAATTTATCAAATTACAGAAATTTCTTCAACCTAAAATTCTGAGCGAGCTACAGTGGAAACTTATCGAGCAATGCTATATTTCAAACCTGTTAGTGGATTTGTTCGAATTCAATTACAATTACCAATGATTCCGCACCATTCTTCTTGACTCCTTGAATATTCTAATTTTACCCGACAAATACAACAACAAAGACCTAATACAAACCAGCCATTCAAAGGCAAGTAATTCTTCCTTGACTAATATAATTATCTATTTCATTAACCATTTATTATTTATGTCATATTATATTGTGTAACTACAAAGAATATTTACAACTCTGCTTAATCTACAAAATATACTAACATTGTCTTTATTAAAATTAAAGCTGTCTACGGTTGTGTCAAATTTATCAAACCCATTGAAACTGTGCATAGGTATCAAACGTGTGAGATGATCATCTATAATCTACGGTAATTAACCTTTCTAGGCTTTTTTTTTCGGGAAAAAGACCATTTGAACAAAATGAGTTTAAAAATTACCCATTCCAATGTTTATATCCCAAACCAATGAATCTTGAGAGAATTACACAACTACCCTAGTAAATATAATTCAGTCATATTAAAACATATTTACCCTAACCAATTATATATTAACCTCTCTCTCAACAACACAGAAAAAGAAAAAGAAAAAACCCTAGTTCCCCAAATCCCCGTCGCCGCCGCAGCAGCCCCTTCCCCTCTCTCTCTAGCCGACTCTCTCTCTCTCTCTCTCTCTCTCTCTCTCTCTCTCTCTCTCTCTCTCTCTCTCTCACACGGTAAGGGTGAGAATGATGCTTTCGTTTTTTACCATGGTGTTGGTTCGGCCTATAGACCTTGGATATAGGCTTTGGACTTTGGATGCCACTCAAACTTGTACAATGGTGTTGGTTCGGCCTTGAGCAAATTCCCTGCACAATACCTCAGCGGCATTTCGGGGATAATTATGTAGTGCTCGGTCACTGGAAAGCTATGAACCCACCCTGGCGCAGGACCTTGGGTGCAATCAACCCGCCCGATTACCTTCCTTTCATTCGTACCAGGCTCCATCCTCACCGCCAAGTAACCCGGGTTGATCAAATCTGGCAACAAAGTCAGGAACTCGGAATCTGTAAGAACTCCCGTAGACTCCATATACAATCAGCATAATCAATTAGTGGGGGTCAGTAATCGATTACTGGGGGTCAGTAATACTATTGACGGCGGGTCCTCCTCCTCCTCCAACATTAGGGTTTTGATCGAATTGGGAATACTATTACTGGGGGTCAGTAATCGATTACTGGGGGTCAGTAATCGATTACTGGGGGTCCGTAATCGATTACTGTGGGTCAATAATCGATTATTGGGGGTCAATAATCGATTATTGGGGGTCAATAATCGATTATTGACGGCGGGTCCTCCTCCTCCTCCAACATTAGGGTTTTGATCGAATTGGGAATACTATTACTGGAGGTCAGTAATCGATTATTGGGGGTTAATAATTGATTATTGGGGGTCAATAACATGATTACTGGACAATATGAAATCTGTAACCTGATTACTGGGGGTCAGTAATCGATTACTGGGGGTCAGTAATCGATTACTGGGGGTCAGTAATCGATTACTGGGGGTCAGTAACTTGATTACTATGGATCAGTAACTCCAGTAACCTGATTACTGGGGGTCAATAATCGATTATTTACTGTAATCTGTAAATTATTTACTGAGGGTCAGTAACCATCGTCAATAACCTGATTATAAAAAAAAAAAATTAAAAATCTGGCGAAAAAAAAAAATTCCGGCGAAAAAAAAAATTGGTGCCCGGAATCCGGCGACTCCGGCGACCGGCCATGGGAGGCCGGAGGAGTTGAGTGATATTTCGGCAAAGTTCGTTTTTTTTATCTTCCACTTTCTCAACACATTATAATTCAAAAATATGTTAGATAAGACAAAAGGACAAAAAAGGAAGAAAAAAATTAAATTTGTACTAGAATTGAAAAAGATTTGTTCAAATGGGCAATAGAGTTGTTACCTTATGTTGAATAGGGAAAAAAAATAAGTTTGTCATTTGAATGGGCAGTCAGGGGGTCAAATTAGCACCAAATAGACATTTTCCCTTTTTTTTCAATATGTTTACAAATTTACACAACATATTGATAATAAAATTGTCAGAAAATATCTTTTACTTTGTTTACCTACTGAATTTGAATCAAACACAAGATTTTTGATGCGCAGAGGGAGGGAATTGAAAATAAAATTATGGGAAGACATTGCAGGCAGAATTGATATACTATATATGCTGAATTTACAAACATTAGTTTTGGCAGTTCTCACCACTTTGCAAATTGAGTTTTCAATGGTATGATTTATTGTTCCATATAATTACATCTAATAAATATATTAATTTTCTTTTATTCACTTCCAATATTAATATGAATATATGTAGATGAACTTTTGGGACAAAGTACAAGACATACTTGCATCATGTTATATCCCAGTATTCCACAAACAGAACAATATCAGACTGAGTAAGTCAATATTTCAATCATCAAGTTTCAAAATAATACTTCCTCTTTTCACTTTTTGCGCAGCTTTTTTCGAATTTTAAGTTAACTGTGTAATTCATTAATCCTAAAATTTTGGATCAGTCTTTAACACAATTTTTTTTCCCTTTTTTGTTTTCTTTTCAGTTTCAAAAGATCAACTGATAAAACTAGACTATTGCTGACTCATGAGTAGAATAAAAATCCAGCTCTAGAAATTTCGTACTTCACTGTGTTCTTCATTGAATACATTTGTTAGATAAATAAGTATTCAATGTAATTCGGCTTAGCCAAAATAAATAATTGTAACATACTTGGATCATCCAGTTTAACGTATTAGTTTTATTTAAATTTTACAAAATTAACAACTAATTACACAATATGTCATTTAAGTGGGCTATGATCTGGCTTAGTTCCGAAGTCTTCAACATAAGGACAATGTCAGTTTAAATATTTTCAAAAAAAAAATCCATCATACCTCGCCCCATTTGAATAAAATAAGAACTAGCATTTGTATTTATTTTTTTGTGTAACTAAGAATGTGACATCTCAAGCTGACTCAATTATTACATCTAACACAAGAAATGCAAATTCTTTCAGAGCAACAACAGCGGTCAAAGAGCCTGGCGTTTGCAATGACCTAGATACGACATTTTGTGAATTGCGAAAAATGATTCAATTTTTAGGTTCAGGTTCAGTTACTGATTGAGCACATATTGAACAAACAAACTGAAAGCCACAAAATCAAAGAGGATTGAAACCCAAAAAATTGGAAATGCTTCGAGCTACAATAAAATGGTTTCATTATACAAAATCAATAGGGGCTAAATAATTTGCATTTAACATGTGAATGGTCATACACAGGCTTAGCATTTTGGGCCACACAGGGGCTTAACATCTTGGGGCTGTGGCTTACAAAACTAAATATTCGATAGTAAATATAAAGGCCCGATTTTTACACTATTTTCAATTCGTTTATAGTCCCACCTGCCGCCTAATAAACGCACCTATCGCCATTTAAACCAACTTACCAACCAAATCAGCTCCGTTCTACTACTGACACTTGACCACTGTAGTTCCCGGGTGCGACCACAACATCAAACGCTCAAACCTCTTCCTCAAAGCAGGTGAATCCCTTCATCTCTTTCAATTTGTTGTTTCAATATCTATCTCACTCTGTCCATAAGAGATTCAACAACAGGATGATTACGTTTTGAATACATATATGCATGATGATGAAATTTGGGTTTTTTCCATTTGAATTTGCTGATTCCTTAATTTTGAATACTGGGTTTTCGTGTCTCTCATACTTTCATTGATCAGAGTAAGCAGATTTCAGTTTTTCAGAACTTTCCGTTTCATATATTGCTTCCACGGTTCTTATTGATCTCATCAATTAGTTTCGTCAAAATCTGCTCATTGTTAAAAAAAATTAGTTTCCTTTTATTGTTTATGTTTGCATGTGGTCACTGAGAGTTGAGTTTGAGTAATACTCTTCACATGATGTGTTTGAAGTCTTTAGATCTGAAATGTACATTTTGCTTTTGTATATTGAATTTGATTTCTATTTTAAGCAAAAGCTTAATACTGGTTTTTTAGTTAATGTGATTCTATCTTTGTGTTTATAATTTTTACTGCATAGATGAGAATCAAATATGAAATCCCCAGATTTCTAATAGTCGTTTTACATTATATCAATGAGAATTAAGTTCTTACATAGTCTGCTGCTTTAATACATTCTTGAAATATGAATTTGTTTTCTTTTTAAATTTTACAATGCACAGCCTAAACTTATGTGCATTGCTGTAATAATGTCAATTACGTAATATAGACTTTTATAAGAATCATTTCTTGCATTTGTTGCAAAGTTCTGCTTCCATATAACATCATGTGGACCTATGTTCTGAACACTCAACATAGGTTGTTATCACTTTCCTTCATTTTGTTATATCGTTACTAATGTCCTACTATTTAATGATATGTTCTATAATTCTTCTCTCTGCATTTGTCCTTATGTATTCCTTTAAATTGCCTAGACCACCTTCTACTCACACTGAATATGTCACTCCAGATAAATGAGTGGTGAGGCAGAAACATCAACACCCAAAACAAGCAAAGATCCACAGAGAGGTTCTGCTGAATTGGATTACCTCATGCACCACATTCACGCACTTAAAGATAGAACAAGGTATGAAACTGAATTGCTGATTATAAAATAAAGCAATGGAATCTATCATAATCTCAATCACAATCTATTTTTCTCAGCGAATGCTTAGAAGATGCTGGTGCTGCTGCATGCGCATGAAACCAGAAACCAAAATGATCGAGAATGAACCGAAGGAGGCAAAAAAATTTGTCAGGGCAGAAAAAATACATCCTGCTATTGCACTTGGTGAGATTGTCTCTGGATTTTATCAGGATGAAGACGCTAAAAGGTACAACAATCAGATGGTTTCCATTCAATAAATTTATAGAACATATTATGATGTCAATTTGTGAATCTCTTTCAGGTATATAATGGAAAAAGCTAGGGCTTTAGCAATGGTGACAGCTCCAGCTACAACAGCGTCTGATACTTCTGTTTCGACTGCAAACAAGAAGAATCAAAAGGTCCAACCAGAGAAGCCAAACAACAGGTCTCATTTTAATCATTCCATAATATTATGTAAAATATTTTGGGTTTCCATTTACATACCATTAAATAAATTTCTAGAACATATTATGATGTTGATTTCTAAATCTGTTTCAGGTATATAACAGAGAAACCTAGGGCTTTAGCAATGCTGACAGCTCCAGCTACAACAGCGTCTGATGCTTCTGTTTCAACTGCCAACAAGAAGCATAAAAAAGTCCAACCAGAGAAGGCAACCAACAGGTCTCATTTTTATCAGACCAGAATAATGTATCAAATATTTTGCGTTTCCATTCACATATTTATTATTTTTTTGTCAGCACACTAGAAGGAAAGACTGCTGATCATCAAAAGAAAGAATATAAAATGAGAGGTCGCTCACAAAAGATCACTGAACAGCCAGAGCAAAGCTCCGAATCTGAACTTAGGTTCCAACTAAATTCGTTTTTTCTGCATATTCTTCTATATAATAAATTATATGAGTATACAAAAAAAACCTGTACAAAACTATTCAGTAAATCGTTCTGCATGTTATACATTGACAGTAAATTGCAAGCACAGTCTGCTACCAATGAAGTCATGAAAAGTAAGAAGAGGGGCCGGCCAAAAAAAATTGCTGAACAGGCCCAAGAAAGTTTGGAACCTGAACTTAGGTACGACCGTCGATAACTGTTTCTTCAAACCAGCCTTTTATATATATATGGAAAGGCAAACTGATATGTTACCGTATTGTAATTCATATATATCTTACGGCCCTTTTCCATGAAATATATCATCTCATTCATTGTCAGCTCTAATGGAAATATAATTTGACATATAGAAAATACATTAGGTCTTAGTTGTCAAGGGGTCACCAACCAACCAGTTAACAAACGAATATCAACAATTAAGGCTTCTACAGTGCACGGCTAATCATTTCCCCTAATATATAACTAATTTTTCAATTTTCCTTTCATATATGAAAAGGATCATAATCAGAGTTCTCTATATTCAATTCAATTTTTATTTATATTGCTTTGAACTCACTCAACATTAGTACAATCCTATATCAATTAAACTGCTATGCCTTTGGAAATCTACATTTCAACATGTAATGGTCTACAAAAGTCATAACAAATCGTGCCGTATGATGAGTTTCTTCTGACTGATTCAATACCTTACTACTTATTGAAGAATATGCAGGATTAATGTATGGCCTACGCAATCTTCCAAATTCAGAATAGCGATCTGATCCCAAAAAAAATATTATTATTCGTATGTTTGTGTTCTAAATACTTTTGCTCTCCTTCTACCCATCTGTGTGAACACTAGACATTATCTAATTAACTTTGACTCATTTTTCACAACTTTTCCTGTGGATAATCCAAAAAGCCAAAAACACTGATCCTAATTACTGCTGTATTTTATTCATTTGTAGAGACTCAGTAGAAGACCATGGTGGCTGTCAACCAAAGACAAAGAAAGCCAGATCTGGTTGGCCTAAAAACAAGCCCAGAAATCCTACAAAAAGGTTTTATTTCTGACATGAAACACTTCTTTATTTTCATTTGTTGGGCTATCACTGATGACACTTTGCTGCAGGCTGATATGGGAACAAGAGCAACTCAAAAAAGCCACAGACACACCGCAACAACAACTCTCGGCAGAAATAGAACAGCGACAACCGGACTTGCAACAGCAAAGCCAAGAGACACCACAGCGAGGACCGGAGATAGCAACAGATATCCAAGAAGAAGAAGTGCAGCGAGCAGTTGAAATCCATGACCAGCAACCAGAAACACAGCAGGAGATGCAACTGGAAAAAGGACCCCCTGTCATGAAACCTCCAAAGGAACCTAGAAGAGAAAAATATGGCAACAAAAGAGCTATCTGTGCTGGGCTGGCCAATATTATGCTACACATGACCAAGATCAGTGGTGAACTTGCAAAGCTCATCGCCATGATTTCAGGTATGGTGGATTCTAACTTATCACAGAATACGACATTTCATTGGTGACATTCAATTACATTTCATTTAGTACTTCATGTATTTACATTTTTCCTTTGAAGTATAACCAAGTGAAATTATTATTTTCTGTGTCCTTAAATTTTTTCCATCTATTCTTATCATTAGAATGTTGAGTTAAATTGACCGCTTTACCTTGAGAGAAATTAGGCACGGCACTATCAAATCACTGAGCCTAACTAACACAGAACATACAAGCTATTCCAGTAAAGCAAATTGGTCTTGATTTTTCTTAAATACATCATGTGGAAAATCTCAAAGAGCTACAAAAAGAGCTGCCAATGTTTATGATAGTGTTAATACCAGTGCTTTTGTTAATACGCAGCCTATGCTAGAACTACAGAACACCTCATAAATATTGGCCATCACAGTCAAATTTTCAAAGTTATGCCTGCTATACATAGTACAGTCACAGTCATAATATATATACAGTTAGATAATAAAAGTGCTGATGTTTGTGTTGATAGTTACTGATTTATTGAGTCAAATTGTTGCTCCATTCTTTGAATGAATCTAAAACGAAATTGTTTTTCACTGTTATTAGTTCTTTGTTTCAACCATATACTTTTGGCTCCACAAACTGTTCCATTTCATATAGGTTTATCAAATTGATCAGGTATAATGATTCAGTCATTTTTGTGAATCAATCTTCACAGGTGGATCCCAGGAAGATTAGGCTGAAGAGAGATTGAAGTTGGCTTTTGCTGAAGATAAGATGTGTTTTGTATGAAAAAACTACTATCTTAAAACTTCTGATGCCTAAGTAGATGATAATGCAATGTATGTTAAATTTATAATATCTAATATTATGTGTGATCTATGACAAAATGAATCTCCGCTATGTGGTCGTGCTTTTCGGTTCTTTTGCTTATTATGTGGTTGAGGGATTTGGTGCATTTGGTGATTATTTGGGTTTGCATTCTGTTGGATTTTCCTTGGGTTTTGGATTTTGTTCTTTGAATCTTTATTTTTGGATTTTTATTTGGGTGTGTGTTGCTGCCTCTGGGTCTCCTTTTAGAAATTTGGTTTCGATTAGCGTGGTTGCTTCACGCGTCTACACGAAGGCATGCCATGTCTTCTGTTGCATTAATGTCTATACGCAGGTCGGTTTGGTTGCGCTGGTACAGTTTCGTATTCTCGTATTTGCCTATTTGGTGCCTCGCTCACTCGATGTGTCTTCCATTGTGGTTCTCTATGCATATCGAGTTGAGTGAAGGTTTAGAGTTGGTTCATATATCTTTGTTGTAGGCGATGGTACTGTCTTAATGCCTCTCACTGTATTCATTGTTTTATAAGAGGTTTTTTGATCGCTGGATCGGTCCAGTGTTCGTCCGCATGTCGACAGAACCGTCGATAGAGTCTCTCAATCTAGGTGTGATTTAATTGGCTCTGGCTCTAAACCATGACTTAATCAAACCTTTTGTTTAATTTTGTCTGGGTAGCGTTCCGTTTCCCGTACTAAGAAATTTCTAATTTCTTTCTTAGTTTGTCGTATGCATACTGCATATTGTGTTTCCTATTTGGATTTTTAGTTTCTGTTTTTATTTTTATGAGTTGTGCCCTGTCAATAGTTCGTAGTGTGTGTATACTTTTTGCGGTAAGAAGATTGATTTTCGAAATCAAGTGCAGCCTAATGCTCGCACATCTCTTTGAAAGCCATTGATTCTTGGTTACATCTGTCTTCTATGTAGTAGTTGATAGATTTGTTAGATAGAATATAAATGTAGAGGTCAAATTTTATTATTCAATCACGCAAGTGTCCCTGAGATTATAAGATCAATAATTAATCGCTACACAATAGAGGATATTCTGATCTTAAGTTGGACTAAAGCTTTTGTCAGGACAACTTTTCATGGTGACAAGTTTTGAATATATAATTTTTTTTCATGGATTTGTTCTCCTCATTCCAAACATGATCCAGTTTTTCCTTCATTTTACCAATTTCAATATGACTCACGAGTCACAACACATTACAATTAGGTCAACTCTATATCAAGCAAAGTAAAGCTAAGAAGTGAGTTTGTTTGGCCTTGCGTGATGTTCTACCACCTCTTTTTCATCCTTTGTTATAATTCTAATTTACAGAAATGAGACATTGTTTAATATAGATCACTATGCGCATTTGTTTGGTCTTAGTTCAGGAAATTCATTAAAATTATTTTTGTTTTGGATTTCCAGCTTTAATTTGAACCCGTGCTTCTTTGAACCTATGTCCAGTAGCGCCCTTTGTTTGAAAGGTTGCTTGGGAATTCATGTTCACCCTATACAAAATTGGATTTAGTTAGGTCGTCCTTTGTTGCTCTGCTTATGCTTACTGTAGCTTCATAATGTAATACGTCTCATCTGTATTAATCTTTGCTGTGAAAAAATTAAGAGAAAATTCAAAAAATAGTTCAAGATAGGCAGAATGTATCTCTTCACTTTTAATTGCTGGCATCTTCCGCTCACTCTATTACTTCATCAATGTTATCTTACTATTGAATATAAATCAGCTTGATCAACAAGTCCTCACTTCAAATCATGTCATTATTTTGACCAAAAAAACTACCCTACTTTTAAATGAACTTTTTTTGCGTGTGGTAGTTTGCTCAATAATACTAAAACATTGACTAATGTCCTGTAAAACTTAGTTGTCTTTTTTATCTACTTATGTTGCTGTTAACATGACTAGCAAACTATTTAAATTGTTTCTGTTCTTTGAATCAACTTAAAATAAGTCATGGCGATATCAGCTCGCAGCAACGCGCAAGGCTAATCTATGACAGCATAAACCTCTAATGTGTAATCTAACTATGAAACATATACACTATCTGTGCTCATGAATGCTTAAAAAAGTCTACATTTATAATTATACCTTGCCCTCATTAGAATCACATAAATGGACTATTAGCTGACATAAATCGTAATTTTCAATTTCTTTTTTCTTGCTTTCCCACTCTTTACCACTGCCACCCGCGCCCCGTGCGCGGGCCCCACACCTAGTAGTGTACATTACGGTGTTCCTTGACTGTGTTTTGCATGGAGGTGCAAACCTATAATTGATGATGGTTACCAATTCAAGTAAACTGTGAACGTGCCAGCAAAGGACAGGTTCAAAGTTGATACTGATGTAAGTAGACTTTCTCCTTTTGGTTCATATGTAAGGAGGGATTCTTCAGGAATGATTGCAGAGTTTGGGTGAAGAGGGTTCTCACTTGTCCTCGTAATTGTTCAAACTTTGAAGGGGCATTATGATCTCCTGAAGGTCATAAAAACCGCTAGGGATTTTGATTGGAGGATTGGTGAAGTTTAGCTTGACTCGTGCATTTCTATTGATCTAACTATGAGATTAATATGAAAAGACTGTACTGTTACTGTATCTATGTTTACCGAGAGCAAAACAGGTTGAACTTAGCTAGATTAGGGAATGCTTTTTATGCAGGCTGTGGATGGTTTGATCCTCCTATTTCTACCATTCCTCTCTAAGACAGTGTTTCTCAGGTTCAGCTACTGCGAGGGCCGAGGGCAGTTGTTAGTCAGGCGTCTACATTTCGCTCCATGTAACCAAAATAGTATTACTTCTATGGCCTTCAGTCTATGAAAATTTATGTCAAATGCGATGCCTATGCTGTTACACTAGGCTAAACACAAAAGAAATTTTGTTCACCAGATATGCAACCACTCCATCGAAAAATACTATTATGTACTTTCAGAAGTGAAGCTTACTACCTATATATTGTCTTAAGCATTTGCAGAAATTACACACATTATAAAACTAATCAAAACATCGACAACAGCTTCATGCTTGCCATAGAAATTATAATGGCCCCATGATACTGTCATTATAACAATATTAAGCTAGTTTTGCACACTGTTTATATTAGCAATAACTTGATTAGTCGAGGAGATGATAAATTCAATATCATGAAGTAACTTAGAGGAGATTGTTTTGAGCATGCAATTGATGGTGATCACAAACACAACAGCGTCCCATGATTATGAAACGAATTCGGCAAAGATGGAACCAAAATATTCTATAATTGCTACGAGCCTACGACAAAGAAACTGAAATGAAACCCATGTGAAACCACATAAAAGAAGAAGCAAACTCTTTTATTGAGGATTAGTGCTAATCGATCGAGCCACATATTACATACCAACCCACCATTGACAACCCATGTTCATAGAAATCACACTTTCAGAAAAACCTATAGGAAATGCGTTTAAGATGCAATATGATCGACTGCATTCAATAACAAAGAGAACAATGAGAATAATAAAAGTATAAAACAAGGAAAGAACAAGAAGAGAGTCATGCATCCACAAACCCAGAAGAGAATTGTTAACAGCAATTAAACACTACCAAGATAAGTAGATAACCAAAAGGAACGAATAGAGAGAAAGATGAGAGATTTCTCACCAAATTGATGTCTGAGTTTTTGGTTGAATCACAATATATATGTTGTCGTTTGTTGTGTGACAATTTTGAGGAGGAAGGTGTTTATTGCTGTCCTGTTTAAGATTTGCATGCGCAGGCTGTTTGTATCCTTTAACACGCGTTACAAACTGTTTATTTATTTATTAATTTTTTTTTATTTAAAGAAAGAACTGGAAAAACTGGAAATTAGTGGAGTTGTTGAAAACAGGTAGGAAAGATGGAAAAGAAGTGGAACATTTCGTATATGCACCCGTCAGACCATATGAAAATGCCATATATAGGATGCCATATATATGAAGCCATATGCAGATATGCTGCCTCAAAAACAAAAAAAAAGGAAGTCATAGGATTCTAGGGATAGATAGAGGGATCCCGATTTTGATATGGTCTAAGAAGAGAGTTTTAGATATGTATAATCAAATACTATTATACATACACCAAATTTGGAGAATAATATGGAACGGAGGAAAGGAATGTTTAGGTATATCAAGGTCAATGGTCTGGACTGCATTGACACCACGAATAAAGTGTAGCTCGTTGCTTAAAAAACAACTCCGTTGCTGAAGGTCAAGCTCTAAACTACCAGCTTTGTCAAAAAAAAATCCAGCTGCCAAATCATTCCTACCGGAAACAAACTACAACACAGCTAGAACAATGAAGAACACAAGCATAAATGAAAAAACTTGGACACGAAGAAAATAAAGACAGGAGCTATAGACAGTCACAGTCATTCTATGTTATTTAGTTAAAGAACTCGAACATACTTACATCATCAGCAAACAAACTACTAGAATATGTAATACCAAGCTTCGAACAATAGAAATCCACAACTAACTCATCTGAAGTAATTATGATAAAGCCAATTGTAGTATATAACATCTTCAGTAGACTGAGTTAGATTTTAAAGCCGGCCTTAGATCTTTTATATTACTTCCATTTCTTGAACTTGCCTCCAAAGCCAAAGCGCTTGCCAAATTTGCCATGCTTGAATTTCCCATGACCATGTCCATGACCATACCCGCCGTACCCATGTTTGCCATGCTTGAACTTCCCATGACCATAGCCATGGTAGCCTCCATGGTGACTCCCGTGCACAAGATGGTGAGCCCCGTAAGCAGCAACTGCAGCAGCAGCGCCCCCGGCTAGCATACCTCCCATATTAGGTCCATGCCCTGTTACATTATATTGTCAGCAAAGCTAGCAATAAGGCCATGACACGCAGCACCACTCTACTAAAAACCTTTTGGTTCTACACAGCTTATAGTATACTACAAAGGGTAGAGAGATGTGATATCAGAGACAATTTGCAGGTATGCTCCTTTGGAATAGCAAAGATGTTTAGTGAAGAATAATAAATTTCTGAACGTATAATTGATGCTTGTAGTTTATCAAGTCGAGTGGAAATGTATAGGCAACGCTACTACTCTACCAACAACCAATACACATGCTAAATGGTAACTTGTTGTGGTTCTACTTTTGAAAGTCCGAACACTAAGCAAGTTTCAGATAGTCGATTTCCATTTTTTGAGGTCACAAAAAAAGGATAAAAGGAAACAAAATCCTTTGGCCCTAGTAATGTAAACACAGCAGTGACACCAGAATATGTAATTAGTGAAAGAGATATCAGACTTGACTAATGCTACAACATAAACTGAACAGAACTCGCAAATAAAGTTGAAACTAGTTACCTGTATGATGTGAACCCGGATACCCTGCTGGTGGATATCCACTAGGACCGGGATAAGCAGATGGTGGATATCCGCCAGGGGGAGGATATCCAGATGGAGGATAACCGCCATGAGGAGGATAGCCACCGTGCGGAGGATAGCCGCCACCTCCATGAGGAGGATAGCCTCCTGCAGGGGGGTACCCATGTCCTTGAGGGGGATATCCATATCCTTGAGGAGGGTATGATCCTCCATACTGTGGGTAGTGTCCAGTAGCATATCCAGCAAGACTCGAAAACAGCCCTTTGTCTTTGTCATTCGAATCGTCCCTGTTATCCATTGTGCCTTTCTTACTTCAACTTGAAACTGTAGCCTACATCAAATTGTAATTTAAAAAGATCAAACCAAAGAAACCAACATAAAAACAGAACACACCCATCAGCTACAAAAGCAACCCCTAACATCTTTTAAGAACAACACACAAACTTGGAAAGAATCACAAATCTGCACAACCATAACGATCAAAATCGAAAACACGTAATAGGAACTTGATCAAATACAAAAAAGAATCATCATGAACCAAACAGCACAACACACAGCCCACAAAAACAAGTTGTCACTAGAATCAAAGATCAAGTTACAGAAGTAAAAGAAACAAGAAAAATGGGATCATGAGAACAGAAAAGTAGAGAAAGAGGGAGAGATTTGCTCACCTAATTGAATTGAATGGGTGGTATTATTAGTCCTCTTGAGAGTTCTTGAAGCAATTTCTATAGCTCTGCGCCCTCTTTGTTCTCCTATTAATAAGAATTTATCTTCGTTTCCTTCTACCTCTCCGCAAAAAGACACACGGGTAAACACACGCAAACGCGTGCCCTTTTTTATTTTTCCTCTTTTTGTCATCAAATTTGTGTAAAATAGTGATAAAGTAATCAAAAATTCTTGTACACAAAGGCGGCACGGGATATATTATATAATTCATAAAACCAAAAAAACATGTAGATGAAAGTATGTCACATTATTTTTATATCGGTAAATTTATATATCGAGTATGATCAGTCACAATTTTTTTCTTTTTCAATTGATACTCGTATTGTCATTTGTGTGAGTTTTTATCATATTACACTCTTTTCATTATTTGATTTTATTTATAGTATTCTGTATCGTGATTTTTATGAGATTGTAAAAATATTTCTTTTATCAAAGAATAAATAAAAGAGAAAAAGGAGCAAGTAATAACGGCATAGAATTGTCCAACGCAATAAATAAAGTAATATGGCTCCAATAGGAAAGTTACAAAAACGTTTGGAAGAGACGTCCATAATAATTGAAATATAGAATCTTATCCTATGATCCATTAGTGAGAGCATGGGAGATTTTGGAATACAAAAAGTAAATGAACCGCGTTACTTCAACGCGTGTGCTTTATATTTCATACAACCATATTTCATGTTCCCAATTCCGAATTTTGTTTGAACAAATTGCCACCCAAAATAAATAAAAAACTTTGAAACATTGTTGAAGCTTGTAAGGAAAGTATGGTCCCCTTTTTCCCAAGTAATTTGCTCGAGTTTGGCATAGAAATCTCAAGTGTGGGCAAGATTTTACTTCTTTGAAAAAAAAAAAGAAAAAAACAGTCTTTTTATAGTTTTCTCTTTTATTGATAAAAGTTATATTTCATTAAATGAAAGAACAACAAAAAGAAGGAAAACATAAGACCATACTCTCTTACGAGACTAGGAGGAAGTCCTAGTGTCGTTGTTGTTTATTTCGACCTCTTTAGCACTCGGTGTTTTAAAGGCTCCTCTTTGTAGTTTGTTTTGGTCATTTTAGAGTCACACTTGATTAACTGATCAATCAATGGAAAATGAGAGAATAGAGAATTAAACTCCTCCACCAATTTTAGGTTGAGTACATTAAACTAAGTGTCTTGTGAGCTACTATCCTATATAGGGCTGGGTGTTTGGACCCGAAGGACTGAAAGCCCGACCCGAAAAAGACCGAAATGGGTTGGGCCTGAATTTCTAAGAAACCAAACCGATGAAGACCCGAACCGAACCGAATGTGCCTAAAACGAGTTAGGCTCGGGCCTTGTTTTTCCTTGGACCGAAAGTCCGAACCGGCCCGATACTTATATGTAATGTCATGTGTCATGAGTTGATTGGTCCACAATTAATTGAAAAAAAAAAAAAAAACAGCCCTAGTCACCCTGCGCCTGCGCCACACGCCCACACTCCTTACTTCCTCAGTTACATCGACTCTTCAAAGCTTTGTCTTCAACATCACACATCATACAGTGCCAGCGCCACACTTCATCTTCATCTTCATCTGATCATCTCTATCGCGATTCGCCTCAGCCTCTGCCTCAGCCTCTGCGACTCTCTGCCTCTACAATCAGCCCTTTTCGACTTTGCCTCTATCGCCTTAATTCATTCTTTAATTCAATTAAGGTAGACTTCAATTACAATGTCACAATTTCAATTTTTTTTTTTATAGATTTCAGTATCAATTTCTTGATTGATTTCAGCTCCAATTCTTCTTTAGAATTCTATATGTTTGGTAATAGCTTCAATGTCTGTGTCTCTGTGCTTTTATTTAGGTAGATTATCATGGCTTCACTTGAGAACTCAGGTTCTAATTCATCTGACAACTCTGCTTCCAATTCTGGCGATTCAAATTATGAAAGTTCCAATTCTGCTTCCAAATCAAAATTGATTGCCCTAACTGATACTTTAAGGGTTCAGACAATTGATCAAGCATTCAAAAGTGCAAAAAAGAAGCGTCATTCGAAGAAACAAGGAGCTGGAGTTGCTGATGCTGAAGCTCCTGAACCTGTTGAAGACAATGTCGAGGCTGGTGAGGATAATGAAAAGTGTGTTGGAAGATCATGGGTATGGGGCCACTTCAAGGAAATCAAGAAGTCAGTTTACGGGATGAAAAATGGTAAGAGAGTTCAAGTTGGTGAAAAGAAAATAGCTAAGTGCATTTGGTGTGGCACTATTACTTGTGATAGCCGAGGGAATGGGACTAGCATTATGATTAGAGATATTGACAATGTGTGCAAGAAGTATCCGGGTAGGGTAAACTTGAATGATGGGCAGCATAAACTTAGCTATACTAGTCGTACTAAGGGCGCTAAAGAGCTGGTGGTGGTTAAATAGAGTGAACAAGGATGTAGGGAAGCAGTTGTGAAGATGATAGTCATGGATGAACTTCCTTTCAGTTTCATCGAACATCTTATTTTGTAAATTGCAGAACAAGCTAAGGAATAAGAAGCTGTTATTGTGGATTAACCGGAAGTCCCTTCTATATCTAAATCATCAAAAGCCTCTACAGCGAAAGCATCAAGAAAAGATTTAAGACTTCAAGTTCAAAGCATTCAAAAAATATAGTGGAAGACACCAAAATTAAAGTATTGTGGTTAAATAGTTTAATTATATATTGTGTTAGACTGCTGGTGATTTGGTGTGTATTAATTTTACTAATTAGATTGTTTGAGACTTTGAGTAGTTGACAACTGTGTGTATTTTGTGTATTAGTGCCAAGGTTGAATTTGGTTTAACTCTGTATAGTAGAATAACACTATAATTTGACATGCTTTTTTGAGGCTCTGCGTGTTTAGTTGTTGTGGTTCATTTGACATTGTTTTCGAGTTTCTCCCTGTTGACAGTAGTCGCAGAGAGGCTACAACAGACCCACAGACCCGCAGCAAGCGCACCAGGGCCCGGCCCAAGGCCCGGGACCGGATCACCAGCACCCGGCCTCGGGGTCCAGCACTCTATCCTGCCTCCAGGGACCCTGGGGCCAGGGGCGCCAGCCTGCCAAAGAGGGCACGAGAACGTACAAACAGAAGGGAACCAGTCCCACATCGAAGGGTGAGGTCAGCCCTCACCCCCAACCACCTATATAAGGGCCCCAAGTACCCTCTTTATTAGGTAACTTATCTCTCTCCCCGCTTATATACGTGCCTTGGTTATATATATTCCAACTATACTAACTTAGGCATCGGAGAGGAGAAGACCGGCCCGCCCGGTATTCCCCTTAGTGAGCAGGATTGCAGGAGATCAAGTTGGATTCATCTGTATCTACCAGGCCCCCGGGTTTAGGCAGAAACAATTGGCGCCGTCTGTGAGAAGTCGTTCAAAAAGTTGTATTGCTCTACCAGAGAGTAGAACTCTATTGATCCTTTGGAGAGGTAGCTACATCCGCAGTCCGGAAGCTATGGAAGGAAGGAAAATAAAAGCCAGCACGGAAGGACCGAAAGGGCAAATTCAGTTCCCTGACTGGGCCCAAGGTACAGGGGCTGCGGACGGTGCGAGGTTCGTCCTTTCCCCCGACCGAGACGGAAAGTCGAAAGCGCAAATTCAGTTCCCCGACCCGGCCCGTAACATAAAGGCTGAGGTTGGTGCGAGGTTCGCCCTTTCTCCCATCCAAGACAGGGCTCATGATCGCCAGGAGTCAAAAAACCCCGACCGGTATGGTACGGGAGAAATAAAAAAGATAAAGGCAGAGGTCGAGCGCTTGCGAGAAGAGGGCGATCAAGATCGATTAAGAGCGGACGCCCGATGCCAGGAATTGAAGGCGGTGAACATTGCCCTATTGGCGGCCCTGGAGCGAGAGGGTCAGCAGGGCACTCCTCGAGCAGCACCGCAACCAGCAAGCAAGGCTAGCGAATTCCCGCATCTTGAGGTAGGGCAGGCTACGGGAAGAAGAAAGACCGTGCATGTGACCACGCCACTCTTTTCGGAAGCTCTGAAAAACTCTGGCCCGGCCGAGCCCCCGTACTGCACGGGCCAGGCGTCAAGCGAGCAGGAAAGCTCTACCGCACGGACACTCGAGGCGCTCTCCGCCTCGGTGTCGGACATAAAGGGCCGTATAGAGACCAGCGAGAGGATGGCAGGGCGACCGCGGGGCGGTGCGCGGTTCAACGAGCGTATTGGACCTTTCCCGCGCCGGATTAGGGAATCGGGAAAATCTGGAAACCAAAGGCCTCTGAAGTTGACATATTCAGGAACGAGCTGCCCGTACCAGCACCTGGACAGTTTTAAGTCACAAGCAGGGACAAGGGGCTACTCGGATGCCATGTGCTGCAACGTATTCCAAGAGACGCTCTCGGGGGAGGCGTTGAATTGGTTCTACGAGCTACCAGTGAACTCAGTCGAAACCTTCGAGCAGTTGGCTGATAAGTTTGTCGGCCGGTTCATCCTCAGATCCAGGGCAGCCCAAACATCAACGATCCTTTTTGACTGCATGCAGACTGACAACGAGCCGCTACGCGCCTTCGTTAACCGGTGGCAAATCGCCACGGCCGGGGTCAGGAACCTGGACAAGCAGATCGCAGGGATGGCCTTCAAGCAGGGTTTAAGACCTGGGGAACTTTCGTACAACTTACTAGTGCAGGAGCCGCTGGGGTACGACGAGCTGATGACTGTGGCCGTCAGGCACGCTCAGGCAGAGCACGAGACATATGGGGACAAGGCGCCCAAGCGAATATCGGACGACCTACCGCCATCCCGTGGAAGCAAGACCGGGCGGCTAGATTGCAACCGTGCGCCTGCAGCCACCAGGAAAGCAGAGGTACGGGAGGAGTGGCAACCCCGGCGAGGCGGTGACAACGGTTCCCGACCAGGGAGAAGACCGCCATTTGTGCGCCCGGCGCAGCCCCTGGCAGCTACGCCAGCAGAGCGACCACCGCAGGCCTTAGCTATTGCGCCAGCAAGGAAACCCCAAGATCTAGCCCTTCGGACTGGTGGCCAGAAACCCCAGAAAGCGGTCGCGAACGACCAGGCCCACCCGAATGACCCCAACAAAGACCGACCGCGAGCTCGGCAGGTAGGAACTATAAGCACCCGCACTCCCGGGGGGATCGAGGTGCATGGGAGCATTAACATGATACACGGCGGGGACCGTATAGATCGGGTCACCCGGAGCTCAAAGAAGCGATGCCTAAGATCGATCCGGGGGAAGGAGGTGTACGCCTTCGGAGAAAGAAGCGGCCAAGCCGCTAAAACCGGATGGAACTCGGTCACTTTCGACGAGGAGGAAGAGCCGGAGGATTTGATCCAACCGCACAACGACCCCTTCCTCATTACGGTCCAAATACACCACTGGATAACCAGTCGTATGCTGATCGATACCGGAGCCTCTGTCAACGTAATGTTCCGAGACGCATACAAAGGGTTGCAGAGAGGAAGGAACAAGTTATCCCAGGATAACGAGCCGCTTATAAGCTTCTCCGGTGAGGTTGTCCAGCCTCTGGGATCGGATTACCTACCGATCATCTTCAGCGAAGGAGACAGAACGAAAAAGGAGCATTTGGAGTTCAGCATTGTCGACTGCCTATCATCGTACAATGGCATAATCGATCGGCCAGGGTTATGGAGGCTCAAAACGTTTATAGCCGGCCATATGCTGATGCTGAAGATGCCTTCACCAACCGGAGTTATTACTATACGTGGGGACCAGAGGATCGCCCGTAAGTATTACACAGAGGCCCTGACCCACGGGAGGAAGCGGACCGAGGTCTTCACAACCACTCAGCAGGCGCCAGTGACGGATCTGAGTATTGACCCCCGTGATGACATCAATTCAAAAAGAGTTAGGCGATTCACCGAAAAGCTGGAGCCACCTTCGGCCGTGGAAGAAACCGAAGCGATCTGCATTTCGGTAGACCACCCGGAGCGAAATGTCGTGATAGGGACGCAGCTCGATCCGGTTGTCAGGCAAGAGCTCATAGCCTTCCTCCGGGACAACAATTCGGTCTTCGCATGGTCCTACGAGGACATGCCAGGCATATCCCCGGAGATAGCCGTCCATAAGCTAAATTTATTACCCAACGTTCTCCCGGTGAGGCAGAAGAGGAGGTCCTTCAGTCCGACAAAGTATGAGGCAATCAGAGAGGAGATACAGAAATTGAAGGGTATATGTTTCATCCGGGAAGTGCAGTACCCTCGCTAGCTCGCTAACGTGGTCATGGTGCTGAAGAAGGGAACCGGCCAGTGGCGTATGTGCGTGGATTTCACTAACCTGAACCGGGCGTGTCCAAAGGACAGCTTCCCTCTCCCCCGGATTGACCAGCTTATAGATTCCACGTCCGGCTTTAAGCTGCTCAGATTCATGGACGCTTACGCCAGGTACAATCAGATTAGGATGCACCCGGATGATGAAGAGCACACATCATTCACAACCGACCGAGGTACCTACTGTTATAAGAGGATGCCGTACGGTCTAAAGAATGCCGGGGCCACCTACCAGCGAACGGTAAACCGAATGTTGGAGCATGAAATGGGTAAAACCATAGAGGTTTACGTTGATGACATGCTGGTCAAGAGCTTGACTGCAGGGGCCCACGTCCGGGATTTGGCCGTAGTCATCGGTAAGATGCTCAAATTCGGAATGCGCTTAAACCCAAAGAAGTGTATTTTCGGGATTTCAAAGGGTCTGTTCCTAGGCCACATCATCAGCCAGCGAGGGATAGAAGCCAACCCACTGAAGGTCCAGGCAATTTTAGATATGGAAACGCCAGGGGAGAGAAACCAGGTCCAGATGCTGACCGGCTGATTAGCCGCCCTGGCCAGATTCATCTCCCGCCTAACCGACAAGTGCGCCCCGTTCTTCAAGCTGCTCAAGGCACAACAGACCAGGAAAATCCACTGGGCAGCGGAGCATGAAGCGGCATTCCAGTCTATCAAGGCATATCTGTCTGCAGTGCCTCTCCTATCCAAACCAGTGCTGGGCGAAATGTTATACCTCTACATAGCTGCATCCGCAACGGCCGTCTCCGCGGCTCTCATCAGGAAGGAAGACACGCTCGAATTTCCGGTATACTATGCGGGAAAGGGACTTACTGGAGTCGAGGGCCGGTACCCCGACATAGAGAGATTGGCTCTGGCCCTGATTGTTAGTGCCAGGAAGCTCCGGCATTATTTCCAGGCTCATTCCATCACCTTATATACTAATCACCCTCTGCGAAAGATCCTGCAAAAACCAGAGACCAGCGGTAGGCTCGTGCGGTGGGCAGTTGAACTGGGAGAGTTCGACATCACTTACGCCCCGCGAACGGCCATCAAGGGACAGGCAGCTGCGGACTTCATATGTGAGCTCACCCCAATGGCGGTAGAAGCGCACCCCGCCCGGTACGAGGACACCGAGGCAGTGCGAACCATAAAGACCGAACCAGGCCTCCCCACCGGCTGGAAACTTTACGTGGACGGCTCCGTAACGACCAAGTAGAGCGGAGCCGGTGTCATGATAACCTCGCCTGATGGCCAGTCGTACGAGTATGCCTTACGGTTCCTTTTTAGCACCTCCAATAACGCTGCCGAGTATGAGGCCCTCATAGCCGGTTTGCAACTGGCCAAGGAGTTAGGAATCTCGTCCATGGAGATATACAACGACTCTAGCTTAGTGGTGAACCAGATGAACAGGGTGTTTGAGGTCAAGGATCCCCAGCTGTCCTCTTACCAGGCTTTGGCCAAAACCCTGATTGAGCCGTTCCAGGGCGCCACGATCCAGCACATTCCCCGAGAGGCAAATAGGCATGCAGACGCCCTCGCAAGGCTGGCAACCGGAAACTACCCCCCAGAGTACCGGAGAGCAAAAATTGAAACTCTCCAGCAGCCAAGTATAAACAAAACCATCTCCGAGATATTTGCGGTGGAAGAAGCGCCGCCAAGCTAGATGGATCCAATAGTCAAGTATTTGACTGACAAAACCAGCCCCCAGGATGCGGTAGAGGCCAGGAGGCTACACCTCTGGTGCGCCCGGTACGGTCTCCTCAATGGCCAGTTGTACCGTAGAGGGCACAGCTTCCCCCAGCTGAGGTGTGTGACAAAAGAGGCAGGAGAGGCTATCATGCGAGAGATCCACGAGGGAGTATACGGTAATCACTCTGGCGCAAGGTCATTATCCCACAAGTCGCTCCGAGCGGGGTATTTCTGGCCAGACATGGCGGCAGTATCAAGAAAAATATCAGGCGGCTGCCACAAGTGCCACATGTACGCCTCTGTACCTCATGCCCCGGCAATCGCATTATCAATCCTGTTGGCACCATGGCCGTTCGCACAATGGGGATTAGACATCATTGGCCCTTTCACAACAGCTGTGGGACAATACAAGTACGCCATCGTGGCAGTGGACTATCAAACTAAGTGGGTCGAGGCAGAACCTATGATAAAGATCACGGAGGAGCGGGTTAAAAAGTTCCTATGGAAGAACATCTACTGCAGGTTCGGGGTACCGCAGATATTGTCACGGATAATGGGACACAATTCAATAATGCTGATCTTATCCAGTACACAACCTCGATGGGGACCCGGATGTTGTTTGCCTCAGTGGCACACCCACAGACCAACGACCAGGTAGAAGCGGTCAACAAGATTATCAAGACCCTTCTAAAAAAGAAGCTGGATGCCAAGAAGGGATGTTGGGCCGAAGAACTTCCCGCGGTGCTAT
This sequence comes from Potentilla sterilis, assembly GCA_963682095.1. NCBI lineage: Eukaryota > Viridiplantae > Streptophyta > Magnoliopsida > Rosales > Rosaceae > Potentilla > Potentilla sterilis. Next base: position 29,327,833 of record OY821766.1, read on the forward strand.
GGGCCATCCGGACAACAGCAGCAGAGGCAACAAGAGAGACCCCGTTCTGCATGGCATTCGGGAGCGAGGCGGTACTCCCTGTAGAAACTGGTATACCCAGCGGCAGGGTCGAGAATTACGACGCCGAAACAAACGCCGAGGGGCTACTGCTCAACCTGGACCTCATTGAGGAGCGCCGCGACCAGGCGCATATGCGCAACCAAACCTACAAGCAGCGGATCGCCCGGTACTATGACAGAAGGGTCCGGGAGAGAAAGCTACAAGTCGGGGACTGGGTCATGAAGAAGGTCCAGAAAAAACCGTTGGCCCTAGAACCAACATGGGAAGGGCCCTACCAGATCACCGCGGCCGTGGGACCGGTAACATTCCACATTATAGACACCGAGGGCATCTATTCCACCCGGCCGTGGAATATCCAGCACCTACGGTTCTACCCTAAGTAATAGCGGTCACAGAGCGACAACAGTGTATTTAGCATCAATATTGCAATACGCAGTTACGGCATTAAAGAATAAACTACAGCAGTTACAAGATGTGCATGTACAAGGTAAACAGCTAGCTACCGCCCCCGGAGCACCCAATCCCTGGCCCGCCACTTTTTAGAGCTTGCTCCTGCTCCACCATCTCGGTTAGGGCTATATCAGCCTCCATCTGCTCGGCATCAAGCCATCCTTTCTCCCTCCACTCCAGATAGGCATCACTAATACCCTTCCCCCGGGCCTCATCCAGCATCTCCACAAGCTCCACCGACTCCCGGAAGTCGTCGACAGCCTTATCGGCCACTTCAGCAAGCTGGGATTCCGTGAGCTTCTCCCTTCCTTGAGCGACTACTGTAACCTGGCTCTGGAGCTCCAAAATCTTCGCCTCCAGCTCCGCAATTCTCCCTTCCCGGGCAACAGCCTGGGTCTGCAGCTCCAAAACCCTCGTCTCCAGCTCCGCGACCCTCCCTTCCCGAGCAGAAGCCTGCCGATCGGCCTCTTCCTTCTCCTGCGAGAGTTCATGGTGCAACCGACCGGTTAGTTCTTTCTCCCGCACGAGCTCGGTGCTCAACCGACCAACCTCCTCTCTTTCCTCCGCAAGCTTGGCTTCCGCCACGTCCACCCGCACACTCAGCTTCTCCACCCGCCTCTCCAAAACCGCAGCAGCCTCCCCTCTGGGCTCCGCGGCATAAAGGCTATGAACCAGCTGCCAAAGGTAGACAAAGGAACATTAGCTCGTATCATTCCAAGAGAAAAGGAAGCACAAAAACACTTACCCGAACAGCTAGTTCCACGGGCTTCGTCCTGGTCTCGCCCGATTGTCCAGTCCCAGGGTCCTCCCGGTCAAGTCCCAAGGTTTCGATGGTAGCGACCACGAACCTACCAATTCCACCACCGGAACTGCGACTGGCTTCCGGCACCTGAATCCTTCGACCACCCACCTCCACGGCCGGAGCCACCGCCCGCTCGATTGGCCCAGCCGAACTTGACGCCCCAGCGTCAAGCGCCCTTGCCCTCTTGGTCGGAGCTTCACCATGGCTACTTCGGCGGCGCCCGAACATTTCTGCCGTTTCCCTCTCCCGCGAGGTCCGTACCGCCATCGGTCGCGCCACGGGTTCTGGACCAGATAGTCCCACAGACCGCCCTTCCCGAATAAAGAGTGGGGAGTTATTCTCACCGCCCGGTCGCCTTCCATAGTGAGCGTCCGGAAACACGAGCGGCACCGGCCTGTCATACTCCCTGCGTTTCTTGGTAGTCGTATCAATAATGGTCTTCGCGGCCGTCTCCCCCATCTCCATCAATCTCGAGGCTACAAGCTCTTCATCCGGTTCGATAGTCTCCTCAATTTTAAGCGAGAGCCGGGGGGGCATTAGCTGCAAACCGATAAGTCGAGCGGTCAGAACACAAGCAACCATGCAAAAGCGAAGTGCAAGACACCTTACCAGGTTTTCTCCCCATCCCGCATATCTCCAGCACGTTCCATCGGATGAAATTATAGGAGCTCCGGCTCAGATGCTCCCAGCCAGCAAACAACCGGTATAACCGTTGCTTCTCCAAGTCCTCCAGCCGGAACGACTGGTCCCTGATCGATTGATAAACCCGGGCACCTGATAGCCCCTCCAAGTATGCTGCCACTTCCCACCGGCCAGCACCACCGACCTCCTCCAGACATCTGAAACCGACGACGGCAGATGCGTGATGGTAGCACCGTATTCCCGCGCGGCAAAATTCACACAACCGCTGCACTGGGCCTTTCTGCAATAGGAGATCTTGTACAGCGCCCGAAATTCATTAACCGTGGGCCAGTCCATATAGCTCAGACTGAACAGGCACCCAAGCCCAAATAACTGCCTCCACTGGTTGCTCGGAAGCTGGGCCGGGGAAAGATTTAGTGAGCTCAGCATGTACTGAACAAATCCCAGCAGCGGCAGCGATAGTCCGTGTCGGAACTGATCGTCGAAAACGGCAACCCAGCCCGGTTCTGGGTTACAGGCCAGTTCCCCGGGACGCAGGCCTCGAATTTTAACAGAAGAGTCAATGTCCCACTTCGCCTGAAACTCCCTAATCTCTCTTTCATCCATGCTTCTGACTGGCTCATCACAGAAAATCACCCTATCACCATCCAGCAGCTCATGCCTTCTGGGCCCGCGGCTTGCGCCGCCATAATATGCAGATCTCCCAGACGCCATAACCGTAACACAAAAATAATTCAGATCTGCAGCAAGGTGGAGGAGGAGAGCAGAGGGCAAAGGGTAGGCAAAGTGCGGCAGGAGGAGAGCAGAGGGGACAATAAATAGGGCAACAAGAAAAGTAAGGCAACCCCAGCCGTGGATTCCCTCCATCTCAGACCGCTCCCTGCCAACACGTGTCCCAGCATGGATAAGGGATCCCATCCATCATAACTGATGGGACTGATGGGCTCTCCCCTTCATCGCATGTCCGCCACCTGTCCCACTTACAAGTGGCAGTTAGGGAGATAGGAGCGAATAACGAGACGTCCACTCCCCTCGTTTCCCCAGAAAGTCAACTCCGAATCAACCGGCTGCATGGCTTCTTCATTGTATATCTTGAAGACCTCTCACCGGTTGTGATTTTTCCAACCGCTTCGAGAGCATGTATCCAGGTATGAACCCTCCTTCTAACACCATCTTCGTTGCATATCACTGGGGGACTCGTCTCGATATGGCATGTCGCCCGGTCGAGATCCGCCCAGCACTATGGCATTCCACCGGCCGTGTGACATTTAACCCACTCCAAAGCATTCTACCGGCTGTCACCTTCCTTCGCCTACGGGCAGGAACGAGCCAACAACAACTCAAGGCTTCTAAACGCATGGGCTTTATAAACCCGGGCGAGCTTACATCTAACACATGTACTCTTGTCCAGCAGGATAAAAACCCTGCATCACACTGAACTGTGATACATTTGGGGATACATGGCGAGACTCGTTATCTCAACGCCACTCCACCGGGCAGATTGTTTCTCTAACACAGAACAAGTCTCCCCGCAGGCTAATAAACCTGCACATTACCTCAACGCTTAACCAACAAAAGCTGAGAAGAACTAGCAAGTGTTAACCGCTGCCTCGGTACGGCCGTAACACTCTCCGGGGTACCTGTTGGCTTAGTCCACGCACCAACAGGCCCTCCCGCAGGCTAGTATCTCCGGGCCTCGTCTCGATATGGCAGGACGCCCGGTCGAGCTCCCGTGAACTCCGCCTCGCACCGATATGGCAGAACGCCCGGTCGAGGTCCAGTCTGCAAGTTCATCCGGGACTCGTCTCGATATGGCAGGACGCCCGGTCGAGCTCCCGTGAACCCCACTCCATGCTCATAGCACCACAACACTTGAGCACAGTGCTACTTATATTACAAACGCACTCATAAACTATTACTTACCATCGGTAACAGGTACTCACCTCGGTCACGCCCAATCTTCAACGCGGACTTGGGGGACTGGGCACCGTTAGGTTGGTAACCCTGCGGGTCTGCAAGACAAGAGCAAGACATATTTAAGTCCCCATTCAAGATTGCACTTGACCGGGAACTTGGGGGACTTGTTGACAGTAGCCGCAGAGAGGCTACAGCAGACCCACAGACCCGCAGCAAGCGCACCAGGGCCCAGCCCAAGGCCCGGGACCGGATCACCAGCACCCGGCCTCGGGGTCCAGCACTCTATCCTGCCTCCAGGGACCCTGGGGCCGGGGGCGCCAGCCTGCCAAAGAGGGCACCAGAACGTACAAACAGAAGGGAACCAGTCCCACATCGAAGGGTGAGGCCAGCCCTCACCCCCAACCACCTATATAAGGGCCCCAACTACCCTCTTTATTAGGTAACTTATCTCTCTCCCCGCTTACATACGTGCCTTGGTTATATATATTCCAACTATACTAACTTAGGCATCGGAGAGGAGAAGACCGGCCCGCCCGGTATTCCCCTTAGTGAGCAGAATTGCAGGAGATCAAGTTGGATTCATCTGTATCTACCAGGCCTCCGGGTTTAGGCAGAAACACTCCCCAATTATTGCAAGTTTGCATACAACATTTTTGCAGGACAACATTGGCACTTGGCACTTGGCAGTTTTGGCTCATTAGGAGTTTGGAGGCCTTTATGTTTGAACTTTGAACTATTAATCTTTATGTTTGAACTTTAAACTCTTAATCTTTATGCTTGAATATGTTGAATTTGAATTTGGTATTGTAATATTTGAATGACTGAATCAGTTGAATTGTTGGAATGTTGATTATATGTATATGGAAGTATGAAACTATGGAAGTATGGAAGTATAGAACACAAGTACATAACAGGTTTTTGGGCCCGGAAAAAGCCCAAACCGGCCCGACCTGATTTTGGTCGGTCCCAAGACTTCAGAAAGACCGAACCAGTCCAAATCAATTTTTTCGGGTTTTGGGTCGGGTTACACAATTTTTAGGCCCGGCCCGACCTGTGCCTAGCCCTAATCATATATGATAAGATTTTCTTTTTTGCACAAGGATAGTGTTTGTGTTGGACCTCTTCCAAAGAAGACCGGCTACATCTCTGAACCTGAATTCAAGGTTGATGCAAATTGTGGTGTCATTTTTCAATGCTACTCTACATGCTCTTATCTCTAGTCCTCTTCGATGGCAGTAATTAGGTCAAAACAGTAACATCCTATGTTATGTACATGATTTGTGATAGGAATTTCAAGTCGCCTTCTGAACTCCATAGCCCAAGACTAAAACTGATTGAAGACAATAAACAACAACAAAGTAACTGAACACAAGAATTTAATGAGGTTCGGTCAAAATAGTTGACCTACGTTCTCAGGTGCTGGTGATGGTGGATCCACTAAACTAAAAGAAGATTACAACTTAAGAACAATTCGGTTCTTCCACTCTCTAGAATAACCTCTCTCCTTACAACCTAAATTCTCAACAAAAAACTCTCTCAATCACACGTACAATCTCTCAAAAATTGCAACTCTGTAGATATCAAAACAGTCAATTGATCTACACTGGATCAAACTCTTAGCATTCTCCATAACCTAGTATCAACCAAGAGTTTTACACACCCTCGACAACACTGTGGATGATCGCCTCGACCGCGCCTCCTTGGCCCAATTCTCGATTATCATGCCTCGACGTCCTATTTATAGGCTTACAACTATACAATAGGATTTCTAAACCTTCACTTCTAAGGAAAACTCTAAGAATTCTAGATGAGAATATTTTACCCCAAAACCTTCAGAAGTCAAGAATCCACAACAGATAATGAATTAGTTTTGAGCCACAATCCTAACAATCAGTGATCCCTGACATGTCAGCAGCAGGGCCGGCCCTAAGGGTTGTGATTTGAGGTGGCCACCTGAGGCCACCGGTGTCCCAGCCAGCGGGCCTCCAAAGTGCTTCTTCTTTTTTTTTTTTTTTTTTTTTTAATTTATATGTACCGTTACGATTATATATAATAGGTCTCGTCAATTTCAGTCATAAAATTAATTGGAGTAGTCCAGTGGAAAACTACTTTTGAGGCCCATGGTAGGTCCGGGGTTTGAATTACATTTCCTGATTTCTCTTTTCTTTGTATTGTTTTTTTTTTTTAGTTTCATTTTACTACATAGGTTCATTTTAGTCCCTTTTTTTCTTCTTCTTCTTCTTCTTCTGATTTTGTTTTACTACTGTTGTATTTGGGTTCAAAAAAGAATTGGTGCTATAATTTAATAATTTATACTTAGGATATTTTGATATGAGCTTTCAAGTGAGGCTATATTAAAATAGCTCGCCTCAAACCACCAAAATGTCAAGACCGGCGGCCCTGGTCAGCAGTGGAGATGGAAGCCCAAGCTATGAAATTTCAAATTACCAGCTTCTGTGTCGCCTGTCCTTATTGTGGCACCGACCCCACTACTGTGCCCGTCTTTAAGGCTCCTGTCACAAGCATCAATCACAAAACATTTGAAGCTACCTTAATTACTTATAGTAAATGAGGTAACTCTAAACAAACTGTTGTGGCCTATGAGTTTTCCTTTGAGGGTGTTGGCCCTCAAAACTGAAGAAGGGTAAGGGATGTGGAAGACCTCGCGGTAGCAAGAACAACCCTAAAAGTATGAAGAATCTGGAGGCTGCTCTGGAGGGTAGGAAGATCAAGGAGCGTAAGATCTCGAAGAAGGTAGGGTCTAATCTGGTTGGTTCGATGCTTGGTGAGGTTTTAGTAGGCATTGACGATGGAGGAAGTTCTTGGTCCTGTTGAGCTTGGGTTGATCCCCAAGAGTAGTAAGTCTGTTACATTATTTAAGAATAAATCGAGACATGTCTTTGATGTAGCTTCTTCATCTATATTTGTAATGTCGCTTGGTTACTCGGTTATTTTGTTTGGACTTATTCTTATATATAGTTGTATTAGTTTAGGTGATTCAAAGTTTTTCTCAATTTTGCTTACCGTACCTCGCTTGTGTGACGTAATCAGAGTATTCTGGTGTAATTCACGTAATCAGAGTATTCTAGTGTAATTCATGCTGGTAGTATACGTAACCTACTTTTATTTACACGCATTAATGGATTTGAGTAATTTGACACCTATAGATTCAAAAAAAAAAAAAAAAAACTTACTTGAAAAGAATCTAAAAAATCGAAAATAGAAACATAGAAATAGAAACTTCTGCCATACAGTTTTTTGGTTGGTACCAAATTGATAGGCAAACGCCTGTCTTCCCTGAACCCCATCCCGCAACTGCAACTCCTTCCAACTCCTTCCAACTCCTCAAAAGTCAAAACCTCCACTAAAACCCTAACCCTCCTCATTCCCACTCCCACTCCCAATCACAAAACCAATCATGGCTTCGCTGCTTCAGTCACCGCCTCTCTCTTCTCGCACTCTTCTCCCCCCTCCTAACCCCTCCTCTTCTTCCCCAATCCCATTCCCCAAACGCTTCGTAAGCTCTCTCTCTCTCTCTCTCTCTCTCTCTCTCTCTCTCTCTTCTTGGTTTGATATGACTCTTTTGTTTCGCTCTGTGAATTCAGAGGTGCAGTGTTGGGGAGCCTTTGAAATTTGCGAACGGGAAGCCGTGCATTCCGCTGCTCCGGAGCGATGAGGTGGTGCCGAATTTCCTGACGAGGACGTGGCCGGTGGTAAATGCAGCCACCAAGGATGACACCAGGCTCAGGATATTTTCCGGCACTGCGAACCCGGCGCTTTCTCAGGTACGCAGCTTAGGCTTGTTTTTGTAATGTGATATTGGTGCAGGAGACATGAAATTTGTTTATGGAGTTAGATATTATTGTGACTTGTGAGTGATAACAGTACTGATGAGGTAGATTAAGGGACGTGCAATATAAACATCAGATGCAGTTTTTAATGAACCGAGAGTGTTCAAGGTATAGGTTGAAGGTCAGGTGCCGGACCGAGTAAGAGTTATGCGGGATGAAGTAAACAAGGCCTAATGTAGTATATAGGATGTAGGATTAGTATTCATGTGGCTGAAGTCTGGCATCCAGAAATTTGGTTCTGGTTAATTTAGAAAGGGCATTAATGATGTAGGTGTATGTAGAAAGGGATGAGTGGCTTGAGAATTGGTCTTCATACTGTAGATATTCATTGTATTTTTCTTTGTTGAGGTTAGTTGGCAATAGACTTTGTTATTTTTCCTGTTTTCTTTTGGGTGGAGAAATGGGAAGCATGTAAACCATGGCAGGCCCATACTTTTGTATTTAATTTGTTAGGATCTGTGTAGGTCTCCTTTGCACAAATAAAGAAACAAAAGGTAATTATATTATATGGGAAATTGGCTGTTCCAAATCAAATCTATGAGTCATTTGCAAACAAATTGATCACTATGATGCTGTAAATTTGTCCTCTTAAGAAGAAGAAGCAGGATTCTGTGAATCAGAATTCTTGAAGGAGTTCTAATTTGATGTAGTTTCTTAGGTTTTCAGTGTATTGATTTTGTTAGCTTGGATGACAAAACCTAGTTGGGATTCAGGTCTCAAGAATAATAATAAGATCAATAATAAGAATTAGTTAAGAAGATATAGTAGTGTATCTGTTTATATTTTGAATATTGATGCCAGCTTGTTAGACACTGAAATGTAGGGAAGTTGAGAAGGCGGAGATGGATGATCCAAGTTTACATCTGGGTAGAGACATTTTGAATGATGCATTCGACTAATTATGGTACAAATGATTTCGTAGATGGTAGGATCTCATTACTATATAAAGGCCATTTAAGATAGACTGAAATATCAAGTGGCTGACCAAGACATACATGGGATGAATGATACTAAATGATCATCTGAGATGAGATTTGCATAACATTCTACTAGATTGAAATGTAAAATAAATTTTCATGCAGCTGAGTTCTGTATACCAAAATTTTTCTCTAGTTTAATTTATATTAATAAAATAGGCAGAAGGTGATTTCTGAATTTGTCCTTTTCCACTTTTCTTTTTCATTTAATGCAGACGTGCTGCTGCTTACTTGAGTTTTGTCATTTCCACTGTAGCTCATTGTGTTACATGAATGTTTGGTTCCCATATAACTTCTTTTGTCTGAGAATGGATCTGAATATCTGAGTTTCCATAGAATTTATATCTAAAAGATGATATCCATTGTCATTGCCTCTTTGTCTTCTGGTGTGGATATGTTTGGAAAAGCTTATACTGGAAGTATTAAGAAAGAGCTTTCCATCCTGAACTTTTCTTCAGAATACCTAACGCTGTTAGGTAGATGTTTGAATTTCTTTATTTAGAATTTCTTCTTGATCATCTTCTTAGCTAGGCTACTTGACATGAGGGATGATGTTTGCCGCGTTTAGTCGGTTTTTAGAGAAAACATGTCGAACGTAGACTAAAGAAGTGCTATACATTCCAGGAAGTTATCCATTTAAGCAAACATTACAAAATTTTCTTATTCATAAGACTTTTCCATGCAATTGGCTTTTGCCAAAGAAAAAGCAGCGTAGTATGTGCATATTAACCAGTTTGTATCAATTGTTTCTGATGCAGTATTGTGTTTTTGATAGGAAATTGCATGCTACATGGGTCTTGAACTGGGAAAGATTAAGATAAAGCGATTTGCTGATGGAGAGATATATGTTCAGTTGCAAGAAAGTGTCAGAGGGTGTGATGTATATCTTGTACAACCAACATGTCCTCCTGCAAATGAGAATTTAATGGAACTTCTGATAATGATTGATGCATGTCGGAGGGCGTCAGCTAAGAACATTACTGCTGTGATTCCATATTTTGGATATGCAAGGGCTGATAGAAAGGTAACTAGATAGAATGAATAACGAAACTTAATATATTTTTTTTATTTGGTGCATTGCTTGACAATCATTTTTTTCAGGGTTTTGGTAATTATTGATGACTAATTTTGACTAATATATATACAGCTGCTGTAGTTATTCATTTACATATTATCCATGGCTAATAGGTTTTTGATTTGGCTGATATTGCCCTTTGTTCTCATAAAAAAATGAACAAGGATCCCCCTTTATAAGGTTCTTGTTAAGTGGATTTATCCTTATAGGGGGATACATGAGTTGGATCCTCAAATGGAGTTCTCAACAGTAGCAGCAAGATTGCAGTTGAATATCATATTTACTCAGTAAAGTTAGTTTACGTGCTTGGATTTGAAATAATAAAAATTATCACCTTAAGATCCCCATATAGTAGCTTGTACAGTGTTCTCTGTGGTAAATTACAATATTCTGTAACGACTCACAAAATCTGGTCGAATTACAATATTCTGTAACGATTCACAAAATCTGGTTGGACTGAATTTTGAGTTACCTGATTCTAAGTTCAATTTTGTTTTGATTATTAACTGTTAAGTACTCTTTTTTTCAGACTCAAGGGCGTGAATCTATTGCTGCCAAACTTGTTGCAAATTTGATCACTGAAGCTGGTGCGAATCGTGTTCTTGCGTGTGATCTTCATTCTGGTCAATCAATGGGATATTTTGATATTCCTGTCGATCATGTTTATGGTCAGGTAACAATTTTGCATTACTTGGGGCATTTCTGTTCATAGTCCATGAATCAGGCTGTTCGACTTTACAAGATTCTTCAGTTCTTTACTTGGCAACCTGGAATGAATATGTGTTTGTGTCTCTTAAAAGACATTCGTTTACTATTCACGAAATTGTATGTAGGATCTTTTTGGAAACTACTGCTAGAATGTTAGGGGCAACATTTTAAGTGGCTTTAGTTCTGATTTGTGTGCATTTCTTGTTCAATGTATTAGTCTTGTGTATGTGTCTATCCAAACAGTCCGCTGCTGGAATGATCAAGGCACTGTAAATGATTGTAGGATTCAAAAGATGGAAAAAGAAGAACAAAGTACGTTTATATAGGCTTCTGCTTGAGTTCAGTAATCCCAAATACAAGATTTTAAAACCTCAGATGTAAACCTTAAATGGTGAATGTACATTCTAAAATAATAAGCCTGTGTAGAAACATGGGCCTAGCTACTATAGGGCTAGAAGGGTCAATTGCCCTTCTCACCCTTTTACAATGTTATTAATTAGTTGATATTTTTTACTTTTTACTACACATGATATCATAGTATACCACATATTGACCCCACTAGTAGGGAAAAAAAAATCCAAACTCATTGAATCTACCTTCTTTTTCTCTAACCGTCCACTTAGAAATAAACTTGTATTTAATTTTCGGCCATATATACACTTGGACATACACTACTCGTACACATATTACATGTTTTTTTTTCCTTTAAACAATTTTTTTATAGAATGATTTATTATTTTTCTTAATCCTGTAAGACTATCGCTTCTTACATGTCAGTCTCAACCACCGATACAATTTCCCATAACTTCTTTAAAAATACTTATTGTTTCGTTTTGGAGAATGCATTTGGGCAATAGTTTAACTTTTACTATACATTGTTGTAAACATTTTGTGGTTAAGCTATCCAGTAGTTCTTAAATTTATAAAATACCGCATATTAATCTCGAACCCTAATTTTCTTTTTGTTGAAAGTTCATACATCAGTAATAGGTTTACTATGATTGTTATACTTGAGAAATCATTATTTATATTTTTCTGTGTTAATATTTTGTAGTAAAGTTGTTTATATATTGACCCTCCTATAAGGAACTTCTAGCTGCGCCAGTAGAAAACAGAAGTTTGCTAACATACAACTGTAGTATGACCAAAGTTTATTGTGTATATATTAGTTAAGAAACTTAGCTTTCCTCGGAGTAATATATATGCTGGTTTAGGGGTTAGGATTGTGTATTTCCCTGTGAAGTAAGTTCTGTAAGAAGTTTGTCTTTGTTTTTGGTTAAATAGGCTTTTGGCCTCCACTTTTGTTGAGTTTATTTAATAATTTGTAAAGTAATATTTAATTATTTGTGTCTTCATATAGTAAATTAGAAATTGGTCAGTTCTGATTGTAATGATTTCTATTTCTCATTATGTTCAATCAGCCTGTGATACTTGATTACCTGGCCAGCAAGACCATCTGTTCTGATGATTTGGTAGTGGTATCACCGGATGTTGGGGGTGTTGCTAGAGCCCGTGCTTTTGCAAAAAAGTTATCTGATGCTCCTCTGGCAATTGTTGATAAAAGGCGTCATGGACACAATGTGGCCGAGGTATGAATTATTTTTGCATGAGTCCGACGACTACTCCACAGTTGCATAATGAATCTCATGATCTCACAATATCTTGAAATATTACATGAGAGAAAATTATTTTGAAATCTGATTTTCTATATAAAGATTGATAAACCGGTGATGTTTAACAGCCACATTAATTTCATGAAATTTTGCATAAAAGGAACTTACAATAATATACTTAAGCATTATCATAATGCATAACTCCAAGTTACTAAGTGATGCTTTTTAAGTTCTGTCTCAAAGTATTCTCTTAGAAATACTTTTTACTTTTTATTCTTTATTTGTTATTTATTTTATCTCTTTCTAAAGTCCAAGATGAGAAGATGCTAAATTTACAATGAAGCTTTAAACATTGTCATCATAGCTCATCAATATTGTAGATAAGTTATTGCTGTTCTGTTGTCTGGTTCCTTATACTGATATTTCTTTTGACCTTTGCAAAATATGCCAACTTATTAATAATCCTTTGGCTCTTCTTCACTGCTTCTGGGGAAGTCATTTTATTCTGTAACCTCTGAATTATGCTACTTGGGAATTTATGTAAAAGAATGAATGAAGCTAGACGCCACTAGTACCGATTGTAGGAATGCAAGTTTTCCTCTATAACGAACATCCATTTGTCATGGAACAATCCTCTTACTCTCTTCTGAAAGCAGTTATTAAATAATAAATCAACATAGACTACTAAATGACCTAGAGAGCTCTAAGAGGACACTCACTAAGCAGTAGTCTGTGTAACAAAGGAGTTTGGACAAATTCTCAAAATCAATCTCAAAAGCTATCAGTACTGTATGTCTGAAAAGTAAAAGGTTATTTGGTAAGGCTATTTGTAATAATGAATGCAGCTAAGGTTTCAAGCTCTGCATTTTTTCCAAAAAATCTCTCAATTTTCACAGTGACATACTTCTGTGATTCTGCTTCTTTTATTTATTTATTTATTTATTTTTTTTTCTTTCTTATCTTCCTTTTATATTCTGTTCTAATATTTGAAGTCTTAAGCAAATGATTGTTATTTAAATATGCATAAGATTTTACTGTTTTTGTCAAACATGTCTTCCAGTTCATAAGTTCATTGTTGAATGTCATCTATATTGCAGGTGATGAATTTGATAGGTGACGTGAAGGGAAAAGTTGCCGTCATGGTTGATGACATGATTGATACAGCTGGTTAGTTTATATGTACTATAATCTGTTGTATAAAATAGAACATAATAGTACCTTATTAAAGATATTATCATATAAATTGAACAGTAGATGCCATCTTGAGCATGCTTGTGCGTGCTTGTGATTGTAAATTTATATTCTGGAAAACTCATAATCTACATAGCTAGATGAGAGAGGTGATAGGAAATTCATTATAAGGGGTAGTTAAATAGTAAATGGCCATGTTGTCGAAGAAAAGAAGAATATACAAGTACTAGAAGCCAGTGTTGGTATGTTTATCATGGGTACCCAGTGAAGGAATGGGTGTAACTGTTTAACCTTTCTTTATGTATATAACGTGAAAAGGACTTCCAATATCATGAACGGCAATATCTTCCTTTTTGTTGAAGATATTTGATGTAAGTGCATTCCCTTTAAAAAAGCATCCTGGTGGCCTAGAGCAGTGGGTTATTCTTCATGTGGCATCATCTTATCTTGGTCATTTAAGTTTCTTCTGAACCCAAAGTCTCAACTCACCGGAAAATTGAGATGAATAGCTAATCTTTTTTACCGAAGAATTAGTGTCTTGATAGCCTGAAGAACCGTGAAAAGTAGACTTTCAAGGATCGATCCTCTAACTAAGAATCTTGCCAAAACCGCACTCTTTTGCCATTGCCAACAACTATTCCATGAAAAAAGGGAAATTTGCTTGGTTTAGCTTTAATATGCTTCCAAGGACTAGTTGTGACTCTTATCGCATACTGCTGTATGATCAATAAAGCTGTCCAAATATATATTATTCCGCTGTCATTAGTGCAGTTAACTAGTAGTTGATTGATTATACAAATGATTCCGTGCAAACTTAATCAATTTATGTTGCTAGTTCCGCAACATCGCCGTTGCCCATTCAGTAACAATTTTAGCTACAACGATGACATTATTGCTTCTCTTTCGTGGGCACATTTGTGCTCTTTATTAGTCTGCGCAGCTATATTCGTGGTCGTTGTTTTTGCACTAAACTATTTTTGTTTGGCTGGTAAATTATAGGGACTATTTCCAAAGGTGCAGAATTACTCCATCAAGAAGGTGCCAGGGAAGTCTATGCATGCAGTACACATGCTGTTTTTAGGTATGTGGTATCTTTATAGTGCTTGAATGCCGCTTTTGTTCTTTTGTAGTCATAAATAGAATGTCTATTCATCAAAGTCTGATAAGTAATAGTTTCGACCAGTACCAACAATTGTTAGTTTTTTTTTTTCCTGTTCTCTTCGTAATGAATTAATCTTGCCTGGGTCTCCCTTGTGTGCAAAATTTTAGCTTCCTCATAAATGGGTGGTTCCAGGTTTTGAATAGCAGTAGTCGTCTTGGTCAAATCATAGGTGTGGATGTATATGTAATCCCAAGTTCCCAACCACCGAGGTGTGGATGTATATGTGATCGCAAGTTCCCAACCACTGATGCCACATAGTTTGGAGTGGGATCTTCAGGGGTGTAGTTAGATTAGAAACTTGGAATGCTGCTGTGGATGACTTGGAATTCTTTAAAGTTGAGATTGAAAATGATATTTAGGTGAAAACTACTCCTGGCATTTATACTTCAGTTCCTATCTCACTTAAGATTAAAATTGTAATAGTACTCAGATAGTTGTGGTTCAGTAGGTATGTTGGTGGTTATGGCATATTTAGGATTTAGGATGCCCAAGGGGGAAAAATTACAAAAGATGTTCTCAAGAGTATTAAATTAGTGCAGCGAGAAACAATGAGCCCAATCTCACTTCGAAGCCCCTCTCAGCCTCTATGATCAGCTGATTCCAACCTAAACCTGCTAAACATGTTCCCAATCGATTCTAGTTCGGTCTGACAAATAGGTAAGACTATCTATGGGTCTACGGGATTTTCATCTACTTTCTCTGTTTTTTTGTATGTTAGAAATCCATATCATGCCATTATGGTACTTTATAAGATTACTTCATACCTATCTTTTGTTTTAAACCTACCAAATTACAAATTCTTGCACGGCTGCTGGCATATAGAAAAATCTATTCTCTAGATATGCTTCAGAAAAACATATTCTAAGCTTTATATCTCCTCATGTGGCATTTCTGCAAAGAGGCGGTTAGTGTTGATCATTACGCCTTTGCACTAAAGTAGGGGGCTGAGGTTGAAAAGCTATAGTGGTCTAGAGTGTTATTGAAAATTGATTTCTTCAGAATATTAGGGAATTCTATTTTCTGTATTATTTTTTTTCAGAATAGTGGCCTATTCTCATTTAGGAATTATCTTTGGTGTATTTGGAACCAAGGTGTGACAGTTAGATTTTCTTTGAGAGGATGCCTCTTCAAATTTTTACATTTAAAAGTTAAGAAAATCTCTCTTTCTTAAACAAGCCACATCATATTTTTGTGCATTGTTTTTCCATTTGGATGTATATGTGATCATCTCTCTTTCCATGTGCTAGGACTCATAGAAGTAGACCTGAAAAACATTTTATTTTTGTTTGCGTAGGATATTTTGGGGTACTTGTGCAGTGATATAGTGTGGAACACCTCTATACGATTTGTTGTAAATATGGTGATAGGGTTGAGAAGATAAATTTGGTTACCACAGAATAAGTCTAACTTCTCTTTGGCATCATGGTCTAGTTTTTTTTATCGATGTTTCCATTAGTTAATCTGTATTATTTGTTGGAGGGTTTTGAATTGATGGTAACTTGCTACTTGTGGATTAAGATCAGTTGGTTCTGCTTGGGTAGATTCCTGTCTAGGGTTTAGAGTTTAGATTCGTGTCTTGTATCCATCTTTCTTTAGTTTAAAAAAGATTGTTTCTATAGAGCTCAAGTAATTACTTCCTTGTCATAATTTTTTTCCTTAGCCCATGCTATGATGTGGTCACTGGTCAGTACTTGCTCTGATGGGGTCTGGAAGTGACCATTCTGTTTTTTGTATCAGAAATGCTGTGGCGTTTATGTCCACACCAAACATGCCTACAGTGTATAACACTGTTTGTATTAAGAAAATAATCAATAGAAGTATCCCAGCTGCATCTATAATATAAATGCAGTTTTGATATCTTATAGTCAATTGTAGTTGACTGACATCTCACGGATAGGAATGAGTTTCTAGGTATACCCTTTATTTGGTCGTTACCTCTTCGCTGAGTTATTATGAATTTTGGCCCAAGAAGAAAAACTAATTATGACTTCTTTTTTAAGCCATGGTTACAGTGTGCAGTTGGATGCCAGCATTTCCCAGATTAATATTTGGATCATAAGAATGAATGTTATAGTTATGCTTCCTTATTATTGAAATGAATATTTACTTTCATCTTTTGCTTGATGTAGCCCTCCTGCTATAGAGAGGCTTTCAAGTGGTTTGTTCCAAGAGGTGATCATAACAAATTCTATTCCAGTATCTGAGCAGAACTACTTTCCCCAGCTAACGGTCCTGTCGGTAGCAAATCTTCTGGGAGAGACCATATGGCGTGTACATGATGACTGTTCTGTGAGTAGCATATTTCAGTAAAATTGGCTTCTTATTATTAGGGATGAAATATTAGGGATGAAATTAGTTCATTCTACCCTGTTACATCAGACAAATTCAATTCATTAATTTATTCAGTTGTATATGGTTGGCCTTTATAAAGCCTCATCCTCCATTCAAATGCTGAAATGGATCCTCTTGAAATAGAACCACCCATACAAAGCCACTTCAGTTCTTTACTGAAATTCTCATCCTCTTCCTTTTCTCTTCATTTTCTCCTCTTTCTCAATTCCTTGATCTCAACCATCCGATTGTAGCTGTCTACTCATTTGGAACATGATAATGTCTACACCTTATATTATTTCCTAAAGAAAACTAGCTGAGAGTTTATTCATTTTGTATTTGTCAGGGTGGCTTTGAACCCTATTCCACCTTGGGCATTGATTGATCAATTCTTGTTCGCGGTCTCCCCTCCAGCTTCCTTTACTGCCGCAGATCTACTTTGCCGGCGCATGTTTGTTAATAGTAAAACAATTTTTTTCCTAGAGAGAAACACCTTCATTTTGTTTTAACAACTGCACAATTTGAGGTTGATGTGCTTGAAGTTGAATCACATATAGGACGAATGGTGTCTCCTTCATTTATCTGAACAAGTAGTTGGTGAACTATAGTGTATTTCTACATAAACAGCTCAGTTGGTATTCACATGCTAATTTGCCTATTATGCTATGCTTGTATTTCGTTTTTGCACATAATTACTTTAGCATTGCAAGGAAAGGATTCAAAGAACAATATCAGCGAAACGTAGTGATCATAAGCCACCTTTTGAACCGGTTGCAAAACCAGTGTAAGCATTTCAAGAATACCAAGAAATCGTACCAAACAAATCAATGAGTTCAGAAGACTCAGAATCAGAAGAAGAACATCAAGATTTAGAAAGCTCTGATAGTGAAGAAGAATTCATCAAACAGCACAATCTAAAAGTATATTTTAACAAGATAGAACAAAAGAAAGTTTCAAATCTTGTTGAAATAGAAAACCTATTGAAACCCATAATCAGTGAGAATCCCCAGCTATACTGGGAAAGAGACCCGGTATATTGTCAGCTAAAGATGCATGATGTAAACGCAATATGTCATGTCAACGCCATTCCTCATTATAGAGATGAAGATAGAAAAGAGATAGAAAGTCAGATTCAAGAAATGTTTGAAAAAAGACTAATTAGACCCTTTAGATAACCCTCATCATGCTCCAGCATTCTTGGTTAGAAACCATGCAGAACAATTAAGAGGAAAAGCAAGAATGGTAATAGATTACCGAGATGTCAATAAGAAAACAGTTAAAGATGGCTATCAAATTGCACAAGTAAGAGTTTGTTTCTGCCTAAACCCGGGGGTCTAGTAGATACTTGATGAATCCAACTCGATCTCCTGCAATCCTGCTCACTAAGGGGAATACCGGGCGGGCCGGCCTTCTCCTCTCCGATGCCTAAGTTAGTATAGTTGGAATATATATAACCAAGGCACGTATGTAAGCAGGGAGAGAGATAAGTTACCTAATAAAGAGGGTAGTTGGGGCCCATATATAGGTGGTTGGGGTAAGGGCTGGCCTTACTCTTCGATGTGGGACTGGTTCCCTTCTGTTTATACCTTCTGGTGCCCTCTTAGGCAGGCTGGCGCCCCCGACCCTTGGGTCCCTGGAGGCAGGATAGAGTGCTAGACCCCGAGGCCGGGTGCTGGTGATCCGGTCCCGACCCTTGGGCCGGGTCCTGGTGCGCTTGCTGTTGGTCTGTGGGCCTGCTGTAGCCTCTCTGCGGCTACTGTCAACAAGTTCCCCAAGTTCCCGGTCAAGTGCAATCTTGAATGGGGACTTAAATCTGTCTTGCTCTTGTCTCGCAGACCCGCAGGGCTACCAACCTACCGGTGCGCAGTCCCCCAAGTCCGCGTTAAAGATTGGGCGTGACCGAGGTGAGTACCTGTTACCGATGGGAAGCAATAGTTTATAAGCACATTTGCAATATAAGCGATAGTATGCTCAAGTGTTGTGGTGTTATGAGCATGGAGCCGGGTGGAAGCTGGTGAGTGTATGGGATGATGCCATGATGTTATGATGCCATGCAATAGATGTGTGCATGGAATGATAATGAGGCGTTGAAATCCGCCATGCAGGAGATTTTGTGCATGGGATGATAATGAGGCGTTGAAATCCGCCATGCAAGAAATGTGCACGGAATTTCGGCCGGGCACTCTGCCCTCTCGGTACGAAGCGGAGCTTCACTGGGCCTCAACTAGGCGATCTGCCGAATCGAAACGGAGCGGAGTTCACTGAGCCTCTACCGGGCGATCTGCCGAAACGGAATTCACTGAGCCTCTACCGGGCGACCTGCCGAAACGGACGGGGTGAAGTTCATGGGACCTCGACCGGGCGTTCTGCCATATCGAGACGGGTCCCTGGTGAACTTCAGTACTGGACCTCGACCGGGCGACATGCCATATCGAGACGAGGCCAGGAGTATGGGAACTCGACCGGGCGTCCTGCCATATCGAGACGAGTTTCCCATTGCTAGGCTGCAGGGAGATTACCCCGGTGTTGCGGGCTGTTTGAAGCACCGGTGAACACTTGCTAGTTCTTCTCAGCTTGTGTTGAATAAGCGCTGAGGTAAGGGGGTGGCATTGAGGTGACAAAGCTCGCCGTGTAGCCCCATGTATGATCGCCTTTCAATGCAATGCAGGGTTTTTATCCTGCTGGACAAGCGTGCATGGGTTAGATGCAAACTCACCCGGGGTTATAAGCCCGCCGGTCGAATATTCTCGACCGGTGTCAGCCATGGTGCTGAGCGGAACTCGACCGGGCGTCCTGCCATATCGAAACGAGTCCCCCCAGTGAGATGCCATGGGGCCAGGTGCATTATGTTCCCGGTAGGGGGGTGGCGTTGAGGTGACAAAGCTCGCCGTGCAGCCCCCTTTTGCCGCAGCTGGTGCGATGCAGGGTTTTTATCCTGCTGGACAAGCGTACATGGGTTAGATGTAAACTCACCCGGGTGTATGAAGCCCAAGCCGGTCGAATGTTCTCATGACCGGGGTCAGCCATGGTACTGGGTGGAACTCGACCGGGCGTCCTGCCATATCGAGACGAGTCTCCCAGTGAAATGCCATGGTACCGGGTGGATCCTATTCCGGGAATATGCTCTCGAGCCGGTTGGATGCGTCGTAACCGGTGGGCGGATCTTGACCGGGCGTTCTGCCATATCGAGACGAGTCCCCCAAGAGAGATGCGACTGGACGGACCTCGACCGGGCGACATGCCATATCGAGACGAGGTCTCCAGTAGGATGGCGTGCAGACGGCTGAATGATACCTAACCGCGAACTGCTACGGACCGGGTGGATCTCGACCCTTGTCCGGACATTATGCCATATCGAGACGAGTCCTCCGGTGATGTGCCATGGAGAAGCCATGCAGCC
This sequence comes from Potentilla sterilis, assembly GCA_963682095.1. Classification (NCBI taxonomy): domain Eukaryota; kingdom Viridiplantae; phylum Streptophyta; class Magnoliopsida; order Rosales; family Rosaceae; genus Potentilla; species Potentilla sterilis. Next base: position 29,348,012 of record OY821766.1, read on the forward strand.
GGTTGAATGATCATAACCGCGAACTGCCATGGTGTCGGTCGGTCCTCGACCGGGCGTCCTGCCGTATCGAGACGAGGCTTCATACCCGGATGGGTGCTCTCCAAGCGGTTGGATGATCATAACCGCGAGAGAGGTCTTCGAGATATGCAGCGAAGAAGCCATACAGCCGGTTGAATGATCATAACCGCGAACTGTCATGGTGCCGGGCGGTCCTCGACCGGGCGTCCTGCCGTATCGAGACGAGGCTTCATACCCGGATGGGTGCTCTCCAAGCGGTTGGATGATCATAACCGCGAGAGAGGTCTTCGAGATATGCAGCGAAGATTGTCGTGCAAGCGTGGAATCTGGGGAAGTGGGAGGGCCTGACTCCTTGGTTCCCGCTCCTACCTTCATGTCACCAACGTGTGGGACAAGTGGCTGACATGCATTTAAGGAGGAAGTCCATCAGTCCCGTCAGTTATGATGGCATGGGCAGTTTTCCAATGCTGGGACACGTGCCAGCGGGGGGCGGTCTTGAGATGAAGGGCCTGGATTCGCAGACGTTTGAGTTGCTCTGATTACTTGTTTTGGAGGGATTTCGATTGCCTAGGGCACTGGTCCCCTCTATAAAAAGGCCTCTTCTGCTCTTTTTTCTGTTGTTGCTTCTTGCTTTGGAGAAACTAAGAGAAAGAGAGGAATCCGGCGAGCACTCTGAGCCCTTCTTGCCCCACGAGATCCGTTTCTTGAACGCTCCCTACCTTTGCGCGCTGCTTTCCCAGGGCCGATTGTCCTCGGTTGAGCATACTAATTGGTAAGTTTGTTTGATTTCTTTGCCCCGGTGTTGTTCTTGTTTTTGGCTTTGTTGTTTTGCGACGGGGGGGGGGGGGATCTCTGCCGCTGACGGAACTGCTTCTGCGGCGGACTTGGGGAGAGGCCGTAGGAGGTGCCGTTGTAGCCTGTTGCTGACGAGCGCTAGGGTTTTGTGTTCTTCCCCTAGGTTAAGATGTCATCTTCAGGTTCCGACCGGGCTTCCGAATCGGCTGCCAGGGGTCCCCTCGTGGATGATGCGGAGAGGCTGGATAACTGGCTCAGTTCGGAATCTCCGGAGACCGAAGTCGCTGACTGCTCCGGGAGCAGGGTTTCGACTCCGTCCTCGTCTTCGTCTTCCGGGGCTGAATCCTCGGAGACTGAAATACCGCACGGGGTGCGCCTTGCAGGCGCTCCGGCCGTGAGCTACACCATCGGCAGAGGGAAGTACGCTGTGGTGTGTGATGAACCGGAGGAGAGCATGACCCCTGGAGAGATTGCAGCGTTCCGGGAAACGTGGGGTATCCCGGATAGAGTTCTACTACGGCCCTTGAATCCTGGAGAGTCAGCCTGCAACCCAGAAGAAGGTTGGGTTGCCGCGCATCAGGATCAGTTCCGGCATGGACTCTCGCTCCCGCTGCCAAATTTCGTGCAGTATATGCTGAGTGCACTGCAAGTGTCGCCCGCACAGCTTCCTGGGCTCCAGTGGAGACGACTACTGAGCCTTGGGTGCTTGTACGAGTTTTCTGGGATGAATATACCCACGGTAAACGAGTTCCGGGCCTTGTACAGGTTGTCGTACTCCAGGAAGCAGGGGTCCCATGGTTGCCTGTCCTTCAATACCCGGAAACCTCCACCGATCGTCACCAATATGCCTTCATGGGTAGACAACAGCTGGAGGAAGAAGGTGGTGATGGTGGGCGGGAAGTGGCAGGCGAGGAGTAGAGAGTACTGGGTTCCTGGCGCCTTCCAACCCATTGGCGACCAGTCGTACGAGCTATCCGATCTGGAGCGTGAGAGGATCTCGACCATAACCGGATGTTGGGACGATCTGGAACGGAGTTCTTACAACTTCATCCGACGCGAAGTGCTGGAATACTGCCAGCTTGGGCGGGGTCCCGGTGCGTAGGAAGCCCTTGAGCGGTGATACTTTGTGCTAGTCTTTTGTGGGATGAACAGGATCCCCAACCGGCCGGTGTCTGTGCCGCACGTGGCTCGCGTCGCCCCGGAAAGCGCACGATCTTCTTCTCCGGAAGGCCGGGGAGAGAAACGGAAGGGCGGGGACGTTCCTTCCGCCGCACTGGTGACGCTTACCGGTGGGTCGGCACGGGAGAACCTGGCCAAACGGTTCAGAATAACCAGCGGTGCGCAGACCAACGCTGCTGGGGAGAAGGCTGCTGCTGCTGCTCGGCAGAGTAGTCCAGCGCCTGCGGAGGCACCGAGGGGAAACCCGGATAGTGCACTCGTCCGGCAAGTGGCGGCGGACTTGGCCAGCCTTGGCCTGGACAGACCCGGGGTTGCTGGAGCCCTGGCGGGCGGAAATCGTCCAAAATGCAAGGAATCCGTCCTTCGGGTGAGTACTGCATGGCACCACTATACTGCCTGTGGCTTGTTTCTTTTGCTGCTTGACTAACTCTTTGGTGTTGCGCAGTTGCTGTACAGTCTGTACGAACCGGACGCGAGCGAGGAGCTGTCGGAGCTGCAGAGACAGATAACTGCTCTATCGGAGATCCGGCAGCGCCTGGAGGTGGAGAAGTCCCGCTCGGACCGGGAGAAGGCCAGATCGGAGGAGAGGGCCAAGAAGCTGGAGGAGCAGAACCGGAGCCTGGAGAGGGAGAGGGCCGACCTGGAGGCCAAGGTGGACGAGCTCCAAGTGGGAGCTGCTGCTCTGCGGGCCGCCTCTGCTGCTCCGGCCGGGGAAGATGACCCGGAACTCTACGAGCGGGTCGTTCTCAAATACCGCGAGAGCGATCAGTTCCTGGAGTTTCTGGTGAAGGCCAGGGAAGAGGGCATCTCGGATGCGTACACGGAATGGGCGGGGAAGGGATGGTTAGACACTTCCCTGATGTCGACTGTTGCTGAAGGAGATATCCATGAGCAGTCGGACATCCATCAGGAGGCGGTGGAGGAGCAGCCGGGTGAAGCGATTCGCTCGGACTTGGATTCTTCTACCAACGGTGCCGAGTCTGCCCGAGCCGGAGTCAACACCGGAACTGATGTCGACGGCGAGGGTACCGCAGGAGAGGCTGGCGAATTGCCTGCTGAAGGTGGAATCGTAGCTCCTTAGGATTTTCTTGCCCTTTTCCTTGTAATCTTTCCGGATCGGTTACTGCTTGTATACTTGCTTGAATATGAATATACTGGAACTGGCAGAGCCGGTGAAATTTTCTCAAAAGTAGTTTGCATATATATTTGTTTTTACAACGGTTGAACCGCGAACTATGCCAAACTAACCGCTCGGTGCTAGCGGGTTTTACCAGGACTGGTCACGTTCCTGGTCGGGGTCTGTTCTTCTTTTCCCCACGTACCGCTGGAGCTGGCCGCTATCAATCAAAACCTGCACCGCTGTCTTGAGAGCGCAGCACTGGTTCGTTCGATGAGTAGCCTCATCATGGTAAGAGCAGTACTTGCCCGTCTGCGCCGTTGTAAGTTTCCCCTTGGGGAACCTTCTCTGGGGCGGTGGGGGAATGACGCTCCAGTTCTCAAGTAGGATATCCTCGTAGGAAGTGGTGAGAGCGGTAAAGACTTCTTGATTGGCCGGTGGTGGTGCTGGCATGATTGCTAGGGGGCGCTCTTGGCGGAACGGCGCCGGCTTGTGCTCGTTCTGGGGCTTATCAGAATAGGACCTCTGCTGCCGCTGTGGCCAGTTTCTGCTGTTGGCGTTCCGGCTGGGCCGAACGGTGCGGTTATCGGTCCGCTGATTGGGCTTGGCTTCCTGGGTGGGCGGGGGGTTCTCTTCCCGGGGATGGTCTTCCTGCTGCTCATCCCGCTTCCTCTCTGTAGGTGGTGCCCGTAGGTCTCATGATCGGCCTGAGCATGCCGGATGGCCATAGCCATCAACTCGTCGTACCCCTGCGGGAGTTCTACTCGGACGGCGTAGGAAAACTTGCCCGCTCGGAGCCCTTGTTTAAACGCCATCTCGGCGATGCCCTTGTCCAGGTTCCGAACTCCGGCCGTAGCCGTCTGCCAGCGGTTGACAAAGGTTCTCAGCTCCTCTCCGGGGGCTTGTCTGCAATTGAAGAGGATAGTCGACGTCCGGGCTCCCTCGACTCGGAGAATGAAGCGGCCTACGAACCGGTCGGCTAACTGCTCGAATGCCTCGATCGAGTTTGCCGGAAGCTCGTAGAACCAGCTGAGTGCTTCTCCAGACAAAGTCTCCTGAAAAATGTTGCAGCAGACAGCATCGGAGTAGCCCTTGGCGCAGGTTTGGGACCGGAAGCTGTCCAGATGCTGGTACGGGCAACCGGATCCTGAGTAGGTGAGCTTGAGGGACTTCTGGTTGCCAGATCTTCCCGACTCCATGACCCGGTGCGAATAGGGACCCATGCGCTCATTAAACCGGGCGCCCTCCATCGGCCGCGCGGCTCTTCTCTCGTTGGCCTCCATTTGGGCCTTTAAGCTCGACACGGTGTTGGCCAGCATCTGTAGCGCTCGCGCGGTCGGAGTCTCAACTTCATTCACTGACGAAGCGCCGGGCTGGAGGGAGGTTGTCGCGCTCTTCGGCAGGCCTGCGCCTGCTGGTGACTTCTGCCGTACGGGGTCACCGGGTCGTCTGCCCGAAGAGTGCCCTGCTTCGGTGTGTTGAGGTGGGACCGGCGGGAGTGTCGCCTGTGTCTCGGCCATGGCATCACTGCGCTGCTGTCCCCTTTCCAGGGCGGCCACGAGGGCAGTATTCACCGCCTCCACCTCTTCGTACCGAGCGTTGGACTTGGCTCTGTCCCTGTCGCTCTCTTCTCTTAGACGACTGACCTCTGCGGCCATTATCCGTAGCTCTCCCGCCATACTGCTATGGCCGGGGCTGTACGTAGGGTCCCGGTCCGGGCTCTCAGATCGATCGCTTGAATCATCTGAGAACGTTAAGGCGAAGCCCCGTCGCTCTGGGCTGTCTTCCTCCTCTGCCGGGCCTTTACCTCGCGAGCTGTCGCGGTGGGGATCCGGCACGCCGGATGGTCCCCCACAGCTCTCTCCATCCTGACCGTTGCCTCGGTCGCCGCGCGGCTCCCGCGTGACGGCTGGGTGGAGGTGAGCGTCTGCACTACTGCAAGGCGTCCCCCCTCAGTGGTCTCTTTCTCTTGACTCATCTCCGATCTCTTTCCCAACGGTGTTGCTTACACGGCTTTTCGTTCAAGTTTCCCACAGACGGCGCCAATTGTTTCTGCCTAAATCCGGGGGTCTAGTAGATACTTGATGAATCCAACTCGATCTCCTGCAATCCTGCTCACTAAGGGGAATACCGGGCGGGCCGGCCTTCTCCTCTTCGATGCCTAAGTTAGTATAGTTGGAATATATATAACCAAGGCACGTATGTAAGCAGGGAGAGAGATAAGTTACCTAATAAAGAGGGTAGTTGGGGTCCATATATAGGTGGTTGGGGGTAAGGGCTGGCCTTACTCTTCGATGTGGGACTGGTTCCCTTCTGTTTATACCTTCTGGTGCCCTCTTAGGCAGGCTGGCGCCCCCGGCCCCTGGGTCCCTGGAGGCAGGATAGAGTGCTAGGCCCCGAGGCCGGGTGCTGGTGATCCGGTCCCGATCCTTGGGCCGGGCCCTGGTGCATTTGCTGCGGGTCTGTGGGCCTGCTGTAGCCTCTCTGCGGCTACTGTCAACAGAGTTCTCATCAATAGACTGTAAGGAGCCAAAATCTTCTCAAAATTTAATTCAAAGTCAGGCTTCTGGGAAGTCAGGATGATTCCATTGCCTTAACAACAATTGGAACTCCTCAAGGACACTAAAAATGGTTAGTAATGCCATTTGGATTTAAACAAGCATCATCTATATTTCAACGAAAAATGGATAACATTTTTAAGCCATACTCAGATTTCTGCATAGTTTACATTGATGATATTCTTGTCTTCTCTAAAACTATAAATGAGCATCTGAGATATCTTGAGAAAATTTGCAAACTTATAGTCCAGAAAGGAATCATTTTTGGACAAAAGAAAATTCATCTCATAAAACGAGAAATAGATTTTCTTGGCATACATGTCAAAGATGGAGAAATTCGTCTTCAAAAACATATTGTTAAGAAAATTAGCCAGTTCTCTGAAAATATCCCAGATGCAAAATCTCTTTAGAGATTTTTGGGAGTTGTTAACTTTGCGAGAGATTTCATTCCTCAAGTGAGTGGCCTCACTGCTCTTTTCTCTCCAAAGACAAGCTCAAAAAGGAAATGGTCATTTACAACAGATGACAGCAACACCATTAAGATAATTAAAGAACTCACAAAGCACCTTCCTCCTTTGGAGTTACCCGAAGAAGGTGACTTGATTGTTTTGCAGACGGATGCAAACGATTATTACTGGGCAGGAGTAGTTTTGGCGGTCTTGCCAAATACAAATCAAGAAAAGATTTGTAAATTCTTGTCAGGAAAATTCAATCATGCAAAATTTAATTACTCCACATGAGATAAAGAAGCACTACCTCTAATAAAATCTATTAAGGGTGCATAAGCTTTTTTATGAAATAAGTTTCTAGTTAGAACTGATAACAACAAAGTAAAAAACTTCAAAAATTATAAGTTAACAGATGCAGCTGATAGAGGAAGAGTTTTTAGATGACAGATATTTTTAACCCAATATGAATATGATGTTGAAATGATTGCAGGACACAAGAATTATCTGTCCGACGCTTTAACAAGAAAAATGGCAAGTTTTGAAAGAGGCGAAGGCCGAAATCCAAGAAGCATAAGACCAGAGCCGGAACTTGAAGAAAGAAGAAGGCCAGACTTTGGAGAAAGAGAAAGATCGGTGCCTGAAGACAAAGAATCGAAAGAAAAAACTATGTGGGAAAGATACAAAAACGGTGACAAAACTGTAGGACCTCTACATGATGGACCAGGTTACCAATACATTATGTCATATTCCCCTGCAGAATCAAACAAAGCTTCAGAAAGGATTAAACCAGACCTAGCAAGTTGAGGAGATTCTTCACAAGATGGAATGCAGTCTGCTAATTCAGAAAAAAGAAAGACAACTCTTAAGTGAGTACTTACAACATCCTAGAACTACGGTCACGAATGACCAACTTCAAAGAAAACCTACACATGACAGGACAACATCCTCCAAAAGCAAACAACCGGTGATAACCGGAATGAAGAAAATCTTTAATCATCCAATGCGAATCTGTGAAAGGTCAGTGTTCAGAACAAGTAGAGTTTTACAATTCAACCAAAAGATCATCATGGATAACATCCTAACGGCCTCTCGGGAAAAGAATGAAGCACTTGTGCTTCAAGCTCTTGAAGCTTTAACTGAAGAATTCTATAGCTACGATTTGGAAGAAAAGAAGCAAATTCCTGGAAAAAAAATCTTGAGATATTATATCTTGAGAACCCTGAAAGTGCAAAGGTCCTTATAGTAGCTTTATCAAAGTTTGAATGGTTCCATTTTCATAATCTTGTAGGAGATTTTAAGAACAGAAAAGCACTCCAACCAACTCTATCTGTTGTAGCAGGCCCATACTATGGGAGATACCTGGTTGATGTTCAAGCAGAGCATCCACAGAAACACAAGCTTTAGTTAATAGAAAGTGGTTTTGTTCATAATCTTTGGACAAAAACTAATAGTGACCTAGAAGGTCTTCCAGAAGTAATCTATCAAGCAGTCAAGAATGTTAGACCAGAGGGATGTATCCTAAGGTTGAAGTTCATTGCATCTCCTCCGGAATGGAGTACAGAAGGAGGGAACATGAGTTATATTTCCCCATATCATTATGTCAGAATCATTCAGGGTCGTACATACAAATATCAAAAGTCAGTATTAAGTAACGGCAAGCCAAACCATAGCATCCCTTGGATGAAAGCAATGGCAATAATCCGTATACAGAATTTGGTTAAGAAAGATCAAGCAACTACTCTTTTAGCCAGCGGAGAAAAGGTAATGCACTACCAGAAAAGGCATCATAGCCGACGAATTTAAGTCGTCGGCTATAACCATTACCCGACGACATATCGTCGGTTATAACATCGTCGGAAATACGCCGTCGGTAAAACTATACCCGACGACGATATCGTCAGCTATAACCATTTTAGCCGACGAAATACCACTACAGAAGACGAATTTCGTCGGCTATAATGGTTATGGCCGACGAATAAAGAGTTCGTCGGCCGTTATTTGCAATTTCGTCGGCTATAATGCCTTTTCTGGTAGTGATGGTTACTAGCTATAACCATCCCCCTACTAAAAACTGTGATTTCTACAAAGCCTTAGAAAGGCGAGAAGTCGATGGAACATTAGCCACTACCACATGGATAGAGAAATTAGAAACGGAGCAAAAGTAAAAAATCATTGTAATTCAGATATGGAATCTGAAGATGAGGAAGGAAACACGGACTCAGGAGCCTCCTTTACTGATGAAGAATCACACAACATTAACAACATGATGGAGTGCTGAGTGGATGCTAGCACATTTATAACTTTTAGTAAGATAAGAAATGAACGGGCTGCCGACGGAAGCAGACAAATCTTCAAAAGGAGAAAAGGTTAAAATCTTATCAACAATAAGATTCCCCTTGTCTACAGTTTCTTTAGGAAATTAAATTGAAGTTTGGAATCCGGCGCCTATATAAGGAGTTGAAGCCCTCAACGAGGATTCATTCTAGAGTGGAGCGAGCAGAGCACACATAGTATTAAAAAGCTTTGAAAGAGTTGTTCTTGAGAGTTGTGAGTATTCTGTAAAATAGAATGAGTAGTATCTAGTGAGTAGAGTCTGAAGGAACTATATCATGCTAGTCATCCGGTGTGGATTGCTTTATTTTCAAGTAAGTCTGTATGTTAATTATGGGTAGCAGTAGCTAAACAGCTTTAGCTGTTTACCCAAGAGTGAGGCTCTGAGTTATGTATATGTATGTATGTTTGAATAAATAAATTTCAGTTGGTGTCCCCCATATCCATCAAAATTTTTAGTTTGTTTTAAAACTTTCTCAAACCCGAAGTGGCAGACTACCGCCTAAGAGTGGTCTTTGAGATTGCTTGATCTGGAAACCTCTCAAACCCCAGGCGGAACACTACCACCTAGGAGTGGTATTTGAGATAGTTTTTTTTTTTTTTTTTTAACTAGAACTTAAGTTTGTTTATTTGCTTTACTAGAACTTAAGAGATTCTCCATACTAAGACAACAGTGATTCTGCCAAGATAATAACCATTTAGACAGAAAGTGATTAGGTGAAAAAATTGACATGTTGAAAGCTATTTCTTAAAATTGGTAAGTAATTAAGTTTTAATAAGTAAGTAAAAAAAAAATTAGTTACTCCTAATAGTTGACAACGGTATGACATTGATAAAGAAATAAAGAAAAAAAAACGGCCGACGAATTAAAATTTTTGTCGGTAATTCTAAGGAATAGCCGACGATTTTATTTTTCATCGGTGGAAAAAAAAAAATCGTCGGCCATAGTTTAACCATAGCCGACGAAATTGTTTTTTCGTTGGTATTTTCAAAAAATCGTCGGCTATATTCATATTTTAGTCGACGATTTGTATTTTCGTCGGCCTTTCTCCGAAACATTAGCCGACGAAAATTTTTGGAAGTATAGCCGACGAAGTTGACATTTTCGTCGGCTATAAGTCTATATATTTTCATATCTGGGCAGCAGCTGCTCATTTAAAAAAAAAAGAAAAAAAAGGGGAAAAACGGGAGAAAAAGTGAAAAATCTGTGGGTATTGTTGAAATCCGTCATCTCTTACATTGTGGAGCTATATATATATAGGTACGTATATGTGTATATATGTTGATTTTGAGTTTTAGTGATTTTGATTTAGTAAGTGATCGATTTTTTGTTTTGTTGTTGTTTTAGTGTTAGAATGTATGTATATATGTTGATTTTGAGTTTTAGTGATTTTGATTTATTAAGTGATTTTTTGTTTAATTTGTTGTTGTTTTAGTATTAGAATGTATGTATATATGTTGATTTTGAGTTTTAGTTTAATTATGTGTTTTAATTTGATGTTATTTTAATTAGTGTTAAAATATATATATATATATATATATATATATATATATATATATATATGTTAATTAATAGTTGTTGATAGTGTAACTAACTTAAATAATGGTTGATATATAGTGTAACTTAAATAATGGTTGTTAATGGTATATATATATGAGTTGATGTTGATAATAATATATATTGTAATGTAATTAATTATTAAGGATTTATATATATATATATATATATATATATGTATGTGTTAATTAATTTCTTATTAATTAAAGTTATACATATATATTATTATCAGGCTATATATGGATCTGGATAAGAGTTGTATTTCACTTCCAAGGCATGACCGACGATACACTACAAGAGTTGTGAATTTTTTGCAGTTCGTCGAGGAAAATGCAAACGGGAATGAATACCATTATTGCCCGTCCAAGAAATGTAAGTGTCGCAGTGATATGTGTCGATTTCCGATTAGGACAGTATGGGAGCACCTAAAGAGTAATGGGTTTTGGCCGAAGTACAAACGTTGGATATATCACGGTGAGCCATCATTAAATGGATCGCATGATCATGGGCAGTTTTTTTAGGCGGGCAGTAGTAGTACATCCAACGATCCAACAATGACATTCGTCAACGACGTGTTTCCTTTTGAAAGCGGTGTACGTGGGGAACAATATATGCATGACCCGGTGCTGCCCTTCCCACAAGTTGTCAACGATCCAACAATATATGAACAGGACATAGGAATACGAGAGGTGTAAAACCACTGATTTTTTTTATTTTTTTTATAGAATAGCCGACGAAAAATGCATTATTTCGTCAGCTATACTCATAATAGCCGACGAAAAATGCGTGATTTCGTCGGCCATACCTATATTGAAAAATACATATTTTATTTTAGACAGAAAACGACAAAATAATAGCCGACGAGTACTAGGTTTGATTTCGTCGGCTATGATTAAAAAAAAAACAAAAAAAAACCAGCTTCCATTTTCTATCACTATCGACAAACCATTGCTTCATCCTTCAAATGCAAATATGTCGTCAAATAAGATATGACTGAAATAATGAAATACGTCTACGGTTGAAAAATGACAAGATTCCGACAAAATCTGTGTGCCGAATGTTGCGGTTAACTGTTTTTTACTTCCGTTTTCCTATGGGTAGCCTGACGTTTGGTAAATATTTTGAGGAAAATTTTTATACGATTAGTTGCGTCTCATCGATTTGAAACTATTATTTGTTGAAGGTCAGGCCAAAAAACGTCATTTAGACAGGCCAATTACCATTTCTAAGCGTTTAAAGGGTTGACTCACCCGGTTGACCGTCCCGATCGAGCCTTTAACGTTGTCAGATGTAGTTGGATTTTTTTTCATACATGTATTTAATCTTAACGGTGATATCTGACGGTTGGAATAGATTTTCCAAACTTTTACATTCAAAATCGGAACATATGCACTAATGTTCCTTAACTTGTTTACCAAGTGTTTAAGTGAATGTATAGTTTCAAATAGTTACTATACGTACACTCTTCAAATGCAAATATGTCGTCAAATAAGATATGACCGAAATAATGAAATACGTCTACGGTTGAAAAATGACAAGATTCCGACAAAATCTGTGTGCCGAATGTTGCGGTTAACTGTTTTTTACTTCCGTTTTCCTATGGGTAGCCTGACGTTCGTTAAATCAATTTTGTAAAATTTTTATACGATTAGTTGCGTCTCATTGATTTGAAATTATTATCTGTTGAAGGTGAGGGCAGAAACCGTCGTTTAACTAGTCTAATTTCCGTTTTAAAGCGTTTAGAGGTTTGACTTAGTGGTTTGACCAACAGTTTAGCCGACGAAAATTATATGTCATCGGCTAAACTCTTGCGATCCGCTTAATGTCCGCCGTTGGATGGCTCAGATCCAACGGCTGATGATTTTCCAAAGCATAGCCGACGAAATATTTTAAATCGTCGGCTATGATTTAAGTTTAGTTGACGAAATTTTTAAAGCATATTTTTGTCGACTAAACTCTTGCGATCCGCGCCTTTTTATTGTCCGCCGTTGGATGACTCAGATCAGACGGCTGCTGATCTTCCAAAGTATAGCCGACGATATTTAAAGCATAGCCGACGACATTCAAAGAATAGCCGACGATTTTAAAGATTTCGACGGCTATTCTTTAAATAGACGACGAAATCTTTTTTAATCGTCGGCTATTCTTTCTGCTATAAAAGCAGAAAAACGCAGCAGCCCGACTTTTTCAACCCTAAATCTGCAAAAACTCCTCGTCCGATCCTCAAATCGGCCGTGCGTCTCCTTCAAGACCATTGCTCGTCCTCCTCCTCCTCAAATCGGCGCCGTTCCTTCCCCTCCACCTCCATCCGGGTAAAATCCGGCCTCCTCCGGTCCTTCCCCTCCTCCTTCCCCCCCTCCTCCTCCGCCAAAACAGATCCGAAGGCAATTACCAATTTTTTTTTTCAATTTTTTTTAATTTTATAATTTAGGTATATAATTTAGGTATTTATGTTAATTTATGTTAATTTAGGTATAATTTAGGTATTTATGTTCATTTAGGTAATTTTTTTAGGTATAATTTAGGTATTTATGTTAATTTAGATATAATTGTTAATTTAGGTATTTATGTTAATTTAGGTATAATTTAGGTATTTATGTTAATTTAGGTAATTTTTTAAGGTATAATTTAGGTATTTATGTTAATTTAGATATAATTGTTAATTTAGGTATTTATGTTAATTTAGGTAATTTTTTTAAGTATAATTTAGGTATTTATGTTAATTTAGATATAATTGTTAATTTAGGTATAATTTAGGTATTTATGTTAATTTATATAATTTTTTAAGGTATAATTTATGTATTTATGTTAATTTAGATATAATTGTTAATTTATATGTATAAATTGGTAGCCTAATTATATAAATGGTTATAGTTATGTTAATGGTTAGTATTATTTAAAATTAGTTAAAATTGAAAAATTAATTTGTTAGTATGTTTTAAAATATGTTAGTATTATTGGTTATTATATTAATTAGAATTTGTTATTTAATGTAATATAATTTAATATTAATTAATGTATTAATGCCTCAAGCTACAGATGGCCGATGCACTCAGACAGTTATTCGGAGGCCGTCGTTCTTCCAGATCTAGGAGTTTTGGAAGTTCTGCCGGTTCTGCAGACTCCGACAGGACCATTAGCCAGCCTGAGAGGACCACCAGCTAGCCGCGGAGGAGTGTGGATTCATCCCAGCCGCGGAGAACTGTGGATTCATCCCAGCCGCGGAGGAGTGTGAGTTCTCAGCACCAGACCCTTCTCTAGGCGGGGCGGCCGTCGAGCAGTTCACGTCTCCCTCTCGGGCCAGATGCTCCGAGGTTCAGTAGGTAGCTATTTCAGGACGAGATAGCTCCATACGTTCCTCAGGTCCGTATGCCTGAGGTTCATCGGGAGCCGATGACGAGTCCGGCGACGTCTGCTGCTGACTCGACTGAGGGGCCTACTCTCCCAAATCAGCTCTACCTCCCGTACAACATTCCTACGATACCCGAGGTCGACTTTCGTGGTGTGCCCATATGGCCTGATATGCCTCAATACGTGAGTGTTGCGGAGACATACCATCAGGAGCCATTTGAGAGACCTGACCTCCTGATTTCGGCGAGGAGAAAAGGAAAGTCGACAGACGGGTCATCCAGTTCAGGTAACATTTCATTTTATTAATTAAATGTTTTATTAAAATTAACGCACTAATATTTAATTTTATTAACCAATCGTCGTTTATGTGATAGGGACAGCCGCTAGCAGTTCAAGGCCGAATACGAGAGGTGTCATATGTTTTGCCACGCTCAGGAGAACTGTTGAGAGCAAGGGGAGGATCCAGATTAACGAACCCCCTAATCAGGAGGTTCAGGGGAAAAAACGCCGCGATTACGCGGGTTGCGTGGGGGCAATAATTAGGAATAAAGTCCCTATGTTGTGGACCCGGTGGGCTAATGTGCCGGAAGAAATTAAGAGGGAGGTTAACAACGCGGCGTCGGTGAGTAATTTAAAAAACTTAATTTCTTTATCGTAATATTTAATAATTTTCGATATTGTTATAATTGTAAAACTAATAAAATATTATCTTTCAGGCATATTTCGAGATTGCCGAACACAAGCAGGATTGGGCGGACGCGATACAGAACTCGAGGTACGTTGGGAATTCCTCATCTTATAATTTGAAATATTTTATGATATTAATAATATTTCTAATGCACTTTTATTTTTTCCGTAGGTTCAAAGAGTGGAAGAACGAGCTCCGTAACCACTTTACCGAATACGACAACCGTGGTCGTATGAGTACTCCAAGAGAGTTCATGTTCAGGGAGTACGAGTGGCGTGGGTTGAAGACAGTAGACTTCAACAACCCACTTATGCAGGTAAATACTAAACTTAACTATAAATGTTTATTTTGTTAAAATTTTAATTATTAGTTTAATTATTTTATAATTATTACACTAATATTTTTTTATACATTTTTCTAATATTTTATTATTTGTTTGAAGGAACGGTCTCGGATAAACTCTGCGAACCGCCGCCGTAACACAACCCCCCATCATGGTGGTTCTAGGCCATTTGCACAATATCAGGAGGAGGCACTTAGAGATCATCCTGATAGCAACGTTCAAGAAGGCTTATCCACAAGCGACAGAACAGCTCGTAAGTCGTTGATTACGATTTTAAAATTTTAATTATTAATTTTACTTAATTATATATTTGTTAGAATATTAACTATTTTTTTTCCCATTCAATTAGGAGAGGGTGAACCGGGCCGAAGAAGAAGTGTATGAGCAAGTAGTTCGGGAGACACAACCGAACATTTCAGAGGCAGATCTGCAAGAAGCCCTGCGCCAGGTCGACCGATCGGATGTCCAAACGGCAGCGAGGATGTTCGACGCACCCTTCCCAGACCGGTCAAACCAATACTACTGCCGGGGTTGGGGAAGTTCTGGAATAGGGCTCCTGAAGACCACTAAGGGAGGTCAAAAGAAGGGAGGCGGGGACAGCCAACAGATGAGGGGGGAAGTGCAGAGATTGGCCGCAAGATTGGCGACTGAGTCCCAGAGATCACAGGAGCAACACCGCCGAACACAGCAGTATCATTTGGATATGTCGAGTTGGTATGCTGAATGCGAGAGAATTCGGCGACACAACTACGCCGGCCAACAAAACTGGTGGTACGATATGTTCGCGGTACAGCAACAAAGCCTTGAACCCCCGCCCCCGTTTCAGCCGTTAATTAAACCTCCAATGCCTCAACCTCCCGAGTTCGTTCATCAAGATGACGAGCATGATGGAGAGCAGGATGCTGGGGATGACGTGGTGGACTTTAGTGCTTTAGGTGATGATTAGGGTTATATTTTATGTATATTGGAACAAATTAAATAATAAGTCATTTAGACGTGTTTCTTGTTGGTATAAATGCATAAATTGTCATTGTGAATTGTAGGTTGCTTGGAATGGTAATTTAGAAATTAATTTAATTTTTTTTCCCCAAAATGTAAGAATAGCCGACGATATTGGCATTATTTCGTCGGCTATAAGTGCTATAGCCGGCGATTTTTACCAATTTTCATCGGCTATAACGGTTATAGCCGACGAAAATGACATTCTTTCGTCGGCTATAATTAATTAATGCCTATTAAAATATTAATATATTCCTACGAAATAACCGACGAAATAGATGAAATTGTCGGCTATATTTCAGAACAAATAACCGACGAATTTCGTCGGCTATAGTTTACGATATCGTCGGCCATACTCGAAAATATCCGACGAATTTCGTCGGATATTTTGCCAAGGTTTGGTCGACAAAATGAATTTTCGTCGGCCATACTCGAAAATAGCCGACGATTTTGTTATTTTCGTCGGCCATTGGTTTTACCGACGCCGTTTTACCGACGAATTATAGCCGACGAAACTTTCGTCGGCAGAAGGAATAGCCGACGAAAATTTGGCATAGTCGACGAAATTTTTGTTGTGGGCTATTCTGGTTTTAAGTAGCGGATTATCGTTTGCGAATCACAGCCAACATAGATGCCTAAACATCGTTGTAGACCCATTTTGATACGCAAAGGAGGCGTAATTGGCACATAAACTGCACAACTGAAAGTACGTAAGTGCGATAGATTGAGTTCAAAACCAGTTACTATCTGGTAGGCACTAAACGCATTGTTGGCAATGGGTCGAAAATGAATAAGCATCGCTGCATGCAGTATTGCATATCCCCAAGCAGAAACTGGCAAATTGGTTCCCATAACCAATGCCCTAGCCACTAGCTGGAGTCGCTGAATGGTGGCTTCTGCAAGGCCGTTTTGAGAGTGAACATGAGGAACATGGTGTTCGACTTTAATCCTAATGGACATACAATAATCATCAAATGCTTTGGAGGTAAACTCGCCAGCATTATCCATCCTAATAGATTTGATAGGATGGTCAGGGTGGTTAGCTCTTAACTTGATGATTTGAGCTAAAAGCTTGGCGAATGCAGCATTTCTTGTGGACAGCAACGCGAAGTGTGACCAACACGTCGACGCATCAACCAGCACCATAAAATACTTAAATGGGCCGCATTCTGCTTTGATTGGTCCACAAATATCACCTTGGATTCGATGTAAGAATGGTATATGATCAGTGGAAGCTCTGGCGAATGAAGGACGAGCATGCAATTTAGCAAGCGAGTAAGCCTTACAGAATGAGCGATGGGCATTGGAAATTGCCGTTGTGGCATAAGAGGACACATGTGGTGACGCCCCATGTCCCTGTGAAGGGTGGGACGGCACGACGTGCGGCATAAAGGCTGCTTCCTCATACGCCAGGTGCGCGGCCCCGAAACCCTGTGAAGGGGCGGGGGGGGGGGGGGGGGGGGGCCGGTGGCGAGTGTGGCTTTAAGGCTATAGTCTGGCGGGGAGCTTGGCTCCTGCGTACATCACGATGTTGAGTCGCAGTAAGAGGTTCTTCCAATTGCTTTTTCGACTTGAAAAATGGATGTCCATGGGAGTTCTTTAGAATCCGGATCATCATATCACGGCCAGGGTGGCCTAGTCGAGCATGCCAAAACTTATAATCATTAGTGTCACAAAAATTGTCAGTGATAGCATATGATTCGAAGACACGGGCTGTAGTGAGATATAAGTCATTGTCTTCAATGCACGACATCTTCTCTAAGATATGGCAGCAGCCGTGTTCTTGAGAAGTAATGCATAAGTATTCTTCACCATTCTCAGCATAGGTATCCAAGTGATAACCGTTGGCACAGATATCCTTAAAACTCAACAGGGTTCGATTTGTTCTCGGCGCATAGAGAGCATCAATGACATTGATAACAGTACCATTGGGTAACATAAATTCAGCGGATCCTCGCCCTTTGACAACCGGCGAGGTACCTATCAATGTTGTCATAGATGAGCGATACGGCATTAAATCCGTAAACAACTGCCTATTCCTTAGAATAGTGTGGGTAGTTCCACTATCAGCTAGACACTCAACTTCACCGCGAGACATCTACAAAGAGATGAAAACTTGGGTTAGTTTCTCGCGGGACACAGTCTAATCACTACGCCGTAGGATAGAGAAAGAAAGGGGATGAGAATTCCATCGAGTGTATCACATGGCATTTGGATTTTATAACTTCGACTAAAGTCGGAAAGTACAAGGTTGAATGTTACATAACCAAGCAATCATCATCAGAAACCAAAACGAAACCTAGGTTTCGCACATTGTGGTGTTGAACACCTTTGGTAACTGGAATAAAATGAGGTCTAGCCTCCTAGGATCGGTGTGAAAACACCTCTCGGGCTGCACACTAGCCGAAGCTGTGGATGTCAAAGACACATGGTGTCGTGGCACCAGAGTGTGGCAGATGCCGAGCCTACTTCACCTTAGTGAGCCGATGGCGGCCCGTTCGCCACCCTTTTTTTTTATTTAGGGATTGAGCGTAGGTGGGATTATAAGTCCAAAATATAGAGCCTATGTGACCCAAAGGTGGCGTCACAAGAACCACGTGAGTTGTTAATACACGAACCTGATTGCATAAAAATATAAAATTTCTCACAAGTATGGGAAAACAGAGAAATTTATTAAGTGCCAACTTGAATATATCAACTTCTAATTCCAAAATAAACAGACTAACTAGAGTCATAAAAACATGGCGAGTGCCATTATAATGGCGAATGTCATTACAATGGCGAATGCCATTACAATACTTGATAAACTAGAAAAGCCATAGGCTAGTCAAAATCCGGGACATCAAGAGTTTGTGGTTGCACCTTTGGAGAATCCACATGATGAGCATAATTTGCTTCAATCATCTCGTCCTCAGCATAATTGCTTTCGTCGGACAGAAACTTCTTGTATTTCCTGTAGGCATTTAACATCTCCTTACTAGCTCGACAATCGCGATGGTAGTGTTTGGAGGAACCACACTTGTAGCACGGAGTAAATTGAGCATTCTGGTTATTGCTATGAGGTCTAGGAGGGTTTGGAACTGGACCTAGATGGGGTCCGTGGCCAGTCCGGCCTCCCCCTGAAGGTGGTGCGTATTCGCCACCTTCTCGCCTCCAAGTGTTGGAGCGTCGTGTCACATTGTTTCCAGCATTCTGATTTCTTCCGCGTACCGGATTGTACAGGGTATGGCGCCCTTTATTTTTCTGCTTTGAAGCCTTCCCATAATGAGCCTGTGGTGTTGGAATTGGCTTTGTGCCAACAGGTCTCTGGCTACTATTGAGCCTAATCTCAGAACGGCGTTCTTTTTTAGCCAATATTGCCATAAGGTCAGCGAATGATCTGATTCTGCCTTCATCAACTGAGATCTTATACTGATGTCCGAGGACATCGTAGGCCATGGGGAATGTGTTAAATGTCTTCTCCAGAAGATCTTTATCGGTTTTGATGACGCCAACCGTACCAAGATCCGCCTGTAGACTAATCATATCCTGATTGTATATGTCTACTTTGTCATAATCCGAGAAACGGATTTGTTCCCATTTAAGGGTGAGCTCTGGAAGAAGCATGTCATGGACGTTGTTAAATAGCTGCTGGAGCGTGTCCCATAAAATTTTGGGATCTTTTACCGACAAATATTGTCGCTTCAGAGTCGGGTGGATATGGTGCCTCAAATACATGAGGGTCTGAGCCTTGGCATGGTCCCCAAAAGGGGTGGTGGCGGCTGCATCAGTCAGAAGTGCTGGAAAGCCTTTGCTTTAGAAATCAATTTTAACACCGGAAACCCATCGATGGTAGTCTTTGCCTTGAAGATCCAGGATCTCAAAATCATGGCGTGACGGTGACGACGACGACATCTACAAGAGAATGAAACGTCGGATTAGTATCGCTTTAAGCAGATACTATCAAGTATAAATTGGAATTATAAGGGATATATTCGGTCACATGAAAACTAGTTTCGATGCGAATTTCTTTTTTCTTTTGATGCATAAACTGGCGGTTTCATACCGCACCTTCAAACAGTGGCGTACTCAGACATCCACATAAGCATCTTTTTTTTTCTTTTAATTTCCCTTTCAACGTGATTCCCCCAGGACCATCACTTAAAACTGCGACCGTAGGGGTGATTAAATCCCTATTCTAGGTCTCATCGGCGATATAAGAATGGCCGGAATCTGAGTAGAACAAAGGCTAATAGCGCCCGATATAATATATTTATAGTTCAAAAGCAGGAACTTTTATAAAATTTTTACCTTTTGATTAAAGGAACGAGAGCGTAAAGCTTGTTCTTCGACTCTTGTTTGGTTCTCGAGCCTCTTCCTACGCGAGTAATCTGGAGGAGCTATCTTGAAAAGTTGATGGCGAGCGAACAGGCTGGCGAGCCAAGCGAATGAGGGAGTTGGCGGGCGAGCGAGCAGGCTGGCGAGCCAAGCGAATGGGCAGGCTTGGCGAGCGAGCGGCCGGGTTGTCGAGCGGGCTTGGCGAGCAAGTAGGCTGGCGAACGAATTGGTTGGCGAGCGCGCGGGTTGGTGAGCGAGCAAATTGGCGAGCGCGCGGGTCGGCGAGTGAGTAGGCTGGCGAGCGAGCAGGCGAGTTTGCAGGCAGCCGGACAAGGGCTGCGGCCTAGGAGAGACCGAGAAAAGGGGGGGGGGGGGGGGGCGCACGGGTCCCGAGGAGGGAGGTGCGGCCGAGGGAAGGGATGGAGGAGGAGGAAAAAGTTATTAGGGTTTTTCTAGGGCTCAGGGAGGTCACGTGCTGATAACGTGTTCAAGGAGAAAAGATAATAGGGAGAACTGTGTGTTTATTGATTGATAGAGAGGCCTTTATATAGGCATTACAATGAGTATCCCGATAAATCAGGGATTCCTTATCTAATACAGAATCAACTATACTAGTCTAATTAGGTCAAGACACATCTAGGAAGTTACGGAAATAACCTTCCTACAACATATTTAAGTTACACTATATATCAACAATTATTTAAGTTAATTACACTATCAACAACCATTAATTAACATATATATATATATATATATATATATATAATTAAACTCCACACACACATGCACACACACACACACACACACACACATATATATATATATTAACACTAATTAAAATAACATCAAATTAAAACACATAATTAAACTCTAACTTAAAATCAACTCAACTACAACTCAAAATCAACATATATACATACATTCTAACACTAAAACAACAACAAAACAAAAAATCACTTACTAAATCAAAATCACTAAAACTCAAAATCAACTCAACTAAAACTCAAAATCAACATATATACACATATACGTACCTATATATAGCTCCACAATGTAAGAGATGACGGATTTCAACAATACCCACAGATTTTTCACTCTTTCTCCCGTTTTTTTTAAATGAGCAGCTGCTGTCTAGATCTGAAAATATATAGACTTATAGCCGATGAAAATGACAATTTCGTCGGTCAACATTTCAAAAGTTTTCGTCGGCTAATGTTTCAGAGAAAGGCCAACGAAAATCCAAATTGTCGACTGAAATCTGAATATAGCCGACAATTTTTGTTTATACCAAAATAAAAAAAGGATCGTCTGCTATTCCCAAACTATGGCCGACGATTTTGTTTTTCTACCGACGAAAAATAAAATCGTCGGCTATTCTATAGAATTACCGACGAAAATTTTTAGTCGTCGGCCGTTTTTTTTTATTTCGTCGGGAAAAGCCTTTTTTCTGGTAGTGAATATATTGATTTTGTTGTGATTTCAACTAGATATGGAAATTCTCACCGAAAATTCTAAAAAAACTAATTAAGGAAATCTAATTTTCTTCATTCTAAAAACCTAATCAAGGAAATTGTTGAGAAGAATCAGATCTTGGACAATAAAAACCATTTTTAAGAGGTAATTGAGTTATGAATTAAGATGGGTTTAAGAGTGATCATCATCTTCATTAATCCGGCTAAAGGTATGCTTTGGATATAACTAAGATTGTTCCATAGAGGGGTATGTGTGTATGTATATATATTAAGATATGTTGATGACCAAACATGAAGAACGTGAACAAGTCGTGGAGTTGATTGATTCATCATCACTTTAAGAAGTATGGTCGCAAGAGTTTACAATATGAAGTAACATTAGAAAAATATATTTTCTTTCTTTTAAGTTATTATGTTTTGATTAAAAATATCATGCACCATATATTTTAGAAAATAAATAAAAATGTATTAATGTCATTTTGGAAGATGAATTATTTGAATTTATTGAGTTTATTGAAGGAGGGGTATTGCGGGTAAAAAGAGGTGGTGTAAATACCAAATAGATAATCTGTAAAAGTAAACAAGAGGTCTATTAAGTGGGGAGGTCTAGATACTGATTTTGGAGGTATGAATAGAATCTCCCTTTAGCAATACGTATAGATACAGTATGAATTTAAAAATTAACTAGGTAATGAAGTCAGTGAGTGACGAATTTAATGAAATTTACTTACAAAAGATTTTATGACTAAAATATGGGTGAGCGAGAGTTTGTCTGTAGGCACGTTATAATAAAGAGAAAAGACCAAATAAAGTTTATGTTATGATAACAACGTATATATACATGTAATAAGAGATAAACTTGACAATGAATTACAACGTCTTATTACATATACGTAAGGTTTATATATACGAGATTCCAATTTACATCCTCAATACGCGGTTAACTTACGGGTTAAGACGATATCATTTTAGCAAGCAAGCTCTCAGAATCTCCAAATATTGCTAATTCTTATTCAATACTTACGTACGAATCGAATGTAAAGTGAGATCGAGACAAGTTTTAATTTTGGTATCAAGAGGCTCAGGCTTCCGTGGATAACTGGATATAATGAGGCATGCCAAAACGACAGGTTTTGCGTTACGAGGATACGTAGCTATATATATGATGAATCAATAAAACAAAGATGAGAATTCTCATTCTGTTCCTTTGACAATCAAATTGAGCCTTGCTTACAGATATTGGCATCCGGTAAATTACATATAGATAAACATAGCTAGTTAACGTAATTTGTTACATGCTAACAGAACTTGTATACACTACTGCACTGACTTCGAATTCCAAGTTCTAAATTAATTGATGAAGTAATAGATGGTCGACGACCTCCACCAAACCTGGGTTTGCTACTTACAATGTTCTAGCTAGAATAAGGGTTCTTTTGATGCTACTTAAGATGGAAACTCGCTCTTTTTACAACTATGATATCATTATATCAAAGCCATTTAGCTATTGAATGAAGAAGTTAGCACCGAAGAGATCTACAAAGCCACGTACTGAGGTATGCATTACATCAGGATAATTATTTCATTTTTTTTTTTCAAGAATAAAAGAAAAATTTACACGACCTCTCTAAATGAGTGAAACTGAAACTATTTAAACAGAAACAATTTAGAATTTACAACCAAGTTAAAAGAAATCTTTAAAACCACCTACAAAAAATTTGCTTTGAAACAACCTACAAAACTTAGATAATTTTTCCGGAACTTGGAGCTTAATTAGCTTAAGCCATGAATTAAGGAAAATACTTGTGTCCATATCAGTATGGATGGTGTGTGTCCATACTCTCTCTAATTTGCATATATTGGGCAATGTAATCAACGATTTTAACCGTTCAAAAGATGAATTAATCAATAAAGATCATCTTTACAAAAATTCAGAATAAACTAAATCGTTTGCTAATTCGATTGCATCAAACAAATGAACAGCTCTAGTGAAAGTTGGGAGTCTCATGATCAGCCGTTCATTTGTTTGATACAATCGGTTAAGCAAATGATATTTGTTTAGATTCATTTTTTACAGAGGTGATCTTTATTGATTAATTCAACATTTGAACGGTTAAAATCGTTGATTACATTGCCCAACATATGTAAATTTGAGAGAGTATGTACGTACATATCCATACTAGCTTGATTCATAGCATACATGTACAATAACTATATCCGCTTAACCCTACAATATTAGTTGCATTTTATTTGAATTTGAAACCACTATCCCATATATGTCACCGTAATTGGTGAAGCAACATTGTGTTTCCCATCTGACCAAATCAGCTGGCCAAATGCTACATCCCCATGCCGCGGCGCTCCAACATCCTCATTCGCTCTGAACTTGACGACATAACTCTGAACTTCTCTTTTCTTTGAAAACTTTAATTCCGACGAGTAACATCAATCTTGACCCCAAATGGATAGACGAAACTACGTACAATGTAAGCGGAAGGACCCTCACCAACATTTGTAACACTTTTCCCAACAACTACATCCTCCGATTTCGGCCTGGTAGTTGAAATCCCACGGTCGAGTGAAGCCCTTCCTCCTCTTGCATGCATTACTCCTTTGTGTGATTGTCCTAACTTGTTCCTCACTGTAATTCGACGCACACAAGAGATTGATGTAGTCATCCGCCTTAAGATCATACACCAAACTAGGATCAAGCGTCTTCTCGGGATCCACGTGTCCGGCACGATCCCCCACGCCAGCTCGAGGTGGCCCAATAGTCTAATATAAGTGGATGAATGCATTTGTGATATATTATTCATCTCACATTGGAGGCTGTATAAAGAGGATACAAGATGTATTACAACCCTACATACTACGTACTACTACATATTGCTACGTACTACATATACATAATAGGTAAGTACTAACTACCTGATTTACATTCCTAAATTACATTCCATGACTCACGCTAACACTCCTTCTCAAGTTGGTGCATACACATTAACCATATCAAATGTTTAACCAGATGAAATAACCTGCCCCTGGTTTCTCCCTTGCGTACATCTAATCCAGATGAAATAACCTACCCCTCAGATACCCCCGACCTAGTAACTCCCCAGTGAAAAGATCCTGAAATATCATATATGGGAAAAAAAAGGTCACAGAGTATTTGGCTTCAGTATTCAACTGTGTGACAAATATGAAATGATGAGATAAAGCAGATACATATAGCACATTTTGAAGTTCTATTGTAGGAGTAAAACAAACTGACCCATTTCCTAACACATGAAAGGCCTCACCATTAGCATTAGTAACATAGGGTACTGGTGAAGAGGACAATTCAGTAAAATAAGATTTGTCATAAGTCATGTGATGTGAGGCACCATAATCAATAATCCATGTATCAGACCCAACAAAGCTAGAGATATTTAAAGCCATACTTATCTTACCACGACCAACTATGGATGTTGTGGGTGCTGCTCCTCTTGCTGTATGATTGTTGACAGTAGCCGCAGAGGGGCTACAGCAAGCCCACAGACCCGCGGCAAGTGCACCAGGGCCCGGCCCAGGACCCAGGATCGGATCACCAGCACCAGGCCTCGGGGCCCAGCGGTCTATCCTGCCTCCAAGGGTCCTGGGACCGGGGGCGCCTGCCTGCCAAAGAGGGCACCAGAATATCCAAACAGAAGGGAACCAGTCCCACATCGAAGGGTAAGGCCAGCCCTCACCCTCAACCACCTATATATGGGCCTCAACTACCACCATAAATAGGTAACTTGTCTCTCTCCCTGCTTGCATACGTGCCCAGGTTATATATATTCCAACTATACTAACTTAGGCATCGGAGAGGTGAAGGCCGGCACGCCCGGTATTCCCCTTAGTAAGCAGGATTGCAGGAGATCAAGTTGGATTCATCAAGTATCTACTAGACCCCCGGGTTTAGGCAGAAACAATTGGCGCCGTCTGTGGGAAGTCTGAACAAGAAGCCGTGCAAGCAACACCGCTGGCTGAGATTGTGGGAATGAGTCAAGAGAGAGGAACCACTGAGGAGGGGCGTGTTACAACTGTGCAAACGCTCGCCTCCACCCCTGTCGTCACGCGGGAGCTGCGTGGCGAGCAGGGCAGCGATTTGGGAAGGAGCCGTGGAGGACCCTCCGGTGATCCGGAGCCCCGCCACGAGAGCTCGCACGGGAAAGACCCGATAGAGGACGAAGGCAGTCCGGTGCTTCGTGGCCTATCCCTGATGTTCTCAGATGATCCAAGTGATCAGTCTGAGAGCCAGGATCAAGACCCCACGTACAGCCCCGACCATGACGGCATGGCGGGAAAGGTACGGGCAATGGCCGCAGAGGTTAGTCGCCTCAGAGAGGAGAACGACCGGGACCGAGCCAAGTCCCAGGCCCGATACGAAGAAATAGAGGCAGTAAACGCCGCCCTGGTAGCCGCCCTAGAGAGGGGGCAGCATCGCAGTGCCGCCAAGGCCGAGGCACAAGCCACACCCCTGCTAGTTCAACCCCAGCAACTAGAGGCAGGGCAATCTTCGGGCGCCCGGCCCAGCGAGCCTGTGCGAGAGAAGTTACAAGCCGGCGAGGACCTGCCGAAGAGCACGCCCGCCTCCCACCAGCCGCACGCTTCGTCCACGGATGAAGTGGATATTCCAACCGCCCGGGCGCTGCAACTGCTAGCCAACACCGTGTCGGATCTGAAGGCCCAGATGGAGGCAAACGAGAGGAGAGCAGCCCGGCCATTGGAAGGCGCCCGGTTCAACGAGCGCATGGGCCCCTTTTCACACCGAGTCATAGAGTCAGGGAGATCTGGCAACCAGAAGTCCCTCAAGCTCACCTATTCCGGGCCCGGTTGCCCGTATCAGCATCTGGACACCTTCCGATCCCAGACCTGCGCCAAGGGTTACTCCGATGCAATCTGCTGCAACATCTTCCAGGAGACCCTGTCCGGAGAAGCGCTCAGTTGGTTCTACGAGCTTCCTGCGAATTCAATCGAGGCATTCGAACAGCTGGCTGACCGGTTCGTAGGCCGCTTCATCCTCCGAGTCGAGGGAGCACGGACGTCCACCGTCCTCTTCAACTGCATCCAAGCCCCCGGGGAAGAGTTGAGAACCTTTGTCAACCGGTGGCAGACGGCCACGGCTGGGGTTCGGAACTTGGACAAGGGCATCGCCGAGATGGCATTCAAGCAGGGGCTTCGGGCAGGGAAGTTTTCCTACGCCGTCAGGGTAGAACTCCCTTAGGGCTACGACGAGTTGATGGCTATGGCCATCCGGCATGCCCAGGCTGATCATGAGACCTACGGGAACCACCTGCTGAAGAGGAAGCGGGATGAGCAGTCTTTGGACCATCCCCGGGGGGAGGATCCCCCGCGCAGTCAAGAGAGCAAACCCGGCCAGCGAGCCGAGCACGGGAGTCGCCGACCCAGCCAGAACAACAACAACAACGGCAAGACCTGGCCGCAGCGGCAGCAGAGGCCCTTCTCTGACAGGCCCCAGTCTCGGGCCGAGAACAAACCTGCACCGTACCACCAAGAGCGCCCCCTGGCAATTATGCCAGCACCCCCAGCTAATCAAGAAGTCTTCTCCACTCTCACCGCATCCTATGAGGACATCCTGCTGGAGAATGCGAACGTCATTGCCCCACCGCCCCAGAGAAGGTACCCCAAGGGGAAGCTCACGACGGCGCAGACAGGCAAGTACTGCTTATACCACGACGAGGCAACTCATCGGACGAACCAGTGCTTCGCCCTCAAGACTGCGGTGCAGGGCTTGATTGATAGCGGCCAGCTCCAGAGATATGTAGGGGAGAGAAGAGCAGACCCCGACAGGGAGAGTAACCCGGCTTGGTAAACCCGCTGGGTCCAGGCGGTTAGTTTGGCATATCGCCGGTTCAACCGATTGTAAAGATCAAATATATGCAAACTACTTTTGAAAACTCTGGCCCCGCAAGCTCAGATACATATTCATAATTAATTGAAGTATTCAAGCAGTAACCGCTCCGGAGAGTTTTTTTTTTTTACAAGCAAGAGCAAGAAAAACATCCTAAGGAGCCGCATCTCCAGCGATAGCTTCGTCGTCGACCTCAGCTCCGGCAGGCTCTGCACCCTTGGTAAAAGAATCCAAGTGCGGGCGACGCTCTGCTCCTGGTTGTTCCTCCACCGCCAGCTGCTGGACGACCGGCTCCATAGGAGCATTTCCTTCGGCAGAGGTACCCGGCATCAGGGAAGTATTTAACCACCCCTTCGCCGCCCATTCCGTGTACGCATCCGAGATGCCTTCTTCCCGGGCCTTCTCCAGGCAGTCCAGGAACCGATCGCTCTCCTCGTATTGAAGAACAAACCGGTCGAACTGTCCCGGGTCATCTCCACCAGCAGCAGCAGCGGTGGCACGTGCCTGGAGCTCGTCTATCTTGGCTTCCAGCTAGGCCCTCTCAGCGTCAGCCCGCTCCCGCTCCCTCTCCATGCTCCGGTTCTGCTCCTCCAGCTCCTGGGCCTTCTCCTCCATCTTCCTGGCCTTTTCCTCCTTCTTCTTGGCCCTCTCCTCCGCCCTGGCCTTCTCCCGATCCGAGCGGGACTTCTCCACCTCCAGAAGCTTCTGAGACTTGGATAACGCAGTTATCTGCCTCTTCAGCTCCGGGAGCTCCTCGCTCGCATCCGGCTGGTACAGGTGGTAGAGCAGCTGCAGGGCAACAAAGGCAGTCAAGTGGCAAAGAAAGAAGGCAGGATATAAGCAGTACGGTGGTACCATGCGGTACTTACCCGGAAGATGGATTCCTTGCATTTTGGCCGGTTGCCACCCGCCAGCATGCCATCAACCCCGGGCTTGTCCAGGCCGAAGCTGGCCAGGTCCGCCATCATCTGCCGAACGAGAGCGTTGTCCGGGCTTCCCCTCGCCTCCTCCGCAGGCGCAAGACTGCTCTGCCGGTCAGCTCCGGCTCCCTCCCCAGCATTGGATGTTACGCTGCTGGTTGTCCTGACCCGCTTCGCCAGGACCTCCCGGGATGACCCGCCGGTTAGCGTCACCAGCAAGGGGGACGGACCGTCCGGCCCTTTCCGCTTCTCTCCCCGCCCTACGGGAGAAGCGGCACGTGTGTTTGCACGAGGAACAAAAGCAGCGATACTCAGGCTCGCCGCACGGTTGGGGATCCTGTTTGCTCCCCCAGGAACCCGCACCCGTCCCCCGGTGCTCTTGCCCTTCCCAGGCACCGCTGCTGCCGCAGAGTGATGGGTCTTCACCCGCTCCGGCAGGTAGGACGATTCGTCCATATCCCGGGCCTGGGGCTCCGCATGCAACGTAACCCGCCCGTCCGCTTCCACCGAGGACCGGGCGACGCTCGCACCCTTCTCCGTAAGCTGCCTCAGGAGGTCTTCCCCGTCCATCGAGTGTTTTCGGACTTGATCACCGCCCGGGTTGACGCACCTGCAGGACAAGGAAAACGTTAGATTTTTGAGCAAAACCTAGCACAAGTCCCACCGCTAGGGTTTGTTACCCACCGGGATCCCGCCCAAGCCCACAGTGTTCCAGCACTTCTCGCCGGATGAAATTGTACGAACTTCGCTCCAGGTGGTCCCAGCAGCCGAGAATAGTCAAGACCCTCTCCTGCTCCAACTCGGACAGCTGGAACGACTGGTCGCTTATGGGCTGGAAGGCGCCAGGCACCCGGTACATCCTCCTCTTCACCTGCCAAGCCCCGCCAGCCATCACCACCTTCTTTCTCCAGCTGTTGTCTACCCATGAAGGCATAGTGGTGATAGCCGCTTGATTGTTGCGGGAGTTGAAGGATAAGCAGCCTTTGGACCCCGCCTTCCTCGAGTAGGACAACCTATACAGCGCCCGGAATTCATTGATCATAGGCATACTCATTCCGGACAAGTCGTATAGGCAGCCTAGGCTTAGTAGCCGCCTCCATTGGAGACCGGGCAGCTGCGCGGGCGACGCTGGCAGGGCACTCAGTATATACTGCACAAAGTCAGGCAGCGGTAGCGACATCCCGTGCCGGAACTGGTCCGGATGCACGGCAACCCAACCCTCCTCCGGGTTACAGGCCAACTCTCCAGGGTTCAATGGACGCAAAAAGATATCGTCCGGGATACCCCACGTTTCCCGGAACGCGGCAATCTCCGCGGGAGTCATGCTCTCCTCCGGTTCGTCACACACCACGGCAGTTCTTCCCCTACCAAGCGTGTAGCTCTCAGCGGGCGCACCAGCCATGCGCACCCCATGCGGTATCTCAGCTTCCGAGGAATCTGACCCGGAATCTGAGGACGTGGACGAGGCACCGCTCCCGGAGCGGTCCGCGGCTTCTTGCTCCGGGGCTTCAGAATCGAGCCAGTCCTGCATCCTCTCCACATCATCCACCACAGGACCTCTTGCGGCAGATTCAGAAGCCTCCTCCGAGCTCGAAGTGTACATCTTAATCTAGGGGCAGAAAAGCAAAACCCTAACGCTCGTCAGCAACAGACTACAACACCACCTTCAACGGCCTCTCCCCAAAAGTTTGCCGCTGAGCAACCCAGTCAGCGACACAGATCCCTCCCCCCCGCCGCAAAACAACAAATCAAAAAGCAAGAAACACCGGGGCAAAGAACACAACTTACCGATTAGTATGCTCAGCCGAGGACAATCCGCCCTGCGAAAGCAACGAGCAATGGTAAAAGGAGGCTTGGGAGCGCTTCAAACAACGGATCTCTTGGGGCAAGGAACTTAGGGTTTTTTCGCCGGACCACCTCCTTTTTCTCTCAGTCTCTCTTAAAAGTGCAAGAAGCAAAAGTGGAAAGAAGAGCAGAAGAGACCTATTTATAGAGGGGACCGGTGCCCTAGGCATTTAGAAATCCCTCCAAAAAACGCAATCAGAGCAACTCAAACGCCTGTGAATCCAGGCCCTCCATCACAAAACCGTTCCCTAATGGCACGTGTCCCAGCATTGGTAAACTGCCCACGCCATCATAACTGACGGGACTGATGGACTCCCTCCTTAAATGCATGTCAACCACCCGTCCCACACGCTGGCGACAGGAAGGTAGGAGCAGGAACCAAGGAGTCAGGCTCCCCTACGCTTCCCCAGATTCCACGGTTCCACGCCATCATCATTGCAAATTCAACCGCTTGAAGACCTCTCACCGGTTATGCTGATCCAACCGCTTCGAGAGCATCTATCCGGGTTTGAGCAGGACCTCGTTTCGATATGGCATGTCGCCCGTGCGAGTCCCGCCCGGTTCCATGGCAGTTCGCGGTTGTGATCTTCCAACCGGCTGCATGGCTTCTTCGCTGCAAAGCTTGAAGACCTCTCACCGGTTATGCTGATCCAACCGCTTCGAGAGCATCTATCCGGGTTTGAGCAGGACCTCGTTTCGATATGGCATGTCGCCCGTGCGAGTCCCGCCCGGTTCCATGGCAGTTCGCGGTTGTGATCTTCCAACCGGCTGCATGGCTTCTTCGCTGCAAAGCTTGAAGACCTCTCACCGGTTATGCTGATCCAACCGCTTCAAGAGCATCCATCCGGGTTTGAGCAGGACCTCGTTTCGATATGGCATGTTGCCCGCGCGAGTCCCGCCCGGTACCATGGCAGTCCGCGGTTATGATCATTCAACCGGCTCCATGGCATCTTCCCCACATTTGCACCAACGACCTCGTTTCGATATGGCAGGACGCCCGATCGAGGTCCGGTCTGCAAGTTCATCCGGGACTCGTTTCGATTTGGCAGAACGCCCGTCGAGCCCCCATGAACTCCACCTCGCACCAATATGGCAGAACGCCCGGGCGAGGTCCACCCCATCGGTTCCGTCATGTCCAACCAGCTCGAGAGTACTTTCCGGAAACATAATCACCCGGACCCATGGCTTTTTCACAGGGGGACTCGTTTCGATAGGCATGTCGCCCGTCGAGTCCGCCCGCCTCCATGGCAAACGCATGGGCTTTACAAAACGGGCGAGTTTACATCTAACACATGTACTCTTGTCCAGCAGGATAAAAACCTTGCGTCGCATTGAACCGCGATACTGTCCAGCAGGATAAAAACCCTGCATCGCACTGAACTGCGATACCTTTGGGAACACATGGGGGAGACTCGTTATCTCTACACCATCCCACCGGGCAGATTGTATCTCTAACAAAGAACAAATCTCCCCGCAGGCTAACAAACCTGCACATTTACCTCATCGCTTATTCAAACACAAGCTGAGAAGAACTAGCAAATGTTTGCACCGCTCCGTTCTGATTTGGCAGAACAACCGGTTCTGGCCCAGTTTGCACCGCTCCGTTCTGATTTGGCAGAACGCCCGGTTCTGGCCCAGTTGGCACCGCTCCGTTCTGATTTGGCAGGATGCCCAGTTCGGGATCAGTGAGCTCCGCCTTATTCCGAAGGGCAGCAGGCCCAATCAGAATTCCGTGCATTAACCTCTTGCATGGCGGATTTCAACGCCTCATTATCATTCCATGCACCATCTCTTGCATGGCGGATTTCAACGCCTCATCATCATTCCATGCACCATCTATCGCATGGCATCATCTCATGCACTCTTCGGGTTTTCACCCCGCTCCATGCTCATAAATTATTTCTTGCCATCGGTAACAGGTACTCACCTCGGTCACGCCCAATCTTTAACGCGGACTTGGGGGACTGGGGACCTGTAGGTTGGTAACCCCGCGGGTCTGCGGGACAAGAGCAAGACAGATAAGTCCCCATTCAAGATTGCACTTGACCGGGAACTTGGGGGACTTGTTGACAGTAGGCGCAGAGGGGCTACAGCAAGCCCACAGACCCGCGGCAAGTGCACCAGGGCCCGGCCCAGGACCCAGGATCGGATCACCAGCACCAGGCCTCGGGGCCCAGCGGTCTATCCTGCCTCCAAGGGTCCTGGGACCGGGGGCGCCTGCCTGCCAAAGAGGGCACCAGAATATCCAAACAGAAGGGAATCAGTCCCACATCGAAGGGTAAGGCCAGCCCTCACCCTCAACCACCTATATATGGGCCTCAACTACCACCATAAATAGGTAACTTGTCTCTCTCCCTGCTTGCATACGTGCCCAGGTTATATATATTCCAACTATACTAACTTAGGCATCGGAGAGGTGAAGGCCGGCACGCCCGGTATTCCCCTTAGTAAGCAGGATTGCAGGAGATCGAGTTTGATTCATCAAGTATCTACTAGACCCCCGGGTTTAGGCAGAAACAATGATGATCTTGTCCGACCACACCATGATAGAAGCATAAAATGCGACGTTCTTAATGTGTTTTATCCTTGTTTATACTTTGCTTTAACCCTTATTGTTGTACAATCGAGTCATAATATAGAGTCATGAGTTTTTGGTAGAGGTATATTGAAAATGTGCTAAATATAGGAAAAAGAGCAGAAATTTGTCAAAGAGTCGATTTTGAAGTCTTTAAATGTTTCGGTGGTTCTGTAAAACCTCGACTTTAGTTTTGATGAATTTTTCTTCTCTTATGAGTAGTAGACATGTTGATAATTGAGCAATAGAAGGAGTCATAGAAATCGGAGCAAAAAAAGCTGCCAGGAATTACAAGGAAGAATTTATTGCAATCCAGCAAGTTCCAGTAATTTCCTGAGCACATCACTCAACTTCCAGAACTTCTCCAGGATGATTTACAAGGCACTAGAAGGCGTTCCATATATGCATAGAAAGCTCTATAAGTCTAGTTTCTATAGAATTTAGAATCGCATCAAGAGCTGTCCTGAGAAGAAATTTATGCCAGTCACAACGCCAGAAGGTCACTGTCTACGGAGAAAGAGAAGTTACTACCTGCCGAGAAGGGATTTTGTGTTTCTGCACCAAAATGGCATCCAAATGCATCGAATGAGAGTTGCTTAACTAAATGAAGCATATGGAAGTCGGCCAAGCAAAGAGGAAATCTTAAATAAGGAAACAAGAAGTTACGTAGTCCTAATAGGAAGAGGAAGAAAAGCTACAGGTCTAGGAGAACTGTTCCTTGCCCAACTAGGGAAACTCACGGTTGCGTTTGTGGACTATTTATCCATCAAGAAATTTTGCAAAGTCTATTAAGTAGTTCATGCTATGTGAAATCATGAAGAAAATCGGAAAAGAAATCCAAAGAGGAAGCTACCAAGAATCGTAATAAGAATCCAGATTAAAATTCGGGAAACTTCCAGTGTACGCCATCAAACTTCAACGGACTCTCCAGGACAACTCACATTGAACCAGAGTTCAAGCCATATATGAATAGAAAGCTACGGGCGTCTAGTTTCTAAATCAATTAGAATCACCTCGATAGCGATTTTTTAGAGAGAGATATTCTGTAATCTTCACACAAAGGTCATATCTGCCAACATGACAAGTTCGAGTAAAACTAGGATTTGTGAAACCCTAGTTGCTGCCGACTTGCACACGCTTATTCCTCTATATAAAGCACGACTTATGGACAGAAAACGCATCTCATCCTACATACAAACACAAGCTAAAAGCTCTTCCAAAGCCTCACCATAAATCCTATACAGAAAATAGTTTTGCCAAACCACCACCACCACCACCTAAATCCGTCCCACACCCTTGTCGAATTGTGATCAAAATGTATATATGAAAATTGTGATCGAATTTAATAATTATCAAATTGAATGAAAATTTATAGATATGATATACTCATATAAACATTAAAGTTGAACGGTGGAGATGTTAATATGTGATCGAAATATATGTTAAATGATTGATTCTTTAAAATGGACAAAATAAGGCCGGGATCTCTTAAAGGAAGGGGCATATATAACTAACTGAATAAAATTTACTATTTTTTCTACACTAAATTTACAACATTGACAATAAATTTACAATATTGTTGTAGGAGAATCGGAATCGGTCTACTCATTTCATTGATAATCCCCTTTATATAGGGTGAGTATTACAACGGTAATAGTAAATACATTAATGACAATAATGACTACGTAATTATCTCTCGTCAGTTACATTGATGAAGACACATAATGTATTTTTCCTTCAACACTCCTCCTTGTGCCGAGTCAGAGATAAAATGGTGCATGTGGTGTTGCCTCATTAAAAACCTTGCTAAGTAACAAAAACCCAATGGGAGAAAATAAAAATTTAGTCAATGGACAAAAAGAGCACAACGCACCTATTACATTTGAAAACAACATGTAAGTGCTAGACTCCCCATGATGTCTGCACCTCCCCCTAATTTTTACATTAATCATGAGATTCTCCTTGATTCTTTCATTTGATCAAGGGAGCTTCAGTAACATTAGTATAGTTATGCATTTTCACATGTTTTTATAAATATGACTTTGAGCAATGATTTAGTAACTAAATCTTGCCACATCGTCCTCAGATCTAACTTGATTTACTTTGATCATGAGGATAAGGTTGTTCGTGAATCGAAAACATAGGTTCATATTGAACATCAGGTTCACTCGTGGTATGACCTTCATATAACAAAATAGTTATAACTTCGTCTGTAATAACGAAATAGTATGGATGAACCGATAAGATATTTGAAATTGATCTGTAATAACAGATTTTCTTATTTCACCTTTAATGCGTTTTTCTTTACGCATAGTTAGCTGTGATGTGGATAGTTTCTTTATCATGTCACATTCTATGTAGAGATTGAATAAGCCAAAATCTTTCATATTTTTAAGTATTTGAAGGAACCATTTGCTTTGAGTGGGCGCAGACCTAAACATAGCTTTACAAATTGTCACCGAATGAGAGGTCGAGTCTTACATATTGTGCTTAAGTACAATTATGCGTGATTGCACTTGTGTAGGAGTTTCGTTTCCCAACACTTCTTCATCATCTTCAATTAGATGATAAATGAATCTATTGTTAAAATAAAGACTTTGACTGATCATGGGAGTATATGTAGGCCTCACTTTGTTCTTTAAAGTGCCTAGGCCGATTGATGGATGGTCACCATCATTACAGTTCTTGAGTTCCATTTCCAGACAGCGTATTCTCAAGATCTTTTTCATTCTTAACTTATGATTTACAATTCATAGAGTTTCTCTTAGTTCATTTAGAGTTCATGTATATCCATAATGAAAAAGCAATGGCATAATTCATCAATCTCTTCGTAATCAAATAGTCACTTTAGTGAACGTTTCAATTTCTTTAGCAAATTAAACGTACTCATGTGATCTAGAGCCCCTTGATTTGGGTGGATAAAGTCCATTTAGGATCCTCATGTATATCTCTTAATTTAGATCCCCATAGAGATATATGTTTTGATCACTTTCGTAAGCTGTATGTTCAGTTTTTCGGAAACTACCAAACTGACAAGGTAGTTGAGTGCAATGACATCCATTACGAGAGATTGTCTCATCGTAGTCCATTACGAGAGATTGTCTCATCGTAGTCCATTACGAGAGAATATCTCCTCGTAGTCGATTTCAGTGCGCTTTTTAGAGACCTTGCGCCATAAGGTGAGTCTACATACTCTTATACTCATTACGCATTCTAACAAAGATATATTTAATAGGGTTTATATTTGCGATGTTGGCGTCACCTGCCCAAAAGACCTATCTCTTTATTTGTACTAGATCCCTTCTTTCCATTTTGCCAATTTACTTCGTTGACATTTTTCAATGAAGTATGGTTCGATATTAGACTCATTATTCCACGTCCTTATGTACACTAGTGTAATGTGTTTATAGAGATCTCTATACATTCAATGATTGGTTCTAACATTTGAGGCGTCCCCTAATGATAACCACAATCCAGAAATATTCTCATGAGACGGATTTGAGTATCACTGATCAATAGACCAGGTTGTGCTAAAACTTGCTTTCTTCCTTTAAGCAAGTATTCATCGAACTTAAGGTGGTCTCCCCCTCTTCCTTGGAGAGCCACGGCCTGTGACACCATTTATGCCACTTTATCGCATCACTATGCTACCATTCATGGTAGCAGTGCAATACACAATTCCTCTTGGGTAGTACCATGTCCTTTTGATAAACCACAATCCTTGCAGGTATATTTATAGCAGGTTTATGTGATGTCGTCACTTTAATGTATAATATATCTACACACTTTACTTTGTGTGGTTTTGGGGATCAAGATGAGACACAGTGGGGACAAAACACGACAATTCCTGTCGTTCCACTTGAACATACTTGTTCTTATCTCCCCCTAACGACGGGAAGACTGTCTCATCAAAGTGACACACCGCAAATCTAGCGGTAAAGAGATCGCTTGTAAAGGTTTCGACATAGCAGACTATAGCTTGAAGTTCATATCCATCATTAAAAGTTATTCATCTCCAGTAACCCATCATTGTGCGCTGTGGCGGCGCAATTTTGGCACATTAAAATATTTAACCGAGCTAAAGGATTGTAGATCAATGTCAATCCAAAAGAGCTCAAGGATTACAAGTTCGTTTGAGATCTTTTAAAATCCTCACACATAGTCACTAGCTATAGTGTAAATTTGTTCAACGATGATGACCATAGATGAATAAGAAATGCTGCATGCAAAATTGCATAACCCAAAATGGAAGTATTGCTGTGCTTTTACCAATATTAAGACTATTACTGTAGTCGCTTTCCTTGAGATCAATTGAGTTTTTATATAAAAATATGGTGTCCATTACATCTCCCATATAATAAGCTATAACGTCAGCACACCTACAGAAATTAACCCGGCCTAGGTGTTTTGACTTTCTAGCATAAGCAGCTTAAATTTTAATCATGGATGGTGTCATAACACGTGACCAGCTTGTTGACACAACAACCAACACCATAAAATATCTAAGGTGTCTGCAAGTTGGTTGAATCAGTCCACTGAACCCTCTTTGGATTCAATATAAGAATATAATGAGAACACATGTGTCCTTTCCATATGATGGTGTCAATCATAATTTTACGAGTTGGCTTTGAATGATGTGCTTTTATTCATAAAATCACGATGGATGTCAGAACCATAATATGATATAAGTGCATATACTTGTGCATCAAATATATTATAATGTCACCTTAGGGGAGCGGTAGAATTTAGGGATTGAACACACGTCTTCAACCCTACATGAATTGTGTCAAAATAATATTTGAGGATAAAATGTTCTTTAGTCGTTCTCAGTTTCGTGTGTGAACCATATTCTTCTGGTATTTGCTTCTATTCATCCAAAATATGGGTGTCCATAGTAATTTCTTTAATGTACGGATCACCAGATCAAAGTCAATTTATGTCAGAATTCCAAAATATCATTTTCTTTTGACTTTGAGTTCAATTAGTGGTTACATATAACCCACTGAGTTGACATATAAAATTTTCTAATACTCATTTACATTCGCAGTCATTAGAGGTAATGCAAAGAAACTCAAATGAAATTCTCATGTGTGTCTTATACATGAACATCGTGACATAAATTTCTTTAAGATGTGGAACAAATTCAATTTTCTCTTATCGCATAAATTGTCAATTTGACATATGCTCAATAAATATATATATATATTAAAATGTAACTCAAGTTCTTTAGAATAACTCGATGGGGATTGTAATAAAAAATATTGTAATCCCAGTTAAGCATGTGCATTATGAATCCTAAAGGAACATAAATTTAGATCCTTATCAATTTCATTATAGTTTTCAGTACTATTGTGCTATTTTTGTGATATATTAGTACCATTGTCCTTTAGTACTATTATTCTAAGGATATGGTGCGTTTCTTTACACAGTTCTTTGTGTCATGCCTATATTATGATATGTTGGTTTACTTTATGCAATACTTTACAAAGTTAGATGCAGAAAATTGAATCATGTATATTATGAATAAAATTTGAATAATCTCAATTCCTTTAGAGAAGATTCAAAAATTAACGTGCAAACCAATTTAAAAATAGAAACTTTAAGACCAAAAGTCTAATTTAGGCGTAATACCCTTTATAAGGATATCTTGAAAATTTAAAAGTAGACTAATCAAAATCTATTATGGATTGAGCCAGATCCTTGTTGCTCTTTTAGTAGCTGCAATGATGAGATGTGTCATTGACATCTTCTTCCCATATGGTGTGCCTTTAGTTGTATATTCATTTTCAATGTTATTGTTGGATATTGAAGATACTTTTTCAAAATCCGCGTACTCATATGATTCTTTATACTTATTGTAAGTCGTAGCTAATTCTTTGCTATCTTGTAATGTACGTATCAATTCTTCATTGATTTACAACAATGACAGAATGCTTCACTGCATATGACATGTCCCCTATGTCATCTTTTAAATGTTACATTGTTTCCACTTGCTTTTAGATGATTATATAAATCTTTATGTCCATGGTAATTGCTCTTTGTTTTAGGGTCGTTGCATTACTTTGCCCAATTTGTTCCAGAAATTTTTTTTTTTTTGTAAGACCTTACATCGTCATTGCCCTTTATTTTAGGGTTGTTGCATTACATTGCAGAATTTGTTCTAGGAAATTTATTTTTCTCAGACCTTACATTGTCATTGCCCTTTGTTTTAGGATTGTTGCATTACTATGCATAACTTGTTTCAAGAAATTTCTTTGCTTTTTACATAGAGCAGTTTGCATAAATATACCATGCTCAAGCCTTAATTGGCTCAGTAGAGGAATTTGGTACTCAAGTTCTTCAGAGTCCAATGTGTCAAAACCAAACTATGATGGTTAAACCATCTGTAAAATGGAGGAAGAAGAGAATGTATTAGTTTCGCGGTCTAAATGACATGCACGACAACTAATATAAACCAATATACATAATAGTAAATCTGATGCTTCGTGAAATTTCATTATCACAATAAAATTTTGGTTTCTCAGTTTTCATTGCATGTGAAGCTAATGAAATTCCATTATCGTTGCTTTTTACACAATTAATAAGATATCCATCTTGAAAAATTTTTAAAAAATAAAAAAATTGGATTTCAAGACCAAAATTTGTAATGGTCATAGTTTTCTTGCTTCGTGAAAATGCTTTATCACAATAGTTGGTTTGTCCATTTTTCGTTATATTACAATGCTCATGAAATTGAATTATCAAAGCAATACTCAAACTAAATAACATACTAAATAAAACAATTATTTAACACTATTAAAATGAACATATAATGCTACAAGTTTCATATTTATATAAAATACTAATGCGATCAAATTGAATAGAGCATTATATCATAAAATAATGAAAACAGAACTTCAATATTACTTGTACGTTTGCCAAATAAATTGCATACGAAGCGATTGCTCGTTCTCCAAGTCCATATTGTCGTCGCATATTGATCGCCGCATTGTAATTGATACGTCACATAAAAATAAAACAATATTTATATGATTAGTCACTTTAATCATATAAATTAAACAATTTCATATGTACCATTAAGTTCGTAAAACAGTAAATAGTTATACAGTAAATAGTCACACAGTAAATATAAATTACTGTGCGGTAAATTCGAAAAATTACCTTTATATTTTACCACCAAAAGGAGCTGGGCCGGGTTTGGTGGACAAGGGTTGGATCAGGCCCATAGGAGCTGGGCCGGGTCGTGTTAATTGGACATGGGTCAGATCAAGACCAAGCATCCGGGTCAAGATCTTGGAATCCCGGTCGAGATTGCAGATCGCAGCGGAGGCGCGACATCAGTTGGCAGGTTGCTTGGCGGCGGCGTCCGGCGGCGGCACCTGGAGGACCAAGCTGGATCGGCTGAGCGAGGCAAGCTGCGGCGCAAGGCTTCTACCAGGAAACGGCTGGATCGGGGACGATTGGCGGGTCGATGCGCTGATTGGAGGTGAGCCGGTGGTGGCGAGGCGATGCGTCGACGAATTCGACTGGGTTGACCGGCGACGGTGTCGGGGCTACGTGGTCGTGGTCCGATATGAAGTCAAGGATCGAGACGAGGCGAGCCGGCACAGGGCAATCCGATCGGAGCAAAGCTGGGCTGGAGAATCTTCCTTCTTTGCCGACAAAGCTGTTGTCGGCAGAGTGCTTGGCGTTTCTTTTACCTACGAAGAAGTTGTCGGGAAAAGAGATTCGGGGGGAATGAGGCCTTCTTTGCCGACAAAAATGTTGCCGGTAGAAGAGAATTTCTGGAGATTTGCCTTCTTTGTTTGCCGGCAGAAAAAATATTAGGGTTTTGATATTTTTTTCAGGGACAAAACCTAGGTTTTTTTTTTCTCTGGCTAAAGCAAAGTGCTGATAACGTGTTGTAGGAGAATTGAAATCGGTCTACTCATTTCATTGATAATTCCCCTTTATATAGGTTGAGTATTACAACGGTAATAGTAAATACATTAATGACAATAATGACTACGTAATTATCTCTCGTCAGTTACATTGACGAAGGCACATAATGTATTTTTCCTTCAACAAATATATATATGATTTATATATTTACATATTATTAAACCAATTTACCACATTGACAACTATTTATTTATAAACTTGTAAATATCTAGTAGGTGGAGTAATTACAACTAATAAAACTACAATTTATAGGACATTCAGAAATCACACAGATAAACAATACACTTTTTTTTTTTAAATCTGTTATTACTCAAATCTTCTCCAAAGTTGTTATGAAAAAAGGGATGACTTTTTCTCTCTCGCCCTCACGAGAGAGCTCTCTTCCGAACTCTAGCGGTGGCGGCGGCAACTCAACTACCAGGAGGATTGGTTTCTCCTCCCTTCATGGGAAAATTTCGGGTGTCGGTGGTTGTGTTCCACGATCTCTTGGCAACAACCTCTCTTGCTCTACCAGTGGCGAAACCCTACTGACGTAGAAGGCTTCTTTCGCCGCCGCCGGCTTGGCAAACCTACTGCCTTTTGGAAGCAAACCTTGGATTGGGAAGGGTGGCTTCGCCCTTTGGCTGCTTGTTTTCTTTCTTTCTACTCGGGTTGGTGTGCCTTCTTGGGCGGCGACGGCGTGGGGCGATGAAGCTGTTCTGGGTGAATCTATCTCTGCTGAATTTTGGTGGAGGAGGGAGGCAGGTTGGGCTCGGGTTGGATCTGGTTGGGATGTTGGTGATGTTTCGGCTAGGGTGGGCGTGGGGTCCTGAGTTGAATGGCGCCTAGTGGTTCAGATCGGATGCGTCGGTTCTTGGTTAGACTCGGAGCTGGTTCCGGGTTCTAGTCGGCGGCGCAAGCTAGCGAACCTATCGAACTCTGTGGTGTCGATGATCTTTGGCCGGGCTATGGTGGTTCGGGGGCAGTCGGCTTTGTGGCGGCAGCGGCGCCTGGTTCTTGGCTACAGACGAAGACGGCGGCGGGAGTTGAATGGGAGCAGCTAGTCTTGCTAGGGTTGACTTTGACTTTAATAGGCCTAGGCTTGGGTCTATTGATCTTGCAGCTGTTGACGTCCATAAAATCTTGGCAGGATTTGCTCTTAGTCTTACTGGGTTTTGGATTACAACACTTGTGTGGGTGTGGATGGATTGGGTTTTTATGGCCCAAAGTAAGATTTAGTTCTTTTGGATCAATTGACAGTCTGGATAACCTTGGTTGTTACCATTTAATCTTGCTTCTAAGGCATTTAGATTGTGAAAATAAAAGCTCTTTAAACTGTCTTTAGAAGGTGAATGTATTTTTATTTATTAGGTACCTAGGTGTCAGATGAGTATTTAGTACTCATAAGGAGTAACTCTTCTTATTGTCGGCCCTTATGGGTGTTTTATTCCTTGTATTATTTGCTGAGTAATATATTTCTTGACAACTTATTTAAAAAACTAACAAAACTACAATTATTCAAACAATCATTCTATTTACTACAATGATAACTAAATTTGTCGTCAAATTTGTAATAAGGGTATCATATACATGAGGGTACTGAAGAAAACTCGTCATAAATTGTATTCATATACAAGAGACAAAATCTTAAACTGACCATTCACATTGACATCTTTTTTTGCCTCTCGAAATACGAATGGTGAGAAAGATACCACACGAAGAGTTTCATCAACCACCGGTATAGTAGTTTAGAAGGCTTAGTTTAATTAATGCATTGGTGCTGCATATAAAAGAGAAAGGAAAGTCACGTTTATGTACATCGGAAAGGTACTCCATTTCTCGGTATTCCTTAAGGTTCAATCCCTTCTGTGTTGGTGGCCTCCTCTTCAAGATTGCTTCTTGCTCTGCCTGCAGTTGGATAAACCTAAGTATGATTAGGAAGTGGAGTTTGAAGTTCAGGATTAATGGAGAATTGTTTTTTTTACTGTCACTAGTTCAGGTGACTAATAGGAAGAACACAAAAAGAGCAGGCTGACGATCAAAAGAAAAATAAAAATGTAAAATCAAGTACCTTGGCTTTCTGGAAATATTCAGGGTGTTTTTGGAGATAATTAATAGCCCACATCATGGTATGCGCAGAAGATTCATGACCAGCATTCAAATACATGACTAGAATATCTATAACGTCCTCATCAGTTAGTTTCTTAATTTCCTTCTTCATCCTCAACTTCTAGTAGAGAATCCATCATATCTTTCTTCTTTTTCATGAAATTCCCGGCCTGCGTTTGAACCCTTCGTTCATTCACAATAGATTGAAATATACCAACAGGATTTTTCCGAGCCTGAAATTTGATGATGAAGTTAAAAAAGATACAATGGTTCATTAAAGCAGAATCAACGTACTCGTTAATTAGTCCCCTACCTTAAGTGCCTTATGGTATGCGAATCCAGGAAGGTTGATCGCCATGGCTCTAATTCCATGGTTAAGTGCTATATATTCCCTCTCTAGAGCCTCCAGTGCTGGCTCACTCTCTGAGCTTAGAAAGATATTCATAATAATCCTAAAAGTTTGCTGCTTGAGTTCAGTACTAGCAAAACAGAGGTTCACATAGATTTTAATCAGTGTGGAATGGGATCTCACACAGAT
The DNA here is from genome assembly GCA_963682095.1 of Potentilla sterilis. Lineage (NCBI taxonomy): Eukaryota > Viridiplantae > Streptophyta > Magnoliopsida > Rosales > Rosaceae > Potentilla > Potentilla sterilis. The sequence continues at coordinate 29,390,987 of OY821766.1, forward strand.
ATCAGTGTCTGAAAGCTATCAATCACGATACAGTTACGGATTAGTTTTCTGTACTCCTCGGAGCGGGGGCTAATACTCATTGCACACGGATTGGTTGGTCTATGCGAGTTGTTGACGTGAGTCCCATTGTATTTCCATAACCAAAATGTGGGCATTCAGTGTGAATAACTTTCTTTATTGACACATATATCTGTGTAGAATTAAAAGATAACAGACATTAATAACTGTGTCAATTACCTATACCTTAAATTCTAAAAATATTTTGTTAAATAGTTATATTACATTTAAAACATATATAATTTTCAGCAATTTAATTGGAAGATGCCGAGGAACTCGTCTCTGATCAGCAAACCAATCCCTGGTCGATCTGGCAAATCGTGCCGACTGCGGTGGTGCAACCAGCTCTCGTCAGAGGTGGAGCACCGGCTGTTCAATCCGGAAGAGGACGACACCATACTTCGAGCCCATACCCGGTTCGGAAACAAGTGGGCCACCATTTCTCGCCTTCTCAATGGCCGCACCGATAACGCTATAAAGAGCCACTGGAATTCGACTCTCAAGAGCAAATTCTTGTCCATATTTGACGACATGTCGCCCGAGCAGCCTCTCAAAAGATCCGCCAGCGTTGGGGCGGGTACAACAGTCTCGGGTCTGTACTTGAACCCGGGCAGCCAATCCGAATCCGACTTGAGCTATTCTAGTCTACCCGGCGTGGTTCCACGAGCACCCTCTCAAAAGATCCCACTGGCTGGGAGCAGCTAACCCAATATCAGACTCTTTAATACCTGTCCAAAAATCTCAACTTTAAACAAAACCCACTACAAAAAACTAACACCCATTACAAATTCAGCAAAAAGGTATTCTACTCACCACATAAATCATTGACCTTTTTAGTCATCTCCTTGATTTCCTTCTAAGTCTTCTTAATATGAGTTGAGTAAGCCCTAATCCCAGCAACACCCAATTAAATCTAATCACACAACCAGATTTGACAGAATAGCCGATGAAATTATTTTCGTCGGCTATTCCAAATTTTCGTCGGCTATTCCTTCTACCGACGAAAATTTCGTCGGTTATAATTCGTCGGTAAAAGTCTGTCGGTAAAAGTAATGGCCGACGAAAAAAACGACATCGTCGGCCATTCCAACCTTGGCCGACGAATTATGGCCGACGAAAATGATTTCGTCGACCAAAGCTTGGCCAAATATCCGACGAAACTCGTCGGCTATTTTCGAGTATGGTCGACGATTTCGTCGGAATATATTAATATTTTAAAGTTATAGCCGACGAAATTTGGTTTCGTCGGCTATTTTTTCTGAAGTATAGCCGACGATTTGGGCTATTTCGTCGGCTATTTCGTCAGAATATATTAATATTTTAAAGTTATAGCCGACGAAATAATGTCAATTTCGTCGGCTATAATTGTATTTTGGGCAAAAAAAATTACCGGATCGGAGGAGGAGGAGGAGGGGAAGGAGGAGGAGGAGGAGGAGGAGGAGGAGGCCGGAGGAGGAGGGGAAGGAGGAGGCCGGAGGCCGGAGGAGGAGAGAAAAAAGGCGGGAGGAAGCGATTTAAAAGATTTAGAAGGAGAATAGCCGACGATTTAAAAGATTTCGTCGGCTATACTTTGGAAGATCAACAGCCGTCGGATCTGAGCCATCCAACGGCGGACAATAAAATGGCGCGGATCGCAAGAGTTTAGCCGACGAAATATAATTTTCGTCGGCTAAACTTAGAGAATAGCCGACGATTTACAATATTTCGTCGGCTATTCTATGAACATCGTCGGCTATACTTTGAAAACATATTAAACTGCCGTTTTGAGGCCCTAAACTAACTCGAAAGCCCGAAAAGGCCCACACGTCGTGGCAAAGCAATGTGTTTGATTCCTGGCGTCGTTCCTTTTCCAGAATGGTATCACAATCGTCATTCGGACGCCGGACGCCAAATCTGCAGTAAACCGGGTCTTGACTTGTAATGGTCAATCTACTCTTCAACGCCAAATCTGGCCTCACCTTCAACAAATAATAGTTTCAAATCAATGAGACGCAACTAATCATATAAAAATTTTACAAAATTGATTTAATGAACGTCAGGCTACCCATAGGAAAACGAAAGTAAAAAACAGTTAACCGCAACATTCGGCACACATATTTTGTCGGAATCTTGTCATTTTTCAACCGTAGCCGTATTTCATTATTTCAGTCATATCTTATTTGACGACATATTTGCATTTGAAGAGTGTACGTATAGTAACTATTTAAAACTATACATTCACTTAAACACTTAGTAAACAAGTTAAGGAACATTAGTGCATATGTTCCGATTTTGAATCTAAAAGTTTGGAAAATTTATTCGAACCGTCAGATATCACCGTTAAGATTAAATACATGTATGAAAAAAAATCCAACTACATCTGACAACGTTAAAGACTCGATCGGGACGGTCAACCGGGTGAGTCAACCCTTTAAACGCTTAGAAATGGTAATTGGCCTGTCTAAATGACGTTTTCTGGTCTGACCTTCAACATATAATAGTTTCAAATCGATGAGACGCAACTAATCGTATAAAATACCCACAGATTTTTCACTCTTTCTCCCGTTTTTTTTCGTTTTTTTTTTAAATAAGCAGCTGCTGTCTAGATCTGAAAATATAGACTTATAGCTGACGAAAATGCCAATTTCGTCGGCTAAAGTTTCAGAGAAAGGCCGACGAAAATTCAAATCGTCGACCAAAATATGAATATAGCCGACGATTTTTTGAAATTACCAACGAAAAAAAAAATCGTCGGCCATTCTAGGGGAATAGCCAACGATTTTTTTTTTTAGCGACGAAAATTTTATGTCGTCGGCTGTTTTTTTTTATTTCGTCGGGAAAAGCCTTTTTTCTGGTAGTGTCAATCAGAATCCAAAACCCTAGCCGCAATCAATTGGGGATTTGAATCAGCAATTTAGAATAAAATTAGGGCAGATCGAATTGGGGGAAAACCAATTCTAGGGTTTGAGAAATTGAGGGGGAAATTTACATAGGTCTTGAGGAGAGCGATGTCGTCCTCATCGAGGTCTAGGGTTCTTCTCATCCTTGAGATCTTCGGGTTTGAGAGAGAGAGAGAGAGAGAGAGAGAGAGAGAGAGAGAGAGAGAGTTTAAAGGTGTCTGAATTTATTTCTGCAGAGAAGAAGAAGATGAGTAGAGGGATATAATAGAAACTTGAACTTGCAATACGAATCAACAGGTTCACACAGCAGCAGCATAAACATTTTCAGATAGGCTAAGATAAGCATCAATGACAAATTTTGGTCTTAATTATCATTTATTTTTAATCAGTATTACACACGGATTTCAGTGAATAATAAGTTATTCTACACAGAAATTTGTATGTAGATATAGGTAAACTAATAGATGTTATGTCAACCTTATTTTACACAAATAAGTAACTAGATTTTTTCATACAGTTATTAGTGTTTATATTGTACACGAATAACTGTGTGATTCACATTGCAAATAAATTTCCGTAATAATTTTTTTTTGTTACGAAAAATGTACGAATAGAATACATATTACTTGACAAATTAAATAATTTTATTTATTTTAATATTTCATAGTCACAAATATGTGTGAGAGTAATGTTACACATACATAGTTGTGTGAACATAGAATATTGTGTTTTGTGATGCTTTTGTTCGTGGAAACAATGTTCTCTACATCAATACAACAAAGATGACAATAGCAGATGGGGCCTAGTTTTTTCAAGCCAGGAAGATCATCTAATATCATGCTTTTTGCAATTGTTAGTATGTAAGCTTAGATCAGTATTCAAATGAGAATGTACCTGGAACTTCTCTACTTGATACTTTGTTCAATGTGTTGTGGAATCCATGAAAGAAATGATCTGATGAGTAGTAAAAAAAAAACAAAAATATTGTGTTTTGTATTCACACTGTTATCCGTGGCTAATAGTTTTGTACACAAATTTTTATTCATATAGTTATTGCATGGACTAATGATATCTGTAAGTCTTTGTATTACTCACAGACTTGTGTGACTTAAATATAATAAATGAGAATTAAATCAGTGTGAAATGTTATTTTGCCTTATGTCTCCCATGGTGGACCATTTTTCCAAAGATGATACAACATTCTCTTCGATATACTTCACGTACACAGACAGTGCTTCATGACCATTAATCGGAGCTGTAGTTAGCTTACTCAGACGCCTGTGCTCTTCGAAAGAGATGCCAACGAATGATCTTCATCCGATTAGTTCCACAGTGGCAACAGGCCACCCGGGCTTAAATGCATCATCATCTGTCAAAACGCTTTTATATGTTTCTGGCACTGTGCAAATCACACTAGAAAAACCAAACATGTAGGCCTTGTAGATTCCGATTTTACCAAATCTGCATTGTTCAGTGATGTGAATTAGATTAAAATGAACCAATATACAACAATACTTTGAGAAATGCAAGTTCAGACATCAACTAAATAGAAGGCCATGATTTCCTCTCAGATAGTAATCGTCGATCGTCACATATTTAACCTATACACATTCCTCTAATGAAAATTACCTAGTTTCTCCCCAACAGATGTTTAAGTATTGTTCAGCTTTTCTACATATTCTTCTTTGCATCTGCATAGAAAGAAGAATTTGCAAACTGGAAGAAAGAAATATTTACGCTCCAAAATCGATAACACATTATTTTAAATCTGACAGAAGAAAGAAAAAAACATTGCCCATGAAGAATTTCCTAATTATTCGAAAATTTTTGATTTAGCATTTTGCAATTTAAAAAGTGAAGGAAAAGGAAAAGAGGTAGAGTTGAAATTTGCATGCGAAATTCATGTAAAAATGACAAACATAGATATCAATCATAAGATCAGAATCAGAACCCTTAAACAAATTAACGCGAACCTGATGAATGTGACAATCGAAGTTACAAAAATGGCCAACTCGAGATACATCGGATTTTTTTCCATAGTTCCATGCATAAATTAACAAATTCCTAAAATATCCCGATTAATCAAAAAAAAGAAAAAGAAAAGTAATGCTACGACAAAACATAATGGCATAATATTATTAGGCTCATGAGAGTCATAATTAGTGAACAGTAATATACCTAGAAACGATGGAATTGATGAAAGAATCAGGGTTGCCGGACTTGAAGGCTCTGAGGAATGTAAACCAAATTCTGAATGTTCACAATACAATAGATCATATGAATAACCATAACCGTTAGACTTTTAGCTTTGAGTAAACTTACCATCATTATGAATCATAACTGCTTCCATTGATATAAACTTGAAACACAAAAGTACTAGGCAAGGTCTTCTGTTAGTCACCACAATAAGCTTCTCAATGGACAGAACTTACGCTATGTCTCGTGGTGATAACAGAGACCAATACCATCTATTTATATAGAATCATTAACCCTAAAGAGTCCTCCCATTAAGGACATTCCTTGAGAGTTAAGTCTTCTAATTAGATTCCTGATACAATACTGATTAGTTGTCTTACTTCTAGACTATGAATAGGATTCCTTACAATAATGATCTAATACACGAAATCATTACACTACCAGATCGGACAGAATAGCCGACGAAAAAAATTTCGTCGACTATGCCAAATTTTCGTCGGCTATTCCTTCTGCCGACGAAACTTTCGTCGGCTATAAGTCGTCAGAAAAACGGCGTCGGTAAAACCAATAGCCGACGAAAATAACGAAATTGTCGGCTATATTCGAGTATGGCCGACGATTTTACCGACGAAAATTCATTTTGTCGACCAAATCTGGACAAAATATCCGACGAAATTCGTCGGCTATTTTCGAGTATGGCCGACGATATCGTAAACTATAGCCGACGAAATTCGTCGGCTATTTGTTTTGAAATATAGCCGACGATTTCATCTATTTCGTCGGTTATTTCGTCAGAATATATTAATATTTTAATAGGCATTAATTAATTATAGCCGACGAAATAATGTCATTTTCGTCGGCTATAATGTTTATAGCCGACGAAAATTGGTAAAAATCGTCAGCTATATCTTTTATAGCCGACGAAATAATGCCAATATCGTCGGCTATTCTTACATTTTGGGGAAAAAAAATTAAATTAATTTCTAAATTACCATTCCAAGCAACCTGCAATTCACAATGACAATCCATGCATTTACACCAACAAGAAACACGTCTAAATGACTTATTATTTAATTTGTTCTAATATTAATAAAATATAACCCTAATCATCACCTAAAGCACTAAAGTCCACTACGTCATCCCCAGCATCCTGCTCTCCATCATGCTCGTCATCCTGCTGAACGAACTCGGGAGGTTGAGGCATTGGAGGTTCAACTAACGGCTGAAACGGGGGCGGGGGTTCAAGGCTTTGTTGTTATGCCGCGAACATATCATACCGGCGTAGTTGGCCGGCGTAGTTGTGTCGCCGAATTCTTTCGCATTCAGCATACCAACTCGACATATCCAAACGATACTGTTGTGTTCTGCGGTGTTGCTCCTGTGATCTCTGGGACTCGGCCGCCAATCTTGCGGCCAATCTCTGCACTTCCCCCCTCATCTGTTGGCTGTCCCCGCCTCCCTTCTTTTGACCTCCCTTAGTGGTCTTCAGGAGCCCTATTCCAGAACTTCCCAAACCCCGACAATAGTATTGGTTTGACCGGTCTGGGAAGGGTGCGTCGAACATCCTCGCTGCCGTTTGGACATCCGATCGGTCAACCTGGCGCAGGGCTTCTTGCAGATCTGCCTCTGAAATGTTCGGTTGTGTCTCCCGAACTACTTGCTCATACACTTCTTCTTCGGCCCGGTTCACCCTCTCCTAATTGAACGGGAAAAAAAAAATTAATATTCTAACAAATATATAATTAAGTAAAATTAATAATTAAAATTTTAAAATCGTAATCAACGACTTACGAGCTCTTCTGTCGCTTGTGGATAAGCCTTCTTGAACGTCTCCACGTACGGGTTGCTATCAGGATAATCTCTAAGCGCCTCCTCCTGATATTGTGCAAATGGCCTAGAACCACTATGATGGGGGGTTGTGTTACGGGGGCGGTTCGCAGAGTTTATCACAGACCGTTCCTTCAAACAAATAATAAAATATTAGAAAAATACATAAAAAAATATTAGTGTAATAATTTTAAAATAATTAAACTAATAATTAAAATTTTAAGAAAATAAACATTTATAGTTAAGTTTAGTATTTACCAGCATAAGTGGGTTGTTGAAGTCTACTGTCTTCAACCAACGCCACTCGTACTCCCTGAACATGAACTCTCTTGGAGTATCCATACGACCACGGTTGTCGTATTCGTTAAAGTGGGTACGGAGCTCGTTCTTCCACTCTTTGAACCTACTGAAAAAACAAAAGTGCATTAGAAATATTATTAATATCATAAAATATTTCAAATTAACATAAAATATGTATTTTTCAATATATGAATGGCCGACGAAATCACGCATTTTTCATCGGCTATTATGAGTATAGCCGACGAAATAATGCATATTTCGTCGGCTATTCTATGAAAAAAAAAATAAAAAAATCAGTGGTTTTACACCTCTCGTATTCCTATGTCCTGTTCATATATAACCAAAATTGAATATAAAGAAAAACAGAAACCCAACAGTCAACATATTTCAATTTTTTTTTAAAGGGTTTGGAACCCAGCCTAGCTGGGAGGCGCATCCCCACTCCCGTTCATTAGAAATGAGTGGATTACAAATGAAATGATTATATCATCTAAATTACTTAATCCGTCGGATTGTAATCGGAATCATCGGATGAGTCTTCTTCGGTTTCTGAATTGCTCGATAGGGGTAATCTATGTCTTTCCTCACGACTAGAGTCCTCGTTAATTTCTTCATTTGGATCAACATCAACAAGCAGTGGCTCTTTACGTCGAATTCACACCGGCGTGTCTTGGCGAATAAAAGAGGAGTCAGGAATACCGTTTGAGTTGGGCTCTTGATACGCGGTGCCACCTTCCTTGTTCTCTTCAGCCACTCCAAGTGTAGACGCCCGGTAAATGTTGCGATGGTGGATAATGTTGACTACTTTCCACGGGTCCCCCTTGGCGAGATCATCAAGATAAAACACTTGTTTCACCCATGTGGCTAAAACGAACGGGTCATCCTCATACCATGATATACTAGTGTTCACAGAAGTTATGCCGTATTGATCTGTTTTCATGCTCTGCGGCCGTGTGTCAAACCATCTACACTTGAAAAGGTACACTTTCATGCCTTCCCCATAATGCTGTTCCACAACTGAATGGAGAACACCGTAATAGTCAACTCTATCATCCCCACCATGTGCCATAACCCCTGAATTTTGTGTTTTCAGTCTGACGTCTCTCTCTTCACATCGAAATAACACACCATTCACCTTGCACGTCGCATAAACTTTTGAATAGACCGGCTTCATCGCTAGCAGTCTGAGTTCGTGCGACCAATTTGGGTGATTATCATTTTTAATGAGGTCCATCTGCAATCATCAGAATCAACTATAAATATGAATAATTATACACAATAATATATTAATACGTATAGAATAATGTTAAAGTTACGTACCCAGTGGCCGAAATACTCTGCGAATGTCCGGTTGTGGTAATCGAGATCACCTCCTACTTGTTCACAGTTTAGATGCATGTTCTTCCAAAACTGAACTTCTAAACAGTTAATTAGTACCCACCAATGTGCAATGGCTACCTCATAATCTTTCAACTTGTAGGAAACTAGCATGTTTCCACCGAGTACAACATCGTCGGAGAGTATGGAAAGATTGAACTGTGAAGGTATATCTTCCGGTATGATTTCCTGTAACGCTCTTAAATACAGCTTCATGTAGGTGACGCACTCGTGCGCAATATATGCTTCAGCTATACATCCTTCAGGTGCGGATCTGTTTTGGATAAAATCACCGTATTGTCCAAGTTGCCTATAAATGAAGTTTTTAAAGTGTTATGATAATACATTAATACTAAATCACATATATTGATGAGGAAATTAACATAAGGTGTAAAATACGAACCTTTCCATCGGATACATCCAAGTGAAGTGCACAGGACCGGTAAGCAACAACTGCCGAGGAAGATGGATCATGAGGTGAGGCATGATGTCGAAAATTTTTGGAGGAAATATCATCTCAAATTTACACATGATATGAACGACGTCTTGTTGCATTTCCCGGAGGTCAGATTTTCTCACTTCCCGTGTGCATACCTTCTGGAAAAATCTTGCCAACGCTACTAACGGCTCCACAACGTGACGGGGAAGGAACGGTCAAATGAAAACAGGGAAGAGACGTTGTAGCAGGATATGATTGTCATGACTTTTCAACTCGTAAAGATTGTTGAATTGTCTGTTCACACACTTGGCTATATTTCCAGCAAAGCCTGAAGGATACTTGGCCCGACTTATCCAATGGAAAATTTCTGATTTATGCTCAGGCTTGACGGTGTAAGGAGCTTGAGGCATTTTTCTCTTCCCTTGTTTCAACCATAGTTGTTTTCTGATATTCATGTTTTGCAGATCAGTGCGAGTCTTTCGTCTTCCCCTCCAAGTTCAGCGTTGTGCCCACCACACTTTCAGAAATTTTTTTTTCTATGTGCATAACGTCTAGGAAGTGACGGATCAGCAACTCACACCAGTATGAGAGTTCCCACAATATGCTCTTATGTGTCCAGAATTTGTACTCCTCAGGTCTTTCAGGTATTTCCGCTACAATATCGGGATGATTGCTGAGGGGCCCAAAATCGTACTCATTAAGCACTGCTAAAATTTCTCTTCCCGTCCATCTTCTGGGAGGACCACCGTGTTCTTCGGTTCCATCAAATGCGGCGGACTCGTAACGCCAGTGGTGATCCGCCGGAAGGAACACACGATGACCCATTCTGCATATCTTGTTGCAATGAGGGGTGCTCCCATAATCGCTGAGGCACTCTGGACAAGCCTTGTATCCCCTAACAACGCTGCCCGACAACATCCCATAAGCAGGAAAATCACTGATGGTACCAATAACCATGACATGCATCTGGAACGTCTCCTCCTTGTACTTGTCAAAAGTGGGATGATCAACGTCCCACAATACCTTAAGCTCTTCAATCAATGGTCTCATATACACATCGAGACATTTTCCTGGGTAATCAGGCCCCGGAATCAACAACGTCAACATATTATATTCCTTCTTCATGCACATCCACGGAGGAAGGTTGTAAGGTACCAAAACCACCGGCCATATACTGTATGAAAGACTCATGGTGCCGAAAGGGTTGAACCCGTCGGTTGAGAGCCCGAGCCAGACGTTTCTGACATCTGACGCAAAATGAGGAAACTCATTGTTTATATGCTTCCAAGCCGCTCCGTCAGAGATGTGTGTCATGATATCTGCGTCTCCCGCGTCCCGCTCACCGTGCCATCTCATAGCTTTTGCGCTGGTTTCTGACATGTACAACCGCTCAAGCCTATCTCTCAACGGAAAATACTGAAGCACTTTCACAGGTTTCCTATTGCCTGCTCCCGTCAACTTATATCGGTCAGACAGACATATCAGACATGCGTCAAGGCTAGCAAGGTCATTCCCTTCTGCATCTTTACCCCAGAAGAGAACGCAGTCAAATGCGCATGCATGGATCTTAATGTAGGAAAGTCCTAGATCTTTGAGGATACTTCGGACCTTACGGTGATTGGTAGAATTACGATGACCCTCCTCCAACAACGAAGAAGTGTACTGTAGATATTCATCCACTTGCCTGATAGTCGATTTTGTCTCGACTTTAATCCTCATTACCTCCATCACACTTTGAAGAACTGTCTTCTCAGAACTTGAAGACACAGGGGTCTGTTGCAATGCAATCAGTTTGTTGTACTTGTCAAAGGCAGCAGTGTTGACAACTTGTGGGAAGGGCAGCACCGGGTCATGCATATATTGTTCCCCACGTACACCGCTTTCAAAAGGAAACACGTCGTTGACGAATGCCATTGTTGGATCATTGGATGTACTACTACTGCCAGCCTCAAAAAACTGGCCGTGATCATGTGATCCATCTAATGATGGCTCACCGTGATATATCCAACGTTTGTACTTCGGCCAAAACCCATTACTCTTTAGGTGCTCCCATACTGTCCTAATCGGAAATCGACACATATCACTGTGACACTTACATTTCTTGCACGGGCAATAATGGTAATCATTCCCGTTTGCATTTTCCTCGACGAACTGCAAAAAATTCACAATTCATGTAGTGTATCGTCGGTCATGCCTTGGAAGCGAAATCCAACTCTTATCCAGATCCATATATAGCCTGATAATAATATATATGTATAACTTTAATTAATAAGAAATTAATTAACACATACATATATATATATATATATATATAAATCCTTAATAATTAATTACATTACAATATATATTATTATCAACATTAACTCATATATATATACCATTAACAACCATTATTTAAGTTACACTATATATCAACAATTATTTAAGTTAATTACACTATCAACAACTATTAATTAACATATATCTATATATATATATATATATATATATATATATATATTTTAACACTAATTAAAATAACATCAAATTAAAACACATAATTAAACTAAAACTCAAAATCAACATATATACATACATTCTAACACTAAAACAACAACAAATTAAACAAAAAATCACTTAATAAATCAAAATCACTAAAACTCAAAATCAACTCAACTAAAACTCAAAATCAACATATATACATACATTCTAACACTAAAGCAACAACAAAACAAAAAATCACTTACTAAATCAAAATCACTAAAACTCAAAATCAACTCAACTAAAACTCAAAATCAACTCAACTAAAACTCAAAATCAACATATATACACATATACGTACCTATATATAGCTCCACAATGTAAGAGAGGACGGATTTCAACAATACCCACAGATTTTTCACTCTTTCTCCCGTTTTTCCCCTTTTTTTTTAAATGAGCAGCTGTTGCCCAGATCTGAAAATATATAGACTTATAGCCGACGAAAATGTCAACTTCGTCGGCCATACTTCCAAAAAATTTTGTCGGCTAATGTTTCGGAGAAAGGCCGACGAAAATACAAATCGTCGACTGAAATATGAATATAGCCGACGATTTTTTGAAAATACCAACGAAAAAACGGTTTCGTCGGCTATGGTTAAACTATGCCGACGATTTTTTTTTTCACCGACGAAAAATAAAATCGTCGGCTATTCCTTAGAATTTCCGACGAAAATTTTAATTCGTCGGCCGTTTTTTTTTTTTTCGTCGGGAAAACCCTTTTTTCTGGTAGTGTTATTAACTGGATATAGTTCTGTATTTGTTTCCATGTAGAAGTAGATATTGTCATTAAGCATAATTATCATTTAATATATATGTGATAAGTCCATATTGATCTAACAATCTCCCACTTGGACTATCACTTGCCATAAATGATAACTCGCACCTGAGAATGACAACATCTGCTCTACCTACTGTAGTGCGCGCCGAAAAACAAATGAACCAAAAATCCCTTCACAACATGGTCAAATTACAGTCACTTATACAGAGCAAGAACCAAGTTACACTTTGACAAAAATGCAGAGGTTCTGTACCACAACACAAGCTTCTGTAATCCACATCTGTCAATCATGCAGTATTGAAATATATGTTAATGTGTATTGACAAGTAAAAACATATATCAAGTCCTACTTTATGTTCTTAAAACCAGAACTCAAACAAACTTTACTGAATACCAATAATCTCAACTTTGCTTGTACTGTAGTTTCATGCTAAACATAAATGAGATCATCTGATAGCAAGTATATATATGACTGGAACTTTAAAAACAATAATTTCAGAACAAAACATAAAGCTGCAGCAATACAAAATTCTGAAATACCTCAAACTTTAATTATAAAAACTATCATTACAAAACTAAATTTGAACTGATATCACAACCAAAACACAAGAACTCAGAAAACAAAATATTTTTAAGTTTGCTCCTACTGGTCCTAACTCCCACTGAACCTAAGCATCTAAGTTTGGAAGAGTTCCAATGCTTTCTGCATGCTTCCTGAATACCTTCACTGGTAGTGCTTTGGTGAAAGAGTCTGCAAGCTGTGAATTGGTGTTTATATCCAAAACAGTTACCTCACCATGCTTGACTCTTTCTCTAACACTATAATATTTCAAGGCTATGTGTTTTGAGTTGCTAGACCTTTTATTGTTCTTGCTAAAGAACACAGCAGCCTCATTATCACCGTATATAACAAGTGCATCAGCCACATTGTGACTCAATACTTTAGTCTGCTCTAGGAAATTTCTAATCCAGAGCCCTTCACACATTGTTTAATATACTGGTATATATTCAGCTTGCATGGTGGAGGTTGTGATTAAGGTTTGCTTCATTGTTTTCCAAGCAACTGCTCCACCCGCCAGCATAAACACATAACCACAAGTTGACTTGTTTGAGTCTGGAAAATTCCCTGCAAAATCAGAATCTGAGAAACCAACAAGTTTCAGATTCTCAACTCTTATGTACACAAGCATGTGACTCTTTGTTTTCTGTAAATATCTCAGAACTTTCTTTCCAGCCACCCAATGTTCTGGTCCTAGATTTGATTGAAATCTTGACAGCATTCCAACTGCAAATGCCAAGTCTGGTCTGGTATAGACTTGAGCATACATGAGACTTCAGACAAGTCTAGCATATGGTTTTGTTTTCATGTTTTCTTTCTCAGCTTCACTTTGTGGACACTGACTCTTAGTGAGTTTATCACCCTTAGACATGGGAACCTCTCCTTTTGAGCACTTTTCCATACTAAATCTTTTAAGAACTTTAGTAATGTAATTTTGTTGAGATAATCCCAACAACTTTTGTGCTCTATCTCTTTTAATTTCTATTCCTAGTACATAGGATGCTTCACCTAAATCTTTCATGTCAAAATTCTTTGATAGAAAGCTCTTGGTATCTTTAAGCAGCTTGAGATTGCTGCTGGCCAAAAGTATATCATCCACATACAGTACTAAGAAAATAAATTGGTTCCCTACTGTTTTTAAATAAATGCACTCGTCCACTAGATTTTCAGTAAAGCCAAAAGAAGAAATTACTGAATCAAATTTCTTATACCACTGCCTAGAAGCTTGTTTTAGACCATAGATAGATTTTCTTAATCTACAGACTAAGTTCTCATTTCCAATTTCTATAAATCCTTCGGGTTGCTTCATGTGAATCACCTCCTCAAGTTCTCCATTTAAAAATACTGTTTTGACATCCATTTGATACAGCTCCATGTCATAATGTGCCACCAATGGCATGATAATCCTGAAGGAGTCTTTACATGAGACTGGAGAAAATGTCTCAGTGTAATCAATACCCTCCTTTTGTGAGAATCATTTTGCCACTAGCCTTGCTTTATGCCTTTCAATATTTCCAGTTGCATCTCTCTTGGTTTTATAAACCCATTTGCAACCTATTGACTTCTGTCTAGGATCAGGTTCAACTAATTCCCAGACTCCATTCTTTTCCATGGACTCAATCTCAGCTTGCATGGCCTCCTGCCATTTGTCTGAATCTTGACTTGCTGCTGCTTCATCAAAATTTGTTGGATCATTGTCTTCTACACAGTCTTCATTGATATTTGCTTCAGCTAAGTAGACAATGTAATCACTATCTTCTCCCCCCCCCCCCCCCCCCCAAATTTTGATTTTCTAGCTCGTTTGGATCTTCTAAATTCAGGATTGAGATCATTTTGTGGCTCTATAATGTGAGGTTCTGCAGCATGTGGTTCTGCTGCAGCTGGTTGTTCATCAATTTGTATTTCTTGATCAATTTCTTGATCTTCTGCATTTTGATTTTCTAGAATGATGTCATCTGCTATTTCTTCAGTTTCAAAAGGCAAAACATTTTCCCAATCCTCATCAGTCACAATTTCTTCAAAATCTAAGGATAAATCCTCATATTCTGTATTGTGAACTTTTTCATTTAAGAATTTGACTTGATGAGTTTCAAAAAATCTAGGCTTATGTTTAGCAGAATACAGCTTATAGCCCTTAGATTTTTCTGGATAACCTATGAAATAGCAGCTTATGGATTTGGGATCAAGCTTGCTCTAGTTTGAATTATAAATCCGAGCTTCTGCATGACAGTCTCATACATGACAATGGTAAAGACTTGGTTTTCTACCACACTATAATTCAAAAGAAGTTTTCTCAATGGCCTTACTAGGTGTTCTGTTGCAAATGTAATTTGCAGTTTTCAAGGCCTCTCCCCATAAGAATTTTGGCAAGCCAGTTGTACACATCATACATCTAACCATATTTAGAAGGGTTCTATTCTTTCTCTCTGCAACACCATTCTGTTGTGGATTATAGGGTGTTGTATATTGAGCTTTAATTCCATGTTCTTGTAAAAACAAGGCAAATGGACCCTTCTGTTGACCTTTTTCTGTATATTTTCCATAAAATTCCCCACCTCTATCTGATCTAACTGTTTTGATTTTTCTCTCTAGTTGATTTTCTACCTCAGTCTTGAAGATTTTAAAGGCTTCAAGTGCTTGAGATTTTTCTGATAGTAAAGAAACATAACTGTATCTAGAGAAATCATCAATGAACGTAATGAAATACACATTACCACAGATAGTTTGATGTTTAAATGGACCACAGATATCAGTATGTATGAGTTCTAGCAAGTTTTGGCTTCTTACTGCAGTCTTCTTTCTTTTATTTGTCATTTTTCCCTTAAAGCATTCCACACAATCATTAAGATCAGAAAAATCCAATTCATTTAAGATATTGTTTTTAACCAGAATTTTCAGTCTCTCTTTTGAAACATGGCCGAGTCTTCTATGCCATAAGTATGCAGACTTTTCATTTTGTTTGGTTTTTTTAACACCAATCAAGGCATTAGAACTGTTAGTGTTTTCTTTTTCAACAAGAGAAATCTCTTGTTGAGACATAGAACAATTAAGCTGTAAATAATCATTCAATATCACACAAGAACCAATCTGTTTTGAATTTCTAGAAATAATAATTTCATTATTATCCATCAAAAGTCTACAACCAGCTTTAATCAGCTGAGAAACTAAAACTAAATTCCTTCTAATGGAAGGTACATAATAAACATTATCCAAAAATAAAAAGTTTTCATATCCTAGATCAAGCTTGAGGGTTCCTATGGCTTTGACTCCCACTCGCATTCCATTGCCTACTCTCAGGTTCACCTCATCACTTCTTGGAACTCTCCTCTTTGTGAATCCCTGCAAGGAATTAGTGACGTGAATAGGAGAACCAGAATCTATCCACCAAGACTGGGGTTCAACATTTATAACATTAATTTCTAAGGAAAATACTGTATTAGAAATTTTCTTACCCTTTTTAGCTAGCCAAGCCTTATAACCAGTACAGTCCTTTTTCATGTGACCTACTTTCTTGCAAAAGTAGCACTTGAATCTGAATGGCCTGTTTTCTTTTGGTCCTGTGGCTGCAGATGCCTTGGTGATGGTTTTGGTAGGCTTGAGTTTGTTTTGAGTCTTTTTTCTTCTTAGGCTTCTCAACTAGGTTGCCTGTGAGGGACTGAGACTGGTTTTTCTTGATCCTAGATTCCTCATCAACACAGATTGAGATGAGTTCATCTGGGGTCCAGTTTTCCTTTTGAGCATTATAACTTGTTCTGAGATTGTCAAAACTGCTAGGGAGCGTGTTCAGTGTATGATGCACCAACAATTGATCTTTTACTCCCACTAACATCTCTCTCAGCCTGTTGTTATCAACTCCATTATATGCCCTCTTACACCCCCAGGTCCTGTTCCAGAGTACTGTAGGGTATGATACTCTTTGCTCAGCCTAGCTATTTCAGCTTTTTTCACTTTCTTTAAACTTAGCTGCCACAGCCTCAATGAAATCAGTAGCTAATTCTGGTTCCTCAACACAACCTCTCACTGATCTAGACATAGAACTTCTAATCACATTCTTGGCCATCATATTAGATCTCATCCATTTCTTATGGTGAGCTTTGATTAAGGGTTTATCATCTTCTGCTGGGGTATCAGGTTGTTCTTCAAGAAAACAGAATCCTATTGTCTCATGCATACAAATGTAGTTTTCTACAAAATCTCTCCAGGCTCTAAAGTTTGAACCAGTAAGCACTAAGACATTGTTGAAGGTCATGTAGGTGTTACCTAAGGAGCAAAAGAAAAAGATTTTTATGAGTTCTCAATTTTGTAAGGCTTTTAGAGTTTTCAATGTTTTATGAATTAGTTTAAGTTAAATCAAACCATAACAAAAATACTCATAAAACAAAATATTCAGAAAACTCAATATATATATACTTGCATTCATATCAGTCCATATCCATAAAACAATACTGAGTAACACTTTTGAGCAGAAACTTAGCATACTGTAAATCTTTATCAATAAGCCACACTTGATAAAAACATGTTATTCAAGGAACCAAATCCTCAACTTTAGACAGAAGATTAAATCCCAAGTATCTTGATTTGTTTTTATCAAATATACTTACTACTGTTTGCATTCTAAAATCATGCTTCGACACTTCTTTGGAAGATAAAAAACAATATTTAAAATACAAAACACAACTTTAAGTCTGTTATACCATATAATCTCCTGGAAATATGAATGAAAAATGCTTTGTGCAATATATTCATTTATACCAACAGAAAATCACAAACTTGTTTGAGCTTGAAAACTTGATTTCTATCCAGGTTACCCTTTGTAAGAAAACTAAGCTCTTGTGCCTGTAAAAACTTTTCAATGCATAAATTTTGGGAGACTTTAATGACTACATGCATCATTGTCAATTACAGAACACATACTTCAATTCAATTCCATAGAGCATAATCTGTATTGAAATATCATCCAGCCACAGAACAACACAATCACCAACTTATGTACACGCTGGGAGTGCTCTAGGGTTCTTATGCAATATATATATAGATATACATGCTTGAATTGAAAACAAAATTTCCAGAAAAACCTGTTTTGCTTTTTCCCCAATTTGCTACAGAACACAGCGGAAGCTATAAACTTGATGCAGCAACTATTTCTTGGCTTTCTTGATCCACAGCAATCGGGTTTTGAATCCCATAAGAGACGTAAAAAAGTCTCCAGCGCTTCCAATCCAGTCTCTGGTCCATCTTCTTTATCTGTTATGAATACATTCGCCACCGTTGCGAACTTGCTCGTCAGGTTATGCATTCGCCACCATTGTGAACTTACTCGCCAGTTTATGCATTCGCCATCGTTGTGAACTTACTCGCCAGTTTATGCATTCGCCACCGTTGTGAACTTACTCGCCAGGATTGTCTGTGGCGAACGCAATAATTGTTTCTGGTTAAAACTATCCGACCTCTGGCGAGCGGGTGACTTATGGCGAGCGGGTGACCTCTGGTGAGCGGGTCGAGACTGGATCCGCGCTTGCATGTGGGTTGAGCCAAGAACTGGTTAACAAGCAAAGCCTGTTAACCCGTAAAGCAAAATTTTTTTTTTGTTTTTTTTTTGTTTTTGTTTGAGAAAACCCTAAAACGATTTTGTTATGCAAAACTGAAATTTTGTGAACCTTTAAGGCTCTGATACCAATTTGTAAACCAAATTCTGAATGTTCACAATACAATAGATCATATGAATAACCATAACCGTTAGACTTTTAGCTTTGAGTAAACTTACCATCATTATGAATCATAGCTCCTTCCATTGATATAAACCTGAAACACAAAAGTATTAGGCAAGGCCTTCTGTTAGTCACCACAATAAGCTTCTCAATAGAGAGAACTTACGCTATGTCTCGTGGTGATAACAGGGACCAATACCATCTATTTATATAGAATCATTAACCCTAAAGAGTCCTCCCATTAAGGACATTCCTTGAGAGTGAAGTCTTCTAATTAGATTCCTTATACAATACTGATTAGTTGTCTTACTTCTAGACTATGAATAGGATTCCTTACAATAATGATCTAATACACGAAATCCTTATTAACTGGATATAGTTCTGTATTTGTTTTTATGTAGAAGTAGATATTGTCATTAAGCATAATTATCATTTAATATGTGATAAGTCCATATTGATCTAACAAGGAAATGCAAGTTATTTCCGATGAAAGGAAAACCCATGTCACCAGGTGGGAGAAAGTACTGTTTCTCCCCCAACTTGGTTTCATAGAGCCACCAATTTACATTCTCCAGGACAAATTTCATGGGCCAGCAAAAAACCCATGTCACCAGGCCAGCAAAAAACCCAAAAAGCTTGCAAGGCCTAAAATACCAGTCCACATAGAACCCAAGTTACCCAACCCTAACCGCACGAGTCCCAAAAGCACCATGATTGTGAGCTGTGATCACTCTCAGAAAGAAGCTCACACGTACACCTTCTGGATATCTCTACCTTTTCGATCTGGTTCGATTCCATCAATTTGCCACTTATATATACTCCTAGCCAGGAGATGTTTCCACAGAGATGGAAGAGATAGAGATAGAAAATGCTACAAAATTGGTATAGATTTAAACATGAAATTGATCGTTGGGAATTTTTTGTGTTCAACATTGAAACTTATAAGGGGAAGGAAAACAGAAAGGAGGTATAATGGGGTGTACCATTTTGCATTATGGTAGAGACATAAAAGCTGGGATTAATACATTCGAATTCAATAACGTTCAATTCAATGTCTATATGGTGACTCAGTTCGAACAGACCATCCGAACAATATATTTGAAAAAATAATATTGTAGGATGGGAAAAGTAATTAATATAAATTTTCCAGAAAAATGATAAATAACGAAAAAATTTGTGGGGTGGGGGGGTTTGATGTTTTGTAAATAGGTGTTTTGCGAATTGTTTAGTTTATAAGTCATAAATGCCGGAGTAAGATTTGGTTGTTTAAAATAACAAAAGGTTAAAAAAAAAAAAAGGACATGATATATTTCACGATCGAGCTCATTCACCATTGTAAAACAAATTCAAATGATCAATCATAGAAGTTTGATCACACATTTTAAACTTCATGCTTGAACATTGTTGTTGTTGTTGTTCCCCCAAGTAAATTAAACATATATGGCAAGAAAATTAAACCACCGAAGAATGCACACCTTCAAGTGGAAACGATTAGCAAGGTCCACGAACCTTGTTCATTACTATGATTTGCATTGAGGAGGCCTGTAGTTTTCCAATTGCTAGCACGCTGATGACATGCAATGTAATCTGTGAGTAGTAATTGCTAATTTGCTAGGGTTGTTGTTGGTGGCTTTTATAATAGCCATGCCCATTTCTCTTGCTAAAACTAGCCGTTGTCATTTAATTTTGCTTCTTCATTTCTCTTGCTAAGCTTGGATCTTGTTCAATTTTTTTTGTCCTAAACTTATCATTTGCTTGATTTATATAGATAGTATCGATTGTGTGAAACGGCTTATCTACTACAAAGCAGACTCTTGGTGCTTAATCGAACAAAGAAAAAGACAAAAAAAAAGGTAAATAAACAGACTTGGTGTCATTCAAGTGGAGCCACATATTTATTAGGTCAAGTAGAGGGGTTCGATCTCCTCCACTGCAACAAAAATAGTTCAAAAAGTGGTTACTTAATTGGTATTTGTATTTCCGAAAATACAGCTAATGATCATGGGTTTGTATGAAATTTTAGATGCAGAAGCATGTTTCTGTAAAGGTTCTTCCCAATATACAAGTACTCCATGCCTTTGAAGAAGAATATAAGCATTGTGTTCACAAATGCAGGAGAGTTTACTAACAATTCTCATTCCCCTAGTTCATGTTTACTAGTACGAAAGCACTATGGGACAATCAAACTTGTGAGGGTCATAAACGCGAGCTCAATCACGCGAGGCCAACAGAGACTTTGATGAAAATTAGGAGTACAAGGTGGTGGCAAACCAAAAATCAACAATGAAGGTAAGGCACCAAAATACTTCAAATACAAGGCACAGAACACAACTCAGTAGCAATGAAACACTGGCAGGGTGGTATGATAAATAGCAATTCCAACAGATTTACTAAATGTGAAGTCTAATCTTCTACCGAACACACAATTCCTAGATCTCCTTACCGGCTTTTCTTGCCGGAACTAACCCCTTTATTATTAAAACTAAACCGCTGCCGTTGTTGAAAGCATTACAGGCACATGGCTCCTAGTATGCTAACAAATGGGCGGATATCCAAGTAAAAAGATTGCAAGAATAAACATAGAACATAATATGAGGCAGTCGAAACTGCTACATTTTAAGACCTGTTGGAATTGAATCTTCTTCTGTTTTTCCCTTATGCACCTGAAGGTTCACATTTCTTGATTCTCGCCAGGCAGTTGTCTTTTGGCCTAGGATGCGGCAAGTGTCTCATTGGGCCCTTGGGATTAACTTGCTCCAGCCTACATCACCAATTTAATTACAGTAAATAAGAAAACATTACAATCTTTGCGGTGGAGAGAAATGGTTGCAAGGTGATTCTTACTCATAACCAAGAAGAAAGTGGTGAAGGAAAATAGCAATTTCCAGCTTAGCAAGATCATTTCCTGGACACAGCCTGCTTCCAGCTCCGAAGGGAAGAAAAGTTCCTGGTTTTGGTGTATAGTCCTATGCCAGCCAAAACAAATAAACATACATATCAGATCAAAGACATCAATTACTATATGATTGTCATAATCATTGGTATTGAAAAATCGACTTACATCCCATCTAGACGGGTTAAATTCTTCAGGATTTGGATATACATCAGAATCCCAGTGAACGCTCCTAAACCAGAGCAAAGCTTTCCATCCCTTTGGAATGATATAACCTGAAATTAATGCCAACAAGTTAGGTTTTATATATGGAATCAGTGGGGTGTCCCAATATTCAGAATGAACTGGTACTAGATAA
The DNA here is from genome assembly GCA_963682095.1 of Potentilla sterilis. Taxonomy (NCBI): domain Eukaryota; kingdom Viridiplantae; phylum Streptophyta; class Magnoliopsida; order Rosales; family Rosaceae; genus Potentilla; species Potentilla sterilis. The sequence goes on from OY821766.1 coordinate 29,412,878, forward strand.
AAAAGAAAAAAAGAAAAAAAAAAAGCCTGAAGTCTGTATGATAGGAACGAAGAATCAATGAAGATGACAAACAGTATATGTGCCATGCATCTCAGGAGTCAGGACCAATGTGCAATAGAGAGGTACATATGAATATCTTAACTAACCATTTATGTTGACATCCGTTTTTGCTTCTCGAAAAACCATAAGTGAGAATGAATTAAACCGAAGAGTTTCATCGATCACCTATGAGTTTGAAATGGTTAGTTGGTATCACTTGGTCGAGGCTGAATATAAATACAAGTAAAGTCATTTTATAGCTACCTTAGAAAGATATTCCATCTCTCGATATTCTTTAAGTGTCAACCCCTTCTGTGTTGGTGGCCTCCTCTTTAGAATCTCTTCTTGCTCTGCCTGCAATTATGAATATGAATTTCAATTTGTTAGATTTCAGGACACACCAAATCAGACGATATTGAACAAAATCAGAGAAGCACAATTGTCACAGACAAATCAGTTGTTTATGCAGCCAACCAGTATCTACTATATTTATTGCAAATGATTAACTTAATCCAATTGGAGCTCCAAGGCAGGACAAAGTACACAGAGATACAAACATCCATACTCTAGCAATGTAAGACACACATATTAGGATACACAATTCAGTGTTACCTTCCGAGTTTCCGTCATTAGATAGGCTTGACATTTTCTCAAATATATATGGATTATATCAATGTGAATAGAGTATGGATTAGATTGATGCAAAGGTAAGCTAAATGAATCAGAACATCATAACAGACAAAATGAAAAAAAAAAAAAAAAAAACATAACCTAGAGTGACTTGTCAAAACTCCAGTACGTACCTTGGCTTTCTGAAACACTTCCGGGTGTTGTTGTAGCAAAACAGTTGCCCACATCATGGTATGGCCAGAAGACTCATGGCCAGCATTCAAGTACATTACCAGAAGGTCAATGATTTGTTCATCTGTAAGTTTCGTTCCATCTTCGTCTTCAACAGCCAGCAGAGCGTCCAACATATCTTTCTTCTTTGTGAAGAAATTTCCAGCCTTCTTTTGAGCTCTGCGCTCATCTACAATAGATTGAAAAATGGCAACAAGATTTCTCCGAGCCTATAATTAAAATGAATTAAGTTAGTGCAGACACAATAAAATAATTTAATTCATAGAATATAAAAAGACTTGAACTGGATTGCTTGTCACCTGAAGTGCCTTGTGGTAAGCAAATCCCGGGATATTGATTGCCATGGCTCTAACTCCATAGTTGAGGTTTGTATATTCCTTCTCTAGAACCTCCATCACAGACTCACTCTCTGCGCTAAGAAATATGAACATAATAATTCTGAAAGTCATCTTTCTGAGTTGAGTTAAAAACTCCATCTGCCCCATGGTGGCCAATTTTTCCAAAGAAGATATAACTATCTTCTCAATATATGGTATGTACATAGACAATGCTTCATGACCATTGAACGGAGCTGCTGTTAATTTTCTCAGACGCTTGTGCTCTTCATAAGGTATCGAAACGAATGATTTCTTTCCAATAAGTTCAGCGGTGGCAACAGGCCAACCCGGCTCAAATGCATCATCATCTGTCAAAACTCTTTTACATGCTTCTGGCACCGTACAAATTATACTGGGACTCCCAAACATGAATGCCTTGTACATTCCAATTTTTCCAAACCTGCAGTATTCAGTGATGTGAATTAGATTAAATGAAGCAAAACACCAATCTAGTTTTGAACATGCAAGTTCAAACATTGACCACGTGTGATGACTAAAGAAGCGGGGCAGAAAGAAAGCAGGCCATGATTTCCTCAACCATATTGGTAGTCAGCACATATTCAAACTATTATCTACACATTTCTTCTTATGAAAATCAAGCAGTTTCTCCTCTATTTTGCTGTTATATTTCAAAACCTTTTCAATAGGCAGTTGTCTATACCCAGATTATCATTTTACATTTCAAAATCAATAACAAGTTATTTCAAATCAGACATAGAACAATAAAAATAGCGTTGCCACATGAAGAAGTTCCAAAAAATTAAGTTTCAAGCATATGAGGTTTCAAAGAAGTTCCAAAATTATCATAACAAGGAATTATTATAATCCTAAAGGAGATTAATTCGATGTGACAGCTGAAATAAAATAAAAATTAAAAAAAGAAAATGGCCAACTCGGCCTCTCCGAATTGATTTGGTAGACTTCTTACACTAGTCACTAGTGTACACCACAGAAAGCAACACTATCGGATTGTTACCATGTAAAGGGCATTACAAAAGTTCCAGGTGCACAACTATACTCCAAACTACATTAATATCCCGATTCCGAATAAAAGAAGGTAATGCTATTTACATTCTATTCTACATTATCGAAACGTAATGGCAAAAATTCCAGCTGAGAGTAGTAATTAGTGAATAATAATTTACCTTGAAACAAAGGATTTGATGAAGGAATCGGGGTTGTTGGATTTGAAGGCTTTGAGGAAAGACCACATGTTTCCAATGAAAGGCAGGCCCAAGTCACCAGGTGGAAGAGAGTACTGTTTCTCCCCCAACTTGGTTTCATAGAGCCACCAATTTGCCTGCTCCAGGACCCATTTGAAGGCCAGAAAAACACCACAAATGATTGCAGTGCCCAAAATTACAGTCCACATAGAACCCGAGCTACCCAACACTAACCCCACTACTCCCAAAAGCACCATGACTGTGATCTATGATCACTCAGAAATTGAAAATGATTATCAGAAAGAAACCACCTTCGGGATATCTCTACCTGTGTCTGGTTCTATGTATCATTCTGCCACTTATATATACTAGGAGATGTTCCTACAGAGATGGTAGAAAAATATATAAATCATTAATTAATTATGAGCCTTTAATTTGTCATAACCAGATTAGGGAAAGAACAAAATTGAAATAAGCTGGAATTTTGTGTTCAGTATTAAAAGGGCACGGAAAATGAAATGTTGTGTCCAGAAAGCTGGGATTGATGCATTGTATTGTAACGTTCTACTCATTCTGTGATTAACAATTTTCTTGGTTGGCCTGTCAAGCTGTTCGGTGAATCGATAACATATGTATTTGAATTTGACCACGAAAATCCTTTAAAAGAAGGAAAGAAATCATATTTCTCTTGGTTGGCCTGTCAAGAAGTTCAGTGAATTAATGTCATATATATACACTACGCCATTTACCACTTAAAGCGACGGACAAGATCAGTCGCTTAAGTGGTCAAGTCCGTCGCCCTCAGCTTAAAGAGACAGACACGCCGTCGCATCTCCGAGGTCGTTTAAGTTTAGTCGCTTTACACTTTACGCGACTAACATTCCAAAATCCGTCTCTTAAGTGGCTTTAAGCGACTGATCTAGATTTGGATGTTTCTTAGTCGCTGTAAAGGTGAATGTGACCTACATTCGTTTTTGGTTAGTCGCGTAAATGTGATCTTAAGCGACTGACCCTTGTAGTCGATTCTCTGTCGCTATAAGTTACACTAAAGCGACGAACTTAAGCCACGGACATTGGGTTTTCTAAGTCGCTTAAGAGTCACTTAAGCCACGGACATTGGGTTTTCTCAGTCGCTTAAGAGTCACTTAAGCCACAGACATTGGAATTTCTTAGTCGCTTAAGAGTCACTTAAGCCACGGACATTGGGTTTTCTCAGTCGCTTATGATTCACTTAAGCCACAGACATTGTGTTTTCTCAGTCGCTTAAGCACTTAAGCGACGTACATTGGCATATCTTAGTCCAGAACCTGATTCCGTAATACTCTTTTACCATACACAAAATTTCCTGCATTGCAAAAACCCCAAACATACACAAATCTCATTCCATACACAAATTCGTAACTGAAAGCATACACGATTTATTAATTCCATTGTCATCATGTACAATATTCATACATGAACTATTCTAAGTTATGAAAGCTACCTAAATTGTTTTCCAAAAGCCTAACAAAAGCTAGACCCCAAACATGAAGGAATAGCAACAGTCATTAGAGGTTGTTGATCGACTTCCTCAAGCGGTGGAGCTGAAGGAGGCTGAAGAACCGGTTGAGATCGTCTCATCAACTCCATGCGTCAGCTCACGGTCCTCGATATCCTTCATTGTCTTCGTCTTTCCTCTAGGTTTCAGAGGCATCTTGATTAGGGTTTCGGTGGTGGTGAATATTGCTCCCCAAAGACAAAAGAAAACAAAGATTCTCCTACAAAGTAAAATCTACAGAGTCAGATATAGCAACACTGCATGGCATGTATAAGCTTGAGCTGGATCTCCCTTCAAATATGCAACAGACCCAATCAAAATTTGAAAATAGATGAATAGATTAAAGGAGCAGAAAAGCTGCCACTGATTCACAGAGCTTCTCAGCTATCTCCTCAGCCCAAGTATGGAATTTCACAGAAAATAGATTAGATGTTTTATACACAAACTTCAGCATAAGGACAGGAATAATGCTACAAGTCTAGAAGAACATACCACATTCTTGGTCATGAGCCAATCCTTGAGAGCTTTCAAAGCTGGTTCCAAATCAGACCTCTCCAAGTTTGCCTTGCCTGCAATACTGAATACAAACAACAAAAAAGATGCATGAAAATGATGTAACCTAAGAGTTCCACTTCATATTCATCAGGAAAGAAGATGTTTGAAATGTTAAAGACATCTCAATTGCAAGTGTTCTCAGTTCATTTGGACATCCCAATGGAAGCTTCTCTATCTGTTTACCATCAAATACAATTTATGTTATGTGTGTACGTCCGAGCAGATAGAAACTTTTTTGAACTGAAATCTGTAAGATCAAATTCATTTTTGCAAGAGATTCAGAATTACAACAACATGCACATGCACACACATGCTGGAAATGTAAGCAGAATACTGCCACCATTGAATGTGGGAATCATATGATCAATGAAAGAGAGTATGCCAACCCAAAATTGAAACAAATTAAACTAACAGCTGCTGGTGTAACTTCCCATTTTTATTACTAACAGCTTTATTTATGCTATCAAAAGAGTACCAATAACGAAAAATCTGTGCAATCTTATAAACCACCTTGAGGGGTAATGGATAGATAAATAAAGTAGAGCATAGTCAGCTGCATTCACTTGCAACTTGCATAGATTACCTTGTCTATGATGATGCAGACCTTGCTAAACAAAGCTTCAGGTATGGAGTACTGCCTCAATACTTCTTGTAAAACCTGTACAGTAAAGAAGGAACACACAGTACTGCTCTATTCTGGAGGCATCGTTGAGAGAGACGACTTCGGGGGTGTGGGTGGTGGTGGTGGTACTGCATCAACAATGTAAATCAAACTAGTTAGATCAAAAGAGTGACAATAACCTACACAACATACAAACTTACACAACATGAAAATCGACAATCACTAGCTATGACTTGAGCTACAACAATTCTCATCACTATGAATTGTAATCATATAATTTTCATAAGCAAGAGCAAGAGTTCAAGAAACATTAATCCAAGAGCAAGAGTGCAGCAATTAATGGTTTCATAAAATTTTCATGCATACATATATACATATCCTAGCAGTGGTATAACTATACAGGAAATAAATTAGTGGCAGCTTTGCTCCATTGTTAGATTCTTATGGTTTCAACCCTGTTCAATTTCTATCATCTTTTTCATGCATACATAAACTGCTACGAACAAAGCATATCCTGCAGGACCATAAAGTACTTCAAAAGGATGAGAAACTCGGAAACAAAAGCACTTGGTCATATGTATGTCCCAAGTTAAATTTTTCACACAGTAGCAAATGTAAACCCAAATCTAACAATCAAACCACAAACTTGAAAGCAGAAATGAAGTAAACCTCAAAATGGGTAGTCAAAGTTATCAACTTTATTACCTTCAATGAGAGTTTGGAACTGATTCAATCTAAAAGCATCAGTACAAAAAAGGGTTTAGTTGATCACTTGATCACCCCAAAAGCATCCGTACACAGTTTATTCTATATCAAAAACAAAATAAACAGACACAAATCAAATGCAAGTTTATGGAAGAGAACAAGGGTTTAGTTTACTCTAAAATTACAAAAAAGAGATGTGAGAGATGAAATAACCAATTTGAATAAAAATTTTGGAAGATTTTCAGGAGAGAATGAAAATCTCATGAACTCACCTTGAAATCCAACTCCAATTTGAAGCTACTGAACTAAAATAGAAGCCCCTCTTGTCCCTTCTCAAACTGACCCAGAAGCCCTTCTCGTCTCTTCTGCCCACTCCAAATCAAAATAGAGGTAGACACATTCCATTAGATGTAGATTTCAAAACCAAAATCGGAAAGCAAAGAAAATTTCAAACAATAGAGGTCCAATACCTTAGAGATCCACAACGAACTAGAGATAGGAATGGAATAGGTGTTTGAGCAAGCCGAATGGAATTGTGGAGCCGAATTGGGGATGAAGGTTTGGAGATGGGGGATTTGGGTTTGGGAGCCGAATTGGGGATTAAGGTTTGGAGATGGGAGATTTGGGTTTGGAGCTGATGTTTAGGGTTCAGAAGTTTTAAAATTTAGCCCAAATATTTCGCGCAAAACTGAAATGTTTGGCGGGGTGGCCATTTTACTCTAATGCGACCTAGAGAAACTAAACCCGTCGCTTTAGATATAGTACTGAAGCGACGTCATAACACAAATTCAAAAATGTTGTGAAATAAGATATGACCGAAATAATGAAATACGTCTACGGTTGAAAAATGATAAGATTCCGATAAAATCTGTGTGCCGAATGTTGCGGTTAACTGTTTTTTACTTTCGTTTCCCTATGGGTAGCCTGACGTTCGTTAAATCAATTTTGTAAAATTTTTATACAATTAGTTGCATCTCATCGATTTGAAACTATTATCTGTTGAAGGTCAGGCAAAAAAACTTCATTTAGACAGTCCAATTACCATTTCTAAGCCAAGGGTTATATAGCAGATCTTAAACGTTTAAGCGACGGATTTCAATATTAGTCGCTTAAGAGGTTTTAAGCGACGGATTTAGACCCTCGAATCATATTAGTCGCATTAGATGTTCTTAACCGACTTATATAATTGGTCGCATAAGGTCTATCGCATAAGATACCTTTACGCGACGGATTTATCTTTATGGGACGGAAACATAAGTACGTCGCTTTGGTAACATTGACAGCGACGGACGTAGTGTATGTCCGTCGCTTAAGTTGACAAATGGCGTAGTGATATGAAGACGACCACAAAAATTCTTAAAAATAAGGAAAGATACAAAATGTGGTTCACCTAGCATTGCTCTTGTAAAAAATAAGGAGAATCTCCAAATCATTGAGGCAAAACGATGATGGTCTTCTGAATGGTGACTATTCAGACTTTCAGAATCTTATATTTGGAAAAAAGAAATTGAAGGATAAGGATTAAAAAAAATTATGAGTTCCAATTTTATAGAGAAAAGGAAAGAAATCAATTACCATTTTTCCAGGATAAGGAGAATTTAGTTCCAATTTTCGATTTACAGTATAGCATTCAATGCCTGAGCGCAGTGAAATACATCAAACAATGGACATGATTGGTTAAATTTAAGCAAGTAGTAACGGACAAAAACTTAAGACTGATACAATATTGGACATGAAAAATTCAAAAGGGAAGTAGTCACATATGTTCCACTGTTGGCGGACATCAGTTGATGCATCTGTATTCGTTTATAGCTTATCCTACCAGTGAGTTCATCAAGTTGGATACTAGAAACTCTAATTCATACACTTAAACTTTTTCATGCGACTCAAGTAAAAAACTAGTTTCCAAGATCCAATTAGTATCCCAATTGATAATCTATTCCATACTTTCATTTTACATTTATTATAATTTCAAAGAAGCTAGCAATAATAAGAATCTGCAGAAAGTGGAAGATGATTTTCAGTGGAGCAATATCTTCGAAACCTCCACTACTGTAAATTAAAGGGAGATATAGAAAACCGTAATCTAAGATGAGAAAAGGCAAATAAAAAAGCACTCTAGCTTCCTTGGTTTTAAAATCCTGTAACATTCATGGATATGCCCGATAACTTATTCACCAGCATCTTTGCTCTGTCAGATACAAAGATTAAGAGTTGTCTAGGTCCAATTTACAAAAGATTGAACAAGACATAAACATACGTTTGACCTGCTCTAGTAACACCCGAAACGTATTAGTGCACTGGAAGCAATTACAAGACAATATTGCAATTTGTCAACAAGTATCATGGAAGGCTTTACGCCTATACCACACCAGCATTTTCAACAAGCTCTTATCCTAGGATAACAAATTCAGCCATCATGTCGTTGGAGATAAGAACATACACATAGAGAGCCTACCACTCTAAACATTTTGTACAATTTTTTTGATGCGTAAATACTATCTCCTCTACCCTCTATACCTTTAATAATCAATCTAGAAATATCGTTTAGCTTTAACACAGGGTCTATGTGAACTCTCTAATTTCTATTATCTTATAAATTTAGCGAAATATTAATTTAGCCCGTTTTCCCCAAGTCGGTACTGGCAGAAATTATTATTTTAGCGAGATTATTAATTAATCGAGTATTATTTTGTCGAGGTTCTACTGTATAGGTATAGGCATAACTAAATAGAAAAAATGAAAAAAAAACTAGAGAAAAAATGCACTCTGAGAAACACTATAGCGCAGCCGCCTCCTCCGCCGCTACTGTGCTTCGAGGAAGGCTTTCGTCGACCAAATTTTATCAAAATTCCCAAATCATCATCCTTTCCATACCCACAGGTAGGGCGGTTTCTCGTCCTGGCTCGATGCGAGTTGGTGGAAGTCATCCTGGTGAAGGACATCGAGCATGGTGGTCCGTTTCAGCGAGTGTCGATCTCGGGGAGGCGAGTCAGGCGTTGTTACTGGTAAGTCATGCTTGTCGTGTGGTTGTCTGTTCAACCAACACTCTGATCTGATACGAAATCCCTCTTGGGTTTCCTGGCGGCGCTGCTCTCTTCTCAAGGGCGGTGACTATGTGAGTCTGGCGATGGCGTGATGGAACTTTCGTCGATCCCATGTCTGTGCTGCTCTCCTCTTTTCTGGATCTGCTGTGCTTAGGTGGAGCAGCAAGGCAGGCTGTGAAGAGGTTGTTTCTCCTGCGTTCAAGGACGGCAGAGACTCTGGACGTTGGATTCAGTGAATCTTGGGGCTTGTGGGGTGGTGGGAACCATTTCAATGCCGAGGAGGTAGTTTTAGCCAGAGTGAGGTTGTCGCAGTCCCCGGAATCGACAAATCTCTGAACAACCCTTTTGGGTTAGGGTTTGGTATTGAGCCCGACTTTCTTTTAATTTGGGCCTTCACTTTGATGTGGTTTTAGTTGGAGATAGGTATCTTGGAGACAGGTAACTTGATAGGCAAGGAGGCGCCTCCTCTTGCTAAATTGGGTTCATTTTGAATCTAGTCACAGTGTTTAAAGTATTTGGTTGTTACCCTTTAATCTTGCTTCTAAGTATTCTAAATACTGAATTTCACTGTGCTTTATCGAGAGAAAAGGTAGGTGTATTTTTGGCTATTTGGCCTAGTATAGGTTGGTGAGTCATAAGAGATAGCTCTTATTGTCAGCCCTAAATGGGTGTGTTATTTTTATACTGCTTACTGAATGATAAATTTCTTGACTTCCGATTCAAAAAAATAGAAAAAATGAAATAGAAAAATAAGTTGTTTCCATGCTTGTCTAGCTAAAGACGTGGCTGGGTCGCTCCTCCTAGATCCCAAATACAAAATCTGGCCTAGGCCACAAAAGTGATGAGGGCACCCGACCTGAATTGAGCTTCCCATCCTTGTTGTCCCAAGCCTCTTTCTCGACAGCCGCCATCAACTCGGCATTGCAATGATCACGCCGAGCAGATCCCAAGCTTTCTACAATCTCGATACCAACACTAGAGTTAATTAATATGAACACCGCGCCTCCAAAACCTCCATACGTACCCTCAACCATGTCATCTAGGGCGTCCTATTGTCACATTTGTCCCCAACTGTAACAACCTAATCCATACACTTGAAATATTGTTTAGTTTGGGCTCACCGACCTTCACGTTTTTGTTCTTGAGATTACAAACTAAAACGCATCTCAATGTAAAGAGCTGACTTTGGGATTCGTGACCTGCTAGCTTGCCAGTGCCTTCAGCACCCGCCCAGTCAGGACATTACACCAGCCATGTCCAATCTCCATATTCCTTGAGTTTGGCACAACAATCAGCTCTTCCATCCTGATTATGTTATACCCATTAATTCATTCAACCAAAGGTCTCTTACTAGGCTTGGAGCCGTTAAAATGGGTACGTGCTTGTCGAACCCGACCAACCTTGGATAGCTGTGACAAGACAACAAGAGATGGGTAATACTCCTTGATTGTAGATCAACTCCAACCACCGGAGATAAAGCCTTAAGCCTTGGCAGCTAAGGTTCATATATAGTATTATGCTCTCTTCACGTTATAAACTTGGAATGTAATATATTTATGTTTTTCAAAAGTTGGTTTTTGGCAACGATTTAGTACATCTTTTTCGCATAGTCCTCAAATTTGATTTGTTTCACTTTGATCTTAAGGACAAAATTGTTTGAGAACTTAAAACATAAGTTTATGTTAAAAATGATATTCATGACCATCATGATGACCTTCGTGTACTAAAAGTCATAACTTCTTCTTAAAAATAGGTATACAAAAAAAGGTATGGACGAACGTAGCTTTCCAACCACATAAGGCTCATAATTTAGTTTACACTACCAGATACGGACGAATAGCCGACGAAAAAATTTTCGTCGGCCTTTTTTTTTTTTCGTCGGCTATACCCTCTGCCGACGAAAATTTCGTCGGCCATAAGTCGTCGGTAATACGCCGTCGGTAATACCATTGGCCGACGAAAAAAAAAATTTCGTCGGCTATAGTTAAGTATGGCCGACGAGTCAAAAAATTCGTCGGGCAAAGGTGGGTAAAATAGCCGACGACTTTCGTCGGGTATTTTTGAGTATGGCCGACGAAATCCATTAAGTATGGCCGACGATTTACTAAAATTTCGTCGGCTATGGTGTTTTAACTATAGCCGACGATTTACCAAAATTTCGTCGGCTATGATGTTTTAACTATAGCCGACGATTTAATAAAATTTCGTCGGCTATGCTGTTTGAACTATAGCCGACGATTTAATAAAATTTCGTCGGCTATGGTGTTTTAACTATAGCCGACGATTTAATAAAAGTTCGTCGGCTATGGTATTTTAACTATAGCCGACGATTTAATAAAATTTCGTCGGCTATTTCCTCGAAATATATTACTATTTTATAGGTATTAATTAGTTATAGCCGACGAAATAAGGCACTTTTCGTCGGCTATACAAGTTATAGCCGACGAAAATTGGTAAACTTCGTCGGCTATACTTGTTATAGCCGACGAAATAATGCAAAAATCGTCGGCTATTCTTGCATTTGGAAAAAAAAAATTAAATTATTTTCTAAATTACCATTCCAAGCAAGCTGCAAATCACAAAAACAATTCATGCATTTGCACCAACAAGAAACACGTCTAAACACCATTTTTATTAAATTCGTTCCAATATACATAAAATATAATCCTAATTATCCCCTAAACTACTAAAGTCTAGGATATCATCTACAGCATCAGGCGCATCATCCTGCTGACCGAACTCGGGAGGTTGAGGCATTGGAGGCTCCACTAACTGCTGAAACTGGAGCGGGGGTGGACGGCCTTCTTGTTGTGCCGCGAACATCTCATAAATCCACTGTTGCTGGCCCTCGTTGTTGTATTGCCGAATTCTGGCGCACTCAGCATTCCAACGGACCATATCCAACTGATACTGCTGGTACTGATATTGTCTGCGGCGCAGCTCCTCTACTGTCTGGGACGAGGTCGCCAATTCTGCGGCCAATCGCTGCACTTCCCCCCTCATATGTTGGGTCTGGCCGCCTCCCTTCTTTTGACCTCCCTTAGTGGTCTTCAGGAGCCCTTGTCCAGAACCTCCTAAACCCCGGCAGTAGTACTCGTTGGACTGGTGTGGGAAGGCTGCGTTGAACATCCTCGCCGCCGTTTGGATATTGGTGCGGTCGACCTGGCGCACGGCTTCCTCCAAATCTGCCTCTGAGATGTCCGGTTGTGTCTCCCGAACTATTTGCTGGAGCACCTCTTGTTCGGCCTGGGTCACCCGCTCCTAATTGGACGGGGAAAAAAAATTAATATTCTAACAAATGGATAGTTAAGTAAAATTAATAATTTAAATTTTAAAATCATAATGAACGACTTACGAGATCGTCTGTCGCTTGTGGATAAGCGATCTTGAACGTCTCCACGTAGGGGTTGCAATCAGGATGATCTCTGAGCGCCTCCTCCTGATATTGTGCAAACGGCCTTGAACCGCCGTGATGGAGGATTGTGTTACGGCGGCGGTTCTCCGAGTTTATCCGAGACCGTTCCTTCAAACAAATAATAAAATATTAGAAAAATGCATCAAAAAATATAACTGAAATAATTATAAAATATTTAAACTAATAATTAAAATTTTAATAAAATAAACATTTATAGTGAAGTTTAATATTTACCATCATAGCCGGGTTGTCGAAGACTACGGTCCTCAACCAACGCCACTCGTACTCCCTGAACATGAACTCTCTGGGAGTACCCATACGACCACGGTTGCCGTACTCGTTATAGTGGGAACGGAGCTCGTTCTTCCACTCTTTGAACCTACGAAGAAAACAAAAGTGCATTAGAAATATTATTAATATCATAAAATATTTCTAATTATCAAATAAGACATTCCCAACGTACCTCGAGCTCTGTTGGGAGTCCGCCCAACCCCGCTTGTGTTCCGCAACCACAAAGTATGTCTGAAAGATAATATTTTATTAGTTTTATAATTATAAAAATACCGAAATTTTTTTAAATATTACGATAACTAAATTAAATTTTTTTATTTACTCACCGACGCGGCGTTGTTCAACTCCATCTTGATTTCTTCGGGCACATCAGCCCACCGAGCCCACAACATAGGGACTCTGTCCCTAATGAGTGCACCCACGCAACCCGAGTAGTCGCGTTTCTTTTTCGCCCCAACCTCCTGATTAGGAGCTTCGTCAATCTGGATCCTCCCGCTCCGTTCAACCGTTCTCCTGAGCGTCTCAAAACTGATGACACCTCTGGTATTCCTCTGGGTTGAACTGCTAGCGCCTGTCCATATCACATAAACGACGATTGGTTAATAAAATTAAATATTAGTGCGTTAATTTTAATAAAATATTTAATTAATAAAATCGAATGTTACCTGAACCCGATGATTCGGTTGCCGTCGACTTTCCTTTTCTCCTCGCCGAAATCAGGAGGTCAGGGCTCTCCCATGGCTGCTGCTGGTATGCCTCCGCAGCACTCACGAACTGAGGCATATCAGGCCACTGGGGCCGACCCTGATAGTCGACCTCGGGTATCGCAGGAATGTTGTATGGGAGGAAGAGCTGGTTTGGGAGAGTAGGCCCCTCAGTCGAGTCACCAGCAGACTGAGTCGGACTCGGCATCGGCATCGGCTCCCGATGAACCTCAGGCATACGAACCTGAGGAACGTCGGCAGCTATCTCCTCGTGAAACAGCTGCCGACTAAACCTCGGCGCCACAGAGGGACCGACATTCGGAAGTGAAGTGCTCGACGGCCGCCCCGCCTGGAGAAGGGTCTGGTGCCGAGCACTCACACTCCGCCGCGGCTGGGCTGCATCCACACTCCTCCGCGGCTGGCTGGTGGTCCTCTCAGGCTGGCTAGCCGTCCTCTCGGAGTCTGGGGAACCCGCGGCATTTCCAGAACCGGCGGCATTTCCAGAACCTCTAGATCTAGAACGACGACCTCCGAACAACTGCCTAAATGCATCGGCCATCTAAAGCCAGACGCATTAATACATTAATTAATATTAAATTATATTATATTAAATAACAAATTCTAATTAATATAATACCCAATAATACTAACATATTTTAATATTTACCGATTTATATAATAACCAATTTATACATATAAATTATACAATTACACCTAAATTATATACAATTAAAATAAATTTTACAAAAATTACCTAAATTAACATAAAAACCTAAAAACTACATACATTAACATAAAAACCTAAATTATAACTAAATTAACATAAATACATAAATTATACCTAAATTAACATAAATACATAAATTCTACCTAAATTAACATAAATACATAAATTATAACTAAATTAACATAAATACATAAATTATATCTAAATTAATATAAAAACATAAATTATACCTAAATTAACATAAATACATAAATTAACATAAATACATAAATTATACACAAATTAACATATAAATACATAAATTATACCTAAATTAACATAAATACATAAATTAACATAAATACATAAATTATACACAAATTAACATATAAATACATAAATTATACCTAAATTAACAATTATATCTAAATTAACAATTATATATAATTTATTAACCATAATTTAATTTATTAATAATTAAATAACAAAAAAAAAAAAAAAAAAGGGGGCCGGCCGGTACCGAATCGGGGAGGAGGAGGAGGGGGAGGCGGCCGGAACAGAGAGGAGGAGGAGGAGGGTCGGCCGGGGCTGCCGGAACAGGGAGGAGGAGGAGGAGGAGGGGCGGCGGATCGAACCAAGGAGGAGGAGGAGGAGTCGCCGGGCTGCCGAACCAAGGAGGAGGAGGAGGAGGCGCCGGGCTGCCGGAATAGGGAGGAGGATCGACGGATGAAGGAGGGCCGGATTCGAGGAGGATAGGGAAAATCGGGCAAATGGAGGCTAGGGTTCGGCTGCATTTTACTTATACCCGATAGTATAGCCGACGAAATCGCTTTATTTCGTCGGCCATGATATAGTATAGCCGACGAAATAAAGCAATTTCGTCGGCCATGGTATAGTATAGCCGACGAATACAGTCATTTCGTCGGGCATACTATGTCATAGCCGACGAAATCATTTTCGTCGGCCATGGTATGGCATAGCCGACGAAATTACATAATTCGTCGGCTATAGTCTTCGTCCCTCAGAATCCGTCCGATCTCCCCCATCCAACGGTGGATAATGGGAAAGGCGCGGATCACCAGACTTTAGCCGACGAAATATAACTTCGTCGGCTATACTTTTGGTCAAACTACAAAGTCAAACCTCTAAACGCTGTAAAACGGAAATTGGGCCGTCTAAATGACGTTTTTTTGCCTGACCTTCAACAGAGAATAGTTTCAGATCGATGCGACGCATCTAATCGAATAAAAGTTTCCCCTAAAATATTTACCGACCGTCAGGCTACCCATAGGAAAACGGGAGTGAAAAACAGCAAACCGCAACATTCGGGACACAGATTTTGTCGGAATCTTCCCATTTTTCAACCGTAGCCGTATTTCAATATTTCGGTCATGTCTTATTTCACGACACATTTGCATTTGAAGGGTCTACGTATAGTAGGTATTTGAAACTATACATTCACTTAAACACTTAGTAAACAAGTTAAGGAACATTAGTGCATATATTCCGATTTTGAATCTCAAAGTTTGGAAAATCTATTCCAACCGTCAGATATCACCGTTAAGGTTAAATACATGTATGAAAAAAAATCCAACTACATCTGACAAAGTTGAAGGCTCGATCGGGACGGTCAAACCGCAAAGTCAAACCTCTAAACGCTTTAAAACGGAAATTGGGCCGTCTAAATGACGTTTTTTTGCCTGACCTTCAACAGAGAATAGTTTCAGATCGATGCGACGCATCTAATCGTATAAAAATTTCCCCCAAAATATTTACCGACCGTCAGGCTACCCATAGGAAAACGGGAGTGAAAAACAGCAAACCGCAACATTCGGGACACAGATTTTGTCGGAATCTTCCCATTTTTCAACCGTAGCCGTATTTCAATATTTCGGTCATGTCTTATTTCACGACACATTTGCATTTGAAGGGTCTACGTATAGTAGGTATTTGAAACTATACATTCAATTAAACACTTAGTAAACAAGTTAAGGAACATTAGTGCATATATTCCGATTTTGAATCTCAAAGTTTGGAAAATCTATTTCAACCGTCAGATATCACCGTTAAGATGAAATACATGTATGAAAAAAAATCCAAGGTTATCGGACAACGTTAAAGGCTCGATCGGGTCGGTCAAACTGCAAAGTCAAACCTCTAAACGCTGTAAAACGGAAATTGGGCGGTCTAAATGACGTTTTTTGGCCTGACCTTCAACAGAGAATAGTTTCAGATCAATGCGACGCATCTAATCGTATAAAAATTTCCCCCAAAATATTTACCGCCCGTCAGGCTACCCATAGGAAAACGGGAGTAAAAAACAGCAAACCGCAACATTCGGCACACAGATTTTGTCGGAATCTTCCCATTTTTCAACCGTAGCCGTATTTCAATATTTCGGTCATGTCTTATTTCACGACACATTTGCATTTGAAGGATGAAGCAATGGTTTGTCGATAGTGATAGAAAATGGAAACAGCTCTTTTTTTGTTTTTTTTTTTAATCATAGCCGACGAAATCAAACCTAGTATTCGTCGGCTATTGTTTTGTCGTTTTCTGTTAAAAACTTATGGCCGACGAAATATATAATGTTCGTCGGCCATTGTTCGTAATATTATTATTTTTTTAAAAACTTATGGCCGACGAAATAGTTAGTTTTCGTCGGCCATTGTTCGTAAAATATTTTTTTTTAATAAATTATGGCCGACGAAATAATTAGTTTTCGTCGGCCATTGGTCGTAAAATATTTTTTTTAATACATTATGGCCGACGAAATAATGCATTTTTCGTCGGCCATTTTCCGTTTAGCCGACGAAATAATGCATTTTTCGTCGGCCATTCTCTGAAAAAAAAAACCTAAAAATCAGTGGTTTTACACCTCTCCTATTTCGATGTCCTGCTCACATATAACCAAAATTGAACATAAAAAATCAGAAACCCAACAGTCAACATATTTCAAATTTTTATTTAAGGGGTTTGGAACCCAGCCTAGCTGGGAGGCTCATCCCCACGCCCGGTCATTAGAAATGAGTTGATTACAAGTGAAAGGATTACATCATTTAAATTACTTAATCCGTCGGATTGTAATCGGAATCATCGGATGAGTCTTCTTCGGTTTCTGAATTGCTCGATAGGGGTAATCTATGTCTTTCCTCACCACTAGAGTCCTCGTTAGTTTCTTCAATTGGATCAACATCAACAAGCAGTGGCTCTTCACGTCGAATTCGCACCGGCGTGTCTAGACGAATAAAAGAGGAGTCAGGAATACCGTTTGAGTTGGGCTCTTGATAAGCGGTGCCCCCTTCCTCGTTCTCTTCGGCCACTCCAAGTGTAGACGCCCGGTAAATGTTGCGATGGTGGATAGTGTTGACTACTTTCCACGGGTCACCCTTGGCGAGATCATCAAGATAAAACACTTGTTTCACCCATGTGGCTAAAACGAACGGGTCGTCCTCATACCATGATGTACTAGTGTTCACAGAACTTACGCCGTATTGATCGGTTTTCATGCTCTGCGGCCGTGTGTCAAACCATCTACACTTGAAAAGGTGCACTTTCATGCCTTCCCCGTAATGCAGTTCCACAACCGAATGGAGAACACCGTAATAGTCAACTCCACCATCCCCACCATGTGCCATAACCCCTGAATTTTGTGTTTTCAGTCTGAGGTCTCTGTCTTCACATCGAAATAACACACCATTCACCTTGCACGTCGCATAAACTTTTGAATAGACCGGCCTCCTCGCTAAAAGTCTGAGTTCGTGCGACCAATTTGGGTGATTATCATTTGCAATAAGGTCCATCTGCAACCATCAGAATCAACTATAAATATGAATAAATATACACAATAATATATGAACACGTATAGAATAGTGTTAAAGGTACGTACCCAGCGGCCGAAATACTCTGCGAATGTCTGGTTGTGGTAATCGCGATCACCTGCTACTCCTTCACAGCGTAGATGTATGTCCTTCCAAAACTGAACTTCTGGACAGTTGATTAGTACCCACCAATGTGCAATGGCTACCTCATAATCTTTCAACTTATAGGAAACTGGCATGTTTCCACCGAGTACAACATCGTCGGAGAGTATGGAAAGATTGAACTGTGAAGGTACATCTTCCGGTATGCTTTCCTGTAACGCTCCGAAATACAGCTTCATGTAGGTAACGCACTCGTGCGCAATATATGCTTCAGCTATACATCCTTCAGGTGCGGATCTGTTTTGGGCAAAACCACCGTATTGTCCAAGTTGCCTATAAATCAAGTTTTTAAAGTGTTATGATAATACATTAACACTATATCACATATATTGATGAGGAAATTAACATAAGGTGTAAAATACGTACCTTTCCATCGGATACATCCAAGTGAAGTGCACAGGACCGGTAAGCAACAACTGCCGAGGAAGATGGATCATGAGGTGAGGCATGATGTCGAAAAAATTTGGAGGAAATATCATCTCAAATTTACACATGATATGAACGATGTCTTGTTGCATTTCCCGGAGGTCAGATTTTCTCACTTCCCGTGTGCATACCTTCTGGAAAAATCTTGCCAACGCTACTAACGGCTCCACAACGTGACGGGGAAGGAACGGTCGAATGAAAACAGGGAAGAGACGTTGTAGCAGGATATGATTGTCATGACTTTTCAACCCGTACAGATTGTTGCATTGTCTGTTGACACACTTGGCTATATTTCCAGCAAAGCCTGAAGGATACTTGGCCCGACTTATCCAATGCAAAATTTCTGATTTATGCTCAGGCTTGACGGTGTAAGGAGCTTGAGGCATTTTTCTCTTCCCTTGTTTCAACCATAGTGGTTTTCTGATATTCATGTTTTGCATATCAGTGCGAGCCTTAGGACCGTCTTTCGTCTTCCCCTCCAAGTTCAGCGTTGTGCCCACCACACTTTCAGAAACATTTTTTTCTATGTGCATAACGTCTAGGAAGTGTCGGATCAACAACTCACACCAGTACGGGAGTTCCCACAATATGCTCCTATGTGTCCAGAATTTGTACTCCTCAGGCCTTTCAGGTATTTCCGCTACAATATCGGGATGATTGCTGAGGGGCCCAAAATCGTACTCATTAAGTCTTGCTAAAATTTCTCTTCCTGTACATCTTCTGGGAGCACGGCCGTGTTCTTCGGTTCCATCAAATGCGGCGGACTCGTAACGCCAGTGGTGATCCGCCGGAAGGAACACACGATGACCCATTCGGCATATCTTGTTGCAATGAGGGGTGCTCCCATAATCGGTGAGGCACTCTGGACAAGCCTTGTATCCCCTGACAACGCTGCCCGACAACATCCCATAAGCAGGAAAATCACTGATGGTACCAATAACCATGGCATGCATCTGGAACGTCTCCTGCTTGTACTTGTCAAAAGTGGGATGACCAACGTCCCACAATACCTTAAGCTCTTCAATCAATGGTCTCATATACACATCGAGACATTTCCCTGGGTAACCAGGCCCCGGAATCAACAACGTCAACATATTATATTCCTTCTTCATGCACATCCACGGAGGAAGGTTGTAAGGTACCAAAACCACCGGCCATATACTGTATGAAAGACTCATGGTGCCGAAAGGGTTGAACCCGTCAGTTGAGAGCCCGAGCCTGACGTTTCTGACATCTGACGCAAAATAAGGAAACTCATTGTTTATATGCTTCCAAGCCGCTCCGTCAGAGATGTGTGTCATGATATCTGCGTCTCCCGCGTCCCGCTCACCGTGCCACCTCATAGCTTTTGCGGTGGTTGCTGACATGTACAACCGCTCAAGCCTATCTCTCAACGGAAAATACCGAAGCACTTTCACAGGTTTCCTATTGCCTGCTCCCGTCAACTTATATCGGTCAGACTGACATATCGGACATGCGTCAAGGCTAGCAAGGTCATTCCCTTCTGCATCTTTACCCCAGAAGAGAACGCAGTCAAATGCGCATGCATGGATCTTAATGTAGGAAAGCCCTAGATCTTTGAGGATACTTCGGACCTGACGGTGATTGGTAGGATTACGATGACCCTCCTCCAACAACGAAGAAGTGTACTGTAGATATTCATCTACTTGCCTGATAGTCGATTTTGTCTCGACTTTAATCCTCATTACCTCCATCACACTTTCAAGAACTGTCTTCTCAGAACTTGAACACACAGGGGTCTGTTGCAATGCAATCAGTTTGTTGTACTTGTCAAAGGCAGCAGTGTTGACAACTTGTGGGAACGGCTGCACCGGGTCCTGCATATATTGTTCCCCATGTACACCGCTTTCAAAAGGAAACACGTCGTTGACGAATGTCATTGTTGGATCGTTGGATGTACTACTACTGCCCGCCTCAAAATACTGCCCATGATCATGCGATCCATCTAATGATGGCTCACCGTGATATATCCAACGTGTGTACTTCGGCCAAAACCCATTGCTCTTTAGGTGCTCCCATACTGTCCTAATCGGAAATCGACACATATCACTGCGACACTTACATTTCTTGCACGGGCAATAATGGTACGGTCCTTTTGCATTTTCTTCGACGAACTGCATAAAATCCACAACTCCTGTAGTGTATCGTCGGTCATGCCTTGGAAGCGAAATCCAACTCTTATCTCGATCCATATATAGCCTGATAATAATATATATGTATAACTTTAATTAATAATAAATTAATTAACACATATATATTACAATATATATTATTATCAACATCAACTCATATATATATATACCATTAATTAACAACCATTATTTAAGTTCATTACACTATCAACAACCATTAATTAACATATTTATATATATTTTAACACTAATTAAAATAACATCAAATTAAAACACATAATTAAACTCTAACTGAAAATCAACTCAACTACAACTCAAAATCAACATATAAATACATACATTATAACACTAAAACAACAAAAAAACAAAAAATCACTTACTATATCAAAATCACTAAAACTCAAAATCAACTCAATTAAAACTCAAAATCAACATATATACACATATACGTACCTATATATAGCTCCACAATGTAAGAGAGGACGGATTTCAATAATACCCACAGATTTTTCACTCTTTCTCCCGTTTTTTTTTTAAATGAGCAGCTTCTGTCCAGATCTGAAAATATAAAGACTTATAGCCGACGAAATTGCCCACTTCGTCGGCCATTCTTCCCAAAGTTATATAGCCGACGAAAACTTTAAATCGTCGGCCATTATAGAATTATAGCCGATGAATAAAGCTATTTCGTCGGCCATGATATAGTAAAGCCGACGAAATAAAGCAATTTCGTCGGCCATAGGTTTATAGCCGACGAAAAACTTTAAATCGTCGGCCATTCTATGTGTATGGCCGACGAAATAATGAATCGTCGGCCATTCTATGTGTATGGCCGACGAAATTTTTTCTTTGGCCGACGATTTTTAATGTTTACCGACGAACTAATTAATTTTCGTCGGCCATAAATGTAATATTTATTTTAAAAAAACTTATGGCCGACGAAATAATTAATTTTCGTCGGCCATTATTATTATAGCCGACGAAATGATGCATTGTTCGTCGGCTATTCTATGAAAAAAATAAAAAAATAATGATGATGTTAGTGACACTTCGGGTAGCATAAGTTCTCTTTCTCGTGCTTCGATGAAAGGAAAACAGAATGTCAAGCTCTCTGGAGTTTTTATCAAAACAGAATGATGATCAGAAGATGATCCAGGCTACTAAAATGTTCAAACCGAAAGATCCTTTTTTCGCAGTTATCTTGTAACCATTCGACTTCATTAACTACTTAATCCTCACCAGATAACAGTTAATGAAGTTGAATGGTTGCAAGATAACTGCGAAAAAAGGATCTTTCGGTATGACCAATTTAGTAGCCTGGATGACCTTCTGATCATCATTCTGTTTTGATAAAAGCTCCAGAAACCGTCAGATATTCTGTTTTCCTTTGATCGAAGCACGAGAAAGAGGACTTATCCTACCCGAACTGTCACTAACATCATCATTATTTTTTTAACACTAATTAAAATAACATCAAAACCGATTACTCTTTAGGATTAAAATAACATCAAAACATATATTAAAACTCAAAATCAACTCATGCAACTAAAACCCAAAATCAACATATATACACATGTACGTACCTATATATAGCTTCACAATGTAAGAGAGGACGGATTTCAACACTATCTACTGATTTTTCACTCTTTCTCCCGTTTTTTGCAAATGAGCAGCTGCTGGCTAGATCTGAAAATATAAAGACTTATAGCCGACGAAATTGTAAAATTCGTCGGCCATACTCCAAAAGTTGTATAGCCGACGAAAATATTAATTCGTCGGCCATTATTGGAGTATAGCCGACGAAAAGAAAAATCGTCGGCCATTATTGGAGTATAGCCGACGATTTTTACTTTGTACCGACGAAATAAAAATCGTCGGCCATTCTATAGGAATGGCCGACGATTTTTTTTTTTTACCGACGAAAAAAAATTTTCGTCGGCCATTCCTGGGAATAGCCGACGAAAAATCATTTCGTCGGCCGTTGTTTTTTTTTTTCGTCGGCACAACTTATTTTTCTGGTAGTGTTAACATGAGCTACTCACAGAGCTCCATCGAAGTTTACTTATCTGCATGAGCGGATTTTCTGATTTCACTTTTAATGCGTTTTTCCTTACGTGTATATAGCTAGCGACAGCATGGATAGTGTCAATTTTATCATGTCGTTTTTTCTATCCTATGTAGGGATTAAATAAGCCTAAATCTTTCATGTATTTAAGTATTTGAAAGAATGTCCTTATGTCATTTCATTGATGCTGCGTGGGTGCATAGCTAATCCAAGATTCACAATTTCTCAACGAATGAGAAATTGAGTCTTGCATATTATGTTAAGTACTGTGATGCGCTTTATTGTAGTTAATTAGATTGGGAATTTAATCTCTCATAACTTCTTTGTCATATTCCATTAGACAAAATTGATCTTTCTTTTAGAGTAAAAACTTCGATTGATTGTGGGAGCATATGTAGGCCTCATTAAATTATTTAGATCTTGCCTAACCCAGCTACGGTCCTCAAGTTTCATCTTAAGACCGTATCTTCTCTCACATTCTTAATTTTCAATTATTGACATGGTGACATCTCTTGATTAATTCATCAAGAGTATCTTTTGACGTTGTCAGAAGCATTCTTAATAAGTCATGATTTTGATGCAACTTTCTTTACATTAATTAATTTGACACTCTATGGTTATTAAAAAAAAATAGACATGCAATTTTTTCTGAAAAAAAAAAAACATAATAGAACGGTTCTTGAGGTTCTAACCTTTATTGAAGTTCAATACCCTAGGAAAATATTACAAACACACATAGTTCAGTATAGATCGATTTTTTGTGGTTTTATTATGTACTCCATAATTCCTTTGTGTGACTTGAATGACCCGGCGTATGTAAATGTAGTGTTATATGTGTAGAAAAATTATCTCTTTGATACAAAAGACGACCATGAATTTGGACGTTCAAGATTTGTTGTATTGATTGAAGAAACAAACTTACATTCTATAGATGATTTTTGGAGTTAGAGACCCTTAGTGAAGCTGCAGTCAATGCTAATAATGACTCTCTTTATTTTTTCAGTTTTAAATATGTAGTCTTTCTGTTTTCCCTTTCTTATCCTATAAAAGGAAGTTATGTCTTCATAGAAAATTATTCAACGCACCGAGGTGTAAGTGAACAGACACTCAAATATGCAATTTCAATTATTTTTAATTACCAATTATTCATATAACGCTAATATTTGAGGGGTGAGTGATAATAAAGTTGTAAAATACTATAACTAAAATAAATTGGAGAAGAGGCACTATGTCAACATGATTAGCATATACAGAAATTGTAAGAAAAAAAAAACCATAAAAAACAGCGTCCACAATACCCAACTATTGAGGCGTCAAGAGACATTGACGGAGTTGAAGAAATGACTGCGTAAATGACTCACACACTATTGGTGAAAATGCACTTTGGTGCGCTAAATCCGCTCCCTTCTTTTATTTGTCTAAAGTCTTGAAGTTATCATCAGTAATAATATTCACATTGGAGAAGGAGTTCTTCCCATTTGTTTTTAAACACTTTTCCTAAGATTCTAGAGTGGTGAATTTTGTTCTTATCTCCTTGATGGATTCCTTGGAATGTCGAGTTTATTCTATCATAGAGGTTGTTTCTGCCTAAACCCGGGGGCCTGGTAGATACAGATGAATCCAACTCGATCTCCTGCAAACCTGCTTACTAAGGGGAATACCGGGCGGGCCGGCCTTCTCCTCTCCGATGCCTAAGTTAGTATAGTTGGAATATATATAACTTGAGCACGTATGTAAGCGGTGAGTGAGATCAGTTACCCATTAATGAGGGTAGTTGGGGCCCTTATATAGGTGGCTGGGGGCGAGGGCTGGCCTCACCCTTCGATGTGGGACTGGTTCTCTTCAAAGGGCAGTTCTGGTGACCTCTTTGGCAGGCAGGCGCCCCCGGTCCCAGGGTCCCTGGCACCCGGATAGACTGCTAGACCCCGAGGCCGGGTGCTGGTGGTTCGGTCCTGGGCCTCGGGCCGGGCCCTGGTGCACTTGCTGCGGGTCTGTGGGCCTGGTGTAGCCCCTCTGCGGCTACCGTCAACAAATCCCCCAAGTTCCTGGTCAAGTGCAATCTTGAATGGGGACTTAAGTCTGTCTTGCTCTTGTCCTGCAGACCCGCAGGGTTACCAACCCAACGGTGCCCAGTCCCCCAAGTCCGCGTTGAAGATTGGGCGTGACCGGGGTGAGTACCTGTTTACCGATGGCAAGCAACAGTTTATAAGTACGTTTGCAATATAAGTAGCACTGTGCTCAAGTGTTGTGGTGCTATGAGCATGGTGTGGGGTGAAACCCGGAGAGTGTATGAGATGATGCCATGATGCCATGCAATAGATGTGTGCATAGAATGATAATGGAGCGTTGAAATCCGCCATGCAATAGATGTGTGCATGAACTCTCGACCGGGCACTCTGCCATATCGGTACGGAGCGGAGTTCAGTGAGCCACTACCGGGCGTTCTGTCATATCGGTACGAAGCGGAGTTCACTGGGCCACTACCGGGCGTTCTGCCATATCGGTACGGAGCAGAGTTCACTGGGCCACTACCGGGCGGGCTGCCATATCGGTACGGAGCAGAGTTCACTGGGCCACTACCGGGCGGGCTGCCATATCGGTACGGAGCGGAGTTCACTGGGTCACTACCGGGCGGTCTGCCATATCAGGACGAGTCCTAGGTGAACTTAAGTACTGGACCTCGACCGGGCGTTCTGCCATATCGAGACGAGTCCAGGAGTATGGGACCTCGACCAGGCGTTCTGCCATATCGAGACGAGTCCATATTGCTAGGCTGCGGGGAGATTACCCCGGTGTTGCCGGCTGTTTGAAGCGTCGGTGAACACTTGCTAGTTCTTCTCAGCTTGTGCTGAAAAAGCGTTGAGGTAGGGGGGTGGCGTTGAGGTGACAAGGCTCACCGTGCAGCCCCACGTTGATCGCGGTTCAATGCGATGTAGGGTTTTTATCCTGCTGGACAAGAGTACATGGGTTAGATGTAAACTCACCCGGGTGTATAAAGCCCATGCCGGTCGAATGTTCTCATGACCGGGGTCGTGCCATGGAACCGGACGGGACTCGACCGGGCGTCCTGCCATATCGAGACGAGTCCCCCAGTGAAATGCCATGGGGCCGGGTGGACCGCGTTCCCGGAAAATGCTCTCGAGCCGGTTGGATGTTTCGTAACCGGTGGATGGATCTCGACCGGGCGTTCTGCCATATCGAGATGAGTCCCCCAGTGACATGCAGCGGAGAAGCCATGCAGCCGGTTGAAAGATCATAACCGCGGACTGCCATGGTGTCGGGCGGATGGCTCATACCCGGAACGATGCTCTCGAAGCGGTTGAAAAAAATCATAACCGGTGAGAGGTCTTCAAGCCGGTTGAAAGATCATAACCGGTGAGATGCAGCTGGGTGGACGTCGACCGGGCGTCCTGCCATATCGAGACGAGTCCCCCAAGAGAGATGCAGCGAAGAAGCCATGCAGCCGGTTGAAAGATCATAACCGCGAACTACCATGGTGCCGGGCGGATGGCTCATACCCGGAATGATGCTCTCGAAGCGGTTGAAAAAAAAAAATCATAACCGGTGAGAGGTCTTCAAGCAGGTTGAAAGATCATAACCGGTGAGATGCAGCTGGGTGGACGTCGACCGGGCGTCCTGCCATATCGAGACGAGTCCCCCAAGAGAGATGCAGCGAAGAAGCCATGCAGCCGGTTGAAAGATCATAACCGCGAACTGCCATGGTGTCGGGCAGATGGCTCATACCCGGAACGATGCTCTCGAAGCGGTTGAAAAAAATCATAATCGGTGAGAGGTCTTCAAGCCTAGGGAAGTGGAGGGGGGCATGACGCCTTGGTTCTCGCTCCCGCTGCCGGATTACGTGCAATACATGCTCAGTGCATTGCAGGTGTCGCCAGCGGAGCTTCCTGGGCTTCAGTGGAGGCGACTACTGAGCCTCGGCTGCCTATATGAGCTGTCCGGAATGAGTATGCCAACGGTAAACGAATTCCGGTCCTTGTACAGGTTGTCCTACTCCAGGAAGCAAGGGTCCCGGGGTTGCCTGTCCTTCAACGCCCGGAACCATCAACCGATCATCACCAATATGCCTACATGGGTAGATAACAACTGGAGAAAGAAGGTGGTGATGGTGGGCGGGAGGTGGCAGGCGAGGAAGAAGATGTATCGGGTTCCTGGCGCCTTCCAACCCATTGGCGACCAGTCGTTTGAGCTATCCGATCTGGAGCAGGAGAGGATCTCGACCATACTCGGATGTTGGGACAATCTGGAACGGAGTTCCTTCAACTTTATCCGGCGAGAAGTGCTGGAATACTGCCAACTCGAACGGGGTCCCGGTGCGTAGCAGGCCTTAGCGGTGATACTTGTGCTAGTTTTGGCAAAATGCTAACTGTTCGCTTTCCTTGCAGGTGCATCTTCCCGGGAGGTCATCAAGCCCGAAACCACTCTCTCAATGGACGGGGAAGACCTTCTTAACAAGCTGAAGGAGAAAGGTGAGACCGTCTCGCGGACGTCGGTGGACGAGGAGTCCGGCCGGCTCACGACTCATCCGGAACCGAGGGCCATGGATGTTGATGACGGCGCCTACATCCTGAGGCGGGTGAAGACCCATCCTGCTGCGCCCAAAGCGGTGCCCGGAAAGGGCAAGACTACCAGGGGGCCAGTGAGGATTCCCGGTGGAATGAGCAGGATCCCCAATCGGCCGGTGTCTGTGCCGCACGTGGCACGTGTCGCCCGGGTAAGCGCACGATCTTCTTCTCCGGAAGGCCGGGGAGAGAAACGGAGGGGCGGGGACATTCCTTCCTCCACGCTGGTGACGCTCACCAGTGGGTAGTCACGGGAGAACCTGGCCAAACGGTTCAGGGTGACCAGCGGTGCACAACCTACCTCTGCTGGGGAGAAGGTTGTCGGGGCCTGGCAGAGTAGTCCCGCGCCTGCCCAGATACCGAGGGGAAGCCCGGACAGTGCAATCGTCCGGCAAGTGGCAGCGGACTTGGCCGGCCTTGGTCTGGACAGACCCGGGGTTGCTGGAGTCCTGGCGGGCGGGAACCGCCCAAAATGCAAGGAATCCGTCCTTCGGGTAAGCACTAACTGGTACCACTACACCACTTGTAGGTTGTTTCTCTTACTGCCCGATTAACCGTTTCTGTTTGTTGTGCAGTTGCTGTACAGTCTGTACCAACCGGACACGAGCGAGGAACTGCCGGAGCTGAAGAGGCAGATAACTGCTTTATCGGAGGCCCGACAGCGCCTGGAGGTGGAGAAGTCCCACTCGGATCGGGAGAAGGCCAGATCGGAGGAGAGGGCCAAGAAGCTGGAGGAGCATAACCGGAGCCTGGAGAAGGAGAGGGCCGAGCTGGAGGCCAAGGTAGATGAGCTCCAGGTGGGAGCCGCCGCTCTGCGCGCAGCTGCCGCTGCTGCTGCCGGGGAAGAGGGCCCAGGGCAATATGAGCGGTTCGTTCTCCGATACCGAGAGAGCGACGAGTTCCTGGAATTCCTGGAGAAGGCCAGGGAAGAGGGCATCTCGGATGCGTACACAGAATGGGCGGGGAAGGGGTGGTTGGACACTTCCCTGATGCCGGTTGCTGCGGAAGGAGATATCCATGAGCAGTCGGACATCCATCAGCAGCCGGTGGATGGGCAGCCGGAAGAAGTGATTCGCTCGGATTTGGATTCTTTTACCAACGGTACCCAGTCTCCCCAAGCCAGAGTTGGCACCGGAACTGAGGTCAACGACGAGGGTACCGCAAGAGAGGCCGGCGGATTGCCGGCTGAGGGTAGAGTCGTGGCTCCTTAGGATTTTCCTTGCTCTTCCTTGTAATCTTTCCGGAACGGTTACTGCTTGTATACTTGCCTGATTATGAATATACTTGAACTGGCAGAGCCGGTAGAATTTTCTCAAAAGTAGCTTGCATATATTTGTGATATTCTTTACAACGGTAGAACCGGTGATATGCCAAACTAACCGCTCGGAGATTTGGCGGGTTCACCAGGCCTGGTTATTCTCCCGGTCGGGGTCTGCTCTTCTTTCCCCCACGTACCGCTGGAGCTGGCCGTCATTAATCAAGCCCTGCACCGCTGTCTTGAGAGCATAGCACTGGCTTGTCCGATGAGTAGCCTCATCATGATAGGAGCAGTACTTGCCCGTCTGCGCCATTGTAAGTTTCCCCTTCGGGTGCCTTCTCTTGGGCGGTGGGGGGATGACGCTCCCGTTCTCAAGTAAAATATCCTCGTAGGAAGTGGTGAGAGAGGTGAAGACTTCTTGACCGGCCGGTGGTGCTGGCATGATCGCCAGGGGACGTTCTTGGCGGTACGGCACCGGCTTGTGCTCGCTCTGAGGCTTGTCAGGAAAAGGCCTCTGCTGCCTTTGCGGCCAGTTTCTATTGGGCCGGCTTGGCCGGGCGGCGCGGTTTTCGGTCCGCTGACTGGGCTTGTCCTCTCGACTGGGCGGGGGGTTCTCTTCCCGGGGATGGTCTTCCTGCTGCTCATCCCGCTTCCTCTTCAGCAGGTGGTGCCCATACGTCTCGTGATCGGCCTGAGCATGCCGGATGGCCATTGCCATCAACTCATCATACCCCTGCGGGAGTTCTACCCGGACGGCGTAGGAAAACTTCCCTGGCCGGAGCCCCTGCTTAAACGCCATCTCGGCGATGCCCTTGTCTAGGTTCCGAACCCCGGCCGTTGCCATCTGCCAACGGTTCACAAAGGTCCTCAGTTCCTCCCCGGGTGCTTGCATACAGTTGAAGAGGATGGTCGACGTCCGGGCTCCCTCGACCCGGAGGATGAAGCGGCCTACGAACCGGTCGGCTAACTGCTCGAATGCCTCGATCGAGTTCGCCGGAAGCTCGTAGAACCAACTGAGCGCCTCTCCAGACCGAGTCTCCTGGAAGATGTTGCAGCATACTGCGTCAGAGTAGCCCTTGGCGCAAGTCTGGGACCGGAAACTGTCCAGATGCTGGTACGGGCAGCCGGATCCCAAATAGGTGAGCTTGAGGGACTTCTGGTTGCCAGACCTTCCCGATTCTATGACCCGGTGCAAGAAAGGGCCCAGACGCTCATTAAACCGGGCGCCCTCTATCGGCCGCGCGGCTCTTCTCTCGTTGGCCTCCATTTGGGCCTTCAGGTCCGACACAGTGTCGGCTAACATCTATAATGCCCGTGCGGTCGGGGTCTCAACTTCATCCACAGACGAAGTGTGGAGCTTCCGGGAGTTTGGCGCGCTCTTCGGCGGACCTGTACCGCCCGGTGATCTTGCTTGCTCGGCATCACGGGGCCGACCGCCTGATGACTGCCCTGCCTCGTACTGCTGAGGTTGGACTGGCGGGGGTGCCACTTGCGCCCTGTCCATAGCGTCGCTGCGCTGTTGTCCTCTCTCTAAGGCGGCTATCAGGGCAGCGTTCATTGATTCCATCTCTTCGTACCGGGCGTTGGACTTGGCTCTGTCCCTGTCGCCCTCCTCTCTTAGACGATTGACCTCTGCGGCCATTGCCCGTATCTTTCCCGCCATACCGCTCTGGTCGGGACTGTACGTAGTGTCCCGGTCACTGTCACAGAGCGGGCTCTCAGATCGGTCGCTCGGCTCATCCGAGAATGTCAGGGAGAAGCCCCGGAGCACTGGGCTGTCTTCATCCTCTGCCGGGCCTTTCCCGCGCGAGCCGTCGTGGTGTCCTGGTCCCGGCATGCCGGACGGCCTACCACAGCTTCCTCCTTCCTGACCGTTGCCCTGGGCGCCCCGCGGCTCCCGCATGACGTCCGGGGTGGAGGTGAGCGCTTGCACTAATGCAACACGCCCCTCCTCGGTGGTACCTCTTTCTTGCCTTGCTTCCGAACTCTCGGCCATGGTTGATGCTTACACGGTTTCTTGTTCAAGTTTCCCATAGACGGCGCCAATTGTTTCTGCCTAAACCCGGGGGCCTGGTAGATACAGATGAATCCAACTCGATCTCCTGCAAACCTGCTTACTAAGGGGAATACCGGGCGGGCCGGCCTTCTCCTCTCCGATGCCTAAGTTAGTATTGTTGGAATATATATATAACTTGAGCACGTATGTAAGCGGTGAGTGAGATCAGTTACCCATTAATGAGGGTAGTTGGGGCCCTTATATAGGTGGCTGGGGGCGAGGGCTGGCCTCACCCTTCGATGTGGGACTGGTTCCCTTCAAAGGGCAGTTCTGGTGACCTCTTTGGCAGGCAGGCGCCCCCGGTCCCAGGGTCCCTGGCACCCGGATAGACTGCTGGACCCCGAGGCCGGGTGCTGGTGGTTCCTGGGCCTCGGGCCGGGCCCTGGTGCACTTGCTGCGGGTCTGTGGGCCTGGTGTAGCCCCTCTGCGGCTACTGTCAACAGAGGTGCTCCCCGCATCAATCTCTATTTTATCTTCCCCGTAGCAACTGTTTGTTTTTAAATTTTTCCCCGCGGTGATTTTTCCAGCATCATTCTCGATAGGTTCTTTTACTAGTAATGCATAAATTCTTTTATGCACGATGTCTAATGCATAAATACACATTGTGTCGTGTATTTACATGCCGTGCACCAAAGACTCTCTGTAATATTTACCAGTAAAGTTTTTGTTTTTTATTACATCGAGGCTGAAAAGGGCAAAAAACAGGAAAAAAAAAACATGAAACAAACTAGCACGATCTACACAGACTATTATGTATCTAGTGTGATCATCAAGATCCTCTAAATAACGCATGCATATGCGACAGGGTGATCAAGAACAATACCACATCGACATCGTGCTCAATGCTTTTCTTGCCCAAGGAATCTGCAACCATATTCGATTCATATTCGTTTGATTTGGCATTTCGACAAAAAAGGCTTCTTCTCTACACGAAGGGCTTATAGAGTCGGTTTATGTGCTTCACATCCTAAAAGTAGTTGGTTTTAGAAGTATGCCTTCAGACCAGAGTAGTTGGTTTCATATTTGGAACACTAAGGTCCCTGGCAAAGTACGTGTGCATATTTGGAAAGTTTGTTCCTCAATCCTTCCTACGGCTTCTCAACTTCGGCTTAAACGAGTTCCTAATATGGATGGTTGTTTCTTATGTAACAAGGAAGATGAAACTCTTAACCATATTTCTAGAGATTTTTATTTCACTCGGAATGTTATTCATCTGGCTCCTGCTCTTAGACCAGCTCTGCTGCTTCCTACCAATACTCTTCTTGAATGGTTAGTGACTGCTAGCACTTTTTTATTTTCCAATGATTTTCCTTTGCTTCTTATGCTAGCTTCTTTGGGGTGTATGGAAAAAGAGAAATCAATGGTTATGGAATGATAAAAGGAGTTTGGCTCCAAAAGTTTATGCTCAAACTTTGGCCATTTTTCATGCTTTCAAGAAAGTTCAGAAACCGATGCTTTCCAGGATAGTATAGAGTTTCGTGGTGAAAAACAACAACATGATGCATAGGATAGAGCCCCTATATTCGAAACTACCGCTCACTTATTTTGAAAAAAATAAAAATTCAAAAATAAAACTTTAGGAGACCTATATCTTTTATCATAAGCACAGAATATAGGCGTAAAACAGAAAAAACATAAATTAAAAATTTGTCCTTGCCCTTTAGGCTAGGGCATGAAGGTAATTCCGAGTATTAGGATGATCTCTAAGCGCCTCCTCCTGATATTGTGAAAATGGCCTAGAACCACTATGATGGGGGGTTGTGTTACGGCGGTGGTTCGCAGAGTTTATCCGAGACCGTTCCTTCAAACAAATAATAAAATATTAGAAAAATGCATAAAAAAATATTAGTGTAGTAATTATAAAATAATTAAACTAATAATTAAAATATTAACAAAATAAACATTTATAGTTAAGTTTAGTATTTACCTGCATAACTGGGTTGTTGAAGTCTACTGTCTTCAACCAACGCCACTCGTACTCCCTGAACATGAACTCTCTTGGAGTACCCATACGACCATGTTTGTCGTATTCGGTAAAGTGGGTACGGAGCTCGTTCTTCCACTCTTTGAACCTACGGAAAAAACAAAAGTGCATTAGAAATATTATTAATATCATAAAATATTTCAAATTATAAGATGAGGAATTCCCAACGTACCTCGAGTTCTGCATCGCGTACGCTCAAGCCTGCTTGTGTTCGGCAATCTCGAAGTATGCCTGAAAGATAATATTTTATTAGTTTTAAAATTATAACAATACCGAAAATTATTAAATATTACGATAAAGAAATTAAGTTTTTTAAATTACTCACCGACGCCGCGTTGTTGACCTCTCTCTTGATCTCTTCCGGCACATCAGCCCACCGTGTCCACAACATAGGGACTCTATCCCTAATTAGTGCTCCCACGCAACCCGCGTAATCGAGGCGTTTTTTCTCCTTAACATCCTGATTAGGGGGTTCGTTGATCTGGATCCTCCCGCTGGTCTCAACACTTTTCCTGAGCGTATCAAAACATATGACACCTCTCGTATTCCTGCTTGAACTACTAGCGGCGGTCCCTATCACATAAACGACGATTGGTTAATAAAATTAAATATTAGTGCGTTAATTTTAATAAAACATTTAATTAATAAAATCAAATGTTACCTGAACTCGATGACCCTTCTGTCGACTTTCCTTTTAATCTCGCCGAAATCAGGAGTTCAGGTCTCTCAAATGGCTCATAATGGTATGCCTACGCAACACTCACGTACTGAGGCCTAGCAGGCCATATGGGCACACCACGCTCGTCGACCTCGGGTATGGCAGGAATGTTGTATGGCAGGTATAGCTGATTAGGGAGAGTAGGCCCCTCAGTAGAGTCAGCAGCAGACAGCGCAAGACTCGTCATCGGCTCCCGATGAACCTCAGGCATACGGACCTAATAAACGTCTGGAGCTATGTCGTCCTGAAATAGCTACGTACTACATCTCGGAGGATCTGGCCGGAGAGGGGGAAATGAACTGCTCGACGGCCGCCCCGCCGATAAAAGGGTCTGGTGCCGGTTGCTCACACTCCTCCGCGGCTGGGATGAATCGATCCTCTGAGGCTGGCTGGTGGTCCTCTCAGGCTGGCTAGGGGTCCTCTCGGAGTCTCCGGATTCGCCAGAACTTCCAAAACCCCTAGATCTGGAACGACGGCCTCTGAATAGCTGTCTAAATGCATCGGCCATCTGGAAACAAATAAATTAATACATTAATTAATATTAAATTATATTACATTAAATAACAAATTATAATTAATATAATAACCAATAATACTAACATATTTTAAAACATACTAACAAATTAATATTTATAATTTAACTAATTTTAAATAATACTAACCATTAACATAAATATAACCATTTATATACAAATATAACTATATTTCATCATTAACATATATATACATACAAATAACCATTTATATATTAACATAAATATAACCATTTATATAATTAGGCTACCAATTTATATATATAATTGTTGTAGGAGAAATAGATTGATAAATCTCTCTGTGTTTATTCATTGATAAGGAGGCCTTTATATAGGCATTACATCAAGTATCCCTGGCGAACAGGGATTCCCTATCTAATAGAGTATCTAGACTACAAGTCTTATTAGGACAAGACACACCACGGAAGTTATGGAGTTAACCTTCCTTGAACACTCCCCCTTGTGTCGCGTCCTCAATGGTGCATGAACCGTTGCCTCGTTAAAACCTTTGCCAGCAAACAAAAACCTCTTGGGCAAAAATAAAAGCATGGTCTAAGGAAAAAGAGTACAACGCACCAACTACAAGTATGTGAGACATGCATAACTAGGCTCCCCCTGAAGTCTAGATGAGAACTCCCCCTGATAGTCAATCAGTCTTTGAGTTCGGATAAGCGACACATTCCAATGCGCTTTACATGCTTCATAAATGTAGATTTAGGTAGAGACTTGGTGAACAGATCCGCTGCATTTTCTTCTGAGCTGACTTGCTTCACTTGAATATTCAAAGTCTCTTGCTACTGCTGATTGTAGAAGAACTTAGGCGAAATGTGTTTAGTATTGTCACCCTTAATGTATCCCAACTTCATCTGCTCAATGCATGCTGCATTATCTTCAAATATGCAAGTTGGTCCCATCGTAGTAGACTCAAGTCCACTAGACTCTCGAATGTGAGATATAACTGAGCGAAGCCAAATACATTCTTTGACTGCTTCATGTAGTGCAATAATCTCAGCATGGTTCGAGGAGGTAGCAACAAGGGTTTGCTTGGTTGATCTCCAAGATATCGCCGTATTCCCAATGGTAAAAACATAACCTGTTTGGGAACGTCCTTTGTGTGGATCTGATAAATATCCAGCATCAGCAAATCCTACCATTACATCATTTGGTGTATCTGAGTAGGAGGGGGTATCGCCAAAGCCGTATCGGGACCACGACTTAGCATCCGCGGGTCCGGATAAGTTGGCGGATATGGCTGCAAGATGGCGGATGGATGAACCAAAGCCAGTCTTGGCGGATATGGCTGGCGGATGGCAATCCGAGCCATGGTTTGTGCTGTTAGATGCAAGAGATCGACTAGGTGTCGAATCCTTATGAGTGTATCGATAGTACAAGCCCATGTCAAGGGTTCCTTTAAGGTATCGAAAGATGTTCTTGATTCCAACCCAATGACGTTGTGTTGGCGCAGAGCTAAATCTAGCTAACAAGTTCACAGAGAAAGCGATGTCTGGTCTAGTACACTGAGCTAAGTATAACAAAGCTCCAATCGCACTAAGATATGGATATTCAGCTCCCAAGACCTCTTCGTCATCTTCTTTCGGACGAAAGGGATCTTTGTTGATATCCAGACTTCTAACGACCATGGGAGTGCCTGTAGGATGCATAACTTTGTCCATGTTAAATCGCCTGAGCATCTTTCGGACATATGCAGACTGGTGTATAAAAATTCCACCACTTCGGTGCTCTAGTTCTAAGCCTAGGCAAAACCGAGTCCTTCCCAGATCTTTCATCTCGA
The DNA here is from genome assembly GCA_963682095.1 of Potentilla sterilis. NCBI lineage: Eukaryota > Viridiplantae > Streptophyta > Magnoliopsida > Rosales > Rosaceae > Potentilla > Potentilla sterilis. The sequence continues at coordinate 29,448,448 of OY821766.1, forward strand.
ATTCGGATTTCAAATAGCTAGCGGTCTCATTGATCTCATTCAGAGTTCCAATGATGTTCATATCATCGACATAGACGGCTATAATGGCAAATCCTGAACTTGTTCTCTTTATGAACACACAAGGGCACAACTCATCATTCTTGTATCCTTTCCCAATCAAGTAATCACTTAACCGTGTGTACCACATCCTACCAGATTGTCGGAGTCCATATAGAGATCGTCTCAACCTGATAGCAAATGAACTTCGTGGTTTTTGCTCACTTGACTTGGGTAACGAAAGTCCTTCTGGCACTTTCATGTACATCTCCGTATCTAGGTCCCCATAAAGATACGCAGTTACAACATCCATAAGCTGCATATTGAGTCTCTCTGAGACTACCAAACTTATTAAGTATCGGAAGGTAATAGTATCCATGACAGGAGAATACGTCTCCTCATAATCAATTCCAGGGCGTTGAGAAAAACCTTGCGCCACGAGTCGAGCTTTATATCGCTGGACTTCGCCATTCTCATTGCGCTTTCTGACAAAGACCCATTTATGTCCAACAGGCTTCACGTTCGGCGGTGTAGGCACAACCGGTCCGAATACTTGCCTTTTCTTTAGAGAGTCTAGTTCAGCCTGGATTGCTTCTTCCCACTTCGGCCAATCCGCCCTACGTTGACATTCATCAACAGTGCGGGGTTCCATATCGTCGTCGTCAATAACTTCTTGAGCAACGGCGTAGGCGAATGCATCATCGATATACATGGAATTTCTTTCCATCAGATTGTGCATGCATAAGTAGTTTAGTGAGATTTCCTTGTTCTCCAACATCAACAGTGAGTCTGAGGCGTCCCCCAGATGATTCAGAGTTGATTCTTGGACATAGGTATAGTCGGAGACAATCTCGTGTGACGGCGTCACAGTATCGATGATGAACGGATCGCTTTGTGCCTGGACACATGCCCTCTTTCTAGGTACATTGTCTTTGGAACCGATTGGTCTCCCCCTCTTTCTAGGAGGATCCGAAGTCGACGCCGGCTCTCCACTTGGAGGTGCCGAGCCTAGGCTGCCGATGGCACCTAGGGCTGCGGGTCCGAGACCGGCGGCGCGTGCTCGCGCATGGCGAGGAATGTTAAGCCTTGCAGGTACATTCGCAGCAGGTATGGTTGATCTTGTCACTTTCGCAATATCAGTAAAGGAGTCGGGCATCGTATCCGCCACCTTTTGTAGTTCTAATATGCGTTGTATTTCAGTCTCACACTGAGACGTACGGGGATCATAATGAGACATAGTGGGAGAGAACCACGTCAATTCCTGACGTTCACTTGGGACGGATGCGGCCCCATCTCCCCCTAACGGCGGGAAGGATGTCTCATCAAAGTGACAATCTGCAAATCTTGCAGTAAACAGATCACCTGTCATAGGCTCTATATAGCGGACAATAGTTGGTGCTTCATATCCAACATAAATAGCTGATCGTCGTTGTGGACCCATCTTGGTACGCAGTGGAGGCGTGATAGGCACATATACGGCACAACCAAAAGTACGCAGATGCGAAATATCAGGCTCGTAACCAGTTACCAACTGGTACGCACTAAATGGTTGGCTATCTGTGGGTCGTAGACGAATAAGCATAGCTGCATGTAATATTGCATATCCCCATGCCGAAACTGGCAAGTTTGTGGCCATGACAAGAGACCTAGCTACAAGCTGTAGTCTCTTGATAGCGGCTTCTGCAAGACCGTTCTGAGAATGAACGTGGGGTACGGGATGTTCAACTTCAATCCCAACTGACATGCAATAGTCATCAAAACACTTTGAGGTAAACTCTCCAGCATTATCCAGTCTGATAGACTTAATCGGATTGTCCGGGTGGTGAGCCCGAAGCTTAATAATCTGAGCTAAGAGTTTAGCGAATGCAGCATTCCTCGTGGACAACAACGCTACGTGTGACCAACGCGTTGATGCATCAACCAGAACCATGAAATATCGAAATGGTCCGCATTCTGGTGTTATAGGTCCACAAATATCGCCTTGTATTCGTTGTAGAAACGGAATATTCTGTTTATTATCAATAGCAAAAGATGGTCTTGCTTGAAGTTTTGCTAGTGAACAAGCTTTACAAAACGAACGATGAGCATTAGACATCGCTACAGAAGCATGAGAAGCAGGAGGGGGCCGAACCTCTCCTTGGAAGCGAGAGGCGGCTATCGACGGCACGGCCGAACCGAGGCCGAGGCGCCCTCTGTGCTTTTGTGATCGGAAAAATGGATGACCGTGGGAGCATTTCAAAATACGGATCATCAGATCACGACCCGGATGACCGAGTCTATCATGCCAAAGCTTATAAGCATCAGAATCACATAATATAACAACATGAGATTCGTTGGCTCGAATGGTTGTGAAATACATGCCATTGCGAACTCGCTTACACTTCTCCACAATGCGAGTGCGCATAGATTGAGTGGAGGTGATCAACAGATATTCAGTTCCATCTTCAACATAAGTGCTGAGGTGATAGTCATTGTCACGCACATCCTTGAAAGCTAGCAAGGTTCTTGGCGCCTTAGGCGCATATAGGGCGTCCTCTACCCGAATCTCAGTGCCATTTGGCAGTAAGAATTGAGCAGTGCCACGACCCTTAATTACGGGTCCAGTTCCTGTCATCGTAGATAACGACGATTCTCTTGGCGTAAAATCCGAAAACAATTGCCGATTCCTCAGAATCGTGTGAGTTGTTGCACAATCCAACAAACACTCAATCTCGCCTTGATACATCTACAAAAACAATGTAACTTGAATCAATAGTCTACTTTAGACTTTGGCGAACACTTTAAAGTAAGTGTACTGAGACAATATATCATCACAAAATGAAGTGCATTAAGGCCAATAACATAGCCATGGCAACGACAAAACTTGAGAGAAAGATATAAGCCGCATTTTAATCACCGAGTATCACCATTGATAATCATAGCCTAGGTCAGAGATTGAGACCGGACACCGTCGTAGGTGGCGTGGCCGAGCCAAGGCCGAGGCCAAGGCAAAGGCCGGGGCCAAGCCAAAGCCGAAGCTGTGGTAAGGCCAAAGCTACCCAGAGGCCGAGCCGAAGCAAGGCGAGTGGTGAGAGTCGGTCAGGCATTGAGGCAATGCGATGCGACGGTTGAGCTAAATCCGAAGCATGACGAGTCCGAAGACACTTCGTTGCCGAGCCATTGATGCAAAAGTTGCATTTGTTCGATAGGCTATCGATTGTTGGTTTCAAAAAAAAACCGGATTCGGTGCTGAGCCAAGCTGGCGATTGGCCATGGCGAGTGAGGCCTAGCGAGTCGCGGCCAAGCGCTTATGGGCTTTGGCGAGCGAGGCATGGCGGATCGCAGCCAAGTTGGCGGATCGCTGATCGCGGATCTCGGATTAGTTGGCGAATAGCCATGGCGAGCGAGTCCTGGCGGATCGCGACCAAGTTGGCGGATAGCGGATCGCGGATCTCGGATCGCGGATCGTGTATCGCGGCTCGCGGATGGCATATCTCGCATCGCGGATGGCGTATCGCGGATCGCGGATGGCGTATCGCGGATCGCGGATGGCGTATCGCGGATCGCGGATGGCGTGTCGCGGATCTCTCCTTTTGTCTTTGTGATTTTTCGGATATGAGTTAACATCACCAGAATTTTGGTGAACTCAAAATGATTATGCCATTGAGAATTGGACGCATTGAACCAATTTTTGCTTTCAGGGATGTAAAAATCTCAAATCATTCGTAGAATAAGATAGATTTTATTGATGACAACTCAAAAATACATCAAGGTTGTTCTAAATAGAACGACTTATCGAACAAAGTCGTGATTTATTGACTATTTTGTCAAAATAACAATCAAAATCAAACTTGAACACGTATCTCATGACCTAAGTCAAATACTTATTCATAGTCTGGAGTATCATACTCCTGAGTCCTACGTTTCTTGGTAGGTTGGAAGTCATCGATGGCGAAGTTCGTATCTTCCTCATCGTATACTTCTTCCTCAAAGTCTCCTACATAGTGTGCTTCTTGTTCTATGTATTGTTTGTGTTTCTTGTAAGCGGCTTGAATATCTCTACTTGCTGTGCAATCGCGTTGGAGATGATTCTTAGAGCCACATTTGAAGCAAGGAGCCGAAGCATTGTTCGGCGGATGGCCACCACGCCTGGGACCGGAACCAAAACTGTTCCTCCCTCTGGGAGCGGCGGCTCTGCCATCATCCCTTGTCCAAGAAAGCGGTCGGCCACGGCCGACGCCTCTTCTCCCTCCTCGTCCGCCACGTATTGCTCTTGGCGTACGTGGTGGCGGTGCTTGACGTTCATGACGTTGATGCTTCTGCTTAAAAGCTTTACCACGGGCTTGATGAGATTCCGCAATGATTTTCGGTCCTCGAGGCCTCTTATTGGTGGTAAGAATCAACTCATGGTACCTCTCCTTTCTTTGAAGCACATTCATCAAATCGCTGAAGGTTTTGATAGTGCCTTTCTCGCGGAGATCGCGGTACTGATGCGACAACATGGACGCAGATTCTGGGAACGTCGTGAAAGTCTTCTCCATCATATCATCATCGGTCTTTTCGACCCCACAAAAGCTCAAATCAGATTGCAAGTTTAGCATAGTCTGATGATATTCCTGGACGGAATCAAAATCCAGTAAGCGGATTTGCTCCCAATCAGACATGAGGTCTGGGAGTTGTGCGTCATGCACATTGTCGAAGCGGTCCTTGAGGATATCCCATAGCTCTTTGGGATCAGTTTTCCTCAGGTATTGCTTCTTGAGCGTCGGATGGATATGGCGCCTGAGAAACATCAGGGCTTGTGCTTTCTGTTCAGGAGAAGCGTGTAAGCTTTCATCCTCAGGAGGGTTGATGGTGGCAGTAAATCTTTTACCAATGAAAGTGTTCTCAACATCTGAGACCCACCTCTTGTATTCCTTGCCTTGGACATCCAAGATGTCAAATTCTGGACGCTGAGTGTCAGCCATCTACAGAACACAAACAGGGAGACGTTAGTATGTTTGAATACTAATCAAGTTTGATTGTTCTTTTAGAACAGTGCCAAGATATATCATGGTCACATAAATCGATGCTTAACGTGACTTCAAGTCACAATCGATATCTTCCCTTTGTTTTCTTTCCAAAAAAGAATAATACGTTATGGTTCACAGTGACATCACAGTCACAAGCATAACGGTGGCCGGTAACATCACAGTTACCCCAATAAACGTTGGCACCGGGGTGACTAAATCCCCGTATGCCGTCCCGAGAAGCGATAGAATCGGGATGAAGAAGCAGGGACACGGAAAGGTCCCGGAAGAAAACAAAACCCAACTATTGAAATTTTCATAAGCGGGAACGTTTATAAAAATATTTACCTCTTCAAGAGAAGCTTGATCAAACGAAACTTGACTCTTGGGGAAGCTTGTTTTCTTCGATTTTTCTTGATTTCTTCTCAACCACGAATAAGGGTTCGCGGATCGCTTGCTTGGCTTGCGAGCAATTTTGATCTTCTGGCGGATGCGTGCAAAAAGTAGCACGCAAGGGAGAGCTGCTGGCGAGCGGGTTGTCTGCCTAGAGGCAGAGGAGAAGTAGTACGCGAAGGTACAAAACGGCAGGCGAGCAGCGCAGATGCTGCTGAGAAGAGGCCGACGGTGCCGAAGGGAAGAATCGGCGGCCGACGGAAGGTTAGGGTTTCGAAAAAAAAAATTCGGAATTAGGGTTTCTAGGGTTTATTAGACGGGAGGCTAGAGCAACGTGCTGATAACGTGTTGTAGGAGAAATAGATTGATAAATCTCTCTGTGTTTATTCATTGATAAGGAGGCCTTTATATAGGCATTACATCAAGTATCCCTGGCGAACAGGGATTCCCTATCTAATAGAGTATCTAGACTACAAGTCTTATTAGGACAAGACACACCACGGAAGTTATGGAGTTAACCTTCCTTGAACAATAATTAATTTAACAATTTATATATAACAATTATAATATACATTAACATATATATATATATACAAATATGTGTATATATTAACAAATATATAACAATTTATCTAATTAATCTACAAATTTATATATATAATTAATCTAACAATTTATATATATAACAATTTAACACACATACACTTAAATATCTAAATTATATACCTAAATTATATAATTAAAATAAATTGCAAAAAAAAAAAAAAAAATTACCTACGGATCGAGGAGGAGATCGAAGGAGAAGGAGGAGGCCGGAGGAGGAGGGGAAGGAGGAGGAGAAAGGAAAAAGTCGGGTTGATTGCTGCTTTCAGCTTTTATAGCAGAGAGAATAGCCGACGATTTAAAAGATTTCGTCGGCTATTCTTTGAATGTCGTCGGCTATACTTTGGAAGATCAACAGCCGTCGGATATGAGTCATCCAACGGCAGACAATAAAAAGGCGCGGATCGCAGAGGGAATAGCCGACGATTTAAAATATGTCGTCGACTATTCTTTGAATGTCGTCGGCTATTCTTTGAATGTCGTCGGCTATATTTTGGAAGATCAACAGCCGTTGGATCTGAGCCATCCAACGGCGGACAATTAAAAAGGCGCGGATCGCAAGAGTTTAGCCGACGAAATATAATTTTCGTCGGCTAAACTATAGGTCAAACCACTAAGTCAAACCTCTAAACGCTTAAAAACGGAAATTAGTCTAGTTAAACGACGGTTTCTGGCCTCACCTTCAACAGATAATAGTTTCAAATCAATGAGACGCAACTAATCATATAAAAATTTTACAAAATTGATTTAACGAACTTCAGGCTACCCATAGGAAAACGAAAGTAAAAAACAGTTAACCGCAACATTCAGCACACAGATTTTATCAGAACCTTGTCATTTTTCAACCGTAGACGTATTTCATTATTTCGGTCATATCTTATTTCACAACATTTTTTGCATTTGAAGAGTCTACGTATAGTAACTATTTGAAACTATACATTCACTCAAACACTTAGTAAACAAGTTAAGGAACATTAGTGCATACGTTCTGATTTTGAATCTAAAAGTTTAGAAAATCTATTCCAACAGTCAGATATCACCGTTAAGATTAAATACATGTATGAAAAAAAATCCAACTTCAGCTGACAACGTTAAAGGCTCGATCGGAACGGTCAACCGGGTAAGTCAAACCTCTAAACGCTTAGAAATGGTAATTGAACTGTCTAAATGACGTTTTTTTGTCTGACCTTCAACAGATAATAGTTTCAAATCGATGAGACGCAACTAATCATATACAAATTTTACAAAATTGATTTAACAAACGTCAGGCTACCCATAGGAAAACGAAAGTAAAAAACAGTTAACCGCAACATTCGGCACACAGATTTTATCAGAACTTTGTCATTTTTCAACCGTAGACGTATTTCATTATTTCGGTCATATCTTATTTCACAACATTTTTGCATTTGAAGAGTCTACATATAGTAACTATTTGAAACTATACATTCACTCAAACACTTCGTAAACAAGTTAAGGAAGATTAGTGCATGTGTTCTGATTTTGAATCTAAAAGCTTAGAAAATCTATTCCAACCGTCAGATATCACCGTTAAGATTAAATACATGTATGGAAAAAAAAAATCCAACTTCAGCTGACAACGTTAAAGGCTCGATCGGAACGGTCAACCGGGTAAGTCAAACCTCTAAACGCTTAGAAATGGTAATTGGACTGTCTAAATGACGTTTTTTGGCCTGACCTTCAACATATAATAGTTTCAAATCGATGAGATTCAACTAATCGTATAAAACTTTTCCTCAAAATATTTACCGAAGGTAACGCTACCATTAGGGAAATGAAGGAATAAAACATTTGACCGCATCTTTCGACACTCAGATTTTATCGGAATCTTGTCATTTTTCAACCGTAAACGTATTTGATCATTTTGGACATATCTTATTTCACGACTTTTTTCTGTTTGAAGGATGAAGCAATGGTTTATCGTTAGTGATAGATCTGAAAATATATAGACTTATAGCCGACGAAAATGTCAATTTCGTCGGCCAAAATTTCAAAAGTTTTCGTCGGCTAATGTTTCAGAGAAAGGCCGACGAAAATCCAAATCGTCGACTGAAATATGAATATAGCCGACATTTTTTGTTTATACCAACGAAAAAACAATATCGTCGGCTATGGTTAAACTATGGCCGACGATTTTGTATATCAATTTCGTCGGCCAAAATTTCAAAAGTTTTCGTCGGCTAATGTTTCAGAGAAAGACCGACGAAAATCTAAATCGTCGACTGAAATATGAATATAGCCGACGTTTTTTGTTTATACCAACGAAAAAACAGTATCATCGGCTATGGTTAAACTATGGCTGACGATTTTGTTTTTTCACCGACGAAAAATAAAATCGTCGGCTATTCGTCGGAAGTACCGACGAAAATTTTAATTCGTCGGCCGTTTTTTTTTCATTTCGTCGGTAAAAACTTTTTTTCTGGTAGTGCTTTCTTCTGTGTATTTACTTCGTTAACATTTTCTCGTTTCTACTATTAAAAAAAAAAAGGAAGTTCTTGTTTAGGCATATTAGAAAGCAGTTCGTTTCTTGAGCTCAACTCAGGCACTGTAATGGGATTCCGCTCCTTCATAGTCATTTGGTAAATTTCAAAAAGTCTACACCATTAAAATGTTTGGATGGTTTAAAGTAGACCATGTTAATTGAAGTAGGTATTACAATGTAAAAATGAAAAGAAAAAAGAAAGGAAAAACAATACCTTTTTTTTTTTTAATTAGGCAGTCAATATATATTACTCAGTAAACAATACAGAGGAATAAAACACTCTTGAGGGCCGACAATGAGAATTACTCCTTATGAGTATTAAATACTTATCTAGCACTTAGGTACCTAATAATCAAACGTACATCCACCTTCTAAAGACTGTTTATAGCATTTTTATTTTCGCAAAATCTACTTCATATAGTAGCAAGATTAAAGGGTAACAACCATATGAATTGATTCAAGATTAGATATGACGATGGGCCATAAACACTCAATCCAACCAAGTCCACACTAAAGGAGAAGCTTAAAAAAAGTTGTAAATATTCAGGCCCAGAATCAAAAGAGCCGAATTTGTAGGGCCCAAAGCAACCCAGAGAGCCCAAAATGGAATTGCTATGGGCACCCCGCCCATTTTCTCAACGATATCGCTGACCTCCAGCGGTACAAAGCAACCCAGAGAAATTCGAACCCAAGCAAAAGGGCCAATGCCCGACCCATTTACCCCACCAATAGTCAAATCCATGCAGCATTGATCGACCAAACCCATCTTGACGAACCCGAGTCCTGAAGGATGTACCGGTATCGCCATCGGCAACTTCCAAATCACCTCCACTTTGAAACCCTTTGATTCTTGTTAGACAAGATTTGGGTTGAAATCTCCCGGGTCGAAGGAACCACCATGGATAAACCCAACATCAGCCCTAAGCTGATCAAATCCGTCAGTCATGAACACAACATCGTAAACAATAGTCGCCAACGATGTCTTCCTCGCAAAATCACCATTAACAGCTAATTCGATCCCCAACTCACGATTGAGCAAAACCAGCCGATCCCTCCCACCAAAATCAGTTTTTGCCAACTCCCCCCTTTGGTCGCACAAGCCTAAAACAAGTGGAGTAGAAGAAGAAAGGACAGCGGGCTACAACCTGTAATTTTTTCCATGAATGATGGATAGGTTTTGGTCGACGTTAAAGCCCTAGAGGCTAGAGAGAGAATGCGGCTAGGGTTTTTTGTATTTTGGGATTTGAGAAGAATGGGACATGTATTCACGAAAAAAAAAAAAGAACAATATCTTAATGATACTGATTCCAGTAGGGCTTAAATATATAAACTTATAAAGTAAACAAGCAGCAGCTTTGTGTAAGAGGGCACAGAAGACAGCTAAAAAGAGCTAATTACCACCAGCTTAATATATTGAGATTACATTAGGCTACACGCCTGCTCCAAATGCACATTACCACCAGCTCTCATAGAGAAGGTTGTGCATGCTAAGCCTCTGTTCCTGCTAAAATTAGTAACTCTTTGACTACTAAACTTGATGCTAACAGTATGCGCTCCGGATTCGTAACAGATGGGAATGCAGTTCAGGACTTGCCAACCAAAAGAAGGAACAATGTGGTTTATTTCATTGTCAAAGCTAAACATATATATATATATATATATAGTCTTTTTCCTGTGCGGACGTCCGCACGCACTGTTCACCGTGCGGATGCGGCGTTTCCGGCCACCGGCGAGCCGGCGACGGCGTATCCGGCCGGTGGGCTTTGCTCCCCCCACGCCGGCGACCCCGTCTGTGCCGGCCCGAGCTCCATCGCCGGCCGGCAGCCGGCCGGAATCTGCAAAAATGCAGAAAAATGAACAGTACTTGTCCACTGGCCGGATACGCCGTCGCCGGCTCGCCGGTGGCCGGAAACGCCGCATCCGCACCGTACGGACGTCCGCACCTGAAAAAAACTTTTTATATATATATATATATATGTTTAAGGAATACTAAGAGCAATCCTTCTATGTATTTATTTCTCTAATTTCCTCTCATGTACTTTTCTTGACTCTTGCCAAGCAATTGTCTTTTGGCCTCGAATGCGGTAAGTACATCAATGGGCATTCAGGATTAACCCGTTCTAGCCTGCAGCACCAATTTAAAACAGATGATAGAAAACAATGTAAACTTTCACAATTTTGATTATGGGTTGGAATTGGTTACAAGATGACTCACTTGTAGTTGAGCAGAAAATGGTGAAGGAAAATTCCAACTTCCATCTTAGCAAGGTCATTTCCAGGGCACAGCCTACTTCCAACTCCAAATGGCATAAAAGTTGCTGGTTTTGGTGTATAGTTCTATACCAGTAAAAGCAACTAAACATAAATATCAAATCCAAGGTGTATTCTTATGTTAGATTATCATATAGTCAGCAAATTCAAAGCAACTTACTTTCCATCTTTCAGGCTTGAATTCCAATGGATTTTCATAAATTTCAGAATCCAAGTGAACGCTCCGCAACCAAGCCAAGGCTTTCCACCCCTTGGGAATGATATAACCTGGTATTTCAAGCCATGTAAATCAAATATTGTGTTTAAGTTTAAATGTTCAATTGTAATTCACAAAAGAAAGGAAAATGTATTCTTAATTGGATTCATATATTAAGAAAAAAAAATCTTAAACTGACCATTTACATTCACATCTCTCTTTGCCTCTCGAAAAACCACAAGTGAGAAAGATACCACACGCAGAGTTTCATTAATCACCTGTAAGTACAGTTTAAGAGGATTAGTTGAAATGACTTGCTAGTCTAAATAAGAGAGAAAGGAAAGTCACTTGTGTACATTGGAGAGGTACTCCATTTCTCGGTATTCATTAAGGTTCAATCCCTGCTGTGTCGGTGGCCTCCTCTTTAAGATTGCTTCTTGTTCTGCCTGCAGTGAAATTTAAAGTTTAAGATCTATGGAGAAATCTTTTAATTCTCACTAGTTCAAGTAATTATATATATCCAAATATGCTGAATCTACTGAAGCCAAATAAGTCAAGCGAGTGGAACTTTATAAACAGAGCACAGTATAAACATACACAGACATAATATCCTACACTATATATTAAGCCTAAAATATCATGCATATTATATATAAAAAAAGGATTACGGTTGATTGATATAATCAGATAGGCTCTATTATTTCTCACATATGGACAGAATGGAAACGAGTATCGACACAAAATAAGGTTAACATGTAGTGACAATACTGACGTGCGCAAGGTAGATAAATTTGTATCCCCCAAAATTAAGGACAAAAAAGAAAACAAAAGAATGACAGAAGAAAAGGTCAAGCCAGGATAGTAAGCACAGAAGATTCGGAAAAAGAATAAAAAGATTGAAATTTCAAGTACCTTGGCTTTCTGAAAATGTTCTGGGTGTCGTTGCAGATAAGTAGTTGCCCACATTATGGTATGGCCAGAAGATTCATGACCAGCATTCAAGTACATGAGCAGAATATCTATGATGTCCTCATCAGTAAGTTTCTTTCCATCTTCATCCTCAACTTCCAGTAGAGAATCCATCATATCTTTCTTCTTTTTCAAGAAATTCCCGGCCATCTTTTGAGCTCTTCGTTCATTCACAATAGATTGAAAAATAGCAACAAGATTTCTCCGAGCCTGAAATTTAATGATGAAGTTAAAAAGGATACAATGCGCTTATTGAAATAATAATCAACTCGCAAGTCCCCTACCTTAAGTGCCTTATAGTAAGCGAATCCGGGAATGTTGATTGCCATGGCTCTAACTCCATAGTTAAGTACTGTATATTCCCTCTCTAGAGCCTCCATTACAGGCTCACTCTCTGAGCTGAGGAAGATATACATAATAATCCTAAAAGTAAGCTTCCTGACTTGAGTTAAAAACTCTATGTCTCCCATGGTGGACCATTTTTCTAAAGATGATACAACAATATCTTCGATATACTTCATGTACAAAGACAATGCTTCATAACCATTGACCGGAGCTCCTGTTATTTTTCTGAGACGCTTGTGCTCTTCAAAAGAGATGCCAATGAACGATTTCCTTCCGATCAGTTGCACAGTAGAAACAGGCCAACCGGGTTTAAATGCGTCATCATCTGTCAATATTCTTTTACATGTTTCTGGTACTGTGCAAATGACACTGGGAAACCCAAACATGTAGGCCTTGTAGATTCCGATTTTACCAAATCTGCATTGTCCAGTGATGTGATTTAGATTAAAATGAACCATACAACAATCTGCTGTTGATAATGCAAGTTCAGACATCAACTAAAGGTGACTAAAGAAGTGGGGCATAAAGGAAACAGGCAAGATTGAGTGTGACCAAACACCCCATCAACTATAGTGGTAGTCAGCACATATTCAACCAATTATCTACACATATCTTCTAATGAAAATCATCCAGATACTTGTCTATTGTTTAGCTTTACCTAAATATTCTTCTTTGCGTTAGCATAGAAAAGAAAATAAGAATATAGAAAGCGGAACTAAAATCCACAGAGAATAGCTAATTGTATGCTATGCTGTCAAAGCACTGAAAGCAGTTACCCAATGAACCCAGCAGGTCGCAACTAGACTTCCATTTCCCTATAGTGTCAACTTTCCTCTGCTCCTTAAACAATGTGATTTAACTATAAATTATGCCCACTAGAACTAGTTGCTAGTACTTAGGCATCAGCTTTTGCACTACAAGAGTTGGAACCTTTTCCATTATGCAAGAAAAGGTCAAACTACTTTCAGGACAGGGAAAGTAGGAACCCTCCAAAGGAATGCATACCCTTAGTCCTTTGTTGGTGGATGCCATTAACTGATCAATACCCTAAAATATATATCAACATTATCAAACTCCTGTGTACAAATAAAGAGAGATTCTTATCCCATCTATGTCTACTCCAGTCTTCAATCCCAAAACTTTTCAAAAACACAATTGTCGATTTTTCAAAATATTATCATGGACTCCATAATCAATAATGCGCTACTTCTATTCAGACACGAACAATGAAAATAACATTGTCCCTTGAAGAAGTTCACATTCATCCAAAAAACAGTGCTTTTGGTGCAGTTTATAAAATTTACTGTGAAAACTAACATGTGAAATTTCTACACAGATGACAAACATGGAGATATAAAATATAGGAACTAGAATCCTACGACAAAGCGAGGTGAATGAAGAATATGACGGTCAAAATGACAAAAATGGCCAAATCAGCCTCTCTGAACTTGTTTTGGCTGACGTTTCTTACACTAGTGTACACCAGAGACACCAACACAATCGAAATTTCCAATGTAGAGGACAAAACGGAAGTTTCACACCTACAAACAAACTCTGTTATAATAATTTTTCCCATATTATTCTCTTGGACAAAGTACAATGCTATTCGCACTATCAGTTTAACTATAAGCTTTACGTTGCCAAAATATCATACACAATTAAACTGAGAGTATCTATAACATAACATTTCTTGAACAAACAGAAAACTGGAAAATAGTGAATGGTAACATACCTGGAAACGTAGGAGATGATGAAGGAATCAGGTTTGTGGGACTTGAAGGCTCTAAGGAAAGACCACATATTTCCGATGAAAGGGAAACCCAAGTCACCAGGTGGGAGAAAGTACTGTTTCTCCCCCAACTTGGTTTCATAGAGCCACCAATTTGCATTCTCCAGGATCCATTTCAAGGCCAGCAAAACACCCACAAAGCTTGCAGTGCCAAAAATTACAGTCCACATAGAACCCGAGTTGCCCAACACTAACCCCACTACTCCCCAAAGCACCATGATGTGATTTACATAAACTCAGAAAACTGAAAACGATTTACAGAAACAAGCTCAGAGTCACCTGGATATCTCCCTCTGCTGGTTCTATCGGTTTGCCACTTATATATATACACCTCTTAGGAGAGGGTCCTACAGTGATGGAAGATTTTAACTACAAAAATGGGTATATAATTCGAAAGCCAATAAAAATCTAATATGACATATAACATATTAAAAAGACTAGGGAAATGAATTGGTGGTATAACATATTAGGGAAGCAGTTTTCATCTATGAGCTACTCGGGAATTCATGCTCTGCCCTGTGAAGCAGTTTAATACGTTGATATAGCTCGAATTTGGTACTTAACATTCAGTAATTTGAACTTCTAGTCTAAAGGTAATTTTTTTAGCAACACTTGACAGAATTGTTTTTCCTTTTGACAGTGTAAGGGAACCCCAAAGCTTCCCATGCTCAGAATCTAATCCCTCAGCACATATGTAATGATACACACCTATTGTAGCACAGTAGTAGCCCATATTCTAAGACATTGACAATTGAGAAGCCATGCAAAAACTTTCGATTTAGGGAGGAATAGAAAGCTTCCACATGAAAGTCATTGCTATGATTGTAAATATTAGCATATTGTACGGTGGAAGCAGATTTGACGGTGAAATCACCTGAACCATAAATTTCTGTCATTATTTGGTAGAGGAGTTGAAGCTTGAGCCTTTAAAGTTCATTGTTAAGTAAGGGTTGAACCATAAGCAAGATCCCAGTTAAAAATTTTAGTAAAATTTGCAACTAGAATAGCTAGAACGTAGCATCATTAGTATATCTAAGATGTTCACGTACCTAGTTTATAAGAGGAAAAGGAAAGCACCAGTTGAATAGCACGAGTTGGAGTAAATAAAATTTCCTTAAGGTTTGTCATTAAGTAAACAAGAAAAGAAACTGTAGAAAGACATTTCATTATCAATGGGGACAAAAATCCAAGATCATCTTTTAAGTCTAGTGAGAGCTTGGGTATGGAAAAACTTCGTATTAATGATCTTCTAACCTGAACCAATTTGTTCTTGCATGTTGAGTCCAATAAGTTTCTTTAGCCAAACAAGTTGAGACGAATTGAGAAGACAGATCTTGAAAATGAGCATCTAAGGCAGCATTCCAGGTAGTATGAAGGTGATCTTGTGGCAGAGTAATTTGTTTATCTAAAGATTTTAATTTAGAAAAAAAGATGGCCAATAATTTTTCTATTCTAGTGTTTAGCCAACTCTTGAAATTGGCCAACATGTGTAGCAAATTGCAGAATAGGGGTACCATTAGCATGTGAGAGCCAAACATTGTGCACCAAATCCTTAAAATTAGGATGTTGTATCCACATAGCTTCAAATTTAAAGATTCTATTAGCAATGCTGAACTACGTTATTAAAGCTAAAGACAATGGGACCATATTGATCGGAACGTACTGCAAATGAGGAGATTAGTTAAACAAGTTTCCGGTCAGCGATTAAGTCAAGCACAAGATCCACCAATTAAACCAAAAGCATTGATGAAATCTAATAAACGACTCATGTAAAGATTGATGTAAGGGAGCGAGCGGTATCCATAGCTAGCTTCCCATTTTGACGTAAATTCTTTCAATCATTGTGGTAAATTCCTCGACGTCTTGACTTCGACTTAGTAGAATCTCATTGTGGTAAATCTACTTAAACAAAGAAAATATTAAGACGAATATTCCATAATATATGGTTGCATTATATATTTTGGATAACGCAAAGCTCCTACGCGGGAGAGCATGTTAGAGTAAGCAAAAACTAAAAGCAAGAGAGTATTGAGGCTGGAATGAATTGATATTATAACTGAGAGAACAAGCTCCGTTAAATAGAGCGTACAAAAACAGATTAAGCTAAAAACTTGGAACAACTAGCTACCAACTACTCCCTAACATCATGGAATTCCTAAAGACTAGGTAAAACAATAAACTCCCAGTTCACTACCACTAGGACTTATTCAACTGAATCTTAATAAATCAAAACGTACACTAACAATTGCCCCCTTAAACTGATAGTCTTCAAGTACATCAGTTTACATAAAAAACTCCAGCAAGTTAATCCACGAGCATCATCAACTCCACCAACAACTTCCTTTAAGGAACACATACCAAGCAGTCCCCGTAGCCTCTTGAATGCAGCAATCTTCAGAGGCTTGGTTAGGATATCAGCAATCTGATCTTCACTTCTACAATGAACTAACTCAATAACACCATCTTTTGTCAAGTCACGAAGAAAATGATACCTTACATCAATATGTTTACTCCTCCCATGTAAAACTGGATTTTTTGATAACTTGATGGTTGAGCTATTATCACAAAAAACTGCAGTAGACTCCAACTGTGGAAACTTTAATTCCCCAAGCATTCTCCTTAACCATACTGCTTGACAAGCACATGACGCTCCAGCAATGAATTCAGCCTCTGTTGTCGATAAAGACACAACTTGCTGCTTCTTAGATGACCAAGAAACAGCTCCACTCCCCATCATAAACACGTAACCAGAAGTGTTTTTTCTATCATTCACATCCCCAGCATAATCACTATCAGTAAACCCCATAAGCTCAGACTTCTCTCCCTTCTTATAGAAAACACCCAAGTCAATCGTACCTTTCAAGTACCGCAAGACCCTTTTTGCAGCAAGGACATGTTGCTCAGTTGGATGCTCCATAAATCTGCTAATAACACTCACTGCAAACATTATATCAGGCCTTGTAGCTGTGAGATACCTTAGACTGCCAACTATTTGTTTAAAAAAAGTACTGTCAGCCTTCTTGCCTTTAAAATCATCAGTCAGCTTCATACCAGGTTCTGCTGGGATTGCAACAGAGTTGCAGCCCTTCATTTTGAACTTCTCTAGTACCTCCAGTGCATATTTCTTCTGTGCAATAAAGATTCCAGCAGCTGATTGTACTACTTCAATGCCAAGAAAGTAGTGCATTAATCCCAGGTCTGTCATATCAAACTCTTTCATCATAGACCTCTTAAACTCATCAAACATCAGCTCATCGTTTCCGGTATAGATTAAATCATCTACAAACAAGCACACAAACAAATACTTCCCTGTAGCTCCATTCTTGACATAAAGAGTATGCTCATATGGACACTTCTTGAACCCGGCTCCAGAAAAGTAGGCATCAATACGACTGTACCAAGCTCTAGGTGCTTGTTTAAGCCCGTAAAGAGCCTTTTTCAGCCTGTAAACGTTCTTCTCACTCCCTTCTTGCACAAAACCAGTAGGTTGCTCAACATACACCTGCTCTTGCAACTCTCCATGTAGAAACGCAGATTTTACATCCAACTGATATATGGGCCAAGAATTTTGAGCTGCCACAGAGATCACTAACCTGATAGTATCAAGCCTCACAACCGGAGCAAAGACTTCTCTATAATCAACACCAAACTCTTGCTTGTATCCCTTTGCTACTAGGCGAGCTTTCTGCTTCTCCACTTCTCCCTGTGCATTCAACTTGGTCTTGAACACCCATTTCACTCCTATGCTCTTCTGCCCCTTAGGAAGATCAGTAAGCTCCCAAGTATCATTCTTCTCTATTGCTTTTATCTCTACATCCATAGCATCCTTCCACTTCTTCTCCTTGACCGCATCCTCAAAAGTTAGAGGATCACAGTCTGCAAATAAGATGAGGTGAGCAAGTTGATCATCGTCAGAACCAGAAGAGAATTCACCTCCACTTTCGTAATCAATCATCCATGCTGGCCTTTTTCTTGAACGAGGAACAAGAGGATCTGATGTCTGAACTTCACTTTGCTCAATTGGTGGCTGTGTTGAATGAAGCTGCTGTGAATGAGGCTGCTGAGCTTCATCTTGTTCTTTTTCAAGAGGCATATAAGTATTTTGCTGCAAAGAGCCATCATCACTCCACTTCCATATCTTTTCTTCATCAAACACCACATCCCGGCTGATCACAATCTTCTTAGTGACTGGATTATACAACTTATAGGCTTTGGACTGCTCACTTACTCCTAGAAATATGTACTTCTCACCCTTGTCATCAAGTTTCTTTCTTTTCTGATCTGGAATGTGAGCATAAGCAATACAACCAAAGATTTTGAAATGATCAACAGCAGGTTTACCTCCATTCCATGCCTCTTGAGGAGTCATGTTTTGAACAGCAAATGTAGGGCTCCTGTTCAATATATGGATGCTCCAGTTAACTGCCTCTGGCGAAAAAGACTTTTCAACTCCTCCTCTTGCAAGCATAGTTCGTACCATATTAATGATGGTACGATTTTTCCTTTCACACACACCATTTTGATGTGGTGTATACGCTGCTGTGAGCTGCCTCCTTATGCCATGTAAAGCACAAAAACTCACAAACTCCTGTGAGTTATATTCACCACCGCGATCTGTCCTCAAGATCTTGATAGGTCTGCCAATCTCCTTCTCAACTAGAGCTTTAAAGCTTCTGAATGTAGCAAGCGCCTCTGATTTTGCTGACAAAAAGTAAACCCAAGTTTTCCGGCTATAATCATCAACAAAAGAAATAAAGTATCTCTTTTTACCATTTGATTCCGGAGAGATGGGGCCACATATGTCAGAATGAACTAGCTCAAGGGGTGTACGAGCTCTCCAAGCTTTTCCTCTTGGGAATGACTCACGATGCTGCTTCCCAACACAACACTCTTCACACACTTTGTTGGAGGGAGGACTGATTTGGGGAAGACCAGTAACCATCTTCTTTTGATACAGTGTTTGCAATCCATTAAAATTCAAATGACTATAGCGAAAATGCCACAGCCATGTTGGATCCTTTATTTTGGCCAAATTGCACGAATATGCACCCTTGATCTGCAGCGGATACAGCCTGTTTGATGTCCTCTTAGCATGAGCAATTAGACTCCTCTTAGGATCATAAACTTCACAAGCACCATCTCTCTGAGTGCACACATACCCCTTCTCTTCAAGTTGGCCAATACTCAACAAATTACTTTTTAAATCAGGAACATAAAACACATTTGAAATAGCCTCAACATGATCTGCTTTTGTTCTAATTGGAATAACACCTTTCCCCATAACACTAACAGTAGAATTATCACCAAACTTCACAACACTACGATATGTTTCATCCAAAATAGAGAAAGATGACTTACTACCAGTCATGTGATTGCTGCACCCGGAGTCTAAATACCATGTGTTTGCTTCAGGCTTCTCCTTCTCATGAAAAGCCATCAACAGTGTCGCCTCTTCCACTTCTCCTTTCTCCACAAAGTTGGTCTGCTCCCCATTCTTCTCTTTATTGTTGTGAAGCTTTGTATAACACTCATCACGAAAATGGCCAAACGTATGACATCTGAAGCATTCAATTTTGGACTTGTCAAAGTTTCTTCTACCTCTTCCTTGGAAATCTGAGGATTGCTGATCACTTCTGAATCCTCCTCTATTACCTCTGCCTTGTGAGTCTGAGGCTTGATGGTCAGACCTCCATCCTTGCCCTTTGCCTCTTCCTCTCCAGGTGCCACGACCTCTTCCTCTTGTTGTCGAACTGCCAGCACCACCATTTGTTGTTGCTTTCAAAGCAGCTTGCTCCTCCCCTTTGTGTCGATTGAGTTTTTGCTCATGAACAAGCAACGAGCTCTGCAGCTCATCAACTGACATCTCATCAATGTTCTTCGACTCTTGAATAGAGCATACTACATAGTTATACTTCTCAGTCAATGATCGAAGTATTTTCTCCACCACAACATTATCTTGCATCTGTTCACCATAAGTTCGCATTCTATTTGCCACAGACATGACTTTGGAGAAATAGTCTGTAATGGACTCACCAACCTTCATCTCAAGAATCTCAAACTCCCTTCTTAGTGCTTGGAGCTGAGCGCGTTTCACTCTCGCGTTCCCTGAATACTTCTTCTCCATAGACTCCCAGATCTGCTTCGCAGTCTCTTTTTGAAGAATAGTCTCCAAAATCGTGCGATCAATCGCCTGGAAGAGGTAATTCTTCACTTTTAAATCCTTCAGCTTTATCTCATCCAACGTCCTCCTATGTGCTGTTGTCAGCGTCTCTCCAGCGGCAGGTTCAGAAAAATCCGTCTCAATCAAGCTCCAATACTCCTTTGATCTCAGAAAATTCTCCATCAATATACGCCAGTGGTCGTAATGACCATCAAAGCATGGAATGGAGGGTTGCACATAGTTGTTGTTCTCTGCCATCACCCTTGCTGCTGCAAGACACACACAAAGCTGCTGCTTTTCACCTCAGGCCCAGTGGGGGCTCTGATACCAGATTGTTAGAGTAAGCAAAAACTAAAAGCAAGAGAGTATTGAGGCTGTAATGAATTGATATTATAACTGAGAGAACAAGCTCTGTTAAATAGAGCGTACAAAAACAGATTAAGCTAAAAACTTGGAACAACTAGCTACCAACTACTCCCTAACATCATGGAATTCCTAAAGACTAGGTAAAACAATAAACTCCCAGTTCACTACCACTAGGATTTATTTAACTGAATCTCAATAAATCAAAACGTACACTAACAGAGCAGTTGGGACTTGGGAGCTTCAAACCTTCAATCTTGACTCTGCAAATAAATATGAAGCTCCAAACCTTATGTACTTCCTAGTGCTGTCACCTGTCAAGAAGCACAGAGTTTGATATATTCCTCACAAGTTTACAAATGAATGAGACAACAACCTCCAAGCTAAGGAATATTAATTGAGATCCTCCAACCCTCACCCCATTTTGTATTCGAGCATGAATGATTGCGTATATGTATCGTCAGCAGGAACTTGGAGAATAGATACCTTTCCTCCTTTAAGCCGTCCAATATATTCTTCAAATTATGCAATTGCATGCTTCATAGCATTTTGGACTCTGGATTTTGTAAACTGTCAATGTCGATCCCCCACATCCTAAGTAAACAGACATGAATGGGAGATTATATTATCATGTCATTATCAATAAGTAAAGGCCCTAAGTACGTGTATATAGTAATATAACATTGAAAAGGCAAGAAATCAGCACGCCGGCCCTTAAGCTACCAGTGTACTGTAGTTTGTCTGTATGTTGGTGACTTGGTATTTTGAAGAAATGCGTACAGTTCAAATGCTTCATGATTGGAGCCAGTTAGTTCTTGGTGTTTGATCTATCCAATTGTGTCAATTTTCTTTGCTGCTTGTGTGACATTGGCTTCTTTGCATTTCACAGGACTGCTCCTTTTCTATTTTCTTTTCAAATTCTCAACAAAAATTTCATTTAGGCCGCCCTTGCCTATTTTCCTTGGTTATAGTAGTCGAAGAGGAGAAACCAACTTAGGGTACAAAAATATCGAATTTTGAACGAGTTGAGCGAAGCATGGAGGGACGATGAGCATTGAGGAAACCTGGTGCGTTCACTTGAAGCCTACATATAAAAGTACCAATGAAAAATGCTTTGGACTTGTGAAACATACTTTTCGCCAAATACGTACCTTGATTATAACAATCTAAGAAAGATTGTTGTTGTTAGTACAAAAGTTGCAAAGGTTAGAATTGGACGTACGCCATTCATGCCGCTGCTCTTCACCTCAAACTTATTAATTTGCTCCAGCAATGAACTTTGCAAACATAAATATTAGACTATTTGATCCAGTTATCTTGGTTATAACCATTTAAGAAAGATTGTTGTTGTTAGTACAAAAGTTGTAGTGGTTACAGTTGGACATCATTTATGCCACGACTCTTCACCTCAAGCTTAGTAGTTCCCTCAAGCAAGGAACTTTGCAAACTAAATAACAGACTCTTGGTTCCAGTTATCTTGCTTATAACCATCTAAGAAAGATTAATGTTGTTAGTACAAAAGTTGTACGTAGACGTCACAGTTGGACGCCATTCATGCCGCTGGTCGATCTTCACCTCAAGCCTACTAGTTCCCTCGAGCAGGGAACTTTGCAAAAATAAATAACATCCCAATAAGCAAGCAGCACCTGCATTTACTTGCTTCCCCACGAGTACATCCCAATAAAAAACTCTTTTTTTTTTTTTTACACACTTAGAGGTGGCCAACCCAAAAAAAACTCACATATCTCATTAAATGTGTTTTTTTTTTTTACTATATAATAACACAAAAACCACATTTAATGATATATGTAAATTTTTTTTTTTTAGTTGGCCACCCCTCTAAAGGGCACAACAGTTTTTGCCTCTTTTTTTTTTTAGTGATTTTACAGTTCCTAATTAATATACAGAATCAGAATCATGTACAAAATTGTATAACTTAAATGAGTGGTAATGCGTAACGAATAGAAATTAAGTGCCATACCCGATTAGATTTCTTTTCTTCTTTATTGAGCTCATATAAAAGTACCTCATAGATTCTCACTTCCTTTCGTGTGCTGAGGCATCCTACACAAAAGTACCTCATATAGTGTACTTGCCAATATGCATGTGTGTCTATATATATATATATATATATATATATATATGGACAAAATACTGATCACTCTTTATATTTTTAGAATCTCGACAGTTTAGTTCTTGTGCTTTCAATTTCAACTGATCACTCCTCATAGTCTCAATTTTCGACCAATTGGTCCAATCTCCGCAAATTGGTTGTTCACTATTTTCTAATTTTCTCAAATGTCTTATGTGTTGTTTTATTATTTTTCTTATTATTTTATTTCCTTTTTTCTTCAAAATCATAACCAAAGAATACACAATTGGCCATGGAAGGCTGAATAGCCCAATTAAGTTTGAGTCTTATTGACCCAAAAAAAAAAAATGAGCCTAGTGTAGTAGTGTTGTTTGTAAGCTTAATTATATGAAACGGTAATTATTTATATAGTTTTTTTTTCGTTAGAGCTTAGAGAATGCTTAATGCTAAGGATGATGATGAGAATTATTTTAATCTCATTTTGGTGTAAATTAATATGATTTAATAGAATTTTATTTTATCGTGACTATGGTAATGCTATTTAATTTTGTTAGCAATATGTTTCAAATCAATTTGTATATTTTTTTTTTCTCGATTGCAATCAGTTTACAATTGTAAAATTCTTGGATTGAAGATCGAAAATCATAAACTCATATATTTTGAGTCTTCTTTTGGTTTTGGTTTTGAATAAGGTAATATAAAAAAAAAAAATAAGAAAACACATAAGGGCATTTGAGGAAGTTGAAAAATGGTTAACAATCAATTTAGATGAAATGGACTAATTGGTAGAAAATTAAGACCATAAAGAGTGATCGATTGAAATTAAAAGCTTGATTACTAAACTATCGAGACACTATAACTATAAGGAGTGACCAATAATTTGTTCATATATATTTCATCGGTGGCCATTCAACAATATATTTGCCTTGTGAAAAGCTTAGAAAATTTGGTACATCCCACTACAAAAATTAATTCAGTTAGCGACAGTAGCTCGTCGTCGCCAAAAGCATAATCGCAGTGGCAAATGATCATAGGCGACGGCGTGGCGACGGCAATTGCTACGTCGCCAATGCTGGGGTGGAGAAAAGTTTTAGCGACGGCAATCTGTCGTCAAAGGCCGATTTTACAACGGCATAAGCGTCGCAGCATCGCCATCGCTTACTTGGCCACGGCACCCAGCGACGGAAACTACCGTATGGAAATAACATTTTGCTACGGCATTTTGTCGTCGTTGGGGTTTTTAAACAAATAACTTCCATTTAAAATTAATTATTTGCTACGGCAATTGTCGTCGTTATATTTGCATTAAATTTAAACAGATTAGATAAATTTAAATCCTTGCTACGGCATTTGCCGTAGTAAAATTTGAATTTCCCGCCAATTTTAATTTCTCTGCCAAATCAATTCTCCAGCCAATTTTGAAATTTCATTTGCGACGAGTACATAACCGTCGCAAGAACAAGCTTATGCAATGTCTACCACGGTTTTTTTCCGTCGCATCTTTCATTTTACCAGAAAAAATAAATTTGATTGAACAAATTGAACCCATTCCAAATAACCTGTAAATGCACCAGATCTATTTCAATCTACAACAATCCACAACCAACAGATTGAACACAATCAACATTTATATAAATATAACCAACAATGTCAATTGTAAATTATAAACCAAACTATAACCCTAAACATGTCCACAACAACTAAAAAAATGGGTGCTCAACTATGTACATAATGGCCAGTCTACTAGCGAAATAGTGGGAAGGCTAAACTACAATTTGAAGAAAAAATTGATAAACTAGCAATATGACCATTTAAACTTGTCTTTCCTCAGCTGGATCATGTTGTTCAGTTGAATCTTGATGACCTTCCTCTCCTATGGTAGCTTCTGGTTCTTGTTGGAAAGTTGAATGATGTAATTCCTCTCCAATTGACTCCCTCTGATGATCACTTGTTGCATCAGGTACCTATTGCATAGGATAGATATATAAGGTTGCAAGAATATGAGAAAGGGAGCAAGTAAGCATTTATGATGTGTACTAACTGGACCACCTGAACTTGTCAAGATTTTTTAGTGCATAACCTTGATTTATACTAAAGCATACTTGAATAACATTGACCCTAACTTCCTGACAGTAACAAAATCACATCTATTTTACAAAACCACAAGTTCAACTACTTCTTAATTAACATTTTAATCTACACTGTTCCAGCAAGACAAAGGGTGTGATGCATTTAACAAGAAAATATGCACATTCCTCTATCCACTTTACTCCAACAGGTAAAACAAGCTATTGAAGCTAACACAACATTGATACTATGACTAAAAATATTAGACAAATGCTCTGCTTGCTGCTGCCAATTCATACAACACAGCTAAAAAACTAGGGGTAAAATATAACTACTCAAATTCACTCAAGCACCAAAGTTGAAAACTTTGTAAATCCACTTAGTGCTTTAGACAAAGTCCAAATCATAAAAGCCAAAATTTTAACTCCAGCCACCAAAAACTAAAAGTATCTAAAAACATAAATTATTTTGCAGTACGTAATAGAATATCGACCATTAACAATAACTCGTACTAACCAGTCTATGAGCATTTCTCCCCTCGGTGGTCTCATAAAAGCTCATCTGATCATGAAGTTGATTAAAGCGGTTCTCCATTTGTGCTGCTATAGACTCTCTCAGTTTCTCTGTTATATCCTGAGTGACTTTCTGCGTTACTTCTTCAATCACTTTCTGTATTACCTCTTGAGTGATTTTCTAAATAAATTCTGAGGTGTTATGAGGTACCAATGGATCTTGTAGATACACCAGACTGTGAGGGACAGCAGAACCATAGGTACGGCAATATCTGTGGCTATCAGATCCCATCACATCATGAAATACTTGGTCACGTACAACTATAAGATGTCGCTGGTCCTCAGGTTTCTGTGCAAGTGCCGTATTATATTCCTCCTACATGAATTTATAAATAATTTAGCTAGGAAAACCCACAAAAAGAGCAACGATACTGAATGAGAGGTCAAGAAAGGTAAAACATACAATGACTTGAACAACTTCAGGATTTGACTGGTTCCGTACTTTTATCCACACGCTCATCTTATCAGTAGGTTCTTCACTTTGTTGCATCTGCCAAGTACAAACACAATAAAAATGCATCAAATTGAATCATTTTGGGTTAAGAAAAAATAAGAACTAGAAATCTGTTAACGTGTCAACTACAAAAGTAGCTCATATCTTATTTGAGCATAAGACTTTCGACCAGTAGTATGAAGTGGTCCACGCTGCTCCCAATTAGAAGAATTACACGCTGCTATCACCTACAGAATGAGCAATTACTAATCATTATGTTAGAGTCAACAATTTTGTCAAATTTAATCGGAAATGGCATCACACCTCTACATACCTTTACATCATCACTACTCCAATATGCAACAAGCACATGCCACTGATCTGGTACGACATATGGAGGAACCACAGATAACAACACTGGTGCATCTCTGTTCTTCTCAAAGTAGTTTAATTTTGTTTTGCTTTTGTGATCCTTCCACAAATTATTGCAACTTCTAAGACACACAGCTTTGTATCCGTCTGGAACATCTTCCAAATTTTTCTACAACATGCAGACAACAACAATGAATCAGTTTTAATAAATATGCCAAGTGCAGATAACATTTACTAATAAAATATGTACTCACCTTAACCTCGTCCCATATTCCTTCTTTGACTGAAGTTTCAACAACCTTCCAATCGATGCATGTCAATGGAACCCTCTTGCCATCGCGTACCATCATACCTAGTTGTGACTTCAGCTATGTAGCTCTATCTCCAATAGGTTGGAACTTATCATCAAACATAACTTTGACTTTAACCCCACTATTCCACTCTGGGACACCCTTACTGTGTCCTCTACCAATAGTCTCTTGTGCAATCGCAAAACCAAGAAAGTTAATTACAACCATTAATTAAAGTGGGGCTGGAAATAGTTAAGTATTGAAAACAAAAAATAAAATCATATAATGAACCCATATATACCTGTGGTTAGAAGAGGTATTGTTTTAGGAGTAGGTTGGGATGCATGCAGTGGAGGAGGAGCAGGAATTGGCTGAGGTAGTGGTGTTATCGGTGATGGAGTTGCCTGTCGATGTGACGTCAGGGAGCCTTGCGAGGAGGAACCAGTGCCTCTAGCAGAACCGCTTGAGGTCAGGAAGTGGGACATCTGGCGTGGTCTGCCTGCGCTACCAACCTTTCTTCTCTTCATGGTCACCTAGCTATAAGATGACAAAATGATAGATAGAAACTGTTATGTACAAAGTAATGAACCCAAAAAGTATGTCAAGTACACATACGTTACAACAGTTAAAAAGGCTAAACCAAATAAATATTGACTCAAAACTATATCCAGGCATAAACAGTAGTCAATAGCGCCAATTCGAACAATCCACGCATCAATATCATCATTATCATACATGGAATAATATGAAAATTCAAATTTTCTACCAAAAACTTATAACACGATATGTCAACTACTGGTAAGCCTATTCATCTATCTCAATATAAGCCACTGAATCCATTACTTCAATATTATCGATATCCACATGGGAGGAGGCCTTTGATGACTCGATTTTTGCGACATTTAACCAACCTTATCCTGATAGATCTGGAGTATACCATACCTGATGTGCTTAAGATGCCAAGATAAATGGTTCATCCTCCACCCAATTATGTTGGTATAACAATCTTCTGAAGTTAACTAAAGTGAAGTTAAAAGAATCCAATTTCACCCCTGTTGAAGGATCTGCCCACTCACATCTAAATAACACATACTTGACATCCTCATTGTAGGTAATTTTGATTATATCTGTCAATCTTCCATAATACGGTAAATTGTCCCCTTGTAAAGACACACCACTATTTTGTCTAGTTCGCTTATTGTCAACACTTTTCACAAGAAAAAAGTAGCCATTGGCAGTGTATGAATTCAACTTAGCTGCTTAAGGACTATGAGGCTTCGACAAAGCAACAATTTCTTCCGATAAGGATACATCACCCATATTTTGCAAAGTCATAACCTGTTAAATACAAAAATTAGCTGCCTATCCAACACATCAAACACAACTATACAAACAAAAACTTAAATGCATTTAAAAACTCACATGTGCTTTAAACCAGTCCGCAAACTCATTAAAATGAATTCATGCAACATGTACGTCATCAGCATTAGGAAACTAATTCTTTATGGCAATCATATGATCCCTGCACAGTTTGAGAATGAACCAATGAGTTTATGTACTGTTTATCCAAAGTGACATGCTCTGTATGCTTTTACTTTATGAATAAAATAAAAAACTTACTTGAGATATGGTGTGACTAAATCAGTATGAAACAAGACCCAACGATGAATTTGTGCTCGAGTAACTTCAGAGAGTATAAAAGTATTTCCTTTCCTGAAGTCATCATCAATCTTCCTTCTTTCCTTTTTGTTTGACTTACTCTCCACATCTTTAAGATACTGGCTGCAGAAGTTCATACACTCTTCCATCAAATACCCTTTAGCTATTGATGCTTCTGGATAAGCTCTTTGCCGTACATATTCTTTTAAAACTATTAGGTACTTTTTAATGGGGTACATCTACCGAAACTGCACAGCACCACCAATTAACGCTTGCTTAGCGAGATGGATAGGGAGATGCTCCATTACATCAAAAAATGAAGGTGGAAAGATTTTCTCTAGATCGCAGAGGGTTACAACTATGTCCATTTTGGCCTTCTCAAGATCAGCTGCAGTGTTTACTTTTCAGCACAACACCTTAAAGAACTTGGCCAAACCAATCAGCCCTTTAACTACATTCTTCGGTAAGGAGCTTCGCACACATAACGGAATCAGTTACTGTAGAAGAATATGGTTGTCATGACTTTTCAGGCCTCCGATGCTCCACCTCTTCAAATTTACACGCCTTGCAATATTGGAGGCAGAACCATCCGACATTCTTGACTCTGATAAGGATTTGACGAATTTATCTTTGCCATCAATGGGCATCTCAAAATCAGCACACTCAAAATATTCTGCACCACTATCCCTTGTCTTGACATGGTAATCCTTTCTAATTCCCATAAGCTGAAGGTCACGTCGAGAACTCAAGTTGTCTTTTGTCTTTCCAGCAACTCCCATTATGGCACCAAGAACATTATCAGCAAAATTCTTCTCTATATGCATCGCATCAATGTTGTGGTGCAAGAGGTTGTGCTGCCAATAAGGAAGCTCAAATAAAATATTTAGTTTGTTCCAATTGTGCTGCTTTTTCATCAACAGATCTTTCCTGGTTTCTCTGGTCCCATTAGTTGCCTCATTCGTAGATCAGCATTCTTATACTCTTTAAGTATACCATTGGACTAAAGCAATGTGTACATATCTACTCCAGATACTCTTGCAGGGGGCTTCTAAATTCTCTTATGCCATAGAAGGACTTGGGATCTTTTCGGTATCTGTGGTCATAAGGTAAAAATCTCCTACTGCTCTCATATGACCACTTTCTACCATTCACCAACCAAGTTGCATCAGATTGATTGTTGCAAGAAGGGCATGCATACTCATCTTTTGTACTTCACCCCGATAAATTAGCTAAGGCAGGAAAGTCATTGATCGTCCAAAGTAATCCAGCACGCAGTAGAAACATTTGATTGCTTGACGCGTCAAAAATTTCTACTCCCTCTTCCCACAGTTCCTTTAATTCTTCTATCAGAGGCTCCATGTAAATATCAATCTTATCTCCAGGTGATTTTGGTCCATCAATCAGCACATACAAAAATATAAAAGGTTGTTTCATCAACAACATAGGTGGCAAGTTGTACAGAACTACTATGATAGGCCATGTACTATGAGCTATATTCTGAGTCCTGAATGGATTAAATCCATCTGAGGCTAAGCCAAGACTTACATTCTAAATATCAGCAGAAAAACTTGTGTGCTTAGCATCAAAATCCTTCCACGCAAGAGTCTGCAGGATGCCAGAACACACCATCATCAGTTCATTTCTCAGCATGCCATCTCATGAGGGTAGCTGTGTTAGGGGACAAAAACAGCACCTGCAACCTCGGTTTTAGTGGAAAATACCTTGCTTGCTTTGCTGCTTTACGTTTCCCAGGCTGTCCACTACATTTCCAACGAGATGCGTTGCATATCAAGCACTCGTCAAGATCTGCATCTCTATTTCTGAATATCATACAGCTATTAGGGCAAGCATCCACTGTTTTATACAAGAATCCTAAATCGTCACACAACTTCTCAGCTTCATAGTAGGATTTAGGAAGATGTACACTCTTCTAATATCTCAAGCAGCTCTTTGAAGGAAGTGTCTATCCATCCATGTTCGATTTTTGCTTGTAAAATTCGAACAACAAAAGACAAGGTTGTCTGCTTCTTAGATCCAAGATGTAGAGGTAGGTTTGCACCTTGCATTAACTTCAAGAACTGCTTGGTCTGCTCACTTGGCCTAGCAGGAGGATTTTCCCTTTCTCCACCACCATTCTCACCATCTAGTCTCACCCTATTTGTAGTTCCTATAGCATCTTGGACTAGTCTGATCATACCGTCCTCCATATAATCATCTAACCCCGACAATACTCCATCCTTATCCACTGAAACATCTACAGTTCGTTTCTCACCATGTTTTTCCCATATCCTGTACTTTGTCCAAAATCCATACTCCCAAAGATGTTCTCTCACAACTACTCAGTCCAAAAAACAACCACGATTCTCACACTTTCTACAAGGACAATATATCCTTGAAGTCTGATCCCAGTTAAGATATGCGAAATCCAAGAAATCATCTAACTTCGCATAGTATAGCTTAGAACACCTATCTGGCCAATCTATCCAGGACTTTTCCATATTTCCCAATATAAATAGGTGTTGGCTTAGAACACCTATATGCATATAGCAAAAAACCTACCAATAAATCTCATATTCATTTAACAGAAATTTAAATAGTGGTAGGTATTGGAGCAGTGAGTCTCGGTGTGCAATAGAACGCTTAACGAAACCAACGCCAAGAGTATGCTTTATCCTATATACCATACCACCATTTAATAGATACATAGATACATTATACACAGAACCTAAACCTAGCATTATCTTCAACAGATTCAGTTAACAAAAATTTAAATAGTGGTAGGTACTGGAGCAGTGAGTCTCGGTGTGCAATGGAACGCTTAACGAAACCAACACTGAGAGTATGTTTTATCCTATATACCATACCACCATTTTAATAAATACATACATACGTTATACACAGAACCTAAAACTAGCATTCTCTTCAACAAATTCAGTTAACAAAAATTTAAATAGTGTTAGGTACTGGAGCAGTGAGTGTCGGTGTGCAATAGAACGCTTAACGAAACCAACGCCAAGAGTATACTTTATCCTATATACCATACCGCTATTTTAACAAACACATGCCTACTAACTGACACTGAACTTAAAACAAGTATTCTCTTCATTAGATTCATATAGCAAAAATTAAAACCTGCAAGCAGCAGATTCCAAACAATAGCAACAGTAGCCCAAGCATATATCAAAGCATAATCTGATTTAAAACCACCATTTTCATCAATTGCATGTAACAAAAATTAAAACTTACAAGCACCAGATTCCCAATAATAGCAACAGTATACCAAGCATATATCAAAGCACAATCTGATTTAAAAGAACCCTTTTCATCATATGCATGTAACAAAAATTAAAACCTGTAAGCACCAGAATCACAACAATAGCAACAGTAGACCGATATCAAAGCACAATCAGATATAAAAACACAAATTTCATTAATTTCATATAACAAAAAAAAACACAGACAAAGCAGTTAAGTTAAAAAACTACTAGCAGAGTGTCAAAATCAAATTGTAAAAGCACTCCTCTTAGCAAATCAACGCAAGAGAGTGCCCAACAAAACCATTAGCAAATCAACGCACTCCTCCGGCACTGTCAAAACACCAAACTGTTAAACCATTAATTTTAGTGAAAAATAGTTCACTTCTTTTTTAGGCACGAAAAAGCAGGGATACGAAAATTAGAGAACAGAAAAAGGATACGAAATAGTTTTGACCTTCAATTTCTTCTTCTTCGTTGCAGTAGTTTGAGGCAGTCATCGACCTTCACTTTCTCCAAATCCCTAAATCTCGACGATTTGGAGATTTGGGGATCAAGTTGGGTTTCCAATATAAGAGTAAATTGGAGATTTGCTGTTTGGGGATTGAGTTGGGTTTTAAATGCAGCGAGAGATTTGGGATTTAGGGTTTCAGAGAAACTAATCGAGAGAAAGAATTCTGAGAGAGAGAGAGGGTTTGAGAATTAAGGTTTTTTGAGAGAAGTTTGGGATTTAAGGTTTTCTGAGAGTGTTTTTATAGAGGGTTTTCTGGGTTTCGGAGAGGGTTCCATGGGTTCAAGAGGGAGAGAGGGTTTTTTGTGAAGTGTTGGGTGGGGAGTAAGTGATACGACCCGAACCTCGAATTACCTTTTAACTGGTTTACTTTTACTTTTACTCCTCGGAAATTATTTTATGATTCGAAAGTTCTAAAGGTTGACTTTTAGATGAGTTGACCCGACCGATGATTTTATTTCTTGACGAGGTAGAAAACGTTTAAACGAGTTCGTGGACACGTAGTATGCTCAATTTGGAGTTCGTACAAAAAAGTTACGATGTAAAATCAGAAATTTTCTGATTTTGGACGATTATAAATAGCCGGGAGAAAATTTCCCGAAAGGAAAATCCCCCATTTTTTTATTTTTCTTTCTTTTTCTTCTCTCTCCTATCTCTCTCCTCTCCCCTGACTCGGCCCGACCTCCGGCCGAATCTCCACCGTCCGGCCGAACTGGGCTGGCGCACCAGTCCCATTCGGACCGTCTCCTTCTTCTCTTCCGTTCTGTGGCAGCGGCACGGCGTGAAACGCCGTCGTTTGGCCGTGCGACGACCGAGAGGGTTCAACACAGTCGAACCGAAGCTCCCTCCTCCGACCACTTCTTGGCCCGATTTTAGGGGAGAAATGGAGACCTTGATTTGCACAAGCATCCCACCAAAGGAATTAAACCGAATCGATCTAGGTAAGGAGAAATTAGGATTTGAAATTTTTAGGGATTTGGTGATTTTTTATGGAGGTTGTGATTTTGATGTTTTTGTTGTAATTGGAGGCTAGAATTGAGTTTAGAACATTGTTTGGAGTCAATTGAGTGTAATTTGCTGTTGAATTGGTTGATTTTTGGAGAAATTGGAGTTTGGGGGTTTTAGGCCGCCGTATGCGGCGGCTGTGCTGGTTTCTGGCGGCGGAGACGACGGGGACAAGGTCCTGAGGTGGTGACGATGATATTGGGTTTGGAGTCTACTGGCTAGGTTTTGGGCCACTGTGGTGGCGGCGGGGCGGCGGAGCTGCGGCTGCCGGCGGCTGAGGAAAAAGATGAACAGTAAACCGATAAAAAGTAAAAAGGTAAAATGGTAAAGGGTAAAAAGTAAATGGTAAAACAATAAAAGTAAATAGTAAACAGTAAATGGTAAATAGTAATTGAATTTTAACCATTTATTTTTTTACTTTCAGAATTACTGTTTGACCAAGAATAATTACTGTTTGACCATTAAAAGTTACTGTTGACTTACCGTAAAAAGGTAAAAGCTGTTTTAAAGGGGTTTTATGACGAAATAACTAGTAAAAGGATTAATCGGACACGGGGTGGGTGTCCTGAGTTATTTCGAACGTAGATTATTCAGTATTGAGGCGAAATTCCTATACCGATAACTGAAAAGGGAAAATTAGGAGGTTTCGTGCGAGTAAGGACGTCCGTAGATTCAACGTTTATAAATAAATTCCGAGTTTCGTAATAATTATAATTACGTCCCTACCACAGGTCGAGAGGTTATTCGACCGGACGAGAGATCGGATTAGCGGCGCGCTCGGCCGTACTGTGAGTGGATTTTTATTTTAAATAAATGCATGCATAACTATTTAATGAAATGCAGTTTATTTTAGATAAATGATTTGAAAAGCATGAGAATTCGTATAATTAAAATGATATTGATATTTAAAGAACTTTATGATTTGGCGTTATGCTTTTACTACTATTTTAATAGTACGTGATTTCATCCGGAAACGAGGTTTCCGGAAATAGTATGTTTTAATTATTCATAATTGATCATGCTGAATAAGTTTTTTTAATGGTATTTAAATGAAAGGATCGGAAATGAGATTTCCGAAGATTTTATGCTTTCGGTATGTGTGATTTTTTTTTCGACATGTGAGACATGTCGAAGTTATATATTCTTTTCGATATTATTTTTATGACATTGAGACATGTCAGATATATATATGTTCCTTCGAGTCTATGATTTTATTTGATTATATATATATATATATATAAGCCTCAGATGTACGGTCGGAGACCGTACAGATTTATGATATATAAGGAGAAGCGTACTTTCGGTTTTGTTTCGGATTTTCACCATATCAGGGTCAGAATATATATTGATGCTAGCTAGCTTAGTCGACTGAGCCCACGCGAGGTGACGACTTGACCATATAGGTCAGATTCACGCTCGGTGGTCGACGTGTACGGGCATAGCGTGAGGACGCTATTGGGACTCTTGGAGGTTTGACCCTTAGCCTTAGGGGCGACTATTAAATGGTGGTAATGACGTTCCCCTGTTTTATTATATGATATGACCAATGAGATTGGTCAGGATATTATATTAATTGGGTTTCGGAAATATTTTCGACTTTCATTTATTTAATAAATTCCCGAACCAGCGGGGCTGGATTTTTTTTAATTACAAGAATATTTGGGAATGGGCCAATGGAATTTGTACAGTTATATTTTATTTGATTATTCGATATACCAGTGGGGCTGGGTTTTTTCTACAAAATGATTTGGGTTTCGGCCAATGGGATTGGTCGTGGTATGTTACTATTTGATTTTCAAAGTATTTATTTTGAAAGTATAAACAAAATATTATTTGTGTATTTTAGATATCAGCGGGGCTGATTAATTATTATGATTTTCTTTAACGTGGGACGTTTTACGAAAATGCATGCATAGTGGTTTTCAATTATAAAATATTGGGGAAGTAATATATATAATACTTTTTATATAAGGTATTATACGATATTATTTTTATCCACTCACTCTAACGTTTTTAAATTATTTTCCCCTGGGCCCTTCGGTTTAAATCGCCCAGTGTGCAGAGTAGTGATTAGAGGTCAAGAGTACTCGGAGTCGAGGCATAGTCATCATCGTTGTCGCTTCCGCTTGGTGGGATATGTGATCCCTTATTCTTTTATTTTCATATTATATGTCTTGTTATATTTTCATTTGTAATTCCATTTCATTTTGTTAGATTGCTCTGATTACCTGTGAGCCAGTTGAATTAGATTTTGTGTTTATTGGTGGCGGTTGTTGTGATTTGGGGAGCAGGTGGCTCCAGGTGTTACGGTTGGAACTTGAATTTTAGAAGTGTTTTGTTTGTTGCAGGTTTTAGGGTTGTCCATCTTAAGATTGACTTATCGATTTATCGATAGAGTTAGTCTTAAGGTGGTCCCCGCAGGATCTTATCCAGATTTCAGGGTGAAATCCGGGGCGGGTGGTGTCAGTTTGGTATCAGAGCATTAGGTCATTTCATTCCTTCAGTCATGTTATATTTTATACTTGATGACGCCTAGTATTTTGGATTAATGGTCCGACCGCGGCGGATTTCCATCATATACTTCGATGCTAGTGTGTTCATTAAGTGTATGACTTTGATTCTTTGGTGTCTTGTTATGTACTCTGTAGAGTACTATTCTCTTCAGTTATTTTATATGCTTAGCAATGCTTAGTACCTCCGACGGATGGATCCGACTGTAGCGGATAGCCATCGTGCTTCTTGGTGCTATTGTCATTATTAAGTATATAAAGTACATTTCAGGTATCGAGTTGTATCTCTTTGACTATGCCTCGAGTACATCGACCTCTTAGGACGTTATCCTTTCGTACGTAATAGGTATGTGGGTTATACCTATTCGGTTGTGCTTTGACACTTATCAGTAGTTTTAGCGTGAAGTTACGAGTTGGGAACTCGGATGTTTCGGCCCTATTTATTTTGAGATAGGAAGATGTTATTCCTGAGAAGGCTACACATTGAGACCTTGGTCTCTTATTCACGTGTGTACGAGGATTTGGCCCTAGTTCTTGAGTAGCCTATTTAAGTGATCGATTTTGGAAATGTTGACAAGACTAACGTGGGATGATTGTTGTCGTTGCGACTTTGCGGTAATGAGTGGAAAATTGATTATGTAACAATCAGACTGTGATTTTAGATTGTTACGAGTATGTGTTAGAGCCACTATTCAGCTATATTTTGTGGATTGACCAATGAATTTGGCGTATGTAGAGAAAATGAGTCAGTGGACATTTAAGTGGCAGTGTACATGTGTTGTTTTTATGAATCTCATAACCGTCTTATTTTGATTTTGGACATATCGGGTATGACGGAAGGAATGGAGAGCCATAAGGAGATTGTGGGAGCTATAAATAATTCTAATTATTAGCGACCTTGGTCGGAAGATTGAATAAAGGAAGAATTAGAAATTGAAATAGCTACCCGGATTAGAAATATTTTGTTTTGAAACACGTGGTATTTGAGGGGAAAGAGATTTGAAGATGTAGTCATGGTAACATTGGGAGATTAGTATGAAATCGAAGTTGGGTGCCTATGGAGAATTTTAGCACCATAAGTATTGTGAGATCGTCTTTTTGACTATGGAATTATCGAGTGATGGTAAAAGGTGGTTAAGCCTGATCACATAGTTTATCGTATAAGTAGCTGGTGAATATTTGAAATAGCGAGATCGGGGATCTATTCGACCATTGCATGGTTAGCTCATTAATTCGGATGAGAAGATTCTGGTAGTTGTACCAGCATTCGACAAATGGCTTTTATCGACTGGTCATTATATAAATAATTGTAGTTGTATTTGATCAGCCACTTCTTTAGTTCCTTTTGTGTTTCTTGTTCGAGGATTTGCGACGAAACTTCGGTGGATCATAACTTTTGATCCGTAATCCCGATTCAAGATCCGTAAATGGGTTCTGATTTGTGTTGAAGTCACATGCTTATCTTTGGTGGTTGGATTGAAATCCAACGGTGACTTCCAGGAAGTATCTTTTGAACTCCAGAGCTATTTTAACCATTTTCCAAAGTTAAGTCAGAATTCTATCTGCTACCGTTGTAGCGATATTTTTGATTTTTCGAACATTTATCTGGCTGACAGCGAATGTTGACGTTGACTAATTCGTTAGTCGTAGAACACTTGTTAAGCAAAGGCATTGGCTTTGTTCTTATTTTGACAAGTGGGTGAGGCATTTGGATGGTTGCATTCCAGATTGTTGTGATTGTAGAGGTAGAGATTTCGACGCCAAGAGGTTAGCGATATTGAAGTCATTGGATGCAGTATGGAATAAGAATTGAATGGTGTGACTCAATCAGATGACGTTAATAAATCAAGTGACTTCATTAAGTAAAGTGAATCTTGAGAACGGTATTATGAGTCACGAGTATTTATTTTGTACTGGTTTTGCATGGCAATGCCAGGTGATTTATTCGAGACGTTTTATCTGTCATTTATAGTATAGCATTATGGGAAATGTGTTTCCTTGTTGACTTAGGTAGTGTTTCGAGTCAAGGCTTGTGTAAGAAATGTTGTGACATGACTAGTGCGTATTCTTATTAGTTGAACGACGTCTTGTCAATGGGAGAATTTATTTTGGGATCGTAAT
The DNA here is from genome assembly GCA_963682095.1 of Potentilla sterilis. Taxonomy (NCBI): domain Eukaryota; kingdom Viridiplantae; phylum Streptophyta; class Magnoliopsida; order Rosales; family Rosaceae; genus Potentilla; species Potentilla sterilis. Next base: position 29,485,947 of record OY821766.1, read on the forward strand.
GTGGTGGGACCACTTATTGATCCAGAGATGATTTGAGAAGTCATTATTTTTGTAATGCGTGTCGGTGTTTTCGTCGGATAGATCATTGATTTGAATTATTCTCATGTCAGCTCTCGTGGGACGAGATATTGACTAGTTTAATTGAGGTTTCGAGAATCTTATTTCTCGAGGGTTTCTTTTGTTTGACGGGAGTTAGTAGATGATATTGGATATTTGTTGGCTCGAGCAACTCAAGTTGGAAGGTTTATTTTGTGAATTTCGGCGAATCTTTTGGGTAATTGAGATGTTTTCTCTCGAGTTTAAGATCATATTCTGAAATTCGATTTACGTGTAATGTTGTTTTTGTTAATGGTCGATTTAACAGTTCTGGTGTTAGTCGTCGGTTATGGAAACTGATTTTGACATCCGAAGGATTTCTTGATGTCATATCGGAACTTGTTTATTGGTGGTAGCTGATGTATCTAGTTGGAAGCCTCTGTTGGTGGTCACATTTGACGATGATTCAGGTTCCTTTCTTTTGTGAGTTGTGAGTTACGGAGTTGCTTTATCGGACGAGATTGGACTTTGATAAGTCAGTTTCAATTGAAACCAGTCCTGATTATTTTGGTGCGGAAAGCACAAATTGAGGACTCGCCCTGAGACCATATGAGTGATAAAGCATGGAATAGCTCACATGTGTATTTCTTTAGTTCGAGTGATGGGACGTTATTGATTGATGTGACAACAGGTAAACGTAGAGAGGTAGAACCCCAAAGTTCTTAGCGGCGTTTGCAGGTGTCAGTGTGAGATTTGATATCCCTATGTGATTTGTATGTATGGCGTATTCCACGCCCAAAGTCGACATGATGAGATGTGAGTGAGAGAGATTGTTAGACCCTGTGATGCCTAAGTCCATGAAATCTGATTGAGAATCGTGATTTATTTTATGGACCTGAAAGGAGTTGCAGGCAGCCTTATTGGTTCGATGATATTTCCGTACTGTCTTGCACATTTGGATGGGTGAATACACAAAGATGTATATTCAGATCCTAAAGAATATATTGAGTCTTGTGAGATCCTGCGTCTCAAGATATATCGGCCTTCATGAGATTACAGAGTTGATTGGTCCGGTAGCTTATCGGTTAGAGCTACCTTCGAAATTATCCAAGATACATGACGTTTTTCCATGTGTCTATACTCCATGAGTAATTGTCGATCCTTCGCATATCTTGAAAACTCAACCTATCAAACTGTAGAAGGATTTGAATGTCAAGGAGCAGTTAGTTGAAAGTCTTGATCGGGATGACTAAATTGTTTGAGGTAATTTATGAGATAAAGGGAACTACCTGAGAAAATAGAGAAGCAGTGAGATGTCAGTGCTCATCCTTCTGTTTTGGCAGGTACGTAAATTTCGAGGACGAAATTTTTATAAGGAGGGGAGAATTGATACAACCCGAACCTCGAATTACCTTTTAACTGGTTTACTTTTACTTTTACTCCTCGGAAATTATTTTACGATTCGAAAGTTCTAAAGGTTGACTTTTAGATGAGTTGACCCGACCGATGATTTTATTTCTTGACGAGGTAGAAAACGTTTAAACGAGTTCGTGGACACGTAGTATGCTCAATTTGGAGTTCGTACGAAAAAGTTACGATGTAAAATCGGAAATTGTCCGATTTGGGACGATTATAAATAGCCAGGAGAAAATTTCCCGAAAGGGAAATCCCCCATTTTTTTCTTTTTCTTTTCTTTCTTTTTCTTCTCTCTCCTTTCTCTCTCCTCTCCCCCGACTCGGCCCGACCTCCGACCGAATCTCCGCCGTCCAGCCGAACTGGGCTGGCGCACCGGTCCCATTCGGACCGTCTCCTTCTTCTCTTCCGTTCTGTGGCAGCGGCACGGCGTGAAACGCCGTCGTTTGGCCGTGCGACGACCGAGAGGGTTCAACACAGTCGAACCGGAGCTCCCTCCTCCGGCCACTTCTTGGCCCGATTTTAGGGGGAAAATGGAGACCTTGATTCGCACAAGCATCCCACCAAATGAATTGAACCGAATCGATCCAGGTAAGGAGAAATTAGGATTTGAAATTTTTAGGGTTTTGGTGATTTTTTATGGAGGTTGTGATTTTGATGTTTTTGTTATAATTGGAGGCTAGAATTGAGTTTAGAACATTGTTTGGATTCGATTGAGTGTAATTTGTTGTTGAATTGGTTGATTTTTGGAGAAATTGGAGTTTGGGGGATTTTAGGCCGCCGTATGCTGCGGCTGCGCTGGTTTCTGGCGGCGGATACGACGGGGACGAGGTCCTGATGAGGTGGTGACGATGATATTGGGTTGAATTGGAGTCGATTGGCTAGGTTTTGGGCCACTGTGGTGGCGGCGCCGGCGGCGGGGCGACGAAGCTGCAGCTGCCGGCGGCTGAGGAAAAAGATGAACAGTAACTCGGTAAAAAGTAGAAAGGTAAAATGGTAAAAGGTGAAAAGTAAATGGTAAAACAGTAAAAGTAAATAGTAAACAGTAAATGGTAAATAGTAATTAGATTTTAATCATTTACTGTTTGACTTTCAGAATTACTGTTTGACCTAGAATAATTACTGTTTGACCATTAAAAGTTACTGTTGACTTACCGTAAAAAGGTAAAAGCTGTTTTAAAGGGGTTTTACGACGAAATAACTAGTAAAAGGATTAATCGGACACGGGGTGGGTGTCCTGAGTTATTTCAGACGTAGATTATTCGGTATTGAGGCGAAATTCCTATACCGATAACTGAAAAGAGAAAATTAGGAGGTTTCGTGCGAGTAAGGACGTCCGTAGATTTAACGTTTATAAATAAATTCCGAGTTTCATAATAATTATAATTACGTCCCTACTACATGTCGAGAGGTTATTCGAGGGGACGAGAGATCAGATTAGCGCCGCGCTCGGCCGTACTGTGAGTGGATTTTTATTTTTAATAAATGCATGCATAACTATTTAATGAAATGCAGTTTATTTTGGATAAATGATTTGAAAAGCATGAGAATTCGTATAATTAAAATGATATTGATATTTAAAGAACTTTATGTTTTGGGGTTATGCTTTTACTACTATTTTAATAGTACGTGATTTCATTCGGAAACGAGGTTTTCGGAAATAGTATGTTTTAATTATTCATAATTGATCATGCTGAATAAGTTTTAATGGTATTTAAATGAAAGGATCGGAAATGAGATTTCCGGAGATTTTATGCTTTCGGTATGTGTGATTTTTTTCGACATGTGAGACATGTCGAAGTTATATATTCTTTTCGATATTATTTTTATGACATTGAGACATGTCAGATATATATATGTTCCTTCGAGTCTATGATTTTATTTGATTATATATATATATATATATATATATATATATATATATATATATATATAAGCCTCAGATGTACGGTCGGAGACCGTACAGATTTATGATATATAAGGAGAAGCGTACTTTCGGTTTTGTTTCGGATTTTCACCATATCAGGGTCAGAATATATATTGATGCTAGCTAGCTTAGTCGACTGAGCCCACGCGAGGTGACGACTTGACCATATTGGTCAGATTCACGCTCGGTGGTCGACGTGTACAGGCATAGCGTGAGGACGCTATTGGGACTCTTGGATGTTTGACCCTTAGCCTTAGGGGCTACTATTAAATGGTGGTAATGACGTTCCCCTGTTTTATTAGATGATATGACCAATGAGATTGGTCAGGATATTATATTAATTGGGTTTCGGGAATATTTTCGACTTTCATTTATTTAATAAATTCCCGAACCAGCAGGGCTGGATTTTTTTTAATTACAAGAATATTTGGGAATGGGCCAATGGAATTTATCCAGTTATATTCTATTTGATTATTCGATATCACGTGTGTCCTCCTACTTCTAATTTTCTATCAACCCGAGACAAAAATTCAATTTCACTTCGAACATGACGTCATTATCCGACGTGGATGAGACATGCTGGCCCACTTTTTAGTTTTCAACCCTTTTCAAATGGCATACCTTTTATTTTTGACGCCAGCATGTCTCGTCCACCTCGGATGATGACGTCATGTTCGAAGTGAAATTGAACTTTTGTCTCGGGTTGATAGAAAATTAGAAGTAGGAGGGCACACGTGATTAAATTAAAATAATAAGGACGAAACTGAAACCTGACCCAAAGTTTTGGGTGGTAAACTGAAATTAATCCTTATTTTTATCCACTCACTCTAACGTTTTTAAATTATTTTCCCCTGGGCCATTCGGTTTAAATCGCCCAGTGTGTAGAGTAGTGATCAGAGGTCAAGAGTACTCGGAGTCGAGGCATAGTCATCATCGTTGTCGCTTCCGCTAGGTGGGATATGTGATCCCTTATTCTTTTATTTTCATATTATATGTCTTGTTATATTTTCATTTGTAATTCCAGTTCATTTTGTTAGATTTTGTGTTTATTGGTGGTGGTTGTTGTGATTTAGGGAGCAGGTGGCTCCAGGTGTTACGGTTGGAACTGTAATTTTAGAAGTGTTTTGTTTGTTGCAGGTTTTAGGGTTGTCCATCTTAAGATTGACTTATCGATTTATTGATAGAGTTAGTCTTAAGGTGGTCCCCGCAGAATCTTATCCGGATTTCAGGGTGAAATCCGGGGCGGGTCCTGTCAGTAAGTGTTTGTTATTTGAAAGACTTTTTTTCTTCCCAATTATTTTCATGGTATTGGCGCCTAATTTTCACAAAATTTGCACACATTAGCTACGGGGAACGAGGCCATAGCACACCCGATTCAATTTTAGGCGACGGTGACGTCTATGCCATAGCCAAATATTTCAGTTTTTAATTATTAGTAGATTATTCTAAAGTGTACAACTTTTTGAAACAACTATATAAAAAAGGTCAAATTTTAAAAAATGCTATGAGATAGCATTTAACCGTTATGATGAAATACGGTGATGGTTAAAAAAATCACTTAAATCCGACAAAATTAGAGCCCCTATCGATGCGGTCAACCTTGTTTAAACTTATCTCTCTATCAGGAACCATAGTGTCATGAGGTAAACGTTTCCAAATTTTTATATGGCTGATTACGTCTCATCTATTTGAAATTAAGTTTAATGTTTGGAAGAGTCGATGAAACAAGGTCATCTAAAGGTACGTAATAACGTTTTCGTGTGATAAGTTTTATGAAAATATAGTTGACCGTTTCGATCGAGCATCGAACATTCACGAAACGAGTTGATTTTTCTTCTATACTCATATTTAACTATAACGATCACATCACATGGTCAAAATTTTCATTTTGTGAATTTAGTCATTATAATGACAACATGCTTAGTAATGCAATATAACTTGATTAGTAGATTATACTTAAGTGTACAACTTTTCGAAACAATTATATAAAAGAAGTCAAATTTTAAAAAATGCTATGCAATAGAATTTGATCGTTATGATGAAATACGGTGATGGTAAAAAAAAAAAAAACTTAAATCCAACAAAATTAGAGCCCTGATCGATGCGGTCAACCTTATTTAACTTATCTCTCTCTATGGGAAGTCGTAGTGTTGGGAGGTAAACGTTTCCAAATTTTTACATGGCTGATTACGTCTCATCTATTTGAGAGTTTAATTTTTGGAAGAGTCGATGAAATAAGATCATCTAAAGGTACATAATAACGTTTTCGTGTGATAAGTTTTATGAAAATATTGTTGACCGTTTCGATCGAGCATCAAACGTTCACGAAACGAGTTGATTTTTCTACTCTACTCATGTTTAAATATAACGATCACATCACACGGTCAAAATTTTTATTTTGTAAATTTAGTCATTATAATGACAACATGCTTACTAATGTAGTATAACTTGATTAATAGATTATACTTAAGTGTACAACTTTTCGAAACAACTATATAAAAGAAGTCAAATTTTAAAAAGTGCTATGAAATAGAATTTGATCGTTATGATGAAATATGGTGATGGTAAAAAACTCATTTAAATCCGGCAAAATTAGAGCCCCGATCGATGAGGTCAACCTTATTTGAACTTATCTCTCTCTATGGAGAGCCATAGTATCGGGAGGCAAACGTTCCCAAATTTTTAGATGATTAATTATGTCTCATCAATTTGAGAGTTTAATATTTAGAAGAGTCGACGAAATAAGGTCATCTAAAAGTACGTAATAGCGTTTTCGTGTAATAAGTTTTATGAAAATATGGTTGTAGTAGGAAAAAGAAACTAAAAATAACTAGCGACGGCAAATAACACCGTAGCAAGAAAACAGTCTATTTACCCAGTTTCAGCTACGGCATAAAAAGTGTCATCGCAACAAATCAAGAACTTTGCCACAGTAGAACCTCCTGTCACAAGATTTATTATTTATTGCCATGGTAAAAATATGCCGTCGCAAAGTTGGTAACATTATACCACGGCAACAATTTGCCGTCACAAAGTTCTTAACATTATACCACAACCATACTATACCGTCGCATATTAAGCGACTGTAGTTATGCTATCATAGAGCCGTCGCAAAACTTGGACTATTGGCGACGGCAAAAGTTCGCCGTGGTGAATTTCAGTGGCTAACTGAATTTTTTTTTTGTAGTGTCCCCATATTTCAGTTTACTTAGATGGGGGAATATGTTGTTATATATCCACTTCTTATTATGTGGCTGCTGCTAGCTTACTACTATATCTTCAATCTCCTTGCACCGCAAGACCGCAATATCCTGCAAAGTCCTTTGAGTTTCACAAGACTCTTGGAAGTTGAACGAGCGAGAGAGCAAAAGTCTAACACACTGCTACATTCCCAGAGAGATATATATGTTAAGACTCTTAAAGGCTTGACAAGATTGTTTCAAGTCCATCTTTTTTCTTTGCGTCCCATGGCCAGGTTAGGAATATATATAGAACAATGTGATACACACATGAGATTCATTTTTCTGCAATCTATTATTCTATTTTGCATATATGTTGGCACCAAATGCCCAAATTTGTTACATTTGTTCCCTATTAGAAATTTTAGTTCATAGAAGGAATCAGGTGAAAGTTTGCTCATCAGGCCACATCTCTTTTAAGTTGTTGGCACCAAGTGGCACGAGTAGTCCATGGCCAAAATTATTCGAATTTGAATCGTCTAAAACAACGTACCGATCTGGAGGTGTATCCAAAACTCCAATTAAGAAAGGAACATGCTCACAATGAATTGGAGGCAAATGGAGAACCCTAGCAGCTGGGAAGAGATCAAACTCAAAGCCACAGTCCTATCCAATCTACATCGCACTTCTCCTCCCTACCAAGTGAAATGTGCCCCAAAAAACCCTAAATCAATAGCTCTGCATCATTCAAGGCAGCTTGGAAACGCAACAATCAAGCAGCACTTGGCGGCGCACCCCTTCATTCTCTTCATCACATACAATCTCATTGAAGTCGCCTACCACAATCCACGGTAGCAACGAGACTTCACTAAGATCACGCAGCAGATCCCTAGAGTGCCGACGTTCTGAAGTTGTTGTAGAAACCGGTCAATCTCTAACTCTCCATGTCACTCGAGATCCGTCCACCACATGAACCTCAATGTCGACATAAATTTTGTACTTCGATAGAAAACGTACATCGAGACCATCCTCTTAGAAGAACTCTACTCCACACCTGAACCCCCTTCGCTAAAAAAACACTCACAGTTCCAAAATTGTAAATGCAAGACGTATAACCCGGAGCAGAAAGAAAGCATCGAACCCTAGAAAACTTGTGCTCGTCCGGCTACCCCACCGCGCAGGTGTAGGCTATATTAGCCTCGTCGGCATGAGTCGAGTGCGGCCGGACGGGATGTGGATGTTGGTACGAGGCCGATTATTCAGAGATCGGGGCTGAGACGACTACCCTTTGCTTGGGTCTGGTTGAAGTTTGGTGGCAGCATAGAAGGGCTTGTGGCAGCCGGGGGTGATTGGTGGGCGGCCGACGGCTGTATCTGACCTGGAGCGTGGGAGATCCGTCTGGATTTCATTGCGGCTTCGGAGTCAGATTGTAAGCTTGAGACAGTTGAAAGGAGGCGTTGGTTTTGAGTTTGTCCCTTGCATCAGGCTCTCCAGGATTGAGGTGTGATGTAGGAGGTTGCGCTTATCTGATTCTCTGTCGACAACATATTCCGATGGCGGTTGGGATCTAGAGAGTGTCGGCGGATGGGAGATGCGATGGTGGTGTCTATGCAATTGTTGTCTTGGGTTGGGTTCAAGTTTTGGGCCCAATTGGCCTTACTCCGATGATGAGCATGCTCTAAGCATGATTATTTTTTTATGTTTATGTTTTTTTTAGTTTCTAGTTTGTTTTTTTGTTGGGTTTAGTCGTCCCTCCTCTTTGAGCAAGGGTTTAGGGTTTTGGTAGTTTGGGGTTTGTTGGTTTGTTGTCCCTACTCTTTGAGTGAGGGCCTTGGGTCGGTTTGGTGGTGTCGTTAGTAGTGTCGCGGGGTGTGCCATGGTTATAGTGTCGTTTTCAGAGACTATTTTAATGTCAATTAGTTCTTATCGTCAATGTAATGGGGAGGTTACATGTACATATATGCTGGTAATTTTGGCATGTAGTGTTCGAAAGGGTTATTTTTTCTTGAGGTTGGTTGTACAGATATATCGATACTTCTGGAATAGGTCAGGTTATAGTTTAATTTAATCGATTCTTGTCCACTATAACAGTTGTTCTTTAGGTATGGAGACGAGTGAGCCTTTTGTCCACCACCGATTTTTTCCCTCGGGTTATAATATGGTTTTATTTAATGAATTTTCTAGTTTCTAAAAAAAAAATAAAAAAATTCAGACGCAAGCCGTTCATATAATCCCAATCGTGGATTTTAGTCTCCAAAAATATGAATGAAGGCCTCTTTTGACGTATCCAGGTTTGTGACGCTTCTATAGCACGATCGTTATTCAATCCCCTGCAATTCCAAGCAAGATCTCCATGAAAAGTGCTTGGGTGCTAAACCCAAACCCTAGCATAAATAAACTTTGCATTCTCTTTGATAATCTTAAGTCTTGCTAGATAAATGATTGTTAAATGTGTCTATTGACAAAGTGGATTGACAAATTTATATCTAGGGGCAGAACTAGGAATTGAATACACCTAGGGCTAGAATTAAGAACAATAAAAATTGACAATTTTTTTTTATAGGTTTGGAACCCATGCCAATGGGAGGCTAATCCTCACGGCTTTGATATTACCATCCAAAACATAATACAGGAGGGAAATAAAACCAAAACCCTGAAAATTACATAAATTACATAGGTAGCTAAACTTTACCCTACGAGATCCACTCATTTTGAACCCAGCAATTACATACATTATTATTATCAATATTATTCGCATATGTCCTTTCAATATACAGAACCATTAAATCATCAAGAAAATCATCATTCATCTTATTTCTAAGTTTACTTTTGATGATGTTCATAGATGAGAATGCCCTATCTGTAATTGCTGTAGAAACTAGAAGAGTCAAAATAAGACAAATCAATCGATAAATCATAGGATAAAATGATGACTTACTGAATTCAACCAACCGTGACACAAATCAGATACAAAAGTTGTCTTTACAAATCTTGGATTGTTCTGAACATCTGCTACAAAGAAGGGTTTAAAATATCATTCACGAAATCCTCAATGGCATTAGTAATCTCCACTCCACTTCCACTTTCAATCTCATGATGATCATTCTCACTAACACTTTAAGGAGTGCCACTCTTAAACCATGAAAAACAAGTTCTTATAACGCTTGGGATTTCGTTTATCTGCCATGATATTCAATACACTTACAATGAATAAACAAATTAATTGTAGTGACTAATGTTATAGTGAATGAATCAGTTAACATATGAGCAATTCAATATCAATGCCCATAGTTTACAGTTACAAATTTAAAGACAAATTCGTTTTAATTGAGGTTGATTTACAAAATCAACAAGAAGAAAGTGAAAAAGAGAAGCATGAGATTATAGGTTTTAGGTGGAGCAGACCTGAGGCAAGGACAACCAACGGCGAGGTCGCGAGGACGACCACCAATGAGCAGCGAAGTCTTTGAGATGGCTACTGGGGCTGGTGGTGTTTTTTTTCTTTTTTTGATCGAACAGAACACATTGTTGGTGTTCTTTTTTTTTGTCAAACAAAACACAATGGTTGTGTTTTTCTATTTAGTTTTTGAAACACAGTAAAAAATAAAAAAATTTCCTCCCAAAAAATACTTGGGCTAAAGCCCACATAGCCTTTTGGCTGGTCCGCCCCTGTTTGTAACTTAATTTAACCATGCCTCTTGGAGATGATCTTATATCGTAGAAAGAAGAGAAACAGTATTACACAATATAACCCGCCCTATGAAAAGCATAACCAAAAATAGCTATTGCTAATAGACCTAACCTATATAGGACCTCTACATAATAATGTATTTGATAGCATCGCAAACTTAGAACCAAAAGAAATAAATGATTATGACGATACCAGGGAGGGATCTAAAGCCAGGTCAAGCTCCCTTTTCGAAATGAATTATAAGACGAAGTTGTGCACTTTTCTCATATTATAATTTTGCTTAACTATGCATATCACTAATTTCATATGTGCCCTCTGTGATAATATACAGTTTCAGTTTGATTGAATTAGCAGTCATTGACATTGATATACAAGGTATTGTTTTCAAAGACATAAATTGGAGAAAAAAGATACTCGTGTTGCACAATTTTAGGCACCTGTGGTACACATGCCCCCGTCAACATTGACTTTAAACTCGTTCTTAGATGCAGGCTTCCGGACCAGGCGTGCTTGCTTGTTTTGTTGGAGCTTCAACTGCTCTAGCTTTCGGGATATCTTCTAACCATATATGTCATACAGCTCAAAAATATGTAAGGGGCAATACGCGATGTATTCTCCCACAGGCCACAAATCAGTGTTTTTATTGGTCAATAGTCCCCATATAGTCTCAAGGTTTCTCAAAAACCGCAGCCTCGAGATGTAGTGCTTGTTCTAACATCCATTTTTGAAATTAATGTGAGGAAGAAGTGTACTTTGCAGATGAAAGGGAGCTTGACATTATGACAAGGAGGCTATGGGGCACTTATAGGACACATGTGCAGTATCTTGAAGTTGGCGATGGCAGAAGAGGCACTGGAGTTCACCTTTCACCTTCATACCCTTCATTGGAGAGACGGTTCTCTTGTTGTGGTGGAATCAATTCTTAGTTATGTCATGTAGGTTCCTTTCCATAATTTCACACAAACCGGAGAGCGGAGATAGGCAAGAGCAATTAAATATATAGCATGACAAATGTGGAATAAAGATATAGCAAAGATGTCCATAAACACATTCCCATTCTTTCTCCCAAGGTTATTATACAGAAAATGTGAAACTTCTATAACACAAGTCCATGCACACAAATAATATCACTTTGTGCTCTGTTAATACATGGATTGCTTGCAGCCTAATGCTTTAGCCTAGTTCTTAAGTTCACCATTGGCAACAGGAAAGCCTCCAAATTCTGAAGACGGCGTATAGGAAATAGAGATCAGTTCAGACCTGAACTTGTCTTCTTCAGAATCTATTGCTTTAACCAGAGTTTCACCATTCCACTTATCAGAAGTGAGATTCTTCTCTGGTTCAGAGTAAGAAATGGCAATAAGCGACTCACGAGTCACTTCATTCAGGGCCTCCTTTCCAGGTACTCCTTTATCCATAAAATGTCGATCTGCTTGGTCTGCATGTATCCAAAACATGTGATAAATTAACTCAAAAGAAGAGGATAATAGTGACAGAAAGATCAGATAAATCCTTGATACAGAAAAATCAGTTATTGACCATGCCAAGTAGTAGTACCAAAGCATTGTTGTAAGTTCAGTGAGCAATTGTACTGCAGATCCACATACCGAGTTACTAAGAAATTATTCGAAAGTTAGGCAACGGAAATTCAAGTACTTGAACTATGTTCTGTTTTTAATTTTGTAATATGGGCTACACGGCATCACCATCAATTATAAATGTAATCATTAGAGCTCCATTTTGTATAAAAAAAATATATAAAAAAATTGAAGCACCAATACATCATCATTTCACATGTATTGAACATCTTTATACAGTAGAACTCACTGAGCTCCACACTATTCATGCATCGGAGGATCCTAGAACCAACCCGAGAGTCAAAAAGCTGATAATGGCATTGCAAGAGTTAAAACCCTTGTTAAAAAGTGCAGACCAAGGTAACTGATACCAAAAAGTGAAACAGAACACACAAACCAAACAGGATAAACCAATTTAAGATTATAAAAGCATAATGCAGATATCCTCACATAAATGAAGAAAGTGTTCATGTAGGATCAAAACAAGAAATCAACCACTCCCACCACTCAAAATCTTTTATTTGACATTTCAAGTTCCATTCACTTTCATTAAGCGAGTACAGTCAAAATATATATACAAATTGAGAGGAATAAGAACCTGAAAGTCTACTTGAACAGATATCAAATCCAAATACTATTCACTACTACAGCATCATTTATGTTTGCAAAAAATTACAAGCAATGGTGAGAAATATCTAGTGGCACTAACTAAATTTTCTTGCAAAAGCAGATGCAGAAGAATAACAACTGTGGTTTAGCATAACTCAACCTAAGTCAGGAAACACAAACTTGTTCAAGTTACCATTACAAAGTCCATCCCAAATAACATTAAATTAGAACAGTGAATTGAAATACAGATAACAAAGATGACTCTGGACACATAGCTAGAGACAATAAGAGAACTTGTATAAGTCTAACTAAAACAATAAGCGCTCACAAGATAATACCTAACTCGATTTTTTATTGGTAATATCTGCATAAAACACCCAAACTAATGCAATTGAAGCATAATGGATAGTAGCAGACAGCTCAAACTATTCTCCTACAACAATTAGACAACCAGCATTTGTTTTTGTGGCCAATCATAACCAGCAGCATTATCATCAAGCATAGTACAACACCGAATCGAGAAGCCCATTTCTGTTATCATCAAACATAGTACAATACCAAACACAAAAACCCAATTCTGTTTTGAAATAAATACATGATCTGGAAGCTATACAGCACTCTTTCTCAAAAACCCAAATCCTTTTTCTTCAATCTCTTCAAAACCCAGTTCATTCCAATTCATTTCTCCAACAAAAACAAAATCTAAACTTAATCTTGAAGCTCAAACCGCGCAAGCTACTCGAAATCAAATTCTCAACAACACATTAGAGAAAACTAACCCCATCCCACTACCCAACTCTTCCTTCTAAACACAAATCACCAAAATCAAAACCAATCAAACCATCAATCACAACAACCACAAAAGGGATGGGGTGGGGAGTCAAAGTAATCAAATATTGCATGAATTTTAGGATACCAATCAGACCATCATCGATTGAGACCAAAACAGAACGATGAGTTAGAAACCCAGATTTGCAGAGAAGAGGAATCTTACCTTAGAGAGCAAAGAGCCGCGGTTGAGGAAGAAGAAGAAGAAGATGGGTGAAGAAGGTTGAGGAGACTTCTGTTCTGTCTTTGTATTTTACTTTTTTCTTTTTTAAAGAGGCAAGTTGGGGTTCGGAGACAGCAATGCCGCCACTTTTACTGCGTTCTGATTGGTTACCTTTTTTACTATTATTATACCCTTCCCTTTTAATCAAAATTATGAGATTCTATGAGTCCGTCAAAGTCAAAGTTACACTGTCACGCTGATGTGGCGCTGTTATCCGTTGGTAAAACGGATATTTGAGGTAAAAAAAGTTATTTGTTCGTTTTCTATTTACGGTTGGAATACGGGTTCAACAAAATTCATGTACAGTATTGTAGATTTTTTTTTGAATAAGAAGTTAAGAATTTTTTTAGCATTATGGGCATCTCATTTGACAAAACACCATCACCGTCATCTACGACAACAAAATCTACAGCGAGAGAGCCGCCGCCACAAACCACTACCTGTATCGGCCAAACGCTCCGATCAATACCAACAAGCTCTCCCTCGGCAAGTATAGGTTTTCCTCGACCCTTGACAGGACCAGCCCCGGATTTCACCCTGAAATCCGGAGAAGATCTTGCGAGGACCACCTTAAAACTAACTCTATCGATAAATCGATAAGTCAATCTTAAGATGGACAACCCTAAAATCTCCAACAACCAAAACACTTCTAAAATTCCAGTTCCAACCGTAACACCTGGACCCACCTGCTCTCCAAATCACAACAACCGCCACCAATAAACACAAAATCTAATTCAACTGGCTCACAGGTAATCAGAGCAATCTAACAAAATGAACTGGAATTACAAATGGAAATATAACAAGAAATATAATATGAAAATAAAAGAATAAGGGATCACAGATCCCACCTAGCGGAAGCGACAACGATGATGACTATGCCTCGACTCCGACTACTCTTGACCTCTGATCACTACTCTGTACACTGGGCGATTTAAACCGAAGGGCCCAGGGGATAATAATTTAAAAACGTTAGAGTGAGTGGACAAAAATAAAATAATTTAATATAATATTTTAAATGAAAGTATCATATTAGTTTCCCAAAGTTTTAAAAATAAAACCACAGTGCATGCATTTTTATAAAACGTCTCTCTTTTTAAGAAAATCATATTTTTAAAAAAATCAGCCCCGCTGATATAATCCAATAAACAAATAATTATTTTGTTCATATATAATCAAAACAATATACTTTTGAAAATCAATTCATAGTATTCCACGACCAATCCCATTGGTCACATAAAAACCCCAGCCTCGTTGGTTCGGAAATTTATTAAATAACAGAAAGTCTTATAGAGAAAATATTCCCGAAACTCAAATGATATAAAATCCTGGCCAATCTCATTGGTCATATCATATAATAAAATAGGAGAACGTCATACCCACCATTTAATAGTAGCCCCTAAGGCTAAGGGTCAAATCTCCAAGAGTCCCAATAGCGTCATCACGCTATGTCCGTACACGTCGACCACCGAGCGTGAATCTGACCTATATGGTCAAGTCGTCACCTCGCGTGGGCTCAGGCGACTAAGCTAGCTAGCATCAATATATGTATATCCCGACCCTGATATGGTGAAAATCCGAAAACAAAACCGAAAGCACGTATCTGCTTAT
The DNA here is from genome assembly GCA_963682095.1 of Potentilla sterilis. NCBI lineage: Eukaryota > Viridiplantae > Streptophyta > Magnoliopsida > Rosales > Rosaceae > Potentilla > Potentilla sterilis. The sequence goes on from OY821766.1 coordinate 29,501,038, forward strand.
ATATCATAAATCCGTACGGTCCCCGACCGTACCTCTGAGGCTTATATATATATATATATATATATATATATATATATATATATATATATATATATATATATATATATATATAATCAAATAAAATCATAGCCTCGAAGGAACATATATATATCTGGCATGTCTCAATGTCATAGAAATAATATCGAAAAGAATAAATAACTTCGACATGTCTCACATGTCGGAAAAATCACAAATACCGAAAGCATAAAATCTCTGAAAATCTCATTTCCGGTCCTTTCATTTGAATACCATACTTATTCAGCATGATCAATTATGAATAATTAAAACATACTATTTCCGGAAACCTCGTTTCCGGATAAAATCACGTACTACTAAAATAGTAGTAAAAGCATAACCCCAAAACCATATTTCTTTAAATATCATTTCATTTTAACTATATGAATTTTCATGCTTCTCAAATCATTTATTTGAAATAAACTTCATTTCATTAAAACAATTATGCATGCATTTATTTAAAATAAAAATCCACTAACAGTACGGCCGAGAGCGCCGCTAATCCGATCTCTCGTCCCGTCGAATAACCTCTTGACCTGTAATAGGGACGAAATTCTAAATATTACGAAATTCGGAATTTAATTATAAACGCTAAATCTACGGACGTCCTTACTCGCACGAAACCTCCTAATTTTCTCTTTTTCAATTATCGGTATAGGAATTTCGCCTCAATACCGAAAATCTACGTCTGAAATTACTCAGGACACCCACACCGTGTCCGATCAATTCTTTTACTAGTTAATTCGTCATAAAACCCTTTTAATCAGCTTTTAACCTTTTTACGGTAAGTCAACAGTAATAATCCAAGGGTCAAACAATAATTATTCTAAGTCAAACAGTAATTCTGAAAGTCAAATAGTAAATGGTTAAAATCTAATTACTATTTACCATTTACTTTTACTGTTTACTGTTATACTTTTCACGTTTTACTATTTTACTTTTACTTTTTACTGTGTTACTATTCATCATCTTCCTCCTGCCGCCGGCGCCGCCACTACAGTGGCCCAAAACCTCCCAATTCGACTCTAAATCGACCCAATACCATCGCCACCACCTCAGGACCTCGTCTCCGTCGTCCCCGCCGCCAAAAACAGCCCCAGCCGCCGTAAACGGCGGCCGACACGGCGGCACAGCCTCCCAATATCAAAATTCATCCAAATTTCAACCAATCAAACCTCAAACAACACCCAAACAACTCCTTACAATATCCCAAACACGAATTCAACCTCCAAATCTACCAAAAACATCAAATACCCAACCTCCACCGAAATCACAAAAACCCTAGAATTTCAAAACCAAAATTCTCCTTACCTGCTACGAATTGGTTCGATTCCTTTCATGGACGTGTTGCACAAGTCGATGCCTTCAATTCCCCCCAAGAATCGGGTGGAACCTTGGCCGGAGGAGGGAGAACCAGCCCAACTGGGCTTGAAGTTCTTGGGCTGGAATCGGCCGAACGGTGGCGATTCCCACCGTGCCACCGCCACAGACTTGAAGAGGAGGAGGAGACGGTCCAAACGGGACCGGTGGCGCAGCGAACGGCGGCCGGACGACGAAGAACCAAGGGCGGCGACCCAGTCGGCGCTGCTCGGGCCGAGTTGGGGAGAAAAGAGAGAAAAAGAGGGAAAAAAAGAAAAAGAAAAGAAAAGAAGAAAAAATGAAAGTTGCCTTTTCGGGAAATTTCATCCTCCGCTATTTATACTCGTCCAAAAACGGCAATTTAACGATTTTTACGTAGTAACTTTTTCACACGAACTCCAAATTGAACTTGTCTCATGTCCACGAGCTCGTTTCAACGTCTTCTATCTCGACGAGAAATAAAATTCTCGGTCGGGTCAACTTAATAAAAAATTAACTTTTAGAATTTTCGAATCGTAAAAACAAGTACCGGAACGTAAAAATAAAACATAAAACAGTCAAAAAGTAACTCGAGATTCGGGTCGTATCAATTCTCCCCTCCTTATAAAAATTTCGTCCTCGAAATTTACATACTTGCATGTTTCTCTAGTTTCTCAGGTAATTGCCTTTACCTCCTAATTTACCTCAAACATTTTAGTCCTCCTGATCAAGACTTTCAACTGACTGTTCTTTGACATTCAAATCTTTCTTCGGGTGATAGGTTAAATTTTCGAGATATGCGAAGGATCGGCAATTACTCATGGAGTATAGATACGTGGAAAAACGTCATGTATCTTGGATAATTTCGAAGGTAGCTCTAACCGATAAGCTACCGGACCAATCTGCTCTGTAATCTCATGAACGCCGATATATCTTGAGACTCAGAATCTCACCTCTATTATCACCGTAACTCTCTCTCAAGGAGAGTTGTTCATCCTAGTTACTCCTGAACTGCATCTCACAAGACTCAATATATTCTTTAGGATCTGAATAGGCATCTCTGTCTATTCACCTATCCAAATGTGCAAGGCAGTGCGGAAATATCATCGAACCAATAAAGCTGCCTGCAACTCTTTTCAGCTACATAAAATAAATCACGATTCTCAATCAGATTTCATGAACTTAGGCATCACAGGGTCTAACAATCCCTATCACCCACATAAAATCATGTCGAATTTGGGTGTGGAAATACGCCATATACAAATCAAAATAGTAATATCTAATCCCACTCTGACACCGGCAAACGCCGCTAAGAATCTCAAAGTTCTACCTCTCACGTATCACCTATGGTCACATCAATCAATAACGTCCCATCATCGAACTGAAGAAATTACACATGTGAGCTATTCAATGCTTTATCACTCATATGGTCTCAGGACGAGTCCTCAACTTGTGCTTCCCATACTAAAATAATCAGGACTAGTTTCAAATGAAACTGACTTATCAAAGTCCAATCTCGTCCATAAATAAAGCAACTCTCATAACTCACAACTCACAAAAGAAAGGAACCTGAATCATCGTCAAATGTAGCCACCAACAGAGGCTTCCAACTAGATACATCAGCTACCACCAATAAACCAGTTCTGATATGACATCAAGGAATCCTTCGGATGTCAAAATCAGTTTCCATAACTGACGACTAATACCAGAACTGTTAAATCGACTATTTACAAAAACAGCATTCCACGTAAATCAAATTTCAGAATATGATCTTAAACTCGAGAGAAAACATCTCAAATACCCAAAAGACTCGCTGAATTCACAAAATAAATCTCACAACTTGAATTTGCGCGAGCCAACACATATCCAATATCCTCCATTAGCTCGCATCAAAGAAAAGAAACCCTCGAGAAATAAGATTCTCGAAACCTCAATTAAGCTAGTCAATATCTCGTCCCACGAAAGCTGACATGAGAATAACTCAAATCAATGATCTATCCGATGAAAACACCAACACACATTACAAAAAAAATAATGACTTCTCAAGTCATCTCTGGATCAGTAAGTGGTCCCACCACATTACGATCCCAAAATAAATTCTCCCATTAACAAAACGTCGTTCAACTTATAAGAATATGCACTAGTCACGTCACAATATTTCTTATACAAGCCTTGACTTGAAACACTACCTGAGTCAACAAGAAAACCCTTTTCCCGTAAGGCTATACTATAAGTGACAAATAAAACGTCTCGAACAAATCACCTGGCCTTGCCATGCAAAACCAGTACAAAATAAATACTCGTGACTGATCTTATCGTTCTCAAGATTCACTTTACTTAATGAAGTCACTTGAGTTATTAGTGTCCTCCGATTGAATCACACCATTCAATACTTATCCCATGCTACATTCAATGACTTCAATATCGCTGACCCCTTGGCGTCGAAATCTCTATATCCACAATCGTCAGAGTCCAGGTTGCAACTATCCACATGACTCACACACTTGTCGAAATAAGAACAAAGCCGATATCTTTACTTGACAAGTGTTCCGTGACTAATTAAATAGTCAACGTCAACATTCGCCGCCAGCCAGACAAATGTTCGAAAATCAAAAGATATCGCTACGACGGTAGCAGATAGAAATTCGACTCAACTATGAAAAATGGTTAAAATAGCTCTGGAGTTCGAAAAATACTTCCTGGAAGTCACCGTTGGATTTCAATCCAACCACCATAGATAAGCATGTGACTTCAATACAACTAGAAGCCATTCACGGGTCTCGAATCGGGATTACGGATAAAAAGTTATGATCCGTCGAAGTTTCGTGGCAAATCCTCAAACAAGAACACAATGGAACGAAAGAAATAACTGATCAAATACAAATATAATTATTTATATAATGACCAGTTGATGAAAGCCATTTGTCGAATTCTGGTGCAACTACCGGAATCTTCTCATCCGAATTACCGAGCTAACCATGCAATGGTCAAATGGATCCCAGATATCGGTATTTCAGATATCGTCTTCAGCTGCTCACGTGGTAAAGACATGCCACCGAGCCCCAAGCCATACTCCAGCGTAACAAGGTGATTCCAAAGCCACAACGACCATACCTCAAAATTTACGCCGCATGGAATCACCAAGAATCGCCAACTCCCAATCATCACTGACCTCCCAATGTTACCATGACCACATCTTCTAATTTCTTTCCCCTCAAATATCACGTATTTCGAAGCAAAAATCTCCAATATGGGTCGCTATATCAATTTCTAATTCTTCATTTATCCAATCTCCCGATTAAGATCACTAACAATTAGAATTATTTATAGCTCCCACAATCTCTATATAGCTCTCCATTCCTTCCGTCATAACCGATATGTTCAAAATCAAAATAAGACGGTTATGAGATTCATAAAAACAACACATGTACACTGCCACTTAAATGTCCACTGACTCATTTTCTCCACATACGCCAAATCCATAAAATATAGCTGAAGAGTGGCTCTATCACATACTCGTAACAATCTAAAATCACAGTCTGATTGTTACATAATCAATTTCCCCACTCATTTAAGCAAGGTCGCAAAAATGACAATCATCTCACTCTGACCTTATCAACATTTCCAAAACCGAGCACTTAAATAAGCTGCTCAAGAACTAGGGCCAAATCCTCGTACACACGTGAATAAGAGACCAAGGTCTCAATGTGTAGCCCTCTCAGGAATAACATCTTCCTATCTCAAAAGAAATAGGGCCGAAACATCCGAGTTTCCAACTCGTAACCTGACGCTAAAACTACTGATAAGCGTCAAAGCACAACCGAATAGGTATAACCCACATACCTATTACGTACGCAAGGATAACGTCGTAAGAGGTCGATGTACTCGAGGCATAGTCCAAGAGATACAACTCGATACCAGAAATGTACTTTACATACTTAATAATGACAATAGCACCAAGGAGCACGATGGGTATCCGCTGCAGTCGGATCCATTAGTCGGAGGTACTAAGCATTACTAAGCATATAAAATAACTGAATAAAATAGTACTCTACAGAGTACATAACAAGACACCAAAGAATCAAAGTCACACACTTAATGAACACACTAGCATCGAAGTATATGATGGAAATCCGCCGCGGCCGGACCATCAATCCAAGAATACTAGGCGTCATCAAGTATAAAAGATAACACGACTAATACCAAACTGACAGGACCCACCCCGGATTTCACCCTGAAATCCGGAGAAGATCCTGCGGGGACCACCTTAAGACTAACTCTATCGATAAATCGATAAGTCAATCTTAAGATGGACAACCCTAAAACCTGCAACAACCAAAACACTTCTAAAATTCCAGTTCCAACCGTAACACCTGGACCCACCTGCTCCCCAAATCACAACAACCGCCACCAATAAACACAAAATATAATTCAACTGGCTCACAGGTAATCAGAGCAATCTAACAAAATGAACTGGAATTACAAATGGAAATATAACAAGAAATATAATATGAAAATAAAAGAATAAGGGATCACAGATCCCACCTAGCGGAAGCGACAACGATGATGACTATGCCTCGACTCCGAGTACTCTTGACCTCTAATCACTACTCTGCACACTGGGCGATTTAAACCGAATGGCCCAGGGGAAAGTAATTTAAAAACGTTAGAGTGAGTGGACAAAAATGAAACAATTTAATATAATATTTTAAATGAAAGTATCATATTACTTTCCCAAAGTTTTAAAAATAAAACCACAGTGCATGCATTTTTATAAAACGTCTCACGTTTTAAGAAAATCATATTTTAAAAAAAATTAGCCCCGCTGATATAATCCAATAAACAAATAATTATTTTTACTCATATATAATCAAAACAATACACTTTTGAAAATCAATTCATAATATTCCACGACCAATCCCATTGGTCACATAAAAACCCCAGTTTCGTTGGTTCGGGAATTTATTAAATAACAGAAAGTCTTATAGAGAAAATATTTCCTAAACCCAAATGATATAAAATCCTGACCAATCCCATTGGTCATATCATATAATAAAATAGGAGAACGTCATAACCACCATTTAATAGTAGCCCCTAAGGCTAAGGGTCAAATCTCCAAGAGTCCCAATAGCGTCATCACGCTATGCCCGTACACGTCGACCACCGAGCGTGAATCTGACCTATATGGTCAAGTCGTCACCTCGCGTGGGCTCAGGCGAGTAAGCTAGCTAGCTTCAATATATGTATATCCCGACCCTGATATGGTGAAAATCCGAAAACAAAACCGAAAGCACGTATCCCCTTATATATCATAAATCCGTACGGTCCCCGACCGTACCTCTGAGGCTTATATATATACATATATATATATATATATAATCAAATAAAATCATAGCCTCGAAGGAACATATATATATCTGACATGTCTCAATGTCATAGAAATAATATCGAAAAGAATAAAGAACTTCGACATGTCTCACATGTCGGAAAAATCACAAATACCGAAAGCATAAAATCTCCGGAAATCTCATTTCCGGTCCTTTCATTTGAATACCATTAAAACTTATTCAGCATGATCAATTATGAATAATTAAAACATACTATTTCCGGAAACCTCGTTTCCGGATAAAATCACGTACTACTAAAATAGTAGTAAAAGCATAACCCCAAAACCATATTTCTTTAAATATCATTTCATTTTAACTATATGAATTTTCATGCTTCTCAAATCATTTATTTGAAATAAACTTCATTTCATTAAAACAATTATGCATGCATTTATTTGAAATGAAAATCCACTCACAGTACGGCCGAGCGCACCGCTAATCTGATCTCTCGTCCTGTCGAATAACCTATCGACCTGTAACAGGGACGAAATTCTAAATATTACGAAACTCGGAATTTAATTATAAACGTTAAATCTACGTACGTCCTTACTCGCACGAAACCTCCTAATTTTCTCTTTTTCAATTATCGGTATAGGAATTTCGCCTCAATACCGAAAATCTACGTCCGAAATTACTCAGGACACCCACACCGTGTCCGATCAAATCTTTTACTAGTTAATTCGTCGTAAAACCCTTTTAATCAGCTTTTAACCTTTTTACGGTAAGTCAACAGTAATAATCCAAGGGTCAAACAGTAATTATTCTAGGTCAGACAGTAATTCTGAAAGTCAAACAGTAAATGGTTAAAATCCAATTACTATTTACCATTTACTTTTACTGTTTACTGTTTTACTTTTCACGTTTTACTATTTTACTTTTACTTTTTACTGTATTACTATTCATCATCTTCCTCCCGCCGCCGGTAGCCGCAGCTCCGCCGCCCCGCCGCCGGCCCAATACCATCGCCACCACCTCAGGACCTCGTCTCCGTCGTCCCCGCCGCCAAAAACAGCTCAAGCCGCCGCAAACGGTGGCCGACACGGCGGCACAGCCTCCCAATATTAAAATTCATCCAAATTTCAACCAATCAAACCTCAAACAACACCCAAACAACTCCTTACAACATCCCAAACACGAATTCAACCTCCAAATCTACAAAAAACATCAAATACCCAACCTCCACCGAAATCACAAAAACCCTAGAATTTCGAAACCCAAATTCTCCTTACCTGCTACGAATTGGTTCGATTCCTTTCATGGACGTGTTGCAAAAGTCGAGGCCTTCAATTCCCTTCAAGAATCGGGTGGATCCTTGGCCGGAGGAGGGAGAACCAGCCCAACTGGGCTTGAAGTTCTTTGGCTGGAATCAGCCGAACGGCGGCGGTTCCCACCGTGCCACCACCACAGACTTGAAGAGGTGGAGGAGATGGTCCAAACGGGACCAGTGGCGCAGCGAACGGCGGCCGGACGGCGAAGAACCGAGGGCGGCGACCCGGTCGGCGCTGCTCGGGCCGAGTCGGGGAGAAAAGAGAGAAAAAGAGGGAAAAAAAGAAAAAGAAAAGAAACGAAGAAAAAATGAAAGTTGCCTTTTCGGGAAATTTCATCCTCCGCTATTTATACTATTTCAAAAACGGCAATTTAACGATTTTTACGTCGTAACTCAAATTGAACGTGTCTCATTTCCACGAGCTCGTTTCAACGTCTTCTATCTCGACAAGAAATAAAATTCTCGGTCTGGTCAACTTAATAGAAAGTTAACTTTTAGAATTTTCGAATCGTAAAAACAAGTACCGGAATGTAAAAATAATACATAAAACAGTCAAAAAGTAACTTGAGATTCGGGTCGTATCAACCCTACCCCAAAACCAATTGACCGCCAACCCGCCATCTCGTGAACTGGATCGGCCTCGCCCATTGACGGACATCCTCATCACCTCTAATGCTGGTGTCATCGACGATCACCAAAGCAGTAGCAATCCAGTCAGGACTGTGATTTTGGCTTCCAGCGCAAAACCCGCAAAACGTCCTCCACAGTCCTAGAACCACCGTTACACCAACACATCCCAAGCCACCAAAAGCTAAGATCACTGACTCAGGAACCCTCAAAGCCAATACACACAACTAGATCCGACCTAAATCATTCTGGTAATGGATCCAAGCCAATCTCTTTCAGATCAGACGATAGATCTTGAAGAAAATCTCCCTTCATCAAAGCCAAAGGCATCCAAAACGGCACCAGGTTCAATTCAACCACCATTTAAAGAATAAGGCAACCACAAGACTAACAACAATCTTCAAGGGTGGAGTGATTTCTGCCATTGCAGAGGTTTGGAAGATTTTTTTCGTTGTCAAACCCTAGCAGACGGCTAGGGGTATAATGATAGGGTTTTTTTTTTTTTTTTTTCTATAGTATTGTAGATTTATGTATACAGATATGTGTAATACGAGTAAAATGTAAAACATGTTCAAGGAGAAATTATAATAAGGAGAACTTCTACTTTATTCATTGATAAGGAGGCATTTATATAGGCATTATAATAAGTATCCCGATAAATCAGGGATTCCCTATCTATTATATAATCATCTAATCTAGTCTAATTAGATCAAGACACATCCAGGAAGTTACGGAAATAACCTTCCTACAACACTCCCCCTTGTGTCGAGCGCCTAATGTCTTCATGGTGCTTACCATGTTGCCTCACTAAAACCTTTCCAGCAAAATAAAAACCTCTTGGGCAAAAATAAAATGCATGGACGAAGGGAAAAGAGCACAACGCACCAACTACTATACTTGTTATTGATATGTGATGTAGACTCCCCCTGATGTCTAACAAACTTAGAGCTCTGATAACTGGCGCATGCCAATGCTCTTCACATGTTTCACAAACATAGATTTTCTCAAAGACTTGGTAAACAAATCTGCAACATTTGCATCTGAACTCACTTGATTAACTTGGATGTTCAAGAATTTCTGTTGTTGCACATTATAAAAGAACTATGCGGGTCAGAGAGATACCCAGCATCTACAAAACCAACTAACACATTATTGGGAGTCTTTGGATAAGGGAGACGGCCATTGAAGGACGAAGAAGGGCCGACATCATCACCTATGCCAGTCTCCACGTCGTCGGTGCCGGCGGCAGTTCCGCGGCGTACAGGGCGCTGCCGGGGCTGCCGGTGGCATTGGTGTGAGGATGACCGGTGGTGGAAACCTCTCTGGTGCTAAAGGGGGTAGAACAAACCCAAGTCAATGGAACCTTTCAGATGTTTAACACCATTCTAATGACGATGCGTAGGCGCTGAGCTAAATCTAGCTAATAAGTTCACAACGAAAGTGATGTCTGGTCTAATATATTGTGCTAAATACAATAGCGCCCCAATTGCACTAAGATACATATATTTAGCTCCAAGCATCTCTTCATCATCCTCTTTAGGACGTAATGGATCGTTGTATCTAGACTTTGTCTTTCTTATGAACACGCATAAGCATAAATCATTGTTCTTGTATCCCCTCCAAATCAAGTATTACAACAGACGTTACAATCTAGTTGCACAATGACTTTGTGGTTTAAAGTCACTTGATCGAGGCATTAGAAGTACTTCAAACACTTTCGTGTATATATCTGCATCTATATCCCTATATAGGTATACATTAACCACATTCATAAGCTGCAAACCTCAGTTTTTCGGACACTACTAAACTGATTAAGTAGCGGAAAGTAATGATGTCCATTACGAGAGAATACATCTCATCGTAGTCAATACCAGGTCGTTGAGAGAAACATTGCGCCATGAGTCTTGCTTTATACCGCATGATCTCATTCTCTCATTACGCTTACGAACAAAGACTCTCTTATGTCCAACAGGTTTAATGTCTTTCCGGATCAACTCAACAGATCGTAAGACTTGCCTTTTATTTAACGAGTCTAGTTCTGCCTGCATTGCTTCTTTCCACTTCGGCCAATACACTTTTCGTTGACACTCTACAACAGAGTAAGCGATTACATCATCAACATACGTGAAATTTTATCCACAGAATACACGTGCGCACTTGTGTAATTGAGATTTATGTGTACTTTGACATCAACAAAGATTCTGTGGCGTCCCATAGAAAACACATAGTTGATCATGGACATAATTATAGTCAAACACAATCTCGTTGATGATGAGCGAATTAAATTGTGCCTTCGCAACTCGCTTCATTCGAGATTTGGACACTCGAGAATTAAACGGTCTCCCCCTCTTCTTGGTGGGAGCCGAGGCCGAAGCTGCTGCCCCTTCAAAGTCCATCAATGGCACCGTTGCGATCCGATTTAGCAACAGCGACGCCACGGCGTACGATGGCGCCGCCACCGGCGTCACCCTCTCCTGAAGGTATGCCGACGGCACTAGGTCTTAGGGCAGCCGAACCGATCCCATATGATGGGATCTCCAACCTTACCGGTACATTTGCAGTATGTATGTGCGATCTCATCACTTTCTAACTCACTTTGAGTAGTGCAGGGATTATGATGAGACAAATCGTTGGGGGCACACCATGTCAATTCCTGACGTTCATTCGGAATGTGAGCATTCCTATCTCCCCCTAACGGCGGGAAGTGTGTCTCATCAAAGTGACAATCTGCGAAACGCGCAGTAAAGAGATCTACGGTGGTTGGTAGCGGATTATTGTTGGGGATTCACATCCAACATATACCTAAATGTCTTAGTAGACCCATCTTTGTACGCAGAAGATGCGTAATAGGCACATAAACAACACAACCGAAAGTACGTAATTGCGCAATATTGAGTTTATAACCAGTAACCAGCTGGTATGCACTAAACGTCTGGTTGGCATTAGGTCTTAAACGAATAAGCATAGTTGCATGCAGTATTGCATATCCCCCTGCAGAAACTGGCAATTGGTTCCCATAACCAAAAGCCCTAGCTACTAGCTGAAGTTGCTAAATAATGGCTTCTACAAGGCAGTTCTGAGAAAGAACATGAGGAACGGGATGTTCAACTTCAATCCCTATGGATATGCAATAATCATCGAATGTCTTGGAGTTAAACTCTCTAACATTATCCAACCTAATAGATTTAATAGGATGGTTAGGGTGGTGAGCCTTTAACTTGATGATTTAAGCTAAAATCTTGGCAAATGCATCTTGTAGACAGCAAATCGACGTGACCAACGCGTCGATACATCAACCAGCACCTTGAAATACACAAAGGGTCCGCATTCTGGTTGATAGGTCCACACATATCATCTTGGATTTGTAGTAAGAATGGTTTCTTTTGTGTTCATAAAGGAAAACAATGGATTCATCTTTGCTAGTGTACAAGCTTTGCAATAAGAGCATTATGCATCTTAAAATACAAATTCGCGTTGAAAATCAGATTCACGCGTAGCATGACCTTTGTGTACTAAAATAGTTATAACTTCTTCATTACAGAACGTATGGATAAACCGTAAAATGTTTTGAAAACTAGACATTCGTAGCTTTAAATGGATATAAAGTACACAACATAGTTCGAATTGAGTTGATCACAAAGCTCCGTCGAAGTTGACGGATCTGCAGATTTCCGTACAGATCCGTCCTACGTTGCCAAAATGGCCATAACTCACTCAATATGATAGCTATGATCAAACGGTCAGTGTCTCTGGAAATTAGACAATAGACATTTCCATCGGTAGAAAATATACCATTTTTGAATGAGTGAGCTATGATTTATAGGTCATGCAATATCAAAGCTTGTATGAGTCATAAGATCCAATAACAAGAATTGGAATGAGGTATTCTCATTGAATCTGACTCAACTTCTTCTCTAGAATGATTCATTAGAGGAAATACACAAGTAATTGTTACCATTCTCATATATCCAAGTGATAACATATGACAATTAGGTTTTGGAAAAAACAGCAAGATTCGATTTTTTCTTGGTGCATAGAATACATTCAATGACATCGATAACTGTACCATTAGGTAACGTGAAGTTAATGAATCCACGCTCTTTAACAACCGGCGAGGTTCTAATCGATATAGTCATTGATCATCTATATTGCACATAATACTTAAACGACTGCCTCTCCCTTAGGATAGTGTGGGTTGTCCCACTATCAGCTAGACACTCAACTTCACCGCGAGACATCTAAATAGATGAAAAACTATGGATGGTTTTCTCGCGGGACACAGTCTAATCACTACCCCGTAGGATAGAGAAAGAAAAGGGGATGAAATCCCATCGAGTGTATCACATGGCATTTGGACTTTATAACTTCGACTAAAGTCGGAAAGTGCAAGGTTGAATGTTACATAACCAAGCAATTATCATCAGAAACCAAAACGAAGCTGAGGCTTCGCACGTTGTGGTGTTGAACACCTTTGGTGACCGAAAGAATGGAAGCTCAGCCTCCTAGGATCGGTGCTAAGCACCTTCTCGGGCGGCTATGGAACCGAGGCCGAAGCCTCCTTGAAAGCACGATGTCGTGGCACCTTTGTGCTGCCGAAGCCGAGTTATCATCACCATGAGGCCGACGTCGGCCACTAGGCATGTGACGTCGAGCCTACCTCCAATTATTCTTTGATTTTGATTTTGATTTGAGCTGAGGTGGAATTATAAGTCCAATATACTAAGCCAATGTGACCCAATAGTGTTTCAGAAGAACCACGTGAGTCGTTAAAACACGAATCTGGATTGCTTAAAAACATAAAATTTCTCACAATATGGGAAAACAGAGAAATTTTATTAACTTGCCAACTTTTAATACATCAAAAGCAAGTTTCTAATTCCAAAGAAAACGACTAAGAGATCAAAGCCATTACAATACTTGAAAAATTCTTAATGAAAAGTCAAACATAAAGACAAATCAAAATCCGGGACATCTAATGCTTGAGTAGGCTCTTGAGTCTTAACTTCAGGAATGAAGTTCTCAGTCACGAGATTAACGTGAGGTTGTCATCACTAGTTCTCACTCAGTATGATAATTCTCTTTGCTAGAATTATCTCTTATAGGCATTAATCATCTCTTTGATAGAATTATACACGTGGTGCATATGCTTAGAGGAACCACACTTGTAACAATGAGCAAAACTAGTGCTTTTGTTGTTGTTGTGAGACGAGGGAGGAGGTGGCGCGTGGCCACCTTGACGGGTTCTATGGCCAAATCGGCCTCCCCCTGAAGGTGCGGCATTGCCGCCATCTCGTCTCCAAGTGTTGGAGCGTCGTGTCACACGGTTTCTACCATTTTGATTTCCTCCACGTATCAGTTTAGAAACTTGTTGATACGGGGCATTCTGATTCTTATTTCTTTTATTTTGAAGCCTTCCCATAGTGAGCCTGTGGTTCATGAATCTTTTTAATTCCAACAGGTCTCAAAATTATTGTTATTTATTCAGCCTAATCAACCAAATTGCGGTATGGGTGTCATAAGACATCATAGGCTATGGGGAATTTATCAAGAGTCTTATTGATAAGATCTCTATCATTTTTGTTATGCCAACAGTGTCAAGGTCATAATCCAAAGAACCGAATGGTTTCCCATTTCAATGAAATCTCTAGGATAAGTATGTCATGGACATTTTTTTAATCGCTACTGGAGCGTGTCCCTTAAAATATGGATCTTTTATCGACAGATGTTGTCGCTTCAGAGTTGGATGAATATGGCGTTCTCAAAAATGAGTGCCTAGGCTTTGACATGATCCCCAAATGAGGTAGTGGCTACTGTTTCATTCAGAATGATTGAGAAACCTTTGCTTTGAAAAACAAGCTACACATCGGAAACACATTGATGATATTCTTTGCCTTCGAGATTAAGAATCTTAAAATCGGGTCGTGACTACGACGACATCTACAAGAAAAGAGATACGTCGGATTGGTATGAATATGACATATACCATTCAAGTATGTAGAACGGAATTAGAAGGGCTATGACGTATATGGTCACATAAATTTTTCTTTTCGATGCATAAAACCAGCGACATCATATTGCACCTTCAAACAGTAGCGTACTCAGACATCCACATAAGCATCTTTTTTTTTTCTTTTAATTTCCCTTTCAAACGTGATCCTCCCAGGACCATCACTTAAAACTTCGACCGTAGGGGTAATGACATCCCCATCTTAGGTCTCATCGGCGATATAAGAATGGCTGAAATCGGAGTAGAGGAAGGCTAATAGCGCCCGATATATATGTCATATATGTTCAAAAGCTGGAACTTTTATAAAATCTTACTTGGTAGTTCGCCAATGAACTGCGTTGTAATATAAAATGTGCTTGAGAACTCGGTTCTACTCCTGGTGCAAAATGCAATAGTCGCTTCGTTCTTTAGACGAATGCAGAAAATTATTCCTCACCTCCATGGCGTATACATCGTCATAATTTTTCTTTGACGAATAACCATATTTTTCCTATATTAGCACGTTGAAAATAACAATAGTTAGATACGTGCAAGAAAATATTAAATAAATAATAAAATAGGAAAAAGTGGGAGGAAGAAAAGCCCAAAGCACTACACCAATAAGTGCATCAGATAACACTACAAAGTCAACAGTTTTACGGTGAAACGTTTTGTGATACATCACATAACGATTTTAAGAGCAATTCATTATGTGATGCCATAAAAATTTGAAAGTTGATTTTACAAGAAAACTGCACAACAGTTCCAACCATATTTGTTGTGCGTATCATACAAAAAAGGGCGGCATCCTCCCCTCATAAGATTACTCAAATATGGGTTTTAATCATACAACAGAAAATACAAAATACGTTGTGTCAACGTAGGTCTTGAGAGATTCACACAACAGTTTTTTATCATCGGTTGTGCTATAAATCTTTCATGTATGGTTTTGCCGATCGTTTCCTCGATTTGGTACTCACATCCTCCGCAATCATAAACCTTTGGGGAAGATAGCATGTAGGTTTTTAATCCAACAACATAGTTACGAAAAAACTGATGTATGACATTAGGAGAGAAAAACAGACACATAACAGTTTTTATTTCACTGTTGTGAGAATACAACTCTCATGTCAGGATGGTCAAAGCATTTCCTCAATTTGACACTCACATTCCAAAAAATCAACGAGTTTTGTGTAAGATAGCCTCGGGGTGTTTAATCACCCAACAAATTTTTCCTAATACCGTTGTATGAATATAAAGCAAGAACATATTTATGCTTATGGTTCCCTATGGAGAGGTAACTCATTGAGGGATAAATGACCTAATATTTATGCTTATGGTTCCCTATGGAGACGTAACTCATTGAGGGATAAATGACCCAATATTTTTACATGATCTCATACACCCCATCTTTGTGAGAGTGTGAGAGTTGACAGATTGAAAAAATAAGGTACGAGAATGTAGTTAAACACATTTTTCTTGGTATCGTCGATTTATGATTGATCCATACGATAAAAACCCAAACGTTATTAAAAATTCGAGAATTTCATACCATGACCTTATTTCAATACGGTGATCATATCCAACGGTCGAATGTCTGTTTTATCAAGTTTAGTGAAGTTATTTGTTTGAATCATGGTTATGCCTACTAATGTTATATAACTTGTTTGTTAGCTTATACATAAGTGTGTATCTTTCTAAACTAACTATATGAAGGAAATGAAAAATATAGAAAATAGGTCATACGATCACGATAGTGAAATATGGATATGGTACGAAACTCACTCATTTTCAATAATTTTTTAGCCTCGATCGCATGGGTCAACTCTAATTATGCCTATTTAATTGACCGTATTCATACAACAGTATTATTTAGATGCATTGTGTGACTGTAAATTTAGAGTTTAGAGTTTAGGGTTTTTAGTATTTGTGTTTAGAGTTTAGAGTTTAGGGTTTAGGGTCTAGGGTTGAAATTCTAGAGGGAAAAATTCCCTCTCCTTTTTTTACTTTTCTTTTTTGGGATGAAGGTTTTGGACACTTTGGTTTTAGATAGAAAATTCCCTCTCATTGTGCTTATTTCCGTCTCTTTTAGTCAAGTTACAATATTGCTATGAGACAAGTAAATGAACATAATATGTTGTCTCATTCATTTGTTAGTTGTTACATAAGATAGCCTCGGGGTGTTTAATCACCCAATAGATTTTTCCTAATACCGTTATATGAATATAAAGTAAAAATGTATTTATATTTATGCTTCCCTATGGAGAGCTAACTCATTGAGGGATAAATGACCTAATTTTTTTGCATGATCTCATACACCCCATATTTGTGAGAGTGTGAGAATTGACGGATTGAAAAAATAAGGGACAAGAATGTAGTTAAAAACGTTTTTCTTTTAGATAAATATCGTCGATTTATGATTGATCCATACAATCAAGACCCAAATGTTATTAATAATTCCAGAATTTCGTACCATGACCTTATTTCAGTACGGTGATCACATCCAACGATCGAATTTTTGTTTTATCGAGTTTAGTCAAGTTGTTCGTTTGAATCATGGTTATGCCTACTAATGTCTTATAACTTGTTTGTTAGGTTATACACAAGTGTGTATCTTTCTAAACTAACTATATGAAGAAAATAAAAAATATAGAAAACAGGCCATACGATGTGATCACGATAGTGAAATATGGATATGGTACGAAACTCACTCATTTTCGATAATTTTTTAGCCTTGATCGCATGGGTCAACTCTAATTATGCCTATTTAATTGACCGTATACATACAACAGTAATATTTACATGCATTGTGTGACTGTAATCATACAAGCTAATATTTAAATGCGTTGTGTAAATTTAGAGTTTAGAGTTTAGGGTTTTTGGTAGTTGTGTTTAGAGTTTAGAGTTTAGGGTTTAAGGTTTAGGGTTGAAATTCTAGAGGGAAAAATTTCTCCTTTTTTTTTTTTTACTTTTCTCTTTTGAGATGGAGGTTTTGGACACTTTGGTTTTAGAGGGAAAATTCCCTCTCATTGTGTTTATTTCCCTCTCTTTCGGTCAAGTTACAGAGCTGCTATGAGACAACGAAATAAACAAAATATGTTGTCTCATTCATTTGGTACAAAAGTGTGTTCATTTAACATTGCACAGAAACCCTTACACAAAAACCACATTCACTTTCTACACTTGGAAAAAAAACCCACTACTTTTGACACTCACTTTCTACCCACAGACAAAAAAACCCACTCACTCTCAGCTCACTATCTCTTCTCACTCTCTCTCAAAAAACTTTCACCACTGATAAAATCCCCAATCAGAATTATGGTTTTCATTACCAAAGTTCAAATCTTTCCCCCTTCCCATTCTCAATTCTCATCGACATTTTGGATTCGCGCAACTAGGGTTCTGGCAATAGCAATTTCTAGATGTTCTTGCCGCTCAGGAATGCCCCGGGGGCCCTGTCGCTGACGCCGAGCACCGACAAGGGCAAAGGGTGCCCCTGAGAACTCCAACAAGGGAGGCTTGCCTGGCTCCGAGTCCCCTGAGAGAGATTGTAGTGGTGTTGATGTGGAGGACAAAACTGGGTTTTCACTCTCTGTGCTTAAACCCTCTGTGTCTGGAGCCAAGAGGGTCTTCTCTGATGCCATTGATGGAGCTTCAGGGAAGTGGGTTTTCTCTAGGAGTGTTGGATCTGAAGCTGATTTGGGTAAAGGTGGTAACTTGATGTCTCCTAGAGGTGTTAATGTTGGCAAAGGTCTTGCTGGGTCTAAGTATAAAAGTCAGACAATCTATGCTGTGAAAGATGGGGTGCAACAATCTCCGAACCCATTGCATGAGAAGAAGCCTCAGGTTTCTGCTCCAGCTGCAAAGTAAGCAGCTTTCTTCATACTTCAAGTAGTTCTTTCTGTAGATGGTTAAATTTATTTGGTTTCTGAATTGTGGTCTATAACACTGAGTCACTGACTTGTTGATGTGCTCAAAGTCTCTGGAAATCAATTTAATTTGTGTTTTGTTTTTGGGTTGTGCTCTTTGTTGTACATAAGCAAGTTTGTGTAAATGTAAATGTAAATGGAGGTCCTGCTGCTCTTGATGAAGTTGTGCCGGTTAAGAGGGCTGAGGCACCCAAGCCAGTGCCAAAGAAACTTGTGATTGTCAAGCCAAAGCCCAAGGAAGTGATTGAAATCAGCCCCGACACAGAGGAAGTTAAAAAGGCTAAACCTGAGAAGAAAAAGGAAGGAGCTTCAAAGAAGAAAGCAGCACAAACTCTCTCTTCTGTCCTTACTGCTAGAAGCAAGGTAACATAGTTAACCCTTTTTCATTCTTTGTTGTTAATTTGATTAGATGATTTGTGGTGGCAATTTTTAGTGTGTGGTATTGTTTATTTGTTCTTATTTATGTATTGGTGATGTCCAGGCTGCTTGTGGTTTGACTAATAAACCAAAGGAAGTGATTGTTGATATTGGTGATGTCCTCCGTTTTGCTTGAAATTTTGTGGAGTTCTTCTCTTCTATGTGAACCATTGATCTGGAAATTTTACTTCATTTTTATGGAATGGTTACAGTGTGAATTTTCGAAAGTTAGGTACTCAGTGCTGAATCTTCTGCCTTATGCAGTCCAGCAGTTTTGAGTTTGAATTTTGGTAATACTTAGGATTCCGTTTGACTTGAAATTTTGGTATTATGTTCTCTCATATGTGTGCTATTGATCTGGATAATTTCGTGCTGTTTGTTTAAGCGTTTAATTTATAGAGATTTTCTGAAGTTAAAGTGTTCAGTGCTAAAAATTTATGTGTTTACAGAGCAACAGCTTTCAGTTCCGATTTGATTAAGTTTTAAGTCTCCGTTTTGCTTGAAATTTTATGGAGTTCTTCTCTTATATGTGAACCATTAATCTGGAAATTTTACTGCATTTTTATGGATTATTTAGACTGTGATGAATTTTCGAAAGTTAGGTACTCAGTGCTGAATTTTCTGCCTTATGCAGTCCAGCAGTTTTGAGTTTGAATTTTGGTAATACTCAGGATTCCGTTTGACTTGAAATTTTGGTATTATGTTCTCTCATATGTGTGCTGAAAAAACTCTCACTGAACAATATAACTCTTGACGAATAGGTCTCATTACTGTTCTTTGATTGCTATATTGTTCAGGGATTTCTCTGCAATTGTGCTTCTGTTTCTGTTCTGTGCAACTCTGCTCTTGAATCCCATCACCATTTTTGCTATGAGTGCAGCTTTTGTTGTGGGATATGGTATAATTTGCTGGGCAAGTGTGCCATTGGTTGCATGACACATTCGTTTTGTGAGCTGCCATTCAGATGCTTAACTCAGTTAACTGTGTCTGGCTGCTCTTGTTCATGAAAATAAGTAATTGGAACTTTCAGATACTGATAGTCCTAAAATCTATCAATAACAGTGGAGAGTTGGCTGTTGTTTTAGTTCCACACTCCACACTAGCCATGTACGAGAATGGAGATTTAGTTCTAGTTTCTAATTACATGGCTGTTGGTGTGGCTTGGTGGAGGTTTAGTTCTAGTTACTAATTACATGTCTGTTGACGTGGCTTGGTCTGCTCCGGTGGGTGGTTTGAGCTCTGGAGGCTTCACTTCTTTGTGAAGCATGCCTCTTTATGTTGTAATGGTCTATTGTTGTTGCCTCTTCATGTTTGTTTCCCAGCTCATTAATTTGCTTTTTTTTTTTTCTTCTTTGCACTTTTAAATTTCTAATGTTAGCTTTCCAGGAATTATTGATTGACTCATCGGCATTATTAGGGTTCTCTGATGTTCAACTTTAGTCGTTAATCTTTTGAGTGCCATTATTTCAAATTCTAGTATAGTACAGAATCATAGTTTGAAAATAAATTATAAAGAGAGTGTGGCGATGGACTTTCTTTCTTCTTCCTGTTCCTGTGTTTTTGTAATTTCTTTGTTTGTCTTTTTTTTTCCTTTCGGGAATGAGATATTGTTATGTACTTATCTGACTTTTGCTTACTACAATTGTTGCTTTTGAAGCATTGCAGTTGCTGACTCTATTGCCAGGAGGAAGAGTTGAAAGGTGCAGTTGTCCTTATTTTTGCCAATAAGTAGGTAAATGCTACTGCCTGATTCTAGGGTTGGGGGAAGTAATATTGTTTAATTATCTGAACAAACGTTATCTAGAAATAGAGCCAAGCAGATTTGGATGGGGTGAGAGTGGAGTGCGCAAAAATATGTGGTCGAGCCATGATTGAGGTAGTTCCAGCCTCTTGTTCAAGTGAAAGCATCTCTTTTGTGTTTTTACGTCTAGTACAATATTTCATGGTTATATGTGGCATGTTTTTGATACAATTATAGACTATGTATAAGCTTTTGATGTGCCAAGTTGATGGACATGTATTAGAATGCTTTGCTTATGTTTAATGGTTTGGATTATGGACATGCTTTTCATGTCCGGTTTAAGGTTGTGACAATGATATGGATGATTTTAGTTTCTTTTGTAGCAATTTTGGTTTTATAGAACTATTGTTCATTTGGTCGGACAACAAACTCAATGACATGTTGTGTGAACAAAGTTTTCACACAACTAGATTTCTATGTTTATCAAATGTTGTATGAATACAATAATCACACAACACGAGTTATATGACAATATGACAATCCAACGTTGTCTGAATACACAATTGAGCCTTGTTTGAATCAATGATCATACAACAAATTGAAATTCTGATGCAACGTTGTGTGATTGAATAATCACACAATGGGATATGTAAATAATTACGTTGTATGAATAACATATCACACAACAGGATAGAGAGAAAAATTACGTTATATGAATAACATATCACACAACAGTTTTCCACCGTTATGTGACCAAAATTTCACACAACATATTGTTGTACCGTTGTGTGATTCTCGGTAGAAAACCTGAAAGCCGCTCGGCAGCTGCTCAACAGTTGCCGAGCGGGCTACCAGAATTCTGTCGATATTCACACAACAGTGAAAAACTTGGTTGTCTGATTTTTATCAGACAGCGCTCGTATACACAACGGTATCGAGGCATACTCAGACAATGGTTTTTTTCCGTCGTATGATGCACTTTTTGGTGTAGTGAAGGGCTGCTGGGCTCGGCAGAGGCCCAAATCCGACTCGGGTCGGGTTGGCAGAGGACCAGGTTAGGACTGATCCGGGTCATGCACACGGGTCGACGTTCTCGGGTTGCTGAATTTTTTTGAGACGATGACAGAGCGGCGCGATGGTGGCGGCTAAGGCATCGTCGTGGAAGACTGATGACCACCGTCGAGCTAGCGGGCGGGGCTGGGTCTTCAAATCACAGCTGCTGCTGGAGCCGAGAGCTACCGAACCGGGTCAACGACATCGATTTAGGGTTCTGGCGCTGGGCTATATCGTGGCGGGGCGACGTCGAGAAAGGTTTGACCAGCGGCGAGTAGAGCTCGATCTGCGTCGAGGAAGGACGCCGGCGAGGGCAGTGGCAACTGGAGAAAAGGGGATGGGTGCCCAGATCAATTTCTGAGTGCCCTAAGATTTTTCATTTTCTGCCGACAAGATGTCGTCGGCAGGATTCTAGGGTTTGCTTTTCCTCCCGACAAAGGAGTCGTCGGCAGAAAAGTTTATGGGGATCATCTTTTTCCAACAAACAGTTGCCGGCAGAAAACCATATTTTAGGGTTTCTAATTTTTTTTTTTAGGCTATTAGAGGAGGCTAGAGTCACGTGCTGATAACGTGTTCAAGGAAAAATTATAATAGGGAGAACTTCTACTTTATTCATTGATAAGGAGGCCTTTATATATGTATTATAATAAGTATCCCGATAAATCAGGGATTCCCTATCTATTATATAATCATCTAATCTAGTCTAATTAAGTCAAGACACATTCAGGAAGTTACGGAAATAACCTTCCTACAACAAAACATGTATTGTTCAGACATTGTACGTAATAGAAATATAGAAAGTTGAATCGAGGTGAACTAAATTTAAAGTTATTATATGACAAGTAACAAGATTCGAAGACACAAACAAACTAAAGAAGACATGTTGCTCTTTAAAGAAGACTAGATCAATTTCCTTTCCACTATATTGTATACATTCATATCCACTTATGTACATTTCTCTTATGGATATTTTGGTCTCTTCGACCATTCATTGTTCATATGTTTCAAGCTAGCTTCTTTAATTAGCTTCTAACATATGCAGTCACTTTAGCGCCGGTGCTGAGTCTTCCAGACTTTCAAGAGGACCATTCATTACTCAGCTAGCTTCTCTCTAATTAGCTACAACATTTTGGATCTCACAGTCCCTAACTATAAAATTTTACTGTCAGAGAATACGAAGTAATAAACAATTGCTCTATGCTTAAACTTCTACATCTTCTTCTTGAGAGATCTCTCGAATCTTTTGAACAAAGAATCAAGGACCATGTAGAGAAAAAAAATATTTCACTCCCTTCGATCATGGTCCCAACGTCCCAATCAACCACAATCAAACACATAGTTGCACTTCAATTCATACATAAATTTATTTGACACGTTTTGTTCAATTCATATATAAAAGTTTTTTTATTTCACACGACATTTTATTTTATTTGCAAGTTGGGAATGTGGCTCAATTTTATTTGTTATTTCACACGTTTTGTTCAATTCACGTTTTGTCCTTTGCTTCAATTGGGAATGTGGCTCTTCGATCAATATCATAACAAATAATGTATATAGCCAACTCCAGCTAAGCTCAGGGTCAATTTGCAATTAGCAAAAAACCAGCTAGTTTCGTAACTTGGTTAATATCTACATAGTACGGACACGCTAAAATGGTGACATATCCTGTGTGGCACACGCACACGCATACGATAGAGTCAAATACGTCTAAACCGAAGGAGAGTCATAAGAAGACCACGGATATGGCTATGTGGGTAAAAAGTCATTATCGCTGCTTATGTATACTTTTATACATATATATTTTCTTTTGACCACCAATTTTTTTTTTGTAGATTGTTTATAATCTCTTCTGGGCCGAATCAAATGAGGATATGCCTGCCTTAAAGAAGCAGGTGGCAGACCTGACCGGCCAGCGGTCCACCTTGGAGACCGAGAAGGCCAAGCTGCAGCAGGAGAAGGCAGAAACGATTGAACAGGGGGAACAGGCCAAGGCTCAAGTGGCCGAGAATGAGGGTAAGGTGAAGGCTTTGGAGGCCAGCCTTACCGCGTCTCAGCAGCGGCCAACTGATCTGGAAGGGAAACTTGGCGAGTCCACCGATCAGGAAATTGAGCTAGAAGCCAAGAACTTGGAGCTGCAGGAGAAGGTGGCCTCGGTGTGCCGATAAGCGGGAAAGTTTACCGAGGTCAGCCGGGCGGAGCTGGGTGACCAGCTCATTGTTGAGTTCAAGGACTCGGAAGAGTTCGATGAGTTGTTGGAGAATGCCCGAGAGGCGGGCTTGTCCGAGGCCTATGATGAATGGAGGCGGAAGGGCTGGCTCGACACCGAGCGGATGCGCAATGACCTTCAGGAAGAGGAGCCGCAAAAGCAGCTGCGGTCTTTGAAAGTCGGTGGTCCTGTAAGTTCTACTGTCGGTTGCTCTCATTCTCTTCTTAATACCGGTCTTTAATAGCTTTAGCTTCTTTTCCTTTTTTTTTTCCGGATGAATCATGGCCTTATGCTCTTTTGCTAATGCCGGTCTTTGATATATTGCCTGGTAGCCTATGCTCGTATAATTTCGACATTCTTTAACCAACATGGAACATTTTTGAATTGCTATGCACCTGTTACTTTACTTTTAGAACTTGTCATGTTACTAATTGTGCTGGCTTAATTAACAACAAATCCTGGTGGTATGCCTTTAACCGTTGGAATGCCTTTGTTAATTGTGTTGGAATAATTAACAACAAATCTTGGTGGTATGCCTTTAACCGTTGGAATGTCTTTGTTAATTGTGTTGGAATAATTAATAATAAATCTTGGTAGTATGTCTTTAACCGTTGGAATGCCTTTGTTAATTGTATTGAAATAATTAACATTTTTTCATAACTAAGGAAGCATCCGTGCCTAAGCTATAATCGCACGGGAATAGAATACAATAGCCTTGCCCTGGTCTATCTCGGGTAAACCGGAGATGCTCGATATTCCATAGGTGGGTGGAGCTAACTCCATCGGTGTGTCTAATGTGAAAGGTCACTGGTCCCACTGCTTCTGTTATTTGGTACGGCTCTTCCCATGTTGGATCTAGAGCTAACACTTTCTTTTGTACTTTCTTCATCACCTAGTCCCCCACTTGCAACTTTCTTTGCTCAACCCAGCTGTCATAGTAACGGGGAACTCGCCATTTGTACGTCTAGTTTGGTAAGTGGGCCCGATCCCGAAGCTCTTCTACAAGGTCCACGTTTAACTGCAGACCTGCAGTCTTTGTTTAAGCCTCGTAGTTTTCGACTCTAACGCTGGGAACCTGGGTTTCTACCGAGAGGACTGCTTCACTTCCAAATGCCAGAGAAAACGGGGTTTCTCCCGTTGTTCTCGTTGCGGTTGTGCGGATTTCCCATAATACCGCGGGCAACTCTTATGCCCATAAGCCTTTCTTGTCATCAAGCTTTTTCTTGAGGAGTTTTTTGATGATCTTTTTGACCGCTTCGACTTGGCCGTTGGTCTGTGGGTGCGCTATGGAGGCAAATAACATTTTCATCCCCAAGGACGCCGTATACTCAATGAGATCTGCATTGTTGAACTGTGTATCGTTGTCCGTTACTATGGTCTCCGGGACATCGAAACGGCAGTAAAAGTTTTTCCAGAGAAATTTCTTGACTTTTTCCTGTGTGATCTTTATCAGTGGCTCCGCTTCAATCCACTTCGTCTCATAGTCTACGGCCACAATTGCATACTTGAACTGTCTAATGGCCGTTGGAAATGGACCAATGAGATCAAGTCCCCACTGAGCGAATGGCCATGGCGCCATTAAGATGGATAGAGCTATAGCTGGTGCGCATGGTACGTTGGCGTACATGTGGCACTTGTGGTAGCTTTCCGATATTTTCCTCGAGGCTGCTGCCATGTTGGGCCTAAAATACCCTGCCCGGAGCGTCTTGTGGGCCAAAGACCGAGCTCCAGAGTGGTTGCCGCATACTCCCTCGTGGATTTCCCTCATGATTGCTTCCCCGGTGTCTTCCGTCACACATTTTAGATGGGGGAAGTAATGACCCCTGTTGACAGTAGCCACAGATCGGCTACATAAGCCCACAGACCCGCAACCAGTGCATCCGGGGCCGGACTGAGGCCCAGAGCAGGATCACCAGCACCCGGACCCGAGGTCCAGCAGTCTACCTTGTAACCAGGGGCCCGGGGACCGGGGACGCCAGCCTGCCAAACAGGCCACCAGAGCTGTCCTTTTGTGTGCGAACAGAAGGAAACCAGTCCCACATCGAAGAGTGAGACTAGACCTCACGCCCGACCACCTATATAAGGGCCTCAACTACCCTCTTCAATAGGTAACTGATCTCTCCAACTGCTTATCATACGTGCTTAAGTTATCTATTCATCCCAACTGTACTAATTTAAACATCGGAGAGGAGAAGACCGGCCCGCCCGGTATTCCCCTTAGTGAGCAGGTTCGCAGGAGGAGATCACATCTAGATTCACCAGTCTCTACCAGGCCTACGGGTTTGTGCAGAAACAATTGGCGCCGTCTGTGGGAAACTTGTATAAAAGTCACGTAAGCATCACCAAATGGCAGAAAGCTCAGAAGCGGGCCAGGAAAGAAATGCAACGGAGGGTCAGCGGGTTACACCAGAGCAAGCGCTCATCTCCACCCCGGTCGCTGTACGGGAGCAGCGCAGCGACCAGGGCAACCAAGAAGACGGCAGCTGTGGGAGGCCGAGCAGCACTTCGGGGGCATACAACGATAGCATGCGCGGGAAAGGCCCGGTGGAAGGCGACCAACCAACGCACCGGGGTTTTTCGCTGACATTCTCGGACGATCCGAGCGACAGAGAGGAGAGTCTGCTCGGTGACAGCGACCGGGACACCACGTACAGCCCCGACCGGCAGGATATGGCGGGGGAGATACGGGCGATGAGGGCAGAAGTCGGTCGCCTACGCGCGGAGAGAGACCGAGATAGAGCAAAATCCAATGCTCGGTATGAGGAAATGGAGACGGTAAACGCTGCCCTGGAAAGAGGAAAACAGCACAACGCTGCCATGGCAAGGGCAATTACACCTGCGCCAAGCCAACCTCAGCGCCTTGAGGCGGGACAGTCATCGGGAGGAAGGTCTAGTGACCGTAGGAGGGCAGAATCCCCGGGCGGCGCGGTTTTGCCAATGAGCACGCCGGCACCCCCGCAGTCGCGCGCTTCATTCGAGGATGAAGTCGTGACCCCGACCGCACGGGCATTACAGATACTCACCGACTCTGTGTCGGATCTAAAGGCCCAAATGGAGCCAACGAGAGAAGGGCGGCGCGGCCGATGGAAGGCGCGCGATTCAACGAACACATGGGCCCTTTCTCGCACCGGGTTCTGGAATCAGGGAGGTCTGGTAACCAGAAATTCCTAAAGCTCACGTACTCAGGATCCGGCTGCCCATACCAACATTTGGATAGCTTCCGGTCCCAAACGTGCGCCAAGGGCTATTCTAATGCAGTGTGCTGCAACATTTTCCAGGAAACCCTGTCTGGAGAGGCGCTCAGCTGGTTCTATGAGCTCCCGGCAAACTCCATCGAGGCGTTTGAGCAACTGGCTGACCGGTTCGTGGGCCGCTTCATCCTCCGGGTCGAAGGAGCCCGGACATCAACCATCCTCTTCAACTGCATACAGGCACCTGGCGAGGAGCTAAGGACGTTTGTCAACCGCTAGCAAATGGCGATGGCCGGGGTTTAGAACTTCGACAAGGGTATCGCCGAGATGGCGTTCAAACAGGGGTTTCGGCCAGGAAAATTTTCCTACGCCGTACGGGTGGAACTCCCGCAGGGGTATGACGAGCTAATGACGATGACCATCAGGCATGCTCAGGCCGATCATGAAACGTATGGGCAACACCTGCTGAAGAGAAAGTGGAAGGAGCATCCCCCGACCGGCCGAGAAAACAAGGTCAGCCAGCGGAGCGAGAACCAAGGCGCCCAACCAAGCAGACCCGGCAGAAATTGGGGAAACCAACAGCAGCAGAAGCTCTATCATGACAAACCCCAGGGCGAGCACAAGCCGGCGCAGTACCGGCAAGAACGCCCCCTGGCGATCATGCCAGCAGAATGTCAAGAGGTCTTCACCACTGTAACCTCTTCATACGAGGACATCTTGCACGAAAATGGAACATCATCCCCCCACCGCCGAGGAGCAAGTACCCAAAGGGGAAACTTACCCAGACACGAACGGGCAAGTACTGCTCCTATCACGATGAAGCTACCCATCGGACGAACAGTTGCTTCGCCCTCAAGACAGCGGTGGAGGGTTTGATTAACAGCGGTCAGCTTCAGCGGTATATAGGGGAAAGGAGAGCAGATCCCGACCGGGAGCAGGGCTAGGGCTGGTAAGCACGCCCGGACCCAGTGAAGGGTTAGGTGCTAAAAATTCCAAGCAGTTAGTTTGGCATATCAACGGTTCAACCAACGCAACAGTGTAGGATATGTATGCCAACTATTTTAAGAGAAATCCAAGGAATTCCACCGGTGCAAAAATGTATATCCAAAGGGTATAAATACAACCGTTCCAGCGGATTTACAAAAAAAAAGAGAAAAACAAAAATCTTCAAGGAGCCGCGCCTCCCCCCTCAGCGGGCATCCCACCAGCTTCCCCAGATGAAGCCACCGCATCCTCTCCAGGGGGTGCAGATGGTCGAGGCCCGCCTTCCCCTTCCGGCTGCCCATGGGTATCGTCATCGGCCCCCGCCTTCGGCATTCGAGAGGTATCCAGGTACCCCTTGTCTTCCCACTCCACGTAGGCATCGGCGATACCCGACTCCCTAGCCTTTTTCAGGAGCTTAAGAAATTGATCACTATCGTGATATTTGAGGACAACCCGCTGGAAAAGCTCTGGGTCCTCTTCTCCAGCCGCAGCGGCAGCAGCTGCACGCACAGCAGTAGCTCCCACCTGGAGCTCATCCACTCTCTCCTCCAGCTCGGCCCTCTCCTCCTCGAGGCTCCGGACCTGCTCTTCTAGCCTGGCCACTTGTTTCTTGACCCTCTCCTCTAGCCTGACCTTCTCCCGCTCTAGCCTGGACTTCTCAACTTCCAGGCGCTCACGGGCTCCTGTCAGAGCGGCCACCTGCCTCTTCAGCTCCGACAGCTCCTCACTCGGGTCCAGCTGGTACAGATTGTACAATAGCTACAAAACAACAGGGAGCCAATTAAGCAAACAACAAAAGTAACGAGACCCGGCAGAAGTTATGAGCGGTGTAATGGCATCAAGCAATTCTTACCCGGAGGACCGACTCCTTGCTCTTCTGGCGGTTCTCCCCGACAAGGCTCCAGCAACCCCAGGCCTATCCAGACCAAGGCCAGCCACATCTGCCGCCAGGCTCCGGACGAAGGGACTCTCCGGACCTCCCCTCTGTTCCTCCGCAGGAGCGGGGCTACTCTGCTGACCGGCAGAATTTGGGGCAGCAGCGGCCTTGTTCCCAGCGGAACTCGTCGCACCGCTGGTCACCTTGAGCCGTTTCGCCAAGTTTTCACCAGACGATCGGCTAGTCAGCGTCACCAGCGCGGAGGGAGGGACGTCCATTATCCTCCGCCTTTTCTCACCCAGGCCGTCTGGTGAAGAAGATTGTGCGCCTGACCGGGTGATCCTGGTGACAAGCGGGACCGATCCCGATCGGTGCGGAATCCTGTTCGTCCCACCAGGAACCTTCGGTGGCCTCCCGGTGGTCTTGCCCTTTCCGGGTCCCGCCTTGGGCGCAGTGGGGTGAGTCTTCACACGCCTTAGGATATAGGCGTCGTCCTCAACGTCCAAGGCCCTCGGTTCGGCATGAACGGTAAGCCGACCGGACTCCTCATCCACCGAGGTCCGTGAAACGGCCTCCCCCTTCTCCTTCAACCTCGAGACAAGGTCTTCACCGTCCATGGATAATGTATTACCGGGCATGACGACCGTCTGGGAAGATGCACCTGCAGAACAAGCAAAGGGTTAGTATCAACTCGGTCAGCAGAAATGCCACCGCTAAAACCCTGCTACGCACCGGGATCCCGCCCGAGACAACAGTACTCCAACACCTCCCGCCGTATGAAGTTGTAGGAGCTCCGCTCAAGATAGTCCCAGCACCCGAGTATCGTCATAATCCTCTCCCGCTCGAACTCGGACAGTACGAACGATTGGTCGCCAAGGGGCTGGAAGGCACCAGGAATCAGGTACATCTTACTCCTTTTCTGCCATTTCCCACCCGCCATCACCACCTTTTTCCTACAGTTATTGTCCACCCAGGAAGGCAGATGGGTGATGATAGGCTGGAAGTGTCGGGCGCTAAAGGTCAGACAACCCCGGCACCCTTTCTTCTTCGAGAAGAACAGTCTGTACAGTGCCCGGAAATCGTTCACCGTTGGCATGCTCATCCCGGACAGCTCGTACAGACAACCGAGGCTCAGCAGCTGCCTCCACTGGTTCCCGGGAAGCTGCGCGGGAGACACTTGCAGAGCGCTAAGCGTATACTGCACGAAGTCTGGCAGCGGGAGGGAGATGCGAAGTTGGTCTCCGTGAACAGCAACCCAACCTGCCTCCGGGTTACAGGCCGATTCTCCGGGATTCAGCGGCCGTAACGCCACCTCATCGGGGATATTCCACGTCTCCCGGAAGGCGGCAATCTCTGCAGGGCTCATACTACCCTCCGGTTCATCGCACACTACAACCTCCGGGCGGAGTGCCACGAAAGCGCACCCCGTGCGGGATGCCCTCAGATCCCAAAGACCCGGAAGACGAGACCCCGCCCCAGGAGCGGTCAGCAGCTTCGGACTCCGGGGAATCCGAATCGAGCCAATCCTCCAATCTCTCCTCATCGTCCACCATGGGACGCCTGTCGGCCGATTCGGAAACCCCATCGGAGCTTGCAGAAGCCATTTAACCCAAGGGGAAGAAAACAAAACCCCACCGCTGGTCAGCAATAAGCTAGAACAGCGCCCTCTGCGGCTGCTCTCCAAGTTTGCCGCAGATGCTCCGCTCAAAACGACTCACAGTCGGGGACAGAGCACCGCCCCCCCCCCCCCCCCCCCGCCACAAAACGCCAACCAAAAAGAAAAATACGAAGCAAAGAAAGCAAGACTTACCGATTAGTATGCACAACCAAGGAAAGTCAGTCCTATGAAAACACCGAACAATGGTAGGCAAGAACAAGAACGCTTGAAGCAACGGATAGCGCCAGGTACATCCACGGAAGTTTCGCCGGATTCTTCTCCAACCTTCTCTTCTTCTCTCTGGGCCAAGAGCAAAGCAGAAATAATGAAGACAAAGGAGGCCTTTTTATAGACGGGTTCGATGCGCCAGGCACCCCTGTAATCCCCCCAAAATACTCAATCAGGACAACTCAAACGCCTGCGAATCCAGGTCCTCCATCTCAGATCGCTCCCTACTGACACGTGTCCCAGCATCGTTAACCTTCCCACGCCATCATAACAGATTGGACTGATGGGCTTCCTCCTTAAATGCATGTCAGCCACTTGTCCCGCCTAAAAGCGGCAGTTAAGGGAGATAGGGGCAGGAACCGAGGCGTCAAGCCCCCCCACTTCCCCAAGAGCCAAGGCACACCACCGGTTAGGTAACATTCAACCGGCTCCATGGCATCTCACCGGTTAGGTAACATTCAACCGGCTCCATGGCATTCCACCGGTTAGGTAACATTCAACCGGCTCCATGGCATCTCACCGGTTAGGTAACATTCAACTGGCTCCATGACATCTCACCGGTTATGTGACATTCAACCGGCATGGGCTACTCCCGGCCTGCCCCACCGTTGGCAGCAATTTTACCTTGGGAACTTGGGGGACTCATTCCGACATGGCAGTCCACCGGTCGAGTCCCCACATCATCATCCCATGCCTATTGCATGGCGGATCTCAACGCTACAAGTGTCCTCCCATGCACTTGTCCGGGTTTCACCCCGTTCCATACTCATGACACGACAACACTTGAGCACAATACCATTAGTATTACAAGCATACTCATAACTGTCACACGTCATCATTAAATAGGTACTCACATCACCACGCCTTCTCTGCCTGAACGCCCGGTCATGCCCAATCTTCAATACGGACTTGGGGGACTGGGCACCGTTGGGTTGGTAACCCTGCGGGTCTGCGGGACATGAGCAAGACATATTAAGTCCCCATTCAAGATTCACTTGACCGGGAACTTGGGGGACTTGTTGACAGTAGCCACAGAGGGGCTACATAAACCCACAGAACCGCAACCAGTGCATCCGGGGCCGGACTGAGGCCCGGAGCAGGATTACCAGCACCCGGACCCGAGGTCCTGCAATCTACCTTGTGACCAGGGGCCCAGGGACCGGGGACGCCAGCCTGCCAAACAGGCCACCAGAGCTGTCCTTTTGTGTGCGAACAGAAGGAAACCAGTCCCACATCGAAGAGTGAGACCAGACCTCACGCCCGACCACCTATATAAGGGCCTCAACTACCCTCTTCAGTAGGTAACTGATCTCTCCAACTGCTTATCATACGTGCTTAAGTTATCTATTCATCTCAACTGTACTAACTTAGACATCAGAGAGGAGAAGACCGGCCTGCCCGGTATTCCCTTTAGTGAGCAGGTTCGCAGGAGGAGATCACATCTAGATTCACCAGTCTCTACCAGGCCTACGGGTTTGTGCAGAAACAACCCCTTTAGTACAACTTTCCATTCATCAAATTATACCTCGCGCATTGGAGGTGTAGCTTCCTTGCTTTCTGTTTGTCTTCTGGGCTTATCTTATCAGTCAGGTGTTTTCTGATTGAGTCCATCCAACTCGGCGGTGCTTCTTCGATCACAAACACCTCTTAAATGATTTTACTTATACTAGGCCTTTCCAAGTTCTCGATTTTGGCCCTCCCTCATTCCGGTGCGTTCTTGCCAGGGCATCAGCATGCCTATTTTCCTCACGGGGGATGTGTTGGATGGTTGCTCCCTCGAACCGCTTCATTAAAGCCTTGGCCAGTGACTGATAGGAACTCATTTGAGGTTTTTTTACTTCGAAGTTGTCGTTGACCTAGTTAACCACCAGGCTTGAGTCGCTGTAGATCTCAATGGTGGGGATCTCCATCTCCTTGGCTAACTGCAATCCTGCTATGAGCTCCTCATACTCAGCGGCATTGTTCAAAATATTGAATAGGAATCTCAGTGCGTATCCATATGTGTGACCGTCTGGTACATTTAATATGACACCAGCACCGCTCCTCTTTTTCGTGACCTTGTCATCGACACATAGCTTCCATCCGCTTTGTGCCCCCCCCCCCCCCCCCCCCCCCCCCCCCCGCTCAAATTTGACGTACTCTGTTCTACTGCCTTCTGCCTCGTCGAGCTTCCCCTCTCTTACTAACGGTACCAGCTCGCATATGAAATCAGCGGCTGCTTGTCCTTTGATATCGAATTTTCCTAACTCCACGGCCCACTTGACCAATCTACCACTGGAATTTGGCTTCTGAAGAATCTACCACAAAGGGTGATTAGTATATAGTGTAATATAATAAGCCTGTAAGTAATGCCTTAGTGACTTGGCGTTGACGATTAGTTCTAGGACTAACTTCTCAATAATCGGGTACCTACTCTCTGCCCCGGCGAATTCCTTCCCTAGGTAGTACACTGGGAGCTCCAGGGTTCCCTCTTTCTTATCAGAGCTGAGCTCACAACCGTTTTCGATGCGACGATATAGAGATACACCATTTTTCCTAGTGCCGGCTTTGACAAGAATGGTACCACTGCTAGATATGTCTTGATCGATTGAAATGCCGCCTCATGGTCTGGAGACCAATGGATCTTCTTAAACTGCTGGGCCTTCAGCAATTTGAAGAAAGGGGTGCGATTATCAGTTAGCCGAGAAATGAACCTGTCTAATGTGGCTAACCGCCCGGTCAAAGATTGCACCTGGTTTCACTCGCTTGTAGATCCCATCTCTAAAATTGCATGAACCTTGATAGGGATGGCTTCTATCCCCCGCTGGCTGATGATATGGCCCAAGAATAACCCCTCTAAAATCTCAAATATACACTTCTTTGCGTTTAGACGCATATCGTACCTTAGCATCTTACCTATCACGACCACGAGGTCTCGCACATGTGCCTTAGCGGTAAGGCTTTTAACCAGCATGTCATCCACATATACATCTACCGTCTTGCCTATTTTCTGCTCCAACATGCGGTTCACAACCCGCTGGTAGGTGCCTCCGGCGTTCTTTAGCCCATACGACATTCTCTTATAGCAGTAAAAGCCCCGGTCAGTCGTGAACGACGTGTGCTTCTCATCAGCTGGATTCATTCTTATTTGGTTGTACCGACAAGCCGTCCATGAAGTTCAGCATCTTATAACCGGAAGTTGAATCTATCAGCTGGTCTATTCTCTGTAACGGGAAACTGTCTTTCGGGCAGGCTCTGTTTATGTTAGTGAAGTCTATGCACATGCGCCACTGTCCGGTATTTTTCTTTAGAACCATGACCACGTTTGCCAGCCACCAGGGGTACTGAACTTCCTGAATAAAGTCTAGTCTTTAGTTTTTGCACTTCCCCCCTTATGGCCTCGTACTTCTCCGGGTTAAAGACCCTTCTCTTTTGTCTTACCGGCATGCTTCCGAGCAAGATGTTTAGCTCGTGCATTGATATCTCCAGCGATATGTCGGGCATGTCCTCATAAGACCATACGAACACTGAGCTGTTTTCTTTGAGGAAATCGATGAGATCTTTCCTCACCCTTGATGCCAGCTTCGTACCTATCACTACCGTCCTATCCGGGTGCTCCTCTGAGATAGGAATCTACTCTGTCTTTTTCGCGGCTGATGGTCGCTTTGGCTTTTCCTCATCGAATTCAGTGTCATCCCGCAGATCGACAATCGGGTCCGATGACAATACTTGGGGAGTGGCAGTGAAGACTTCAGTCCGTTTTCTTCCGCCGTTTCCGGCCTTTGCATAATACTTTCGGGCAATCTTCTGATCTTCCCGAAAAGTTATGAACCAGGTGAGTGATGACATCTTCAGCATTAGCATATGCACAGCAATAAATGTCTTCAGCCTCGAGATGCCTGGTCAGCCAATGATATCGTTTTAAGAGGATAGGCAATTGACTATTATGAATTCTAGGTGCTGCTTCCTCGTCTTGTCCCCGTCTCCAAATATTAACGGCATGTAATCTGACCTCAAGGGCTGGACCACCACTCTCGAGAAACTTATCAAGGGCTCGTTATCCTGGAACAACTTATTCTTTCCCTGGTTCAGCCCTTTGTAAGCTTCCCGGAAGAAAACATTGACCGACGCACCGGTATCGACTAGCATTCTGCTAGTTATCTAATGATCGATTTGTACGGTAATAAGGAAGGGGTCGTCGTGGGGCTGGATCAGTTCCTCTGGCTCTTCTTCGTAATAGAAAGTTACGGACTTCCAGCCGGTCTTTGCCGCCTGTCTGTTTCTTTCTCCGAAGGCATATACTTCATTTCCCCTTATCGACCGTAGGCATTGCTTCTTTGCAGTTCTGGTCAAATGATCGATTTGGGCCCCTCAGTGGATCATGTTGATGCTCCCTTGCACATCGATCTGATCTTGTATGTAGGTCCAAATAACCCCTACTTCCCTGATGCCTCCGCTGCAGTTTTCCATTGCAGAGTTGCTCCTCTATTGCGGTTTTTAGAGCCACACAATCATTTATCCAGTGTATTGTCTCGTCGTGATAGGAGCAGTACTTATCGCTCACCTCTTTGGTGAGAGTCCCCTTCGGATGCCTTCTCGCTGGCGGAACGGGTATGCTATTTCAGTTTTCGCTTAAAATAGTTTCATAAGAGGCAGTTAGGGTGGTGCAAACTTCATTACGCCATGCTGGTATGATTGCCAGGTTTCGTTCTGCTGGCATGATCGCCAGGGAGCTCTCTTGTTGATGGCCCACGACCCTTCTTCCTCCTTGCGGGCTCCTATAATTATTCTTGGGTTGCTGCCGGTTTCCCAAGTCTTTGGATTTCTTGCTGGGAGAGAACCCATGTTCCTGGCTTTGCTGCCAGTTTCTATTATCTTGGCGGACCAAGAATGGCTCGTCAGACCTTCTTTTCTACTGTCGATTACCGTAGCTCTCGTGATCCGCCTGGGCGTGTCTGATCGTCATGGCCATCAGCTCATCATAATCTCGTGGGCGCTCCACCCGCACAACATAAGAGAACTTTCCTGATCTACGCCCTTGTTTGAATGCCACTTCGGCGATTCATTTGTCTAGGTTTCTTAATCCAGCTGTGGTATTTTGCCAACGGTTGACAAAAGCCCTTAATCCCATGCCCTCAGCCTACTTGCAGTTGAAGAGGACAATTGAGGTCTGGTCCCCCTCGACCCTTAGAATGAACCAGCTGACAAATTGATCTGTTAGTTGCTCGAATGACTCGATTGAGTTCACCGACAACTCGTAGAACCAGCTTAACGCCTTTCCCGATAGCGTTTCTTGGAATATGTTGTAGCAAATGGCATCGAAATAACCTTTTACACATGTTTGAGATCTGAAGCTATCTAAGTGTTAGATTGGGCATTCGGTCCCGTTGTATGTTAGTTTGATTATTTTATGAGTACCTGCCCGCACAGATTCTAGTACTCGGCGGAAAAAGGGTCTTGCCCGCTCATTGAACTGCGCACTTACTGGTGGTCCTGTTGTCTTCCGCTCATTTGCCTCTATTTGGGCTTTCATGTCTGACTTGGTGTCAGACAATACTAGGAGCGCCTCGGTGGTTAGGCTTACTTCTTCTTCTTCGGGCGACACACTCACCCGGCGAGGCACCGCCACAAATCTGCCCCTCGTCATTACTTCTGGTAGTAACTCTACCGGTAGATGCACGGTTCTCCGTCTTCCCGTAGTTTGCCCTACTTCCATATGAGGGAAACTACCGGATGACCTCCCTGGTTGAATGTTCCCGCTGGCTGTTCGCGGGGTTGCTTGTGCTCTAATTAGAGAGCTATTCTGCTGTTGTCCTTTCTCCAGAGCGGCCAATAGCGTAGTATTTACCGCTTTCACTTCCTGGTATCAAGCCTCCGCTCTTGCCCGGTCCCGGTCGCTTTGTTCTCATAAACGGTTGACCTCTGCCCTCATCTTTTCCACCTCCTCCGCCACGTCATACTGACCGAGGCTGGCTTCTAACACCCAAACCAAAATTAATAAAATTAATCCAGAATTAAGGTGTTATGAAAATATCCTAACCATCATTTTGTTACCTAAAACCTCACTGCCTAAAACCCAACTCCTCCAAAACTCAGCTAAGAGAAGTATAAACATCGATGACGTCCGAGAACACCGTTAATGTATACTTTCACTTTTAGATTCCATCGCATAGTAATTTTGTCATATTACTATGGACACCCAAAACCAATTGATCTGAAAAAAAAAAAAATTCATGCTCTAGAAACCAATACCGAGTATTAGGTGCATCCATGACTTACCAAATTCATATATATATATATATATATATATATATATATATATATATATATATATATATATATATATAAACACATGAGATTCATAAGTAAACTTTGATTATGTTCTCAGATAACAAATAACATTCATTTGAGAACCATGACTATTACTCAGTTCTAATTTACACAGCCTTTCAAGAGTACATAATCATCTCAACAATCCAAAGTAACAAACTGAGTATCTGAGATCCATATCAAGTCTTTGATTATGGCCTCTATATGATTAACTCAAACTTCCACAATTTATGCCACAACTCAATCCTACCTCAAACAAACTAACCTGGAACCTTATAGCAATTAACTAGATGGTCTATTTACAGTAATAAGCAACCAGAACCAAATTCAACGAATAGAAACGCATGCCACCAAATCTCAATTATTTCCATTAGACCAAGCTGGGCAGAACTAAATTAGAAAGAAAATCTGCCCAGAACTTCCCTACAAGTTTACTAAACCAGA
Organism: Potentilla sterilis; assembly: GCA_963682095.1. Lineage (NCBI taxonomy): Eukaryota > Viridiplantae > Streptophyta > Magnoliopsida > Rosales > Rosaceae > Potentilla > Potentilla sterilis. Next base: position 29,538,733 of record OY821766.1, read on the forward strand.
CAAAATCAACTTCCATATATATCTAATCAATATGTCTCCCTTCTACAGTTCTAATTTTAATCTAAACAACAACCACAATGAATTAAACATAGCTTAGAACCAGGACAAATCCAAAGTCCTACAATCAAATCACCAATCAACCAAAATTTAGTTTGCCATAACCAAAACAAATTCACCAGAGTAGTGTAAATGATGAGAAGGAGGATTGTCCTACCTCAATACCAAAGGAATCGTCTCAGGTGCAGAGGCATCACCCCAAAAGCCCAAAGCTTCTCACCACAAACCTTCCTTCTACAATTGTTAATCGGATAAACGAAGGCTAGGGGTGCGTCGGCGACAATGAGGTGGTCTAAATGGGGGTAGCCAGTGTCAGGAGGTGGCCGGACAGGAAGGTTCTAATTTGGCCTTCCTCTGCGTCTTTCGCGAGTCAGTGAGAGAGTTCGAGAGAGAGTTCGAGAGAGAGCTCGATCCTTTCTTCCTTCCCTCGTTGACTCGATCAGCTCCACTATTTATAGTCTTCACTGACTTGAAATCCAAGGGCTGGAATTTAACGGTGAGATTCAACGGTTGAGATCGCACCGCATGATTTTCCCTTTTCTCTTTTAATATTTCTTTACCTTCAAACATTGGAAAATCATTATATAAATAACTCGGAAATCTAGACTTGCACCTTACTGACAAAAGTTCAATTAATATCTCAAGCATTCTCGCTATCCATACGGGTCAAATATACGTCCCAATAAACACCGCTTAGCTCGTCTCGATACAATTATAATAACTAGTTATTTAAAATTGCACATATATATTAATTTATTTTTTAAAATGTATGGGGTATTACATGGCTATATCATACTGGCCGCTGCCATCGGCCAATCCTTTCTGCCCCGAACTAGGTTCAGCGGCAGGGGTAAGTAGGGTCTCGAAATCCAAGACCCGAGGAACCTCCTCTGGAGTCTTCTCGCTTGCCTTTCCTTCCAAGTCTCAAGCCATCTCCTGCGAACATAACTTTTATGTAAATATTCCCACAGACGGCGTCAATTTTTGGTGAATAAATCCGCAGGCCCAAGAGATACTGCAAGCCCAATGATACTGCCGCCTCCTGAGTCAACTCTTCTGGTACAGTCCTGCTTACTAGGAAAGTTCGATGGGGATTGGACAATTCCACTCCAAAGAGAAAGATAATGATTGAATAATAGAAAGTGCTTGAACTTAGAATTAATTATTTATTTTATAAGGAATGTAGCTGGGTTGTTTATAAAAGTTCCCAGGTCCCAGAATTGGACCTATCTTTCAATGTGGGACAAAGCCTCTTCTGCATAATTTAAGTACTGTCCTGGGTCGCTCTTCGTGAGCTTCCCCCATTATTCCTCTCCTTACTGGTTGTCAGACTGTTAGGCCTCGAGTCCAGGTGCATGGGATTCAGTCTCGGGTCTAAGTGCGGGTCTGTGAGCCCCAGTAGCCTGTCTGTTACTACTGCCAACAAATATAGTGCAAGAGATATGTTTGCAACTGTACTTCCAAAAGTACAATAGGGATAAGCTCTTTTTTTTTTCCTACTTCTCTACTGCTGAAATAAGAAGGATACCAGAGTTTCTCCTTAAATTTATAAAATACTCAATATAAAGGAAAACTCTTTCAAGGTGCAAAAACACCCATTCTATTTGCAAAATGTTAGCAGCAACACTCTTTCAAAATATTAACAACACTAGTCTTCTAAATTAACTAGCAACTAAGTTAATTATCTCCTGCATATAGTACAAATAAGTTTCTTCATGTCTGTCAAAATGTTCATATGAGCTGAAGTAGTGTGTGTATATATATATATATATATATATATATATATATATATATATATATATATATTCAGTTTGTGATACGACCCGAATTTCGAACTAACTTTGACCGTTTTATCTTTCATTTTTACGTTTCGAGAAATTGTTGTTACGATTCGAAAGTTCTAAAGGTTGACTTTTAGTTAAATTGACCCGACGAAGAATTGTATTTCTCGACGAGATAGAAGACGTTAAAACGAGTTCGTGGACATGTGACATGGTTAATTTAGAGTTCGTGTGAAAAAGTTACGACGTAAAAAAAAAAAATCAGAACGATTGCCGTTTTTGGACAAGTATAAATAGCCGGGTTCATTTTCCGAAAAGGCAAGTTTTTTTTTCTTTTTTTTTTCTTTCTTTCCTTTTTCTTTCTCCTTTTCTCCCTCTCTCACCTCGCGACTCAGCCGAGCCCGACACCGTCGCACCTCCGCCTTTCTCCACCGTCCGACCACCAAACGGCGCGCCACCGGTCACGATCGACTCGTCTCTCCTCCCTCTTCAATTCTGTGGTGGTGGCGTACTGGGAATCGCCGCCGTTCGACCGATTTCAACCCAAGAACTTCAAACCCAGTTTGAAGAGAACTCCCTCCTCCGGCCAAGATTCGACCCGATTCTTGGGAGGAATCAAAGGTCTCCGTTTGTGCAATCATTCCATGGAAGGAATTGAACTAATTTGCACCAGGAAAGGAGAATTTAGGTTTTGAAATTCTAGGGTTTTTTGTGAATTCGGTGGAGATTGTGAAATTGATGTTTTTGTTGAAATTAGAGGTTGAATTCGTGTTTAGGAGGTTGAAAGGAGTCGAATTAGTGTAGTTTGGGATTTGGTTGGTTGAATTTTGGAAGAATCTTGAGTTGCAGAGATGCTGCCGCCGTGCCGGCTGCCGTTTACGACGTCTGAGAAGGTTTTTGGTGGCGGGGACGACGAGAATAAGTCCCTGAGGTAGTGGCGAAGTTATTGGGTAAGTTTGGAGTCGATTGGAGGCATTTTTGGCCTCCTGTAGCGGAGCTGCCGGCGGCGGGGCGGCAAAACTGCGGCTGCCAGCGGCCTGAGATTGAAGAAGGGTAAAAAGGTGAAAAGTAAAACGGTAAAACGTAAATAGTAAATGGTAAACAGTAAACATTAAAAGTAAATGGTAAATAATAATTCTGACTTTGACCATTTAATGTTGACTTCCCAAATTTACTGTTTGACTTTATAATTTCACTGTTGACTTTCCGTAAAAAGGGTAAATTCTGATTAAAATGATTTTTCGACGAACTAATCGGTAAAAGAATGGATTAGACTCGGGATGGATGTCCTGAGTAATTTTGGACGTAAATTGTTTTGGTATTTGAGATGTAATTTTAATATCGATAACAAGAATTTAAATGGGATTATTCGGGCAAGTGAGGACGTATGTTGATTTAATTTTTATAATCCAATTCTGAGTTTTGGAATATGTTTTAAACACGTCTCTGTTACAGGTCAAGAGTTACTCGACGTGACAAGAGCTCGGATTAGCGACGAGCTCTACCATACTGTGAGTGGATTTTATTTTTAAATAAATGCATGTATAAATATTTTATAAAAATGCAGTTTATTTAGTTAAATGAATTATTGAAAGTCAATAATTCACATATTTTGTGATAATTGTTCATTTATTGTTTAAAAAGAAATATGGTTTTGCGGTTATGCTTTTAGTACTATTTTAGTAATATATAATTTTATCCGGAAATGAGATTTCCGGAAATAGTATGATTTGATAAATTGTACTTGATCATTTTAAATGTATTTATAGTTAAAAACCGGAAATGAGATTCCGGGAATTTTATGATTTCGTTATTTGTGATTTCACGACATGTGAGACATGTTGATATTATGTATATCGTTTTCGATATTATTTACGGCATGTGAATATGTCGGATATATATATGTATATATTTTGAGGCTATTATATTATTTATGATTATTATAAGCCTTAGATGTGCGGTCGGGGACCGTACGGATTATATTATATAAGGGGAAGCGTGTTTTCGGTTTTGTTTTCGGATTTTCACCATAACAGGGTCCAGATGTATATTGATGCTAGCTAGCTTATTAACCTCATCCCACGCGAGATGACGACTTGACCATGTAGGTCAGATTCACGCTCGGTGGTCGACGTAAGGTTGTGTAGAGGTTTAGCGTGGGACGCTATAGAGTCTGGGAGACTCGACCCTTAGCCTGGGAGGCTTACTATTAAGTTGTGATAACCTTCCCCTATTATATGACCAATGGGATTGGTCATGATTTTTATATTATTTGGTTTTCAGGAATATTTTCTCTATGAGACTTTCTGTTATTTAATAAATTCCCGAATCAGCGGGGTTGGGGTTTTTATGTGACTAATGGGATTGATCGAGAAATATTATGAATTGATTTCAAAAGTATATTATTTTGAATATATATAAACAAAATAATTATTTGTTTATTGGATTATATCAGCGGGGCTAATTTTTTAATATGATTTTCATAAAACGTGGGACGTTTTATTACATGCATTGTGGTTTTTATTTCTAAAACTATGGGAAAGTAATACGATACTTTCATTTAAAATTTTATATTAAATTATTTTATTTTTATCCACTCACTCTAACGTTTTTAATTTACTTTCCCCTGCGCCCTTCATTTTAAACCGCCCAGGTTGCAGACTAGTTTATTTGAGGTCAAGAGTACTCGGAGTCGAGGCATAGTCGTCGTCTTTGCTTCTGCTTGGTAGGATCTATTGATTCTTTTACTCTTTGATTTTTATCCTCAGTTCCTTATTTAGATTGCTCTGATGACCTGTGAATTATTTGTGTTGTGCTTGTGATTTTGAGCGGAAGTTGTATTTGTTTTTGGGGAAGCAGGTGGCTCCTGGAGTCAGGATGGTGATTGTTGAAGTGTTTTGTGTTTTGTTACAGGTTTAGGGTTTAGGGTTGTCTATCTTAAGATGGACTTATCGATTTATCGATAGGGCTAATCTTAAGGTGGTCCCCGCATGACCTTATTCGGGTTTCAGGGTGAAATCTGGTTCGGGCCTTGTCAGTTTGACTCCTCAACTTTTGTTCTCTCATCAGTTCACTCCCTTAACTTTCATTTTAATCATGTTACTCAAAGTTTTAATCATCACTCGTGTCCAGAATTCGTTTATGGTGGGAAACTATGAGTCATTCTATACCACTATGGCCCACCTCAGTGCCTTCTCCCCTAAGAATGTGATCTTTTGCTTAGATGATTAGAACTAGGACTAAATGCAACTTAATCCAAAACTCTGTTGGGTTTGTGGATTCGATTCCACCTAGAATAAAGATTCACTAATCTTGATCGCATAAAGAAGCTTTGGTTGTATCTTACTTGGTAATGGTTTATGTGTCTTTTGGGAATAGGTTTCCAATGGCTTATAGATTTAGGTTTAGATATCTATAAATAGGGGCATATGTAGCAGTAGTTAGATGGTCACGATTAACAGAGAGAACAAGGGAGGTTTTGAGAGTTGGTGAGAACTTCTTGTGAGAGATCTTGTATTCTTGTTTGTGTTATTCTTATTCTGTTTCTGCACAAACCTGTAGGCCCGGTAGAGACTGGTGAATCTAGATGTGATCTCCTCCTGCGAACCTGCTAACTAAGGGGAATACCGGGCGGGCCGGTCTTCTCCTCTCTGATGCCTAAGTTAGTACAGTTGGGATGAATAGATAACTTAAGCACGTATGATAAGCAGTTGGAGAGATCAGTTACCTATTAAAAAGGGTAGTTGAGGCCCTTATATAGGTGGTCGGGCGTGAGGTCTGGTCTCACTCTTTGATGTGGGACTGGTTTTCTTCTGTTTGCACACAAAAGAACAGCTCTGGTGGCCTGTTCAGCAGGCTGGCGTCCCCGGTCCCCGGGCCCCTGGTCACAAGGCAGATTGCTGGACCTCGGGTCCGGGTGCTGGTGATCCTGCTCCGGGCCTCAGGTCGGCCCCGGATGCACTGGCTGTGGGTCTGTGGGCTTATGTAGCCCCTCTATGGCTACTGTCAACAAGTCCCCCAAGTTCCCGGTCAAGTGCAATCTTGAATGGGGACTTAATATGTCTTGCTCCTGTCCCGCAGACCCGCAGGGTTACCAACCCAACGGTGCCCAGTCCTCCAAGTCCGTATTGAAGATTGGGCGTGACCGGGCGTTCGGGTAGAGAAGGCGTGGTGATGTGAGTACCTATTAATGATGACGTGTGACTGTTATGAGTATGCTTGCAATACTGATGATATTGTGCTCAAGTGTTGTCGTGCCATTGATAGGAGCATAATGTGCTACGATATTATATGCTTATGCCCTCGTTTATGTTTTGTTTAACCCTTATTTATCTAAGATTGAGTCATAATATAGTTTAGTGTTAATTTGGTAGAGTTTGGCGAAAAATGGTTAAGAATCCGAAAAATGACTAAGTATGAGAAATCTGGAAAATAGTGAAAAATGTGTCTTTTTCGTGATTTTGAGATGAGCAAAAGTGTGATCTATCCTTATCCGAATTTAATGAAATTTGGTGTGCTTATTATTCATATACTGAGGAATGTTGTGTTAAAATTTTAGATCAATCGGAGTTCGGAAAGTCACCCAAAAGATGGCTGCAAAACGGCAGTTCGAGCAAACCAATCCAGGGGCTTCTAGGATTTTCCTGGGACTGTGTCCCAACTTCGAAAAATCATTTCCGACGACTCACAAGGAATTTGATCGAGATATTTTATGGGGAGATGGCTATATGTGTCTAGTTTATCTGAGACTTGGAATTGCATCAATTGGAGCTCCGAGAAGGGAGATATGTAGGATTTACTAGAGCAAGGTCATTCCAGCCGAGTTGCTGCCGGTCTTGTGTTCTTGCGGGTTTGGGGCATTTTTCCATGGACCAAGCTCACCAAATGGAGTTGTCAAGCCTACACAAGAAGTTCATGAAGATAGCAGCCCAATCCAAGGAAGAAAATCAGAAAAAGAAGTTTCCTAGAAGAACCAAGAAAGGAAGGAACCAAAACCTTGTTGCACAAGGATTGCCTTTGCCGATTTGGACTAGGTTTTCTACCTAGGGTTTCTGCCGAATTTGACTCTATATATAGCCATGTTTTCCTACAGAAAAATCATCTCATCTCAAGCATAAACACAAGGCCTAAACTCTACCAAAATTCCCCAAAGATCCTAGACAAAAACCTAAACCGAAAACCACCTTCACCTCACCTCAACCAAGTTTTCTGCTCTGCCGAATCTTGGAACTTCTCCTCCATAACCTACTGCCGACACAACCTACTGCCGTGCAGCCTCACCTCAGCCTCCATACTTCACCGGATCCACACCAAGCGAAGCTCTCAAGGTGTCTCAAAGTGTGATCCACTCCCTTCTTCGATTTAGTACTTTTTGTTTAGTTATGTTTAAGTTTTGTCTATGAAACACTCATGTATGTTTGGTGTTGATTTGTATGTCTATGTATGAATCGATTTTGGTTTTATAAATTGTATGTTTCGCATGTTAATTTGTAATATGTGACTTGTGGATTTTTTATGTTTGATAACTAGGACAATAGGTATGCGATGTTGTTTGAGAACTTAATTCGATTAGTAATCTAAGGTTAGGGCATTAAATCGACACACTAGTTTTGCTCAAGGCATTTGTTGTATTAAGCATGTAATTCTAAGTGCTAGGTTTCATGGGCTAGAGTTTTGTAGTTGAGTCATACTCGTAGTTTTCTTAATCACTTGCTCACTTAGAGTAATAACCTTAGAACTTGCAAGATAATAAGAGGATTGACGACCCTACTTGTTCGCTTGTCTTCGATTTGTGATTCATGTGTTTAATTGTTAATCCAGTAAAATCGGTTAACATATACCTTAGGATTATACTCGTAGTTAATCTTAAGACCTTAGCAATCAACGATTAGATGACCTCGTAGGCTCTAATTGGGATCGAAATTGGTTAAGTGGAAACAACATTCATACTTGTTCCTTACTTTCTTGCATATTAATCTCCATGTTAAAGAGTCTTTTGTGCTAAATTTTTTGTGAGAGATGATGATCACTTGTAAATATTAGACCTAGGATTTATTTTCTGTTTTGTTGCCGTGTGTCGTCTAGGGCAGTTTTGCTGCCGATCCATTTCATTCCCCCAAAAAAATTGTGACGTCTTGTATATATGTGCATATGTGTTTGTCTAACAATTTCATATTTCAGGTACCCTTAATCCCCGGCTTAGAACGATCCCTACTTATGTCTATACTACTAACGATTGTAGGGTTTATTATTGCTTGATGCTCGCTTCGGCGACTCATCAATTTTTAGCGCCGTTGCCGGGGATTATAAAATCTTGTTATATTTGAATGTTAACTTTGTATATTTGTGCAAATTTCGTATAGCTTTATTTTCAGTTTTGTATAAATCTTCTCTAACTTTGCTAATTCATGTATGTATTGTAGAAAATTTTCGATGGTAACTTTAACTCGTAACTTGATTCTAACTTGTAATTGTTGCTAACCTTTACTAACTTTAGCATATTAACTATGATTTTCTAACTCATTCTTTTCTAACTCAACTTTTTCTTCTTATATTTATTTTTGGTTTAGTTCGTTTTGATGTGTCTTGTGCGTGTGCAGATTGAATTGAAAAGAAAAAAGTGCAGGAAATACTAAGTTCTGCCCAAAGCAGAATTCCGGCTGTACTGTATGTCAATTTTGAATGGCTGCCGTTTTCAGCTCACAAAATCTGGGAAAGTGAGCCATACACCGTTGGAAAGGTCTCTGAGTCTACTTTCTGTAGGATTTTACAGAAGTGAATTTGGAGTCTCGAGCTGCTCCCAGTTTCAATTTGAGTGCACGAAGGTCAATCTGACGGACCAGAGAACTGGGCAGATCAATCGGTCCGATAAAAGGCTAAACAAAGCATACTTCTGATGATTCGATTGAGGCGAATTTTATACCATTGGAAAGCTTTGTGTGTCCACTACAACATTTATTCAGAACACTTTTGTATTAGGATAGTGGAACACACCCAAAATCAGGCCTCAAGAGAAGCAGACACGTCTGCCGAGAGAAGCTTTCCTGCCAAGAAAATCCAACTGCCGAGAGGGGCAGCAACTGTGGAGCTGCACATGGCATGATGAACACACAACACACATGGTGAAAAGTCTAGGCTATGGACTATAAACACAAAGTGCTACTTGGGAGGCAACCCATGTCAATCAAAGAAAAGTGAAGGAGCCATCACCGAGAGTTTGCAATTTCCTACCCTTCTCTTTTTCTTTGATTTGTGATGATATGTTGGTATATGTTAGACTATTGCATGCTTAGGAAATTCGTTGATATAGATTTGTGCTTACATTGAGGACAATGTAATTTTCTAAGTGTGGGGTGGGATAACGTATCTGTTTATGTTTTTATGTTTTTATGTTTTTGGTGTGCTTAGTTTAGAAAAGAAAATTTCAGAAAATTGTTCCACAAAAATAGAGTGTTTAATTTGTTTGTTTCGAGTCTTAGGATGCCCCTAATATGTCAATGATGTTTTTCTCCTCTTTGCATACATAGATGATGGTTGTGCATACAATTAAAATTGTGAGTTTCATGAATTATGTGCATTGGTAGGAGCATGTAGGACTTGTTGATTAATTAAGCATGCATGTTTTAGCTAGTTTGTTTCCATAATAACCTATGTGAGCTTTAGAGCCAATTTGCTTTCTTCTTGAGCGATGAAAAGATAAAATTCGATAGATTTGTAGGAAGCATGAAACCTCATAATGCTTTGCATATTCGATGACTATGTGCCATAGCTTTTAATGAACTCTAGTATGCTAGAACTTACTCTTGTTGATTTTCGAAACGTTTATATCATAAAATACCTTGATTTTGAATATGATTGAATAAAGATCATTTAGGTTTACCACCAAAGCCAAATAAAGCATGTGCCCTATTGGAGCCCGTCGTGGGACACCTTAGTAAACCCCTTTGAGCCTACGTTGAGCCTTTTATTTCATCACCCTTAAACACTTTCCATGAGCTTAGTATAGTGATGCCTTTACCTTGTGTGTCGGCAAAGCTTGAATTTTGAAAGCGTTTTCGCGTGTGTGATGAAGAAGAACAAGTGTGGGGTAGACTTAGCCATAAAATTATATGAAAAATGTATGCATGCCGTGCCTATGAAAAGAAAGCTCGGATTAAAAAGAAAAGAAAAGAAGCCGAGAGCAAGAAAAGAAGAGGGCACGGCATAGGCATAGAAAATAAAAATTTTGTGCATGGCTATTGTCTAGATTGTTGTTGTAATGTTATGGGAAGAAAAGAATGAAGTATGGGTCCAACAAGATAAAATTTGACCCTTGGCGAGAAGACATAAGGAGATTTGAGCTTTGCTAAAGTACACGGTGACGTTTTTGAGCCTCCTTATCCAAATATTGAATACCTCTTAGCCTAGCCCCATTACAACCCTTTTATTGATCTTTTTCATGATTCTTAAGATGGTTAAACTTGATTTGTGGAGATTATCTCAAGAGTAAGCATATGGTTTTGGTTCATTGGTGCACATAGTTGTTACATGAGGTTTTTCCATAAAAATTCACAAAGAGCTTTCTTTTCTTGACATATGCAAGTTACTCTTCGTAATTCATTATCTTTCGCTTGCATATACTTATGAGTGAATGCCATGTTTCGAGTGAAAAGAAGAGAGTATGCCTAGTGAGGAGGATTGAATTAGCTTAACATGTTTACATACTTACTTTTGTTCATATATGTTCTTATTGATGTTGCATGTTCATGAAGCTCAGAATATTCGTGCTTAGCATTCTCATGCATTAACTTGAAAGCTATGTGTACATACGAGCCTGAGACAAATTGTTAGGGGCAATAGTTTGTTTAGAGTCTAGTTTAATTTAGTTTGCTAAGGGACTAGCAAAGGATAAGTGTGGGATAGTTGATAGGAGCATAATGTGCTACGATATTATATGCTTATGCCCTCGTTTATGCTTTGTTTAACCCTTATTTGTCTAAGATTGAGTCATAATATAGTTTAGTGTTAATTTGTTATGAGTATGCTTGCAATACTGATGATATTGTGCTCAAGTGTTGTCGTGCCATGAGTATGGAACGGGGTGAAAATCCGGATAAGTGCATGGGATGACAATGTAGCGTTGAGATCCGCCATGCAATAGATATGGAGCGGGGTGAAACCCGGACGAGTGCATGGGATGATGTGGCATTGATATCCGCCATGCAATAGATATGGAGCGGGGTGAAACCCGGACGAGGGCATGGGATGATGTGGTGTTGAGATCCGCCATGCAATAGATATGGAGCGGGGTGAAACCCAGACGAGTGCATGGGATGATGTGGCGTTGATATCCGCCATGCAATAGATATGGAGCGGGGTGAAACCCGGACGAGGGCATGGGATGATGTGGTGTTGAGATCCGCCATGCAATAGATATGGAGCGGGGTGAAACCCAGACGAGTGCATGGGATGATGTGGCGTTGAGATCCGCCATGCAATAGATATGGAGCGGGGTGAAACCCGGACGAGTGCATGGGATGATGATGTGAGGACTCGACCGGTGGACTGCCATGTCGGAACGAGTCCCCCAAGTTTCCCAAGGTAAAATTGCTGCCAACGGTGGGGCAGGCCGGGAGTAGCCCGGTGGCTCGGCCCAGCTTTTGTTGGAATAAGCGTGGGGCAACGTGCCTGCGGGGAGATTTGCTCTGTGTTAGAGAAACAATCTGCCCGGTGGGGTGGCGTTGAGATGACAAGTTTCGCCTTGGATCCCCATATTGATCACAGTTCAGTGTGATGCAGGGTTTTTATCCTGCTGGAAAAGTTTGCATGTGTTAGATGTAAACTCTCCCTGCTTTATAAAGCCCATGCCGGTTGAATGTCACATAACCGGTGAAATGCCATGGAGCCGGTTGAATGTTACCTAACCGGAGAGATGCCATGGAGCCGGTTGAATGTTACCTAACCGGTGAGATGCCATGGAGCCGGTTGAATGTTACCTAACCGGTGAGATGCTATGGAGCCGGTTGAATGTTACCTAACCGGTGAGATGCCATGGATGTTACCTAACCGGTGGTGTGCCTTGGCTCTTGGGGAAGTGGGGGGGGCTTGACGCCTCGGTTCCTGCCCCTATCTCCCTTAATTGCCGCTTGTGGGCGGGACAAGTGGCTGACATGCATTTAAGGAGGAAGCCCATCAGTCCAATCAGTTATGATGGCGTGGGAAGGTTATCGATGCTGGGACACGTGTCAGTAGGGAGCGATATGAGATGGAGGGCCTGGATTCGCAGGCGTTTGAGTTACCCTGATTGAGTATTTTGGGGGGGAGTAGAGGGGTGCCTAGGGCATCGGACCCGTCTATAAAATGGCGGTCTTTGTCTTCATTACTTCTGTTTTTGCTCTTGGCCCAGAGAGAAGAAGAGAAGGTTGGAGAGGAATCCGGCGAAAGTTCTGTGGAGGTGCCTCGCGATATCCGTGCCCCAAGCGTTCTGGGTCTTTGCCTACCATTGCTCGGTGTTTTCGTAGGACGGACTTTCCTCGGTTGTGCATAGTAATCGGTAAGTCTGGCTTTCTTTGCTTCGTGTTTTTCTTTTTGGTTGGTGTTTTGGGGCGGGGTGCTATGTCGCCGACTGTGAGTCGTTTTAAGCGGGGCGTCTGCGGTAATCTTGGGGAGCAGCCACAGAGGGCGCTGTTCTAGCTTATTGCTGACCACCGGTGCGGTTTTGTTTTCTTTCCCTTAGGTCAAATGGCTTCTGCAAGCTCTGATGGGGCTTCCGAATCGGCCGACAGGCTTCCCGTGGTGGACGATGAGGAGAGATTGGAGGATTGGCTCGTTCGGAATTCCTGGAGTCCGAAGCCGCTGACCGCTCCCGGGGCGGGGTCTCGTCTTCCGGGTCTTTGGGATCTGAGGGCATCCCGCACGAGGTGCGTTTTCCTGGCACTCCGCCCGTGAGCTACACTATCGGGAGTGGGAAAGAGGTTGTAGTGTGCGATGAACCGGAGGGTAGTATGAGCCCTGCAGAGATTGCCGCCTTCCGGGAGACGTGGAATATCCCCGATGAGGTGGCGTTACGGCCGCTGAATCCTGGAGAATCGGCCTGTAACCCGGAGGCGGGTTGGGTTGTTGTTCACGGAGACCAATTTCGCCACGGGTTCTCCCTCCCGATGCCAGACTTTGTGCAGTATACGCTTAGCGCTCTGCAAGTGTCTCCCGCGCAGCTTCCCGGGAACCAGTGGAGGCAGTTGCTGAGGCTCGGTTGTCTGTACGAGCTGTCCGGGATGAGCATGCGAACGGTGAACGAGTTCCGGGCGCTGTACAGAGTGTCCTTCTCGAAGAAGAAAGGGTGCCGGGGTTGTCTGACTTTTAGCGCCCGACACTTCTTGCCGATCATCACCCATCTGCCTTCCTGGGTGGACAATAGCTAGAGGAAGAAGGTGGTGATGGCGGGTGGGAAGTGGCAGAAAAGGAGTAAGATGTACCGGGTTCCTGGTGCCTTCCAGCCCCTTGGCGACCAATCGTTCGTACTGTCCGAGTTCGAGCGGGAGAGGATTATGACGATACTCGGGTGCTGGGACTATCTTGAGCGAAGCTCCTACAACTTCATACAGCGGGAGGTGTTGGAGTACTGCTGTCTCGGGCGGGAACCCGGTGCGTAGCAGGGTATTAGCGGTGGCATTTCTGCTGACCGAGTTGATACTAACCCTTTGCTTGTTCTGCAGGTGCATCTTCCCAGACGGTCGTCAAGCCCGGTAATACATTATCCATGGACGGTGAAGACCTTGTCTCGAGGTTGAAGGAGAATGGGGAGGCCGTTTCACGGACCTCGGTGGATGAGGAGTCCGGTCGGCTTACCGTTCATGCCGAACCGAGAGCCTTGGACATTGAGGACGACGCCTATATCCTAAGGCGTGTGAAGACTCACCCCGCTGCGCCCAAGGCGGGACCCGAAAAGGGCAAGACCACCGGGAGGCCACCGAAGGTTCCTGGTGGGACGAAAACAGGATTCCGCACTAACCGGGATCGGTCCCGCTCGTCACCAGGGTCACCCGGTCAGGCGCACAATCTTCTTCACCGGACGGCCTGGGTGAGAAGAGGCAGAGGATCATGGACGTTCCTCCCTCCACGCTGGTGACGCTAACTGGCCGGTCGTCTGGTGAAAACTCGGCAAAACAGTTCAAGGTGACCAGCGGTACGATGAGTTCCGCTGGGGACAAGGCCGCTGCTGCCTCAAACTCTGCCGGTCAGCAGAGTAGCCCCGCTCCTGCGGAGGAACAGAGGGGAGGTCTGGAGAGTCCCTTCGTCCGGAAGCTGGCGGCAGATGTGGCTGGCCTTGGTCTGGATAGGCCCGGGGTCGCTGGAGCCTTGGCGGGGGAGAACCGCCAGAAGAGCAAGGAGTCGTTCCTCCGGGTAAGAATTGTTTGATGCCATGGCATCGTTCATAACCTCTGCCGGGTCTCGTTACTTTTGTTGTTTGCTTAATTGACTCCCTGTTATTCTGTAGCTATTGTACAATCTGTACCAGCCGGACCCGAGTGAGAAGCTGTCGGAGCTGAAGAGGCAGGTGGCCGCTCTGACAGGAGCCCGTGAGCGCCTGGAAGTGGAGAAGTCCAGGCTGGAGCGGGAGAAGGTCAGGCTGGAGGAGAGGGCCAAGAAGCAGGTGGCCAAGCTAGAAGAGCAGGTCCGGAGCCTCGAGGAAGAGAAGGAGCGGGTTGAGGAGGAGAGGGCCGAGCTGGAGGCCAGAGTGGATGAGCTCCAAGTGGGAGCTACCGCTGTGCGTGTCGCCGCTGACGCTGCAGCTGGAGAAGAGGACCCGGAGCTTTTCCAGCGGGTTGTCCTCAAATATCACGATAGTGATCAGTTTCTGGAGCTCTTGGAAAAGGCTAGGGAGTCGGGTATCGCCGATGCCTATGTGGAGTGGGAAGAGAAGGGGTACCTGGATACCTCTCAAATGCCGAAGGCGGGGGCCGATGACGATACCCATGGGCAGCCGGCAGAAGAGGAGCAGCCGGAAGGGGAAGACGGGCCTCAACCATCTGCACCCGCTGGAGAGGTTGCGGTGGCTCCATCCGGGGAAACTGGTGGAATGCCCGCTGAGGGGGGAGGCGCGGCTCCTTGAAGATTTTTGTTTTGCTCTCTTATTTTGTAAATCCGCTGGAACGGTTTAGGTGTTTATTCCCTTTGGATGTACATTTTTGCTCCGGTGGAATTCCTTGGATCTCTCTTAAAATAGTTGGCATACATATCTTATAATTTTGCGTTGGTTGAACCGTTGATATGCCAAACTAACTGCTTGAAAGTTCTAGCACCTAACCCTTCACCGGGTCCGGGCGGGCTTACCAGCCCTGGCCCTGCTCCCGGTCGGGATCTGCTCTCCTTTCTCCTATATACCGCTGAAGCTGGCCGGTGTTAATCAAACCCTCCACCGCTGTCTTGTGGGCGAAGCAACTGTTCGTCCGATGGGTAGCTTCATCATGATAGGAGCAGTACTTGCCCGTTCGCGCTTGGGTAAGTTTCCCCTTTGGGTACTTGCTCCTCGGCGGTGGGGGGATGATGTTCCCGTTTTCGTGCCAGATGTCCTCGTATGAAGAGGTCAGAGTGGTGAAGACCTCTTGACGTTCTGCTGGCATGATCGCCAGGGGGCGTTCTTGCCGGTACTGCGCCGGCTTGTGCTCGCCCTGGGGTTTGTCATGATAGGGCTTCTGCTGCTGTTGGTTTCCCCAATTTCTGTTGGGTCTGCTTGGTTGGGCGCCTCGGTTCTCGCTCCGCTGGCTGGCCTTGTTTTCTCGGCCGGCCGGGGGATGCTCCTCCCGATGCTCGTCTCACTTTCTTTTCAACAGGTGCTGCGCATACGTTTCATGATCGGCCTGAGCGTGCCTGATGGCCATCGCCATTAGCTCGTCATACACCTGCGGGAGTTCCACCCGTACGGCGTAGGAAAATTTTCCTGGCCGGAGCCCTTGTTTGAACGCCATCTAGGCGATACCCATGTCGAGGTTCCGAACCCCGGCCGTCGCCGTTTGCCAGCGGTTGACAAACGTCCTTAGCTCTTCGCCAGGCGCCTGCCTGCAATTGAAGAGGATGGTTGATGTCCGGGCTCCTTCGACCCAGAGGATGAAGCGGCCTACGAACCGGTCGGCCAGTATCTCGAACACCTCGATGGAGTTTGTCGGGAGCTCATAGAACCAGCTGAGCGCCTCTCCAGACAGGGTTTCCTGGAAAATGTTGCAGCACACTGCATCGGAATAGCCCTTGGCACACGTTTGGGACCGGAAACTATCCAAATGTTGGTATGGGCAGCCGGATCCTGAGTACGTGAGCTTTAGGGATTTCTGGTTACCAGACCTCCCTGATTCCAGAACCCGGTGCGAGAAAGGGCCCATACATTCGTTGAATCGCGCGCCTTCCATCGGCCGCGCCGTCCTTCTCTCATTGGCCTCCATTTGGGCCTTTAGATCCGACACAGAGTTGGTGAGTATCTGTAATGCCCGTGCGGTCGGGGTCACGACTTCATCCTCGAATGAAGCGCGCGACTGCGGGGGTGCCAGCGTGCTCATTGGCAAAACCGCGCCGCCCGGGGACTCCGCCCTTCTGCAGTCGCTAGACCTTCGTCCCGATGACTATTCCGCCTCAAGGCGCTGAGGTTGGCCTGGCGCGGGTGTAATTGCCCTTGCCATAGTGGCGTTGCGCTGCTGTCCTCTTTCCAGGGCAGCCACCAGGACAGCGTTTACCGTCTCCATTTCCTCATACCGAGCATTGGATTTTGCTCTATCCCGGTCGCCCTCCGCACGCAGGTGACCGACTTCTGCCCTCATCGCCCGTATCTCCCCCGCCATATCGTGCCGGTCGGGGCTGTACGTGGTGTCCCGGTCGCTGTTACCGAGCAGACTCTCCTCTTTATCGCTCGGATCGTCCGAGAATGTCAGTGAAAAGCCCCGGTGTGTCAGTTGGTCGCCTTCTGCCTGGCCTTTCCCGCGCGCGCTATCGTTGTACGCCCCTGGCGTGCTGTTCGGCCTTCCATAGCTGCCGTCTTCCTGGGTGCCCTGATCGCTGCGCTGCTCCCGTACAGCGACCGGGGTGGAGATGAGCACTTGCTCTGATGCAACCCGCTGACCCTCCGTTGCATTTCTTTCCTGGCCCGCTTCTGAGCTTTCTGCCATTTTGGTGATGCTTACGTGACTTTTATACAAGGTTCCCACAGACGGCGCCAATTGTTTCTGCACAAACCCGTAGGCCCGGTAGAGACTGGTGAATCTAGATGTGATCTCCTCCTGCGAACCTGCTAACTAAGGGGAATACCGGGCGGGCCGGTCTTCTCCTCTCTGATGCCTAAGTTAGTACAGTTGGGATGAATAGATAACTTAAGCAAGAGTGATAAGCAGTTGGAGAGATCAGTTACCTATTAAAGAGGGTAGTTGAGGCTCTTATATAGGTGGTCGGGCGTGAGGTCTGGTCTTACTCTTCGATGTGGGACTGGTTTCCTTCTGTTCGCACACAAAAGGATAGCTCTGGTGGCCTGTTCGGCAGGCTGGCGTCCCCGGTATCCGGGCCCCTGGTCACAAGGCAGACTGCTGGACCTCGGGTCCGGGTGCTGGTGATCCTGCTCCGGGCCTCAGTCAACATAATTCCACTGGCTGCGGGTCTGTGGGCTTATGTAGCCCCTCTGTGGCTACTGTCAACATCTTCTATAGTGAAACTCTAGCAGCCCAAGGACGTAGGCAAAGTTCTTTGTTGAACCTCGTAAACTTTGTGTGTTTGTTTCTCGATTATTTATCTATATTATTTCACACTTGTCGCTTCTACAAGAGGAATTCTAGGGTGAATTCCTAACAAACTCTATTTTTGGATAGTTTGGATGTTGAACAAATTTATGCATCATTTGATTGCTCTTTATGGATAAATTATGAATTTAGTAATGTGCTTTCATATTTTGGTTTGTATTTAGTGGTTGATAATATTATGATCGTATATGTGATTTTATGAGGTGTTAGTAGCTAATCATATAATATTAGAAATAATTTTAAGTCTGAATTTTGTTGTTTGGATCCCACATATGTTAAAATGTCTATTTTTCCATTCTAGGGTTTTAAAATAAAAATGGGTCATAGTGTTAGGAAATGACGCCATGGTTTACCGCTATAAACGAGTTCTTGACACAGGTGATGAAAATTAAAACTTTAAGGAGTAACATGATTAAAATGAAAGTTAGGAGAGTGAAAAGCTATGGTGTGTGTGTGCGCTTCGTATATGTATGAAAAGCTATGGTGATCTGAAATGATTGAAGTAACTAATTTAGAAATAAAAGATGTAGATCAGATCTTAACAACACCACCACTTTATGATTAATATATAACCAGAAAAGTAGAAAACATTTACTTATGCGAACCTAATTAGGGTGAACATATCTTTGCCAATCATGTTAATCAAGAAAGATAGGGAAAATATTCTATGATTTATATCTTATTAAATAGAACTTAATAAGCACTCAAATTTTTTTTAATTATTTAGAAATATGTGACAATATAGTTTCTATTCAGAGCGAATTTTCGCTATGAAATTAACGTGCTAAGTTATTTTTTTTCAACACACTTTTTTGTCATATTTTCACATCTCTACCATTCAGATGTTAGAACCTAATGTATAGATCATCTCTACAAAATTTCATCTAACTTGATAATCATTTTATCTTTCATTATGGTAATTTACACGAACAGTTCATGTTGAACTTATTCGGTTTGTTCATTGATTTAATATAGTTTCGATACCTTAACGGTAACCAAATTAGATGAAATTTTGTAGGAATAATCTATACATTATATTGAAACATCTGAACAGTGGAGATGTGAAAATATGACCGAAAAATGTGTCAAAGAAAGAATTTCGCATATTAATTTCAGAGTGAAGGTTCGCTTTGGATATAGACTGTATGACAATTATAAATATTTATTAAAAAAAACTTGAATATATATATATATATATATATATATATATATATATATATATATATATATATATCTTATCCAGAGTGACGCATTTTAGTAAATTCGGTGGTTACTAAAAACCAACCAACTTTATTAGTAATTTTCGTTTTCAGTGTATTCAATTTCGTTCGCCAAAAATCGATTTTGAGATTTGGTAATTTTCGATTGGTATTCAGTTGAATCGATATATACCGAACCAAGTGGCAGCCCTAATATGAACTCAAGATCCATAGAAGTTTTATGAGTATCGTTTTTAGTGTAGATAAAAAGTGCATTTTGTTATCGTGGCTGATTAAAGAAATTTGTTATCGTGATTAATTAACTATATGCATTGATTTGTCTCTGGGTATAGACAATTTTTTGAAGGTATAGTCATTGTTGACTGTATAAAAAAATAAAAAATAGTCAGATAAACAGAAAGCGAATTCTGGCACGAGGTTAGAAAGAAAACAAATCTGGCAGAGGCCAGAGGATGACAAACCCAGCTAATAAATCATCGATCAAGCCTCAAATAAATAATATAGCCTGGCAGTACAAGTATGACTACAACCCATGATGACTTTGGGATAGTTATGATTCTCAAAGCATCCAAGGCCCTAAATGCATAGGTTAATTATAGCTTGCTAGCTAATCCCCTTGATGTGAAATTTGTGTACACAATCGTTACATCAAACTCCCCAACCTGAAAGTGGTTTTCTTTCAAAAGAAAACTCTCTTCAACCTGACTGGCTAGGTGTTTGCTGCATCAAAGGGTGGTTAATTTTGAGCATATTTCAGGTGTGCATGTACAAGAAAACACCAGCTAGCTAGAAATTCAAGCTTTTATACACATTGTATTATATGTTAATGCTGCACCTGCATGTACGAGGCTTTCCTAGATGCAGTTTATGCAACCCCCCCTGCGCTGTCTTGGGCCTTGAAACTCTAGCTCCCCATCGAAATTAAGGTTCCCAATTTCAGGACAATAGTTACTTTCTTAATCAGCTTCACCAAAACCTCTACAATTCTTACTTTCTTAGACAAATCTATATAAATTGGTATACATCTAAAATTCTTTATTCCTACATCTGCTTACCACTAATATTAGCTGCATCTTGTAACGCATTATAAAATCATTTTTGCGGAAAATATTTTTGCCTAATGAAAACTAGAAAATAAATTTTGCATTTTGAATCTTAATCATGTTACTTGCATTTCCCATATGCTAAAGGAAAAAACAAAAAAACTAAGTTAATTACATACTATATAAGTTGTATTTTTGTACGCTTAGATTAAGATTTATTATTAAAAAAATGTACAAATGTAAATAATGTTATTTCGACACGAAAAGTGAGAACCCCTTTAGCAAAAATAGAATGACGTAAAGTCAATTGTTGAAATATCTAAGCGGAGGGCCTCTCTCTATCACTCCATGACGTGAAAGAAAAGGCGAATGCAGAAGAGGGGAACAAAAACCAAAACCTCCAACTAATATTATTGAAAGCGAAACTGAATAAGACCTAAGGGATTATTCGGGTAGTGCGAAACGATAAATTAATGAAAAAGGGTGAATCCCACCACAACGTTCTACAAGAAGACGAGCTATTTACAATTCTAGCTAGCTAGCTATTCCTTTAATGGTAGATGAATGAGAAGACGAAATTGTCATCAGAGAGCCTTAATTTTGATTGAGCAGAAAATTATTCCACTGAACTTGAAGATTTCATGCCACTAGTTAGAATGATCCAGAAATAATCAAAGTAGGTATCAAGGAAGAGTCTGAAACTTCTAACCAAATATATTTCCAATCAATCACGAACTCAAACTTGCCCAATTGCATGCCTTACTGTTCAACAGAGCTAAATATCAATTTTGGAAGCCAAAGCTCCAAGAAAACAACCCTTATAATCACTAAAGCAATTCTTTAGAATGAAGCAGTGCCTAGGCCAAAATCAAAGATGTACTTTAACTATAGGTAATTTATTCATCTGAGCAAGATAACAATCACCATGCCAGTACTGAAAATGTTGAGATTTACTTTTTTAATTTGATAACCTTGTAAATAAAATAATTCCTATTCTAACTTTTGGGCAAAAACTCACTAATACGATCATCATAAAAATTGGTACTCATCTTTCTCGACGGCAACAGCCATATCAAACCAAATACTTATACCATGACAACAACATGAACATCTTCATATCAACTCTCAGCATTTTAGAATTATAGGAGGCAGACCATGATATGTGCCTCCTTATTCAGATCGACACATATCGATTATCAAATGGTTTATCATACTAAAAAAGTGATAAGCAACATGATGGACAAAACAAAGAGTCGTGTATGATTTGAGTATATAGGAGCACTTGCTTTTCACGTCCCCTTATTTTGAAATAGAATATGGCTTCCAAGTCTCACCCTTCCTATCCACAGCTAGCTAGATCGATTAGACAGCGCCCTTTTGAAAATTTTGAATGGAAAATGACTCATATGTTGATCTTTGTGAATAATCAAACTTTTTATTTGGCGACTATTGACTTAACTTGTTATTGTTAGAAAACGAATCATGCTTTAAAAATTAAGAACATAGCTAACTACTCTTGGATCATTCACATGTTTTATATTTGCTTCATGGTAACCCTTTTGGCATTCCTAAGCAAGTATGGCTTACTTTAAAGTTCTATTGTGAATTTGTAGTTGCTTGACGTGTAGATACTTAGAGGAATTACTTCCTGAAAAACCTGGATTAGCTCTGTGACAACCAAAATAGTCGAGATGCAACGATACTATCAATGGAATTGGACTTCCATTTCAGCTTAACTACATAGAACTGTAGACTGATCGAAGAAGTATCATTACTATATGTCTGAGGGACTCTGAGACCAAGAAATATTTCGTTTTTGTTCTTGTCAGCAGGTAGAAGTGTCGATCGATAGCAACAATTCCATAAAGGACGATGAAAATGGCCTACCAATTTAAACTTTGGTAACAAGCTACCACTAGCTAGCTAAAGATTTAGACATTCGGCCAAATTGAAGTTTAATATATATGACCAAATGCAGCAGTTGTTTTCATATACCAAATGATAACGAAATCATTTTCATCCATAGTAAAGCCAAAATGTAGATAAGCTTTCCACAACAACTATTTGAGTGATGAAAATTAACTAATGCAACTACAGCTATATTTATATAGCAAATTAGACTGTCATTCTCAAACCCAGTTTTCGCTTAGGAATAACAATGCCCTCTGCCATAAACATGGTTCTAATTATATGATATATATCTTATAGAAGATCAGCATTACGAGGTTGAACTCGATCTTATTATCGAAGATCAGCATAAGATGGCTGGAATGAGTACCAATATGTCAGCCACCCGAATATGTTGTCACTAAACCAAGTTGAAGAATTTAAAAGTGAATTAGGGTGTGGACAATCTAGATAGCACTAAAACAATAGATTTGTCCAAATGCTTTGAACTAAATAAGACAATTAGCTAGTGCTGCTTGGCTGGCTCCTCCTCACAAGTTTCTCAAAGACTACAGTTTTATATATCCAGTTGCTAAGCTGATAGGTACCATACTTACTCTCCACTTTAAGCTCTAATATATCTCTCCACTCTACCTACCACCATCGAAGAGAAGTACTAGTCTTGCACCTAAGAGCATCCGCACCCATGAAATGGTCTTGCTCAAGCACCTGGTGGGCCCAGGAGCAAATTTTGCTCAAGCAAATGGAAATCAAATTTTGCTCCACCCAAATCGATTTTTTCACACACCCATTAACCATTTGCTTGAGCAACTCAGTTTTGTCTTGTTGTGAAATGATTAAATTTTTTTTACCGGATAGATTAACCACCAATTTTTCTTGAAATTGAAATTACATTGAAAATTGAAATTACATGAAATTGAAATTACATTGAAATTGAAATTACATGAAATTGAAATTACATGAAATTTAAATTTAGTACAATACTGTAACTATCATGGAAATAACACACGACCCGGGTGATAACAATCCGAATATGTTTCATCGGTAGGTTGATCTTCACTAGCTCCAGATCCTCCTTCATTAAGGATTTCTAGTTTCCTCTTGGTAAAATACTTTTTTGAGATTGGGGTCATAGCCTCCAAATTCATTGTCATGATCCTTGTGTCATTTTCTTGTTTCTTCAATTGTAACTCTTCTTCCGCCCTTACTTCCTTCCGCTTTTGAATGTCTATGTACTCCGCGTAATAGTTAAGCTCGGCCTCATTTTGCGCTAGCCTCTTGGTATGCCATGATGCTTGGTCACTTGCAATAGTATGCAAAACCTCAACTCGTTGCTCAATAGGAGTCTTACCATGTTTCTTTAGGCGCCTTGCTTCCTTTGCCGCCTTGGTTCCCATTGGTCTAGGCGGACTCGAGACAGCGGCCGTGTTGCTTTGAGGTGTCTCATTCAATTGGTCATCATCCAAATTGATGGCTGGAGCTGATTCGGTTGCGGAAGGAGTAGCATCGTAAGTACTTGCATATGAAGATGGAGTAGTGGGTAGGACGGAAGCGAAAGATGGATGATCCTTAACCACTTCCCAACATTCAAAATGTGTAAACTTTTTCTTCTTGGCACTATAGTAACATGATTGAGCTTGTCGTTCCTAATAAAAACGTATATTAGGTTCATATTTAATGACATAATTCCAACAAATTAGATACAATTTGAATTTAACCAAATTAGATATATTAAAAAAAAATAATGTAAACAATGCTACATATTTAAACAAATTAGATACAATTTAAATTTAACTAAATTAGATATAGTAAAAAGAAATAATGTAAAAAATGCTACATATTTAAACCAATTAAATACATAAATCACATAATTTAATTAGATATATAATTGAATAAAAATTATAATATATCATAAAAAAATATAAACTTACTACGTCCATTAACGAAGTGCCGCTAGCTATACGTTGATGTGCCGCCGCCAAACATTCTCCCCATTTTTGCAAGAGTAGTTTGAACTTGTTGTAGTGCGAAGCGACGGCGACTCGGGTCCTCGGCTCCTTTGGAAGTTTCTCACCGGGTGCTAGCTTCCAATTTTCCATATAATCGGCAAAAATTGTCTCCCACAATTTGTCCCTCTTTTGTTTGTTACCGTCATATTCATCAACGCTATGACGGACAAAAGAGATGCACATTTGTAAATCTTCGGAAGGAAGCCAATGGGAACCCATTGTTTTGAGAAAAAATGCTAAACGAAATGAGAGAGGAGATGGAGGAAGATGTGAAATTTGTTGTGCACAAATTGGTGTGAGTTGATTAAAAATTGAGGTAGTATTTATAGGAAAATTTTTGGGAGAGTTTTGAAATTTTTGGGATTTTTTTACTATTTTTTGGGAATATTTCCGTTATGATCAAATTGTAGCCGTTGCCTTTGAATTCTGACCGTTGGATCAAAATTTCAGATTGAAATGGAAGGCCCAGATTGATTTGCCCGTTTTTTAATTTTTGACCGGTCAGACTGCCACGTGGCAGCCTGACATTGGCTGTTTCAAACGACGCACTGTTCATCGTCTTCCTCAGCCTTTCCCGCGCGTTTTTCCGGTGCTCCGTTCTCCGCCGTCCGGCCACTCCAGCCGACGTGCCACCCACCAAACTGATGGGCTCGACGCCCTCTTTCGTTTCAACCAAGTCTCAGGCTGCTTTTCACTGAGCAGAAGGCGCGGCAACGATCGGGAGCCACGGCCACCGTCGAGGGCGGCGCTCAGATGCATCTCCGGTCCGTCCTAGCGCTCGGCAGCTTACTCCACGTCACGGTGCGTCTCACGTGGCAGCCAAAAAGCGAGAAACCTGTCGGCCCGGCCCCACGAGCTGCTCGAGCAAGCATCGGAGCAAAGTTTGCTCGAGCCTTCGCTCGAGCACTTTGACTCGTTGACTGCTCGCCACGTTGCTCGCCGTTTTCGACCCCGGTGCGCGCTCATTTCCGTCTTGCTCGAGCACCTTGGCCGGCCCTACCGTCTTGCTCGTGCTCTTGCTCGCCCGGTTGCTCCCCGGTGCAGATGCTCTAAGAAGTTTGGTTTTTCTTCTTCTGGTGTGCAATGGAGGCTCAATACCCAGAAAGCATGCACAACTAAGAAATTGTTTGTATATCAATTATTTGAACGTTCATCAATTATGTGTATATATATCTAGGTTTGTCAAGATAGTCCTCCTCTTTTGAGTGATGCATCACTGCTGCTTTTGTGGCCATGCATTGAAAGTCATGGATCCGCCACACATATTTGTATTTCAAGCAATATGCTGGTTAATTGGCAACATTAAGGGGCCCAACGAAATATAACGACCATTCGATATTTTTGATAGTGCTTCTTCAGCCCCACTGCTATTAACAATTTTTTACTCAAATTTGAAAGAAGATTAACATATATAAATCTCGTTGTTTAACTTAGAAACCCAAAAATTGTGTAGCTTTCTCGTGTCCAAAATGTATAGCTCTCGAAGTGCTCTGGGATTAATATCTTTCTACGGATTCATATTGCCCTACAAATTAGCTGACCATATAGATGGCTGCTATATACATCAATCTAAAGAAGAGGTTCCACTGATGTCAAGTCTAAGTCCCAAAAAGCATCCCAGTCAAAGTGGAGCAGCACTGTGTTTAATTTGTTGGCACTCACAGACATAGAAAAAACTTTTCCAAAACAAAAAAAATTAAAGAAGTCGTGCAGAAACCAAGTTCAGTAACAACATAGAAAATGGTTCACAGAAATTCATAAGCTCGATGAATCTGTTTCAAACATGTCAATTTCAACAGTTCAAAGACAGATCAGCCAAGTTGATTCACAGCCGTTTAATAGTATGTCTTCACGTCGACACAGATCGATTTCTGGTTTGCTGTGACTCCTCCTGTATCCAATAATTTCACGTTTCTTTTTCAATCTATATGTTTGATAGCTTCTACCTTCACATTTCCTTATCACCACGTTACCTAATTATAATTGCTTTCTTATTTTTCCTGTGAACTCCAACCTGAGTATAGTTTTCCTTTACATATTATCATCTTTCTTACACGTGTGCTCACTGCACAGTGCATGTAACAATCACAGCCGTTCTTCAAATTTGACTATTCTCTATATATACCTAACTATCGTGCTCCCACTTCCCTCACCTTAAGGCAAACACCCTTCTACTCTTCTAGGCTAGCAAGCTTTTCATTCTTCTGCAGTACTTAAGTCGCACTACAACTTTTCTGGGTGGTGCTACTAATAAGCTAGAGCTAGCTAGTTCTTCTGATCGAGGTCCCTTCGATAAGCTCTATAGATAGCAATGGCCAGCTTCAATAGTTTCCAGGACCAGCAGGTTTGTGATGATGAAGTTTTTCTTTAATGTCCTCGTATGATTTACTCATTTCCATACTAGGGTTTACAATAAATATGATTATGCATCTGCTCATTATATGCTAGAAGCAGTACTCTTATCAAGACAAACTATCATTTCAGGGCTATGAAGAAGAAAAGAACCAAAAGATGACAGAAACTTGTACGATGGATGGAGCCGTTGATTGGAATGGCCGCCCTGCAATCCGAGAGAAATCTGGTTCTTGGGTTGCTGCAATTCTCATATTAGGTAAGTAACTAATTAACTAGCTAAAGAATTAAGCTCCATGCACAGACACAAACACATGCACTAATTACACCATTAATCATCTAATGACTTGTTTAATGTGATCATACGTACCAAAAAGCCACGTACGTCGTTTGTACTAAATTTGCATATTTGGATCTCAATGTTCTCATCGATTCTCAGAAGTTGGAAAGTAGTTTGGATTCTTATATATGTTTACTTCTTATTTTTAATTTATTGCGTTTTGCATGTGATGAATAGATCTCACATATTTCACAAAGTAAACAATATTGTTACTCACATACTTACGTATCAGATATTTCTTCAATTCCTAAACATTGTGATGATATATAATTATATTCTAAACTATATTCATCATGGTCTATCGATCGTTATATGTTCATATAATTTTCTTTCTTTGGTCAAATATATATATGTTCCATAATTGGTTAAACTTATATACAGTATATTTTTTCTCTAATATTAGTGAATCAAGGGCTGGCAACATTGGCATTCTTTGGAGTTGGAGTGAACTTGGTATTGTTCTTGACAAGGGTATTGGGACAAGACAACGCTGAGGCTGCAAACAATGTCAGCAAATGGACGGGAACAGTTTACATTTTCTCTCTTCTTGGGGCTTTCCTTAGTGATTCGTACTGGGGGAGATATAAAACTTGTGCTGTCTTTCAAGTTATTTTTGTCATTGTAAGTTTCTTATTACCAATCAAACTGTAGGATAAATTTTTTCTGTTAGCATTAATTATTAATTATACAAAATTTCTTGCTAGCTGGTCATATTCATGTAATTAATTTTCTTTTACAGGGGTTGACATTATTGTCAGTAACAACCTACATATTCCTGCTCAAGCCCAAGGGTTGCGGTGATGAGGAAACTCCATGCGGAAACCATTCGAATTTTGAATTCGCATTGTTTTACATCTCCATATATCTCATTGCACTAGGAAATGGAGGCTACCAACCTACCATCGCTACATTTGGAGCGGACCAGTTTGATGAGGACGACCCCGAAGAAGGTCACTCCAAGATTTCCTTCTTCAGCTACTTCTACTTAGCTTTGAATCTTGGCTCCCTCTTTTCAAACACAGTATTGGGTTACTTTGAGGATAAAGGAATATGGACTATAGGGTTTTGGGCATCTACAGGCTCTGCTGCCATGGCATTGGTTTTGTTTCTCTGTGGAACTCCGAGGTATAGGCACTTTAAGCCCCAAGGCAATCCTCTTTCTAGGTTATGTCACGTACTGGTTGCTGCAACAAGAAAATGGAAGGTCAAGATCACATCAGATGAAGATGATTTGTATGAGGAGCATGGGAAACAATGCCCTGAAAATCAGACTAGGAAAATACTTCATACCCGAGGATTCAAGTGAGTGACGACGTCGTTCTATTGAGATATGAAATTAGTAATCAACATAGTAGCCAGAGCTTGACTAATTCTCGATCTACTTCTAAACAATATTCTTACATGTCATTCAACAGGTTCTTGGATAGAGCAGCAATCGTCACATCAGAGGAATCGAGCCAAAAAGACAGAAGTGCTCAAAATCCATGGCGGCTTTGCACAGTGACACAAGTAGAAGAAGTTAAATGCGTACTGAGATTACTTCCAATTTGGCTATGCACAATACTTTACTCGGTAGTATTCACGCAAATGGCCTCCCTCTTTGTTGAACAAGGTGCAGTAATGAAAACCACCGTCTCCAACTTCCACATTCCCCCAGCCAGCATGTCAAGTTTCGATATCCTCAGCGTCGCAATGTTCATCTTCATTTACCGGAGAGTTCTTGACCCACTTGTTGCTAAAATACGCAAAAAGGGACTCACCGAACTTCAAAGAATGGGGATTGGTCTTGTCATTGCCATCATGGCTATGATCTCAGCAGGAGTTGTGGAGTGTTTTAGGTTAAAATATGCAAGAAGAGATTGCGCTACAACCGATTGTGAGAGTCCGAGTTCATTGAGCATCTTTTGGCAAGTTCCTCAGTACATGCTCGTCGGTGCTTCCGAAGTGTTCATGTATGTGGGTCAGCTAGAATTCTTCAACAGTCAAGCACCTGATGGGTTGAAGAGCTTTGGTAGTGCGCTTTGCATGACTTCAATATCACTTGGGAACTATGTGAGTAGTTTGCTGGTTACAATTGTGATGAGGTTTTCTAGTAGGGATGATATGAGTGGATGGATCCCTGGAAACCTGAACAGAGGTCATCTGGATAGGTTTTACTTTCTCTTAGCAGCTTTGACGACAGCTGATCTTATGGTCTATATAGTTTGTGCCAAGTGGTACAAGTATATCAAGTTTGAAGCAAAGGGAGGAGATGATCAAGCTGAACATAGAGTCTGAATATTTTCCGAGATATTTGCGGTGTGTGGGCTAATAAAGTAAAGAGACATGCATGGGATAGGACATAAGATCGAGATGAATGGCTCTAGACAAAATGATATTGGGTCATTTCTGTCCGTAGAACAAACATTGCTTGCGGTGATACTAGAGAAGTGCTTTCTACATTTCTCCAAGCTGAGCAAAATGTTTTGTAGAACAAAACGCATTGTAAAAATTCCACATTTCCGAAATGCTCTCTGCTGAGAATAAATTTTATTTCTCTATATTCACTTTCTTTGATATGAATTGCACTAAAAAGCGATTGTCTTCATTGTTTCGTTTTCTCAAATTTTTATGTCATATCATGTAAGTGAGCATATTTTATTAATGACCTTGGATGGCTGAGATTAACTCAAACAATTCAACACTTTCTCACAAACCTGAGTCGTTTAAGGTCACTAAAAATAAATCAACATTTTGAATGTCTTAATGATCACCAAATCTTCTGAAAATTTGTAGAGATTATTTTCTCATATAGCTCTACAAACTAAACGCTGAAAATGTGGTTTGTTGATCGAAGAATTCGTCAAATGGCCTATCCCAAAATAAAAAAAAGGATCCCTCACTAGAAGGGCCCTGATATGTGTGTATATATATATGTATATATATATTAAAAGAAAACGTCATTAATGTGTTTTCATCAAAATAACTGACGATAGAAAATTATGGTATTATCAATTAAAGGATGTAATGACTCAATCAGTCATTATTGTCATTATGTATGTTGTATTTACCATTGTAATCTTCACCCCATATATATAAAGGTGATTATCAATGAAATGAGTAAACCAATTCTCATTTTACTATAATACGTTATCAGCACGTAATTTTATTCCTGAGTTTTTTTTTAGCTAAGAAAAAAAAAATAACCTAGGTTTCGATCTGAGAAAAAAAAAATCATAACCCTGAAATTTCTTTTCTTTCAACAACTTGTTCGTCGAAAAAAAAAATATTCAGGAATCCATTTTTGCCGACAACATAAGACTGAAAATTCTCAGAGAAAATCGCTTTGGGCACCCATGTCATCGTATCCTTCGCCGGCGTCCTTCCTCGATGCTGATCGAGCCATCACAGCGCCGCCCGTGCCGACGAATCCCACGTTTGAGCACCGCCGATAGATTCCGGTTTCGTCTATAGCCCACTCCAGGTCTGCCCCGACAAAGGATCGAGACACCCACAGTGCAATAACACTGCCACTCGACCCAACCTGGCACAGTGCCCAAGTCGCCGCCTGCCTAGCCCAGCATGGCCTATGATCTGGCTCCGAAACAGCCTTGAGAGCTGCAGATCGGCCGCCACTACACCTTGCAGCATCATCGACGATCCGGCCACCCTAGCCCGACGACGCTGCTCGCCGTTTAGTCTGAAACCGATCCACCCGTATTGTTCCCCCCGCACCCCGACGCCTGCTCAGCCCAGCGCCGACGACGGCGAAGATAAACCCGGTGCGCTCGCATTCCACGACCTTAGGACCGGCTAGCCTTGGACGCCACTAGCCCGAGCCCCATCGAGCCCAGCCACGCTGTTACACGACCCAGATCCGCGCGCCTAATCTCGACCCGGATCCGCGCCTCAAAATCTAGTGACCCAGATTTGACCCGGTTCCTAGAGTCCGACCTGAACTGTGTTCACCCAACCCGATCTGGTTCAGGCTCAACCCGGATTTCTTTTGATCCGACCCGCAATGAAAAGTAGTTATCACTCCCAGTAAAATTAAAGGGTAATTTTCAAAAGTTACTGATCATATTCATATTTACTGTTTTACAAATTTAATGCTAAATATAGAAAAAGACAGTTCACACGTGCATAACTTACCTTCATCTTGCGGCGCGTTCATATAGGTCTCTCTCAAATACAACACCTATATGCAGAATGTTGAGAATTCCAAAACCCTAGGGTTTTGGTGTAGAACGGCGGCAATTCCCGGTGGATCTCCGACTGTATTGAAGACATTGTCTTCGGATCCGGTCTCTGCGTCAGGAGTGGAGTAGGATTTAGCCTTGATGTTGATCGAGATGGGTCTTTGGCAAGGGTGGAGAAGTCTTGCGGTGGTTTGGGTCGTGGCAAGAGGTTCATCTCCCGGCTGGGATTGCGGTTGGTGCATACCGGTCACGGTTTGACCAGAACTGGGGCGTCTTCGTCTGGGGCTCCTGTCTCAGAGACTCGACGCGGCGGCCTTTACCGGTTGGGTGCGGTGGCTCGAAAGAGGCGGCAAAGGATCCTGGACAAGGAAGGGTCTCGGGTTTGAGTTGGGGTGGTAGATGTCGGGGCTCTGATGCCGGCGTCGGGGACTTCCTCTGCTAGGAAGAAGAGGAAGCTGGTGATTATGGACCGGGTTTGGACCTGGGCTTTCAGGGCTGGTCCTGGGCATACCATCAGAGGAGCTATTGGGGGCCTGATAGACTCGGGATCGGCCTTGAAGGTTGGCGTTGGGACCATTGCGGCGTGAGGTGGTGCATCATTGCACCAGGATCGCATCATGAGAGTAGGGAGGGTTGCTCTACCTCTACCTGAAACGTACACCGTGTGGTCTTAGGTCTGAGGGTTTTGATTATAACAGCTCAGCCCATACACTTAGGATATTGTCCGCTTTAGGCCCCGCCCTCACGGTTTTGTCTTTGGGAGCTCCAGAGCAATTTTCCAGTATGGGTGACCTATTGGGAAGTTGCTCGTGAGCTTCCAGAAACAAACCCTACTGGGAAGTTGCTCGTGAGCTTCCAGAAACAAAACCGTGAGAGCCGGAGAGGAGAATGCCCAAAGCGGACAATATCGTGTTATGGCGGAGCTGGTCTCTAGATGTGACAATTGGTATCAGAGCATGTCCCCAGCCG
Organism: Potentilla sterilis; assembly: GCA_963682095.1. NCBI lineage: Eukaryota > Viridiplantae > Streptophyta > Magnoliopsida > Rosales > Rosaceae > Potentilla > Potentilla sterilis. The sequence continues at coordinate 29,570,342 of OY821766.1, forward strand.
GAAGTGTGCCGACGCGGACGTCGGACCCTAAGGGGGGTGGATTGTGATGACTCTTGTAACAGCCCGGCACGCGCCGTAGAGATATTGTCCGCTTTGGGAATCACCCCGCACGGTTTTGTTTCGGGAGCTGTCTGCCTGCTAGCTTCCCAGTAGGTCACCCATCCTGAGATTGCTACGAGACGAGCAAGCTTAACTTCGGAGTTCCCATCCCCTCCGAAGTTATTAAGCTCCCAAGACGCGTCTCTACGTATTGTGCTAACCCTGCACATATAAACATCGCATCCACTCTCCCTCGGACGATGTAGGATTTGTGACCTATCTACCTGCTAGCTTCCCTAGCCAGGTCAAGTCAGGTCCACACAATCCAGCCTAAGGCTGGGTCATCTCAATCCACCCTCCTTAGGGTCCGACATCCGCGTCGGCACACTTCCGACCGAGGACAGGCTCTGATACCATTTGTAACAGCCCGGCACGCGCCGTAGAGATATTGTCCGCTTTGGAAACCACCCTGCACGGTTTTGCTTCGGGAGAAGTCTGCCTGCTAGCTTCCCAGTAGGTCACCCATCATGGGATTGCTACGAGGCGAGCAAGCTTAACTTCGGAGTTCCCATCCCCTCCGAAGCCATTGAGCTCCCAAGACGCGTCTCTACGTATTGTGCTAACCCTGCACATATAAGCATCGCATCCACTCTCCCTCGGGCGATGTGGGATTTATGACCTACCTACCTGCTAGCTTCCCTAGCCAGGTCAAGTCAGGTCCACACAATCCACCCTAAGGCCGGGTCATCTCAACTCTGACCTGAACTGGCTAGGGAAGCTAGCAGGTAGGTAGGTCATGCATCCCACATCGCCCGGGGGAGAGTGGATGTTGTGCTTATATATGCAGAGCTAGCTCAATACTATAACAGCCTAGCCCATACACTTAGGATATTGTCCGCTTTGGGCCCTGCCCTCAGGGTTTTGTCTCTAGGAGCTCCAGAGTAATTTCTCAGTAGGTCACCCATCCTGGTATTGCTCTGGACTCAGCAAGCTTAACTTCAGAGTTCTCATCCCCTCCCAAGCCATTGAGCCCCTAAAAGGCCTCGTGTTAGATGAAGGCGGGCATGTACATATAAGACATATTACCCCCTCTCTGTTGGCCGATGTGGGATATTACAATCCATCCCCCTTAGGGTCCGACGTCCGCTAGCGCACACTCCCACCACACGGCAGAGTGGTTCTGATACCAATTATAACAGCACAGCCCATACACTTAGGATATTGTCCGCTTTGAGCCCCGCCCTCACGGTTTTGTCTTTAGGAGCTCAAGAGTAATTTCCCAGTAGGTCGTCCATCCTGGTATTGCTCTGGACTCAGCAAGCTTAACTTCGGAGTTCTCATCCCCTCCGAAGCCATTGAGCCCCCAAAACGCGTCCTTATGTATTGAGCTAGCTCTGCATATATAAGCACAGCATCCACTCTCTCCCGAGCGATATGGGATACGTGACCTACCTACCTGCTAGCTTCCCTAGCCAGGTCAGGTCAGAGTCATCACAATCCACCCCCCTTAGGGTCCGACGTCCGCGTCGGCACACTTCCGGCCGGGGACAGGCTCTGATACCAATTGTCACATCCCGGGACCAGCTCCGCTGTAACACGATATTGTCCGCTTTGGGCATTCTCCTCTCTGGCCCTCACGGTTTTGTTTCTGGAAGATCACAAGCAACTTCCCAGTAGGTCAGCCATACTGGGAAATTGCTCTGGAGCTCCCAAAGACAAAACCGTGAGGGCGGGACCCAAAGCAGACAATATCCTAAGTGTATGGGCTGGGCTGTTACAATTGGTATCAGAGCCACTCTGCCGTTTGGTGAGAGTGTGTCAACGCGAACGTCGGACCCTAAGGGGGGTGGATTGTAATATCCCACATCGGCCAACGGAGAGGGGGTAATGTGTCTTACATGTACATGCCCACCTCCATCTAACATGAGGCCTTTTAGGGGCTCAATGGCTTCGGAGGGGATGGGAACTCTGAAGTTAAGCTTGCTGAGTCCAGAGCAATACCAGGATGGGTGACCTACTGGGAAATTACTCTGGAGCTCCCAGAGACAAAACCGTGAAGGCGGAGCCCAAAGCGGACAATATCCTAAATGTATGGGCTGGGCTGTTACAATTTGGTATCAGAGCCACTCTGTCGTGTGGTGCGAGTGTGCCAACGAGGGCGTCGGGCCCCTAAGGGCGGTGGATTGTAATATCCCACATCGGCCAATGGAGAGGGGGTAATGTGTCTTATATGTACATGTCCACATCCATCTAAAACGAGGCCTTTTGGGGGCTCAATTGCTTCGGAGGGGATGAGAACTCCGAAGTTCAGCTTACTGAACCCAGAGCAATCTCAGGATGGGTGACCTACTAGGAAGTTGCTCGTGAGCTTCCAGAAACAAAACCGTGAGGGCCAGATAGGAGTCCTCTCTACTAGCATGATGGTTATTTGCTTTCGTAGTTTATTGTCCGCTTGTTTGGACGTATTTTGATTCACTCGAACTTTAGTTTTGTTTTATTTCGTTTTCATTGTTTTTATTTTAGATCTCTTTAGTTTGTAGTGGAGTTTCGGCTCCTGCTTGACTAGGCATAACTTGGTCGTATGGCTTAAGCCAATGAATTTATTCATTCCCCTTAAAAAAAAAAATTAATGGTAAATATGAAATTGTTTAATATTATATGGTTAATGTGAAAATATATATAATTAAAGTGACTAATCATATGAATATTGTTGTTTTTACATGTGACGAATTAATTACGATGCGATGATCAATATGGAATATAAACCGAGCAATCGCTTTTACACACGTAGTTTATTTAGCAAACTGCCAGTAAGATCTAATTAAAATTGTTGTTTTCGTTGAATCTTCATTAAATTATTGTATGATATAATGGTCTATTTAAATCGCATTAATATTTATTTAAATGTTAAATAATTGTCTTATTTAACATGTTATTTAGTTTAAGCATTGTCATGATACTGGACATTCATGAGCATTGTCATGATAGTGAAATGTCATGAGAATTATAATATGAAAAAGCGACAAACTTACTACTGTGATAAAGCATTTTCACGAAACATGAAAAATATGACCATTACAAATCTTGGTCTTGAAAATCTAATTTTATTTCTTGAAAATTTTTCAACATGGATATCTTCTTGATTGTGTAAAAAGCAACGATAATGAAATTTCATTAGCTTCACATGCAATGAAAGTAAAGAAACAAAATATATATATATATATATATATATATATATATATATATATATATTGTGATAACGTAAGTTCATGAAACACTGGATTGACAAAAATGTATTTTGGTTTATTTTAGTTGTCGTGAATGTTATTTAGACCGCGAAATTAATACATTTTCTTCCTTCATTTTACAGATGGTTCAACCATCAGAGTTTGGCTTTAACACATTACACTCTGAAGAATTTGAGTCATTACCAGATCCGAGGGAATAGCCGACGAAATTATTTTCGTCGGCTATGGCAATTTTTCTTCGGCTATTCCTTCTGCCGACGAAATTTTCGTCGGCTATAAGTCGTCGGGAAAACGCCGTCGGTAATACCAATGGCCGACGAAAATAAAGAAATCGTCGCTATAGTCGAGTATGGCCGACGATGTTACCGACGAAAAATTATTTCGTCGACCAAACGTGGGCAAAATATCCGACGAAATTCGTCGGTTATTTGCGAGTATGGCCGACGAAATTCGTCGGCTATTTCTGAAATATAGCCGACGATTTCATCTATTTCGTCGGTTATTTCGTCGAAATATATTAATATTTTAATAGGCATTAATTAGTTATAGCCGACGAAATAATGTAATTTTCGTCGGCTATAAGACTTATGGCCGACGAAAATTGGTAAAAATCGTCGGCTATAGTTCAGAAATAGCCGACGAAATAATGCCAAAATCGTAGGCTATTCTTAATTTTTGGGAAAAAAAATTAAATTATTTTCTAAATTACCATTCCAAGCAACCTGCAAATCACAAAGACAGTCCATGCATTTGCACCAACAAGAAACACGTCTAAATGACTTATTATTTAATTCGTTCCAATATTCGTTCCAATAACCCTAATCATCACCTAAACCACTAAAGTCCACCAGGTCATCCCCAGCATCCTGCTCTCCATCATGCTCGTCATCCTGCTGACCGAACTCGGGAGGTTGAGGCATTGGAGGTTCAACTAACGGCTGAAACGGGGGCGGGGGTTCAAGGTTTTGTTGTTGTGCGGCGAACATATCATACCACCAGTTTTGTTAGCCGGCGTAGTTGTGTCGCCGAATTCTCTCGCACTCAGCATGCCAACTGGACAGATCTAAATAATACTGCTGTGTTATGCGGTGTTGCTCCTGTGATCTGCGTGTTCCTCCTGTGATCTCTGGAACTCGGCCGCCAACCTTGCATTTTCTTCTGCCAATCTCCGCACTTCCCCCCTCACCTGTTGGCTCTCCCCGCCTCCCTTCTTTTGACCTCCCTTAGTGGTCTTCAGGAGCCCTAGTCCAGAACTTCCCAAACCCCGGCAGTAATAGTTGTTTGAGCGGTTTGGGAAGACTACGTCGAACATCCTCGCTGCCGTTTGGACATTGGACCGGTCTACCTGGCGCAGGGCTTCTTCCAGATCTACCTCTGAAATGTTCGGTTGTGTCTCCCGAACTACTTGCTGGAACACCTCTTCTTCGGCCCGGTTCACCCTCTCCTAATTGGACGGGAAAAAAAAATTAATATTCTAACAAATATATAATTAAGTAAAATTAATAATTAAAATTTTAAAATTGTAATGAACGACTTACGAGCTGTTCTGTCGCTTGTGGATAAGCGATCTTGAACGTCTCCACGTACGAGTTGCTATCAGGATGATCTCTAAGCGCCTCCTCCTGATATTGTGCAAACGGCCTAGAACCAGCATGATGGGGGGTTGTGTTCCGGCGGCGGTTCTCAGAGTTTATCCGAGAACGTTGCTTCAAACAAATAATAAAATGTTAGAAAAATGCATCAAAAAATATTAGTGTAATAATTATAAAATAATTAAACTAATAATTAAAATTTTAACAAAATAAACATTTGTAGTGAAGTTTAGTATTTACCTGCATAACTGGGTTATTGAAGTCTACTGTCTTCAACCAACGCCACTCGTACTCCCTGAACATGAACTCCCTGGGAGTACCCATATGACCAAGGTTGTCGTATTCGTTATAGCGGGAACGGACCTCGTTCTTCCACTCTTTGAACCTACGAAAAAAACAAAAGTGCATTAGAAATATTATTAATATCATAAAATATTTCAAATTATAAGATGAGGAATTTCCAACGTACCTCGAGTTCTGCACGGAGTCCGCCCAATCCCGCTTGTGTTCGGCAATCTCGAAGAATGTCTGAAAAATAATATTTTATTAGTTTTACAATTGTAATAATACCGAAAATTATTAAATATTACTATAAATAAATTAAATTTTTTAAATTACTCACCGACGCGGCGTTGTTCACCTCCCTCTTTATCTCTTCGGGCAATTCAGCCCACCGGGTCCACAACATAGGGACTCTGTCCCTAATCAGTGCCCCCACGCAACCCGAGTAGTCGCGTTTTTTATTCTCCTGAACCTCCTGATTAGGAGGTTCGTTTATCTGGATCCTCCCCCTCAGATCAATAGTTCTCCTGAGCGTGTCAAAACATATGACACCTCTCGTGTTCCTTGTTGAACTGCTAGCGGCTGTCCCTATCACATAAACGACGATTGGTTAATAAAATTAAATATTAGTGCGTTAATTTTAATAAATATTTAATTAATAAAATCGAATGTTACCTGAACTCGATGACCCGTCTGTCGACTTTCCTTTTTTCCTCGCCGAAATCAGGAGGTCAGGGTTCTCAAATGGCTGCTGCTGGTATGCCTCCGCAGCACTCACGTACTGAGGCATATTAGGCCATATGGGCACACCACGATAGTCGACCTCCGGTATCGCAGGAATGTTGTACGGGAGGTAGAGCTGATTTGGGAGAGTAGGACCCTCAGTCGAGTCAGCAGCAGACGTCGTCGGACTCGTCATCGGCTCCCGATGAACCTCAGGCATACGAACCTGAGGAACGTCTGCAGCTATCTCGTCCTGAAATAGCTGCCGACTGAACCTCGGAGCATCTGGCCCGACAGGCGGAAGTGAACTGCTCGACGGCCGCCCCGCCTGGAGAAGGATCTGGTGCCGAGAACTCACACTGTCTGTCGAATGTTACCAAAACCACCGGCCATATACTGTATGAAAGACTCATGGTGCCGAAAGGGTTGAACCCGTCGGTTGAGAGCCCGAGCCTGACGTTTCTGACATCTGACGCAAAATGAGGAAACTCGTTGTTTATATGCTTCCAAGCCGCTCCGTCAGAGATGTGTGTCATGATATCTGCGTCTCCCGCGTCCCGCTCACCGTGCCATCTCATAGCTTTTGCGGTGGTTTCTGACATGTACAACCGCTCAAGCCTATCTCTCAACGGAAAATACCGAAGCACTTTCACAGGTTTCCTATTGCCTGCTCCCGTCAACTTATATCGGTCAGACTGACATATCGGACATGCGTCAAGGCTACCAAGGTCATTCCCTTCTGCATCTTTACCCCAGAAGAGAACGCAGTCAAATGCACATGCATGGATCTTAATGTAGGAAAGCCCTAGATCTTTGAGGATACTTCGGACCTTACGGTGATTGGTAGGATTACGATGACCCTCCTCCAACAACGAAGAAGTGTACTGTAGATATTCATCCACTTGCCTGATGCTCGATTTTGTCTCGACTTTAATCCTCATTACCTCCATCACACTTTGAAGAACTGTCTTCTCAGAACTTGAAGACACAGGGGTCTGTTGCAATGCAATCAGTTTGTTGTACTTGTCAAAGGCAGCAGTGTTGACAACTTGTGGGAACGGCTGCACCGGGTCATGCATATATTGTTCCCCACGTACACCGTTTTCAAAAGGAAACACGTCGTTGACGAATGCCATTGTTGGATTGTTGGATGTACTACTACTGCCCGCCTAAAAAAACTGCCCATGATCATGCGATCCATCTAATGATGGCTCACCGTGATATATCCAACGTTTGTACTTCGGCCAAAACCCATTACTCTTTAGGTGCTCCCATACTGTCCTAATCGGAAATCAACACATATCACTGCGACACTTACATTTCTTGCACGGGCAATAATGGTATTCATTCCCGTTTGCATTTTCCTCGACGAACTGCAAAAAATTCACAACTCCTGTAGTGTATCGTCGGTCATGCCTTGGAAGCGAAATCCAACTCTTATCTCGATCCATATATAGCCTGATAATAATATATATGTATAACTTTAATTAATAAGAAATTAATTAACACATATATATTACAATATATATTATTATCAACATCAACTCATATATATATATACCATTAATTAACAACCATTATTTAAGTTCATTACACTATCAACAACCATTAATTAACATATTTATATATATATATATATATATTAACACTAATTAAAATAACATCAAATTAAAACACATAATTAAACTCTAATTGAAAATCAACTCAACTACAACTCAAAATCAACATATATACATACATTGTAACACTAAAACAACAACAAAACAAAAAATCACTTACTATATCAAAATCACTAAAACTCAAAATCAACTCAACTAAAACTCAAAATCAACATATATACACATATACGTACCTATATATAGCTCCACAATGTAAGAGATGACGGATTTCAACAATACCCACAGATTTTTCACTCTTTCTCCCGTTTTTTTTTTCGTTTTTTTTTAAATGAGCACCTTCTGTCCAGATATGAAAATATAAAGACTTATAGCCGACGAAAATTCCAATTTCGTCGGCCAAACTTTCAAAAGTTTTGGTCGGCTAATGTTTTAGAGAAAGGCCGATGAAAATCAAAATCGTCAGTCATTCTAGGGGTATAGCCGACGAAAAATATTTTTTAGGGACGAAAGAAAAAATCGTCGGCCATTCTTGTGGAATAGCTGACGATTTTTTATTTTTAGCGACGAAATAAAAAATCGCCGGCCATTCTTGAGAATAGTCGACGAAAAAAGTATGTCGTCGGCCGTTTTTTTTTTTTCGTCGGTAATAGTCTTTTTTCTGGTAGTAAGTACTAGTCCCCCCTTATTGAGCCAACAAAAGCTTGAGCACAATAAATTATGTCAACAGCTTTCTGCGAATAGCTGAGAAATAATTAAAATACCTTGAATGACGATGTAAGGTCTGAGACAAAGAAATTTTCTAAAAAAAAAAAATATACAAAGTAATGCAACATCCATAGTACTAAGGGAAATTACCATGGACATAAATATTCCTATAATCGTCCAAAAATAAGTGGAAACAATGCACCATTTGAAAGATGACCTAGGGGACATGTCATGTGTAGTGAAACACTCTGCCATTATTGTAAATCAATGAATTATTAACACGTACATTGCAAACTAGCAAAGAATTAGCTACAACTTACAGGAAGTATAAAGAATCATACAAGTATGAGGATTTAGAAAAATATTTTCAATATCCAACAATAACATTAAGAAGGAATTTACAACAAAAAAAACTCCCTATATGGGAGAAGATGACGATGACACATTTTATCATTGGAGCTATTAAAAGAGCAAAAAAAAATTAGCTCAATTCAAGATATCCTGGTAAAGGCTATTACGCCTTATAAATTAGACTTTTTGTCTTAAAGAATCTATTTATAAATTAGACAAGACTAAATGTAATCGTTGGCATGTTAAATTTTTTTAATTGTGTCTCAATGAATTGAGATTATTCGAATTTTATTCATGATATACATGGTCCAATTTTCTGCATCTAACTTTGCTTTATTGCATAAAGCAAAACAACACAATATAATATAAGCACGACATAAAAGAATTGTGTGCAAAAAAACGCACCATGTAATCACTAAAATAATAGTTCTGAAGGATAATTGTACTAATATATCATAAAATATCATAATAGTACTGAAGAACAGTAGTACTATATCAACAGATATAATAAAAGTAACAAGGATCGTCTTTTGGGATTTCTAATGCACCTACCTTCTTGGGATTACTATACCTTTTATTACAATCCTCATCGAGTTACTCTAAAGAAGTTGAGTTACGTTTCGATGTATATACATTGAGCATATGTTAAATTAACAATTTATGCGACAAGAGAAAATCGAATTTTTTTCAACATTTTAAAGAAATTTATGCCACGATGTTCATGTGAAAAGACACAAGTGAGAATTCATTTGAGCTCCTTTGCATTACCTCTAATAACTGCGGATGTAAACGAGTATTAGAGAAGTTTATTTATAGGCTATATGTAACCGATAATTGAATCCAACATCATAAGAAAATGATCTTTTTGAATTCTTATATATATTGGCTTTCAAAAGATCTAGTGATCCGTACATTAAAGAAATTATGATGGACACCCATATTTTTGATGAATAAGAAGCAAACACGAGAAGAATATGGTTCACACACGAAACTGAGGACGACCAAAGAACATTTTATCCTCAAATATTGTTTTGACACAATCCATGTAGGGTTGAAGACGTGTGTGCAATTCCTAAATTCCGCTGCTCTCCTTAGGTGACATTATGATATATTTAATGCACAAGTATATGCATTTATATCCTATTATACTTCTGACATCCATCGTGATTTTATGAATATAAGCACATCATTCAAAGCATACTCGTAATATTATGATTGACACCATCATATGCAAAGGAAACATATGTTTTTATTATGTTCTTATATTAAATCCAAAGAGGATTCAGTGGACTGATTCAACCAACTTGCGGACACCTTAGATATTTTATGGTGCTGATTGTTGTGTCGACACACTTGTCACATGTCATGACACCATCCACTATTAATACTTAAGTTGCTTATGCTAGAAAGTCAAAGCATCTAGGCCGGATTAATTTCTGTAGGTGAGATGATTTTATAGCTTATCATATGGGATCTGTAATAGGCATCATATTCCTATATAAAAACTCAATTAGTCTCACAGAAAAAGACTACATTAATAGTCTTCATATTTTACATGCAGCGTTACTTATTCATCTATAGCCATTATCATTGAAACAATTTACACTATAGTTAGTGACTACATGTGAGGATTTTAAAGGATTTCAAATGAACTCATAATCCTTGAGCTCTTTTTAGATTGACACGGATCTACAATCCTTGAGCTCGGTTAAATGTTTCTATATGCCAAAATTGTGTCGCTACAGTGCACAATGATGGGGCACTTGAGATGAATAAATATTTATGATGGAATATGAACTTCCAGCTATAGTCAGCTATTCGAAATCTTGACAGGCGATCACCTTGCGATGTGTCACTTTAATGACACAGTCTTCACTGTGTCTCATCTTGATCCTCAAAATCGCACAAAGTAAAGCGTGTAGATGTCTTATACATTAAAGTGACGAGATCACATAAACCTGCTGCAAATATGCTTGCAAGAATTGTGTCCTATCAAGAGGACAATGTGCCAACCAAGTGGAATTGAGTATTGCACCGCCACCATGAATGGTGGCATGGTGACGCCATAAGTGGTATAAATGGTGTCACAGGCCGTGGCTCTCCAAGAAAGAGGGAAAGACCACCTTAGGTTCAATAAATACTCACCCAAAGGAAGAAAGTGAGTTTTGGCACAACATAATCTATTGATCAGTGATACTCAAATCCGTCTCATGAGAATATTTTTGGATTGTGGTTATCATTGGGGGACGCTTCAAATATTAGAACCAATCCGTGAAAATATAGAGATCTCTACAAACACATTACACTAGTGTACATGAGGACGTGGAATAACGAGTCTAATATCGAACCATAGTTCATTGAAAAATGTCAACGTAGTAAACTGGCCTAATGAAAAGAAGCGATCTAGTATAAACAAAGAGATAGATCTTTGGGCAGGTGACGCCGACACTGCAAATATAAACCCTATTAAATATATATTTGTTAGAATGCGTAATGAGAATAAGAGTATGTAGACTCACCGTATGGCACAAGGTCTCTCAAAAACGCACTGGAATCTACTACGAGAAGATATTCTCTCATAATAGACTACGTAGAGACAATCTTTCGTAATGGATGTCATTGCACTCCACTACCTAGTCAGTTTGGTAGTTTCTGAAAAACTGAACATGCAGCGTACGAATGTGGACACAACATATCTCTATGGGGATCTAAATTAAGAGATATACATGAGGATCCTAAACGGACTTTATTCACCCAAATCAAGTACCTCTAGATTACATAAGTGCGTTTGCAAAAGAAATTGAAACGTTCAGTAAAGTGACAACTTGATTGGGAAATAATTATTGAATTATGCCCTTTCGTTTTCATTATGAATATACACAGACTCTCAATGAATTAAGAGATACTGTATGATTGTACTTAAACACAATATTTAAGACTCAACCTCTCATTCAATGAAAATTTGTAAAGCTATGTTTAGCTCTGCGTCCACGCAACGCAAATGGTTCTTTTAAATACTCAAATATATGAAAGATTTGAAGTTATTCAATCCCTATATAAAAAACGACATGATGGAAAAAAAAAACTATCCATGTCATAAAAAAAGAAGAAGATCCAATAGTATTTTACTATCCCTTTTAAAGAGTTCAGTTTGTATATAATTACAAGTGTTTTATGACTTTATCATCCTAAAAAAGTGATCAATAAGCAACATGAAGGACAAACACAAAGTCTTGTTTGAATTGAGTATATGTAGGAGACTTGCTTTTCACGTCACTCTTATTTTCAAATTGAATATGAATTTCACAACTAACATATATATCCCATCAGTGGCTAGATCTTGACCTGGCATTTCAGCCAGCGAACTAGTTAACCGCCCAATACCCGCCGATTAAAAACCCGTGACAACCCGCCCTATAAAAATTTTTGGTTAACAGACTGGTAACCTGTAACAACCCGAATCTTAAAATACCCCCTAAAAGATTTAAATTATTTTTGACGTTTTGGAAATTTGTTTTCCATTAGAAGGGTTCAAAGGTTGATTTTTTATAAGTTGACCCGACCAAGAATTTTATTTCTCGACGAGATAGAGGACGTTAAAACGAGTTCGTGGACACGTAGCAGGTTTAATTTAAAATTCGTATGAAAAAGTTATGACGTAAAATCAGGGGAAAGAAATTTCTAGAAAACGAGCGGAAATTTCTAGAACGCGGAATATTCTAAACAAAGAGGAATATTCTTTTTAGAGAGAATATTCTTTTCCCTTCTTTTTATTTTCTTTTATTTTCTTTTCTCTCTCTCTCTCTCTCTCTCTCTCTCTCTCTCTCTCTCTCTCTCTCTCTCTTATTTCCCCCGATCGGCCCTCTCTCTCTCTCTCTTATTTCCCCCGATCGGCCCGAGCCCACCTGAACAGAGGCATCGCTCTCGATTCTTCGTCGTTCGGTGCCTCACCGGTCATGTTCGAATCGCCGCCTTCACCTCTTCACGTCTGTGGTAGCGACACGGCGTAGTTCGTCACCGTTTGGCATTAAGCAGCTCAAGAAGCGCCACCCCCGATTATACGGAACTCGCTTCATCGGCTACCAATCGACACGATTTCGGTCGGGAATGAAAGGGCTCGACCTGTGCAATCATTCCATAGAAGGAATTGAACCAATTCGATCAGGGTAAGGAGAATTTTAGAGTTGAAATTTCTACGGTTTTGAGTTTGTTGTGAAGGGATTAAATCGATGGATTTAATGAATTTAGAGGTTGTATTTGAGTTCAGGAGGTTGTTTGGAGTCGATTAAGTGTAGTTTGAGATTCGGTTTGTGAAATTTTGGGGAAGTAGTTTCATTTATTTTGGGTCTGTGGCGCGTTGTGGGCGTTACGGCGGAGCTCCCGGGACGGCGGCAGCGGTGCTGCTGTTGTGGCGGCAGCGGATGGGTAAAAAGGAAAGGTTGAAAGGTAAAACGGTAAAAGGTAACTAGTAAACGGTAAAACAGTAATTCAGTAAATAGTATACAATAACAGTAAAAGGGTAAACAGTAAAGTGAATAGTAAATAGTAATTTCTAACTTTGACTTTTACTGTTGACTTTATAAATTTTACTGTTAACTTTTCGTAAAAAAGTAAAAGCTAGTTAAAAGAAGGTTTTACGTCAATTTAAGCAATAAAAGAATTAATCAGTCTTTGTTCCCAGCGGGTGGGTGGTTGCGGTTTGGGAGCAAAGGGACTCTTAGTTGGTTATCGGGTTTTATTTTCGGACCTGTTTAAAATTTGTAAGGGAAATTCTAGAACAGGTTCTGTTGACAGTAGCCACAGAGGGGCTACATAAGCCCACAGACCCGCAGCCAGTGCATCCGGGGCCGGACTGAGGCCCGGAGCAGGATCACCAGCACCCGGACCCGGACCCGAGGTCCAGCAGTCTGCCTTGTGACCAGGGGCCCGGGGACCGGGGACGCCAGCCTGCCGAACAGGCCACCAGAGCTGTCCTTTTGTGTGCGAACAGAAGGAAACCAGTCTCACATCGAAGAGTAAGACAAGACCTCACGACCGACCACCTATATAAGGGCCTCAACTACCTCTTTAATAGGTAACTGATCTCTCCAACTGCTTATCACTCTTGCTTAAGTTATCTATTCATCCCAACTGTACTAACTTAGGCATCGGAGAGGAGAAGACCGGCCCGCCCGGTATTCCCCTTAGTTAGCAGGTTCGCAGGAGGAGATCACCTTGATTCATCAGTTTCCACTAGGCCTACGGGTTTGTGCGGAAACAATTGGCGCCGTCTGTGGGAAACTTGTATAAAAGTCACGTAAGCATCACCAGATGGCAGAAAGCTCAGAAGCGGGGCAGGAAAGAAATACAATGGAGGGTCAGCGGGTCGCACCAGAGCAAGCGCTCATCTCCACCCCGGTCGCTGTACGAGAGCAGCGCAGCGACCAGGGCAACCAGGACGACGGCAGCTATGGGAGGCCGAGCAGCACGCCGAGGGCATACAACGATAGCGCGCGCGGGAAAGGCCCGGTGGAAGGCGACCAACCAACGCACCGGGGCTTTTCACTGACATTCTCGGACGATCCGAGCGACAAAGAGGAGAGTCTGCTCTGTGACAGCGACCAGGACACCACGTACAGCCCCGACCGGCACGATATGGCGGGGGAGATACGGGCGATGAGGGCAGAAGTCGGTCGCCTGCGCTTGGAGAGCGACCGGGATAGAGCAAAATCCAATGCTCGGTATGAGGAAATGGAGACAGTAAACGCTGCCCTGGTGGCTGCCCTGGAAAGAGGACAGCAGCGCAACGCCGCTATGGCAAGGGCACGTACACCCGCGCCAGGCCAACCTCAGCGCCTTGAGTCGTGACAGTCAGCGGGAGGAAGGTCTAGCGACCGCAGGAGGGCGGAATCCCCGGGCGGCGCGATTTTGCCAATGAGCACGCCAGTACCCCCGCAGTCGCACACTTCATTCGAGGATGAAGTCGTCACCCCGAACGCACGGGCATTACAGGTACTCACCGACTCTGTGTTGGATCTAAAGGCCCAAATGGAGGCAAGTGAGAGAAGGGCGGCGCGGCCGTTGGAAGACGCGCGATTCAACGAACGCATGAGCCCCTTCTCGCACCGGGTTCTGGAATCAGGGAGGTCTGGTAACCAATAATCCCTAAACCTCACGTACTCAGGATCCGGCTGCCCATACCAACATTTAGACAGCTTCCGGTCTTAAACGTGCGCCAAGGGCTATTCCGATGCAGTGTGCTGCAACATATTCCAGAAAACCCTATCTAGAGAGGCGCTCAGCTGTTTCTATGAGCTCCCGGTAAACTCCATCGAGGGGTTTGAGCAACTGGCCGACCGGTTCGTAGGCCGCTTCATCCTCCGGGTCGAAGGAGCCCGGACATCAACCAGGGTATTGCCGAGATGGCGTTCAAACAGGGGCTTCGGCAAGGAAAATTTTCCTACGCCGTACGGGTGGAACTCCCGCAGGGGTATGACGAGCTAATGGCGATGTCCATCAGGCATGCTCAGGCGGATCATGAAACGTATGGGCAACACCTGTTGAAGAGAAAGCGGGAGGAGCATCCCCCGCCCGGCCGAGAAAACAAGGCCAGCCAGCGGAGCGAGAACCGAGGCGCCCAACCAAGCAGACCCGGTAGAAATTGGGGAAACCAACAGCAGCAGAAGCCCTATCATGACAAACCCCTGGGCGAGCACAAGCCGGCACAGTACCGGCAAGAACGTCCCCTGGCGATCATGCCAGCCGAACGTCAAGAGGTCTTCACCACTCTAACCTCTTCATACGAGGACATCTTGCACGAAAACGGGAACATCATTCCCCCACCGCCGAGGAGCAAGTACCCAAAGGGAAAACTTACCCAGGCGCGAACTGGCAAGTACTGCTCCTATCACGATGAGACTACCCATCGGACGAACAGTTGCATCGCCCTCAAGACAGCGGTGGAGGGTTTGATTAACAGCGGTCAGCTTCAGCGGTATATAGGGGAAAGGAGAGCAGATCCCAACCGGGAGCAGAGCCAGGGCTGGTAAGCGCGCCCAGACCCAATGAAGGGTTAGGTACTAGAAATTTCAAGCAGTTAGTTTGGCATATCAACGGTTCAACCAACGTAACATTATAAGATATGTATGCCAACTATTTTGAGAGAAATCTAAGGAATTCCACCGGTGCAAAAGTGTATATCCAAAGGGTATAATACAAAAAAAACCGTTCCAGCAGATTTACAAAAAAAAAAAAGCAAAACAAAAATCTTAAGGAGCCGCGACTCGCTCCTCAGCGGGCATCCCACCAGCTTCCCTAGATGGAGCCATTGGATCCTCTCTAACGGGTTCAGTTGGTTGAAGCCCGCCTTCCCCTTCCGGCTGCTCCTCTCCCACCAGCTGCCCACCAGCATCGTCGTCGGCCCCCGCCTTCGGCATTCGCGAGGTATCCAGGTACTCCTTATCTTCCTACTCCACATAGGCATCGGCGATACCCGAATCTCTAGCCTTTTCCAAGAGTTCAAGAAACTGATCACTATCGTGATATTTCTGGATAACCCACTGGAAAAGCTCTGGGTCCTCTTCTCCGGCCGCAGCGACAGCGCGCACAGCGACAGCTCCCACCTGGAGCTCATCCACTCTGGCCTCCAGCTCGGCCCTCTCCTCCTCAGCCCGCTCCTTCTCCTCCTCGAGGCTCCGGACCTGGCCTTCTAGCTTGGCCACCTGTTTCTTGGCCTTCTCCTCAAGTCTGACCTTCTCCCGCTCAAGCCTGGACTTCTCAACTTCCAGGCGCTCACAGGCTCCTGTCAGAGCGGCCACCTGCCTCTTCAACTCCGACAGCTCCTCACTCGGGTCCGGCTGGTACAGATTGTACAATAGCTACAAAACAACAGGGAGCCGATTAAGCAAACAACAAAAATAACGAAACTCGGCAGAAGTTATGAGCGGTGCTGTGGCACCAAGAAATTCTTACCCGGAGGACCGACTCCTTGCTCTTCTAGCGGTTCTCCCCCGACAAGGCTCCAGCGACTCCAGGCCTATCCAGACCAAGGCCAGCCACATCTGCCGCCAGACTCCAGAAGAAGGGACTCTCCAGACCTCCCCTCTGTTCCTCCGCAGGAGCGGGGCTACTCTGCTGACCGGCAGAATTTGAGGCAGCAGCGGCCTTGTCCCCAGCGGAATTCGTCACACCGTTGGCCAACTTGAGCCGTTTCGCCAAGTTCTCACCAGACGACCGGCCAGTCAGCGTCACCAGCGTGGAGGGAGGAAGGTCCATGATCCTCCGCCTCTTCTCACCCAGGTTGACCGGTGAAGAAGATTGTGCGCCTGTCTGAGAGACCCTGGTGACAAGCGGGACCGATCCCGGCCAGTACGGAATCCTGTTCGTCCCACCAGGAACCTTTGGTGGTCCACCGGTGGTCTTGCCCTTTCCGAGTCCCGCCTTGGACGCAGCGGGGTGAGTCTTCACACGCCTTAGGGTATAGGCGTCGTCCTCAATGTCCAAGGCCCTCGGTTCGGCATGAACGGTAAGCCGACCGGACTGCTCATCCACCGAGGTCCGTGAAACGGCCTCCCCTTTCTCCTTCAACCTCGAGACAAGGTCTTCACCGTCCATGGATAGTGTATTACCGGGCTTGACGACCGTCTGGGAAGATGCACCTGCAGAACAAACAAAGGGTTAGTATCAACTCGGTCAGCAGAAACGCCACCACTAAAACCCTGCTATGCACCGGGATCCCGCCCAAGACAGCAGTACTCTAACACCTCCCGCTGTATGAAGTTGTAGGAGCTTCGCTCAAGATCGTCCCAGCACCCGAGTATCGTCATAATCCTATCCCGCTCCAACTCGGACAGTACGAACGATTGGTCGCCAAGGGGCTGGAAGGCACCAGGAACCCGGTACATCCTCCTCCTTTTCTGCCACTTCCCACCCGCCATCACCACCTTCTTCCTCCAGTTATTGTCCACCCAAAAAGGCAGGTGGGTGATGATAGGCTGGAAGTGTCGGGCGCTAAAGGTCAGACCACCCCAGCACCCTTTCTTCTTCTAGAAAGACAGTCTGTACAGTCCCGGGAACTCGTTCACCGTTGGCATGCTCATCCCGGACAGCTCGTGCAGACAACCAAGGCTCAGCAGCTGCCTCCACTGGTTCCCGGGAAGCTGCACGAGAGACACTTGCATAGCGCTAAGCATGTACTGCACGAAATCTGGCAGCGGGAGGGAGAACCCGTGACGAAATTGGTCTCCGTGAACAGCAACCCAACCCACCTCCGGGTTACAGGCCGATTCCCCAGGATTTAGCGGTCGTAACGTCACCTCATCAGGTATATTCCACGTCTCCCAGAAGGTGGCAATCTCTGCAGGGCTCATAGTACCCTCCGGTTCATGGCACACTACAGCCTCTTTCCCACTCCCGATAGTGTAACTCACGGGCGGAGTACCAGGAAAGCGCACCCCGTGCGGGATGCCCTCACACCCCAGAGACCCGGAAGACGATACCCCGCTCCGGGAGCGGGCAGCGGCTTCGATCTCCGGGGAATCCGAACCAAGCCAATCCTCAAACCTTTCCTCATCGTCCACCACAGGACGCCTGTCGGCCGGCTCGGAAGTCCCATCAGAGCTCGCAGAAGCCATTTAACCTAGGGGGAAGAAAACAAAACCCCACCACTGGTCAGCAACAAGCTAGAACATCGCCCTCTGCGGCTGCTCCCCAAGTTTGCCGCAGACGCCCTGCTTAAAACAACTCACAGTCGGCGACAGACACACCCCCCCCCCCCCCCCCCCGGCCGCAAAACACCAACCAAAAAGAAAAAACACGAAGCAAAGAAGTCGAGACTTACCGATTACTATGCACAACCGGGGAAAGTCAGTCCTACAAAAACACCTAGCAATAGTAGGCAAGAACCAGAACGCTTGAAGCACGGATAGCGCGAGGTACCTCCACAGAACTTTCGCTGGATTCCTCTCCAACCTTCTCTTCTTCTCTCTGGGCCAAGAGCAAAAACAGAAATAAGGAAGACAAAGGAGGCCTTTTTATAGACAAGTCTGATGCCCTAGGCACCCCTGTAATCCCCCCAAAATACTCAATCGGGGCAAGTCAAACGCCTGCGAATCTAGGCCCTCCATCTCAGATCGCTCTCTACTGACACGTGTCCCAGCATCCATAATCTACCCATGCCATCATAACTGATTGGACCGATGGGCTTCCTCCTTAAATGCATGTCAGCCACTTGTCCCGCCTACTGGTGGGAGCCGAAGCTCACACTAATTTAAAACCCTGCAAAATGTCATCGTTAGTATGGATAAATAGAAACCGAAATTATAACATTCATACAAAACCAAAATTAAACCAAGTATTATTACAACAAAGATTGTAACAAGGCAGAAAATAATACAAGCCATAGGGATGAATCACAACTTTAAAAACCTTGGAAGATTCGGCAAGATGTGGTGGTGTGCACGGATGAAGGTAGGTTAGGGTTCTTGCGATTTTGTGGTGGGAGAATGGATGTGTTTCGGCTTGATGATTTTCTTCCTTGACTTGAGAGAACTTTGGGCAGAACTTTGGCTAGTATTTTCGTGCAAAATGTGATGATCTTGAAGAGAGGCAGCCGGCCTCAATATATAGGGAGCAAAGGAAAACCCTAGCCATTAAGGATTGGTGCAAAACAGGCAAGTATTGGGAGTTCCTTCCTTTTCTTATTTTGGCTGAATTCTTTTCCTTATTGCACAAAGGTTTCTTACCAATTTGATGTAAAAATAATGTCTCTTTCCTTGTATGATTCAGCAATTAAACCTTCCCTTTTGTAGCTAGGACAAACCGGCCAAACATTCCTTCTTCTTTTCTTCTTTTCTGAAATCGGCAGACTGACCTTTCGGCAATGAATCTAGCATAACGTTTTCCTCAGGAAAGCTTTTGATGCGATTCTAAATCCTGTAGAAACTAGACTCTAAGGGCTTTCTCTGTATAAAAGGGCTTCCTCAAATTCCTTGTCAGTCGTTCCACAAAAATTCCGCAAGTTGACAGACAGAAATCTGCCCGATTTTAATCAGGGTTCTTTATGTCTCTTCACTTCTTTCCTTTTCCATTTAGAATTTGGTAGCCACTTTCCATTCCATGTCTTCCTCATGTATCCACATGCTCACCACAGGCATTCTTCCTCCTTACACACGCTAGGATTATTTCTGAAAATACAAGAAAATAAATTAGGCAAGTTTCGACAAGAGTAATTTTCCCTATTCAAAATAGGTTTCCTTCTTCAATCCGATTTCCTAATTCATTTTAGTTTCCTAGACAAGCTAGGTTTCCTAATTCGAATAGGTTTCCTAATCAAATGAAGTTTCCTAATTTCAATCTTCGTCATTTTTAGAAACGTCAAAGCATTTTTACTTTCCTGGTTCAATTAGGATTCCTAGTTTGATTAGGATTTGCCGAAACTTTCCTATTTCAATATCATTGAGCACAATTTCATATTATTTCTGCCAAAGACTCAAGATTCACTCTAATGACTCGATCTTACACAAATAAGGGTTTAGCAAAGCATAAATGGAGGTAAAAACATATTAAGAACGTCGCATAAAATGCTCCTATCAAATTACCCCATACTTAGCTTTTGCTAGTCCCTGAGCAAAATTAAATTAAAAACAAAACTACTACTGCCCCTAAAACAATTGTCTCAGAATCTTAAGAATGCATAGCTTTCAAGTTAAACATTCGAGAGTAAGCACACAAATTCTAAATTCCATAAACATGTATCACGACATGAATAAGTGAGAAGCAAACATATAAGCATCAACATGTAAGGTTAATCTGATCCTCATCACTAGGCATACTCTCTTCTTTTCATTTGATCAAGGCAATTCACTCAAAGTATATGCAAGAGAAAAGATTGTAAGGCATTCAAATAGCTTGCATATTTCATGGAAAGAAAGCACTTTGTGAATAATTTTCTGGAAAAACCTCATGTAACAATTATGTGCACGAATGGACCAAAACCATATGCTTAACTCTTGAGAAAATCTCCACAAATCAAATTCACCTATCTTAAGAATCATGGAAAACGTTGTAAAGGGAGAATAATGGGGCTCGGCTACATAGGTGAGAATTTTTGGATAAGTGGTGCTTAAAGATATCACCAAAACTTGGCAAAACTCAATTCTCTTTATGCCATCCCTCCATGGGCCAATTATCATTTTGTTGGACCCAAACTTCATTCTTTTCTTTCCCAAAGCATTGTGAAAACGAACAAAGACCAAATATAACAATGATAGGTCTTCAAATAGATACAAACTCCAAATTCACAACATAATACGAGAGAACTTAGCAATTTTGCATTCAAAGCCATGCCTATTCTTTTTCTTTTGTTTCAGACTTATTGTTTTTTTTTTTTTTCTGTCCGATTTTTCTTTTCTCTCTTCTGTTCTTTTAGGCACGGCTCACATAAAATATTTCAAACAAATTTCAGCTAAGTTCACCCCACACTTGTTTCATAACATCACACCATGTTAAAATTTCTTCTCGGTTTCAAGCTTTTGCCAAGTTTCAATGATAAGGGAAAAGATGTAACTATACTAGGCAAAAGGGAAATGTTTAAGGGTGATGAAAAGAAAAGCTCAATGTAGGCTCAAAGGGGTTAAAACTAAGGAGTCCCACGACGGGCACAAATAGGGCACATGCTTTATTTGGCTGTGGTGGTAATCCTAGTAAAAACGTTTCCAATCCTTTTCAGAATCAAGGCACGTTATGATTATACAGTTTCGAAAATCAGCAAGAGCAAGTTCTAGCATTCTAGAGTCCATCAAATAGCTATAGCACATAATCATTGAATATGCAAAGAATAATGAGGTTTCATGCTTCAAATTTTTCTTCCGAATTCATCTTTTATCACACATGAAGAAAGTATATAGGCACAAAAGCTCACATAGGTTGTTATGGAACAAAACTAACCAAAACATGCATGCTTTTCCAATCAAAACATATCTCAAGTGTTCATACCGATCACATAATTCATGGAACTCACAATTCAATCTTTAAGTAAATGTAAAACCATCGTCTATGCATTCCAAGACATAATCATCCTAGACATTTTAGGGGCATCCTAAGAATCAAACAAAAACAAAAACACACATATTTTTGTGGATTAATTTTCTGTATTTCCCTTTTTTTTTTCTTTGATTTTCTTGGAATTTACGAAAAATTTGAAAATAAAACCGAAAAATTTCGAAAATTAGACCTACTTTGCATGTTAACATGTAAACTTCTACCCCACACTTAGAAAATTACATTGTCCTCAATGTAAGTCAAAAAATAAGAATGTAATTCCTAAGCATGCTTCTAAGTTCACACGAAAAACATATATACAATTCAATCATAAAAGTGAAGGGATAAGAAATATTCAAACACTCGTTGATGGCTCCTCCACAGCTACGGTTGAAATGGGTTGCCTTCCATGCAGCGCTTAATGTTTATAGTCTACTCAGCCTAGACTCTTCACTTCTGAATCAAGTTGTGGGCGACGCCTTTTGGAATGTACACCTCCAAATTCGTGCCTCCTTACAATGGTTATCAAAAATCGATGCAGGATTACTTCACTCTTCAACTGCATCACATCAAGATAAAGAAAATTAGAAGAGTGGAGATGAGAGTTCAAAGAATAAGTTAGTAGTGAGTTAATGAATTAGCTAAAGTTAGAAGTTAGTCTATAAATATACAACAATTAGCTAAGTAGAATTTAATTGTAAATCATGAACAAAAGTTTAGAGGGGTGGAACTCGTTTCTTGCAACACTTGTCGTCCTTCCCAAGTCAATGAGAGCACCAATCAACTGTTTACAATGTAATTCTTCACCTTTTCCTTATGATTTGCAACTAAAAATTAAACTCTACAAAAATCATGAGAATCAACATGTACATATACGTTAGAAAGAATGAGTTAGAATAAGTTAGACTATAGGTTAGAAATAAGTTTGAAGTAATATGTATAAGCTAAAAAAAGAAGATTATAAAAAAAAAAAAAAGGAATAGAAAACAAAAATAAATATTTTTACAACAAGTACAACAACGACACTATTACGATTTCACTGTTCACCGTAACTATTCACGATCACTGTTCACAGAAGGAAAATTTCAAGAGATCATACAATGGCACAAGAAGTTTACAAGGCAAAACACACAAACAAAATTCCCAAAACTTCACACAAATCGTCATTTACACAAAGCATCAAAAATTTCACAAGTGTGGAAACAATTCTCAAGCATCGATTTCAACATGTACAAAACACATGACATCACAACCTAGCTGCTTTCTAGTTGATTTTATTCAAAAACCCTAATTCTCAAGGTACGTGGAACAGAGGAGATAACATTGCAATGGACTGATACAGCCCAAGGTAGTATCATGCTTATTCCGATATACCTTAAAAATTAAAGAAAATTGGGTTGAAGAAAATAGATCACATATGTCAAGTTATTTTCTAGCGTCTAAAGTGAGGTGATGCTTCGGCCCAAGCTATCGACTAGTTCGAGCGTGCTTCACTTTTCAAAGGCGGTGTCGTTAAGATTCACGGAGGGCGAACCCCCTACAGGAACCAGGCAGGACTCGTTGTTGGTCACCACGGGGAGCGAACTCCCTATCGACTCACTCACCGAGAATGAACATCAGTCTATGGGCCTTGAGATCCAGTTAAACAAACCTGAGAACCATATCTATGAAAATAACTTGCCTCATACTTCGTAAAACAAACTCGGGTCACTAGCGGTCTACAAGTGTTGATCAAAGCCGCCCTCAACCTCATAGAAACGCAAGCGCTCGTATGAAGGGTTAAGGCTAAGACCAACAAAAGCGGCTTCTCCCTACATGTTACACTTTAGAAACTACAATAAACTCAAGCATACATAACACTATCAACTTCCTAAAAATTTAACCAAGTTATTACAACATACATCCTCAAATAATTAAAATTGGCAACTATTAAAAACTGAAAAACAAAACCCTAATTACTATTACAAACCGTCTACAACTACGAATCAAAGTAAGGAAAAATTTATACAAACCGAAATTTAACAAATATACAAATATACAAATATCAGCACTTCAATAAACAATCACTACTACAAAAAACTCAATACACAACACAAATCAGACAACACTTTGAAAGTTACATGTTGTGTGAATCACTGAACTGTTTCAGACGACCTAAAGTGAATAATTTGTGTTGTATGATGGTACACATTTTTCATATTCTGAAAAAAAAAATTCCAGATTTTGTCACACAACTCTGAGACACATTTTCTGTTGTATGATTAATGAAAATCTTGGCGGCAGAATTCCCTCCGACATTGAAACTCAAATTTGGGCAAGGTCTAGATGGACAGACAACATAGTTATTGTTTTGTGTTGTGTGATAATGTCACATCCTGCATTAGGTGTCACCAAGTGCAAAGTGACAAATACTTGTACAACAGAATATCGTAGTTTTGTTGTATGAGTTGGTTTGCTTGTCATTGCCCCATTTTCATTTTGGCTCCAATGGCAGAGGTAGCATTTCTGAAAGCGGGAAAGTTGCCTCCATGGTTTTTTGGTTTTGAAAAACATACATGTGCTACAATTCTCACAACAGTTTATTTTGATTCTGTTGTGCAATTGTTTTGTTACTTCTACAAGAACTATACCTATGAAATATCTAGTGTAAAGAAAAGGAAATTGGTACAACAGTTTAAAAGTTTTCAGTTGTATGAAGGTTAAACCTAGGGTCATGCCAAACTTGTCAAATTTTAAGCCAGGCGGCAAATTTTCCTCTTTTGCCAAAATATTTGAGCCAAAAATCAACCAGGATTTGAGTTGAGAGTGGGAAAATACCCTAATGGGTCAGCTGAGCCTCATTCTCAACAACTATCGAAGATGCAAAACCTCTCGACTCTCCTCACAAAAGTCCCTGGTCTCTCTTTTTCTCTCATTAGCAAAACCTCGCCTGCTCGAAACCTCCCTCACAAACCCACCTCCGCTCCACCTCCTCGACCTCCGCTCCACACCACCTCTCTTCCCCCCACACCTCTCTGTCCCCACCCCACCCCACCCCACCGATGAAGTCCCCTTCGCCTCAAAGCTGAAGTCCCCTTAGCCCCGAGAGAAAGAAAGCTCCAATAACAAAAGCCTCCATTCCCTCCTCGCCTCAAAGCTCACCATCCCCTCCTCCTCCTCCTCATCTCCGCCTCAAGACTTCGACTTCAACGACGTTTTCGACCCCCCAACCGCCTCCACCGACTCCTCCGTGCTGCCGCCGTTACTCGTCATCCACAACCGCTCCCACTCCTTCGTCGGCCCCTCCCCACGCTTCACTCCCTCCTCCCCACGTTTTGAACCTTCTGCCAAAAAACGACGCCGGATTGAAGACCTAGATGATCGGAGCTCAAGCCAAGACGGTGGTCGTCGGCGTCAATGGGTTTGGAACTGCTTATTTGTCTGATTACTGGGTCTGAAGTTGTTTGGTTAGATGAGTTAAGCTGGATATTTTGTGATTATTGGTTATGGAGTTGTTTGGCTTTGTGAATGTTGGGTTTTGTATTGTTTGGTTGTATGATTATTGGGTTTGGAATTCTGCAGGTTATATTGGTGAGTTTGAGTATGTTGATGACCACAGATCTGGAAAGATTGTGGTTGAACTCAATGGGAGGCTGAACAAGTGTGGGGTCATCAGTCCTCGCTTTGACCACAGATCTAGCCTTTCTCTTCTTCCCGGTGGCAAGAGGGTCTTCGTTTCTGCAGCTGGTTGGCCTTACATCAGAAGCAAGTATCAAGTATCATATCTGGCTCGGCCATCTTGTCATGATTATCTTCACAGCTCATGGTTTATGCTACATGATATTTTGGGCCTGCACAAGTCAAGTTTCACAGGTAAATTAGAAATGAATTACTTCAACTTGGCAACTAAGTCATCTGAGTTAATTTCTAAACTTCAGAATCAATCTTGTGTTACTGCTGTAGATGCTCAAATGGGAGAAGATTGGAATTTCGAATGTGGCTGGAGAAGTGGCATTACTGGCTGGATTAACCATGTGGGCTACAAGCTTCCCTCGTATAAGGCGCAAGATCTTTGAGCTCTTTTTCTACACTCATCACCTCTACATTGTCTTCATTGTGTTCTTTGTGTTCCATGTGGGCTTCTCCTACGCTTGCATAATGCTTCCAAGCTTCTACCTCTTCATGATTGATAGGATCCTGCGTTTCTTGCAATCTCAACAGAGAATTCGTCTCATTTCAGCTCGTGTCCTACCTTGTGAGGCTGTTGAGTTGAGCTTCTCCAAGATCCCAGGTGAGAAGGAACATTTAGTCAAATACTAATCTTTCCCAATGAGTTATTTTTCCAATTATTAATATTGTTTATTATTTATTCCAGTCCGTCGTGCATATGTATAAATTGCTCTCAACTCACCTCCACTAACTGTCGTTCTCTTCTTCTCTTCAATCAATCATTCAGGAATTTGGGTTCGATTGATTTGGGCTACTGCAACTGCATCTTGTGTCTTCTTAAGAGGTATGGATTGTATCCTCTGGCTGGTCAATTCTGGTCGGATCTCAACTCTCCTAGGTTGTCTGTCTGCAATTCTGTGTATTGTATAATGAGCTTTGATTTTCAATATGACTTGATGTGCTCATCTGCTCCATTTTTTTTGCAACTTTAAAGGGTGTAGTAGAAGGTTTTCAGATGTAGTTTTGGTTCAGAACTTAATTCTCAGCTCAAGAGTATGTAGTTGCCCGGGATTCGTCTTTACTGGGGCCAAGTCAGTTATCATTTCTCAACTGCTTTCCCATAAATTTTTTTGGCAGATAAAATTCCCGGACTTGATTCACACTCTGTAGGGTGATGCCATATTTTAGTTCCCTACTATCTTTGTGTACCAAGAGAGTGTTAGATGGTTCAGTGTATATGTTTATTCTTTTGGGATCATTTTACTGTCATTATACCTTTGGGGCTATCGGTCTCTGCAAAGCAATCTATAATGATCAGAACAATTATACTATAAGAAGTTGAGATTAAATCGTGATCGGTTCTATGTGTTGTAACAGATTAAACGGGAGATTGCAACAATGAAGCTGATTAAGCATCCAAATGTTGTTCAGTTGTATGAGGTCTCTCTCTCTCTCTCTCTCATTTGCGCTTATGCACAATCCTGCACACACCATATCCACCTTGCAGGTTATCTCAAGTATGAGCTCTCTATTTTAAATGGTCATTATTCTAATGACAAATATGATTATATCTGTTCACTTCATTCTGGTTCAATCCTGATCTTGCACGATAATCAATATAAAACATAGAAGGTTGGTAGACATAATTGCTACTATTATAAACCATACATAGTTGATGGTATGAATAAGCAAGATGAGCAATTGGCCGGAGGGCTGAGAAGGGTTTACTTGTGGGAAAAAGACAACTTCATATAGAACTCAGTAAAATCGGCGCAACATTTTGGCTGTTCTTGGAGTTGATTTCCTTACAATGCACTCTTTATGTATAAACCTATGCATTTTCAGGTCATGGGGAGCAAGACAAAGATATTTATAGTTATGGAGTTTGTTACAGGGGGAGAGCTCTTTGACAAAATTGTGAGTGCCTGAAGTCTCTGATAGTTCAGTGTTAGACCCTTATCTGCCTTACTAGTCAAATAACTCATTCAAGTACTGAATGCTATTTAACTATTCCAATTTTTAATTGTATGATGTTACTGTGCCTGCTCATTTTTTCTACTTGGACGTCTTTTTCCTGTTATTTGGTAGAGCTTGCATATCTTCTCACAAAGACTTGCTTTGAAGGTAAACAATGGTCGGATGCGAGAAGATGAAGCACGTAGATATTTCCAACAGCTTATTAATGCAGTCGATTACTGTCATAGCAGAGGCGTCTATCACAGGGACCTGAAGGTATTTGACATTTGCAGAAATTGATATTACAAATGACTAGAGGAAATTGATAATTAATGATCACACTCATTTTTATGTCATATGCTGCAGCCAGAAAATTTGCTATTGGATGCGTATGGGATTCCCTATCATGTTATGCTCTGTGTAAGCACAGTAAGTACTATGGGGAGGTGGAGCGAATTGAACTGGTAAGGCTTGACTCAAAGGACTAGTTGATAGAGTTGATTTGCTCTGTGTACTATTAGATTGATGACTCATGTTCAGTTTCTGATTAGGATTTTATTGCCTTACTGACATGAAAGTCTGAAACAAAGAAGAATGCCCGCTGTACTTGTGCTGATGCAAAAATTGTATGATACAAAATACTAGCTAGGACATATTCTGACCCAAGCCTAACCTCTCTGTATGCTTTCAGCCTAGTACCTGTCAGTCTTTTGCAATCATATGAACGAATTGAACAATTCTCATAGTTGCTCATTGTTAGATATGTTAAATATGTCTACTCTGATTCGTTATAATATCGTAAATAAAGACAATCCCCAGTAACTCTATTGTGAATTTAGATTATTATTATTATGGGACTGATTGCTAATCACCTACTTGTGGGTTTTAAGAACTTGTATAAGCTCCTGTAGTTTTAAATTTTGATTGATTGGCCTCTCATTAGGGAATCAACATCAATGGTTAGTTCTGGAAACTAATGTGTTTCATTTTGATCTGATCCTTCAGAGAAATGGCGTCTCACATTGTTGGATACCCCTGTATGGGCCCCAAGAGAGAGCTCAAGTTCGCCTTGGAATCTTTCTGGGATGGCAAGAGTAGTGCCGAAGATTTGAAAAAGGTGTCTGCTGATCTCAGGTCTTCCATCTGGAAGCAGATGGCTGATGCCGGGATCAAGCACATTCCCAGCAACACTTTCTCGCAGATTAGTATGGCTATGTCTTTATTATTGGCTGGGAAGTTTACTGTTAGTTTTCGGCTGCTTTCTGCTGCTTTGTGTTTGAATGACTTCTGCTGCTTTGTGTTTGAATGACTTTTTGGGATAATGTTTCAGCTGAAATGCTAGCTAGGTACGTAGGATTATTGCTAGCAAATTTTGAACAATA
The DNA here is from genome assembly GCA_963682095.1 of Potentilla sterilis. Lineage (NCBI taxonomy): Eukaryota > Viridiplantae > Streptophyta > Magnoliopsida > Rosales > Rosaceae > Potentilla > Potentilla sterilis. The sequence continues at coordinate 29,598,904 of OY821766.1, forward strand.
TCAGCTTGTGCCTTCATGGTTTCAGCTGAAATGCTAGCTAGGTACGTCGGATTATTGCTAGCAAATTTTGAACAATATCAGCTTGTGCCTTTCATGGTTTCAGCTGAAATGCTAGTTAAGTTTTAGTTTGCTTTTGCTCTATGCATCTATGTGGTACATTAGTGTGCTCCGGCCACTTGAATGATATGTAGAATGGTTCAATTTATGTATAATTATTGTATCTGCAAAAACTGCTCTTCTGGAAATGGTAATGGTTCAATGTACAACAGTTTACATGCTTTTTGAGACCTCATTTCTTGTGTATTTGAAGCTCAGACAACAAAGTGGTCATATGACCAAATGCTTAAATCTATTGTGTGATAGAAACTTATACAACACTATAACAGCATTATGTGTTGTACAATATGACCAAAAGCCGAATCAAACCAGTGTCACAAACTGCTCAATTCTGTTGTCTGGTTGTTGAATCATACAACTGTAAAAATATCATATGTTGTACAATATGACTAAAAGCCACATCAAACCTGTGTCACAAAATCCTCAAATCTGTTGTTTGATTTGTAGAATCATACAACTCAATAAATATGAAACGAAACCAGTTGTCTGAATCAGACAACTAAATAAGTGGGAGATGAAATTTGTTGTGTGAATGAGACAACAGAATAAAATTGCAATATTCTGTTGTATGTTTAAAACTTACACAACATAAAAGTATGTATATTCTGTTGTATGAACTAGATATGTCAGTGCAGCGAATGCCAAGCCAGCCATGGCATGGCATATAAGTTGTACAACAGAAATTATAAGTTGGTTGTTGGACGTTTCATCACACAAGCTCGAGATATACAACGGTTTTTCCGAACTTACACAACGGTGCAGCACCGTTGTGTATTGAGTTTTTTGTAGTAGTGAATATTTCTCAAATTCCCCGGCAACAGCGCCAAAAATTGGTGGGAGCCGAAGCTCACACTAATTTAAAACCCTGCAAAATGTCATCATTAGTATGGATAAATAGGGTTTGATCAATCCGGAGAACTTGAAGGGTAATCGAGAATTAAAGTGTTAATGCAAACATAAGAAAAGAACAAGGGGGGATTCGGAATTGGGATTAAATACTTACTGAAAATAAAAATCTAAATTATATATATACAAGTGATCAACAATTCCACACAAAGCATAGCACAAAGAACCTCAAAATCATGCATGACACGAACCAAAGAACAAATAGGCAGCAAGCATACAATCGGCAATTCCTATGATTTAACTTAATTCCAATTTTAATTAAAGCCCTCAGCGGTCCATCTAATCGTTAAGACTTCACAAGTATTTAGAGTTAACTCAGCGTATCACCCTAAACATAATGCTAATCGGTTTAAAGACACTCAGCGTAGAAATTAAACACGAAGAACATATAAGCACAAAAGCCAAATTGGAAACACATAAACAAGCAAGTCGTCACACATCTTGTTTAAACATGCAAATTTTCAGAATTATGGTAACCCTCTTAAGTGACTTAGACACAACAACTCAGCGTATGATGCAATCTAAATTACTCTGGCAAGTGAAATCGAGACCCTTGGAACTGCCATGACAAGGGCAGCCCGCACGTACACGATTTTTATGCATAGAATTCATGAAAATTAATCAAGCAAATCATAGAAACAAACACAAATATGCTACCGCCCCATTCAAAGAATTCGGAAATCATACATGAAATTGTTTATACAAACATCACATAACTTCAATAGAAACCGAAATTATAACATTCATACAAAACCAAAATTAAACCAAGTATTATTACAACAAAGATTGTAACAAGGCAGAAAATAATACAAGCCATAGGGATGAATCACAACTTTAAAAACCTTGGAAGATTCGGCAAGATGTGGTGGTGTGCACGGATGAAGGTAGGTTAATTAGGGTTCTTGCGATTTTGTGGTGGGAGAATGGATGTGTTTCGGCTTGATGATTTTCTTCCTTGACTTGAGAGAACTTTGGGCAGAACTTTGACTAGTATTTTCGTGCAAAATGTGATGATCTTGAAGAGAGGCAGCCGGCCTCAATATATAGGGAGCAAAGGAAAACCCTAGCCATTAAGGATTGGTGCAAAACAGGCAAGTATTGGGAGTTCCTTCCTTTTCTTATTTTGGCTGAATTCTTTTCCTTATTGCACAAAGGTTTCTTACCAATTTGATGTAAAAATAATGTCTCTTTCCTTGTATGATTCAGCAATTAAACCTTCCCTTTTGTAGCTAGGACAAACCGGCCAAACCTTCCTTCTTCTTTTCTTCTTTTCTGAAATCGGCAGACTGACCTTTCGGCAATGAATCTAGCATAACGTTTTCCTCAGGAAAGCTTTTGATGCGATTCTAAATCCTGTAGAAACTAGATTCAAAGGGCTTTCTCTGTATAAAAGGGCTTCCTCAAATTCCTTGTCAGTCGTTCCACAAAAATTCCGCAAGTTGACAGACAGAAATCTGCCCGATTTTAATCAGGGTTCTTTATGTCTCTTCACTTCTTTCCTTTTCCATTTAGAATTTGGTAGCCACTTTCCATTCCATGTCTTCCTCATGTATCCACATACTCACCACACGCCTTCTACCTCCTTACACACGCTAGGATTATTTCTAAAAATACAAGAAAATAAATTAGGCAAGTTTCGGCAAGAGTAATTTTCCCTATTCAAAATAGGTTTCCTTCTTCAATCCGATTTCCTAATTCATTTTAGTTTCCTAGACAAGCTAGGTTTCCTAATCCGAATAGGTTTCCTAATCAAATGAATTTTCCTAATTTCAATCTTCGTCGTTTTTAGAAACGTCAAAGCATTTTTACTTTCCTGGTTCAATTAGGATTCCTAGTTTGATTAGGATTTGCCGAAACTTTCCTATTTCAATATCATTGAGCACAATTTCATATTATTTCTGCCAAAGACTCAAGATTTACTCTAATGACTCGATCTTACACAAATAAGGGTTTAGCAAAGCATAAATGGAGGTAAAAACATATTAAGAACGACTCATAAAATGCTCCTATCACCTACAAGCGGCAGTTAAGGGAGACAGGACCGGGAACCGAGGCGTCAAGCCCCCCCCCCACTTCCCCAATAGCCATGGCATCCCACCGGTTATGTAGTATTCAACCGGCTCCATGGCATCCCACCGGTTATGTAATATTCAACCGGCTCCATGACATTCCACCGGTTAGGTAGCATTCAACCGGGTCCATGGCATTCCACCGATTAGGTACCATTCAACCGGTTCCATGGCATTCCACCGGTTAGGTACCATTCAACCGGCTCCATGGCATTCCACCGGTTAGGTAGCATTCAACCGGCTCCATGGCATTCAACCGGTTATTTACCATTCAACCGGCACCATGGCATTCCACCGGTTTAGTCACTCTCCTTCGCCCTTGCGAGCAAGGACAAGCCAGCAACAATTCAAGGCTTCAAACACTTGGGCTTTATAAACCCGGGAGAGTTTACATCTAACACATGCAAACTCTTCCAGCAGGCTAAAAACCCTGCATCACACTGAACTGTGATAAATTTGGGGATCCATGGCGAGACTTGTTATCTCCACGCCACCCTACCGGGCAGATTGTTTCTCTAACACAGAACAAGTCTCCCCGTAGGGTAGAAAACCTGCACATTACCTCACACTTATTCCAACACAAGCTGAGAAGAACTAGCAAGTGTTAACCGGTGCTTCAACATGGCTGCAACACCCCACCGGGGTACCTTTTGGCTTATTCCCCGCAGGCTAGCAACCATGTATATTACCCCACGCTTATTCCAGCACAAGCTGGGCCGAACCACCGGGCTACTCCCCTGCCTACCTCACCGTTGGCAGCAGTTTTACCCTGGGAACTTGGGGGACTCGTCCCGACATGGCAGTCCACCGGTCGAGTCCTCACATCATCATGCATTCTCTGCCCGAACGCCCGGTTACGCCCAATCTTCAATGCGGACTTGGGGGACTGGGCACCGTTGGATCGGTAACCCTGCGGGTCTGCGGGACAGGAGCGAGACATATTAAGTCCCCATTCAAGATTGCACTTGACTGGGAACTTGGGGGACTTGTTGACAGTAGCTACAGAGGGGCTACATAAGCCCACAGACCCGCAGCCAGTGCATCCGGGGCCGGACTGAGGCCCGGAGCAGGATCACCAGCACCCGGACCCGAGGTCCAGCAGTCTACCTTGTGACTAGGGGCCCGGGGACCGGGGACGCCAGCCTGCCAAACAGGCCACCAGAGCTGTTCTTTTATGTGTGAATAGAAGGAAACCAGTCCCACACACTACCAGAAAAGGCATTATAGCCGACGAAATTGCAAATAACGGCCGACGAACTATTTATTCGTCGGCTATAATGGTTATAGCCGACGATATGGTCGGCTATAATTATTATAGCCGGCGATTTCGTCGGCTAAAATGGTTATAGCCGACGATATCGTCGTCGGGTATAGTTTTGCCGACGGCGTATTTCCGACGATGTTATAACCGACGATATGTCGTCGGGTAATGGTTATAGCCGACGAAATCGTCGGCTATAATAATTATAGCCGACGATATCGTCGGCTATAACCATTATAGCCGACGACTTAAATTCGTCGGCTATGATGCCTTTTCTGGTAGTTACATCGAAGAGTAAGACCAGACCTCACGCCCGACCACCTATATAAGGGCCTCAACTACCCTCTTTAATAGGTAACTGATCTCTCCAACTGCTTATCACTCTTGCTTAAGTTATCTATTCATCCCAACTGTATTAACTTAGGCATCGGAGAGGAGAAGACCGGCTCGCCTGGTATTCCCCTTAGTTAGCAGGTTCGCAGGAGGAAATCACACCTTAATTCATCAGTTTCCACTAGGCCTATGGGTTTGTGCAGAAACAGGTTCTTACATAACCCGTTAACAAACTGGTGGGAACAGTCGAGAAAATAAAATGTTTTGAAAACCTAAAGACTTGCTCAGCCTAAGCCACTCGACTATTTTCCGCCGTTCTCTCTTGACGACTCAACGGTCTAGTTTGATGCCTGAACCATAGGAAATTGAGAAAATATACATATAAAAACTGATCGAGCTTGAATGTATTTCCTTTGATGCCTCTTACAATAACCGGTCAAGTTTGAGTATGAAAACTGAACTTGACAAGTATCTTGATGAAGAAAGGTTGGATAGGAGCATGAAGTTGGATGTTCTATCTTGGTGGAGGATGGAACAATTTTGATATCCCATACCTCCCGTTTGGCAGGTGATTTGCTCACTATTCCTATATCTACAGTAGCATCTGAGTCTGCATTCAGTATTGCTGGTAGAGTACATACTAGATCAATATCATAGCTCTTTACTGTCTGAAACTATCCAAGCCTTGCTATGTACTAGAGATTGGATGTTCGGTAAGAGAGGTAAACTTTTCATTCACATGTTAGCGTTTCTTGTCATATCTCTTCATGTGTTCTCATTTTAATTTTTTTTCTTATATTTATTTTACACGAAAACCAAATTGATTTGGAGCAACTCACTGAAGATGTGTTGTACTTGACAATATATCAATAAAGTCAAATAAATTGAAGATCTTTGAACTTTTGGTTTCACCACTTCATATACTTGTATCGACTTCTGATGTGTTAATGTGGTGATATATATGTAGATCTTTACACTTTTGGTTTCATCATTTCATGTAGTATCATCGACTTTTGATGTATTAATATGATTCGATGATCTATTAGTAAAACAGATTTAACATACTTTTTCAAAAAAAAAATAAGTATTTTAAAAAATAATAATAATTAATGTTGTTGTCAGTTAGATCAAACACATTCTCATTGTTCTTACTTACACTGAAAAATAAAAAGGAAAAAGAATTACATAAATAAAAAGAATTATGAAAATATTATAATAATTAATAAATAGAACAAAAGTTATAAAAAAAAGGGACCTTAATTAATGGGTTTAACAGATTCCAACGGATAACCCCGCAAAGGCGCAAACCAACGGGTTAAACCCCGTTATAACCCGCTAAGCTTAACGGGTATAAAAGATTTAACCCGTTTAGCCCGTGAACTCGTCGATCACAAACCACCCGTAACCTGTCCAACCCGTTCAAATGCCAGGTCTAGCTAGATCGATAAGACCGCTCCCGTCTGACTATTCATAATGAAAATGACTCATTTTGATCTCGATCTGTAATCAAACTTTGTATTTGGCTATTGACTTAACTTCTTACAGTAAGAAAATTGAGCATGCATTAGGTTCAAGCATGACAGAAACTGTTCCATTTGTTTGCAGTCATAAATTAGAGAAATCTAGGCATACATCTTCTAATAAATTAAGAACCTATTATCCTTGGATCATTCTCATGTTTTAGATATGCTTTCTGCTTGGTTATATATATGTGATCCTGCTTTACTCCAAACGTAACTAAGAAAGTATAGCTTACTTATAATAATTGTAATAGCTTGACGTATAAGCTTCTTCATTTTTTAGAAAGCTTGACGTATAAGCTTAAAACAAACTTCCGGATCGGAAAAAACCTGGATTAGCTCATAAAAACAAGGCCCAATAATTTACTGGAGATGATCAATACCATGAAATGGAATTATCAATGAACTTGGACTTCTAGTTCAGCTAAACTATGTAGTAAACTAGTATGTAGGTGATGGATGAAATTAGGGTTTTGCTGCAAGTAATAGCCTAAAGCGCCGCAACTCAGTCCCGATGGCTAACCTACTCCGATTTTGCTCCCATGGCGACTACTGAGACTTAGATCAGTAAGAAACGAAAGTTAGTTGCGGATGGAGTGCTTTTGCTGAGCTGAATGAGGTTCTGACCAGAGAGCTCACCGAGGATGGCTACTCCGGTGTCGAAGTCAGGGTCACCCCCGTCCGCACAAAGATCATCATCAGAGCCACTCGCACCCAGAACATTCTCAGTGAGAAGGGAAGGAGGATTAGGGAGCTGACCTAGCCTCTGTGGTTCAGAAGAGATTCAAGTTTCCCGAGCGAAGCGTATGTAGAGCTTTATGCCGAGAAGGTCAACAATAGGGGATTATGTGCCATTGAGCTTTAGGGTATTATTCTCCGCAACAAACTCCTTGGAGGCCTTGCCGTTCGCAGGGCTTGCTATGCTGTTTTGAGATTTGTCATGGAGAGTGGCGCCAAATTAGGATGTGAGGTTTTTTGTAACTGGAAAGCTCAGGGCACAACGCGCCAAGGCAATGAAGTTTAAAGATGGTTATATGATATCCTTTGGTCAACGTGTCAATGAGTACATTAAGTTAAATATAATACGATTTGGAGAATGAATTTTCAGATATTTATTCATCTCACGTTGGAGATTATATAAAGTGGATACAAGGTGTACTACATATACAAAATATGTAAGTACTAAATACCTAAACTACGTTCCTAAATTACATGATTCATGCTAACACTCCTCCTCAAGTTGGCACATACATATCAACCATGCTCAACTTGCTAAGAGAGTCATAAAATGTCTTCTTAGACACTCATTTTGTGAGTGCATCCTCAAGTTGCTCTTTTGAAAGAACAAAAGGAAAGCAAATTATCTTAGCATCTAACTTTTCCTTTATAAAGTGACGATCAACCTCTACATGTGTTAGTACGATCATATTAAATTGGATTCTGTGATATATCAATAGCTGTTTTGTTGTCGCAATATAACCGCATTGCATTTGGTAACTTAACACCCAAATCACGTAGCAGATTTCTCAACCACAACAATTCACACTCTCCATGCGCCATACCTCTGTACTCAGCCTCAGCACTAGATCGAGCTATAACCTTCTGCTTCTTACTCTTCCATGTAGCCAAATTACCTCCCACCGAGGTAAAATAACTGATAGGAGCATAAAATGCGACGTTCTTAATATGTTTTTACCCCCATTTATGCAATGCTTAACCCTTATTGTTGTAATATAGAGTCATGTTATAGAGTCAAGAGTTTTGGTGGAATTAAAGTGAAAACATGTGGAAAATAGAATAAAAATGCAGAAATTGTCAAAAGCCTATTCACAAAGTCTCTGAGATGTTTTATTGAATCTGTAAAACATAAACTTTGCTTTTGATAGATTTTTCTCTTCTCATTTGCAGTCGACATACTAAGGATTGAACAAAGGAAAGAATCATTAAAATCGGAGTGGAACAAAATGCCAAGAACTTCAAGTTCTTATCGGATGCAAATCCAAGAATTCCAGAAGATTTCAGTGTCCGACATCCAACTTCCTGAATTTATTCCCGACGATTGACAAGGAATTTGAAGGTGAAATTTTTATGGATGAACGCCCTGTGTGTCTAGTTTCATATGCAACTGGAATCGCAGAAAAAGCTCTCCTAAGTAGAGAGTTATGCCGGTTTGAATGCAAGAAGGTCAGATCTGCCGAGAGGAAGAACCTGCTGCCCGTTTTGAAGGATTTCTATTTTTCTACAACAATTTCGTGTCCAAGGTTGTAAGTGATGAGCTACTGAACATATTGGAGCATTAGAGAGTCATCCTTTCAAGGAAGAAGTCGAAGAACAAAAGAAAAGAAGTTTCCCTGATGCAAGCAGGAAAAGAAGATACAAAGGATGATTTCCTGGCTCAACTAGGGAAAGCTACGGCTAGCTCTTGGATAAATTGTCCAAATGAGTTATGAGCCTAGTCCATTATTCAGTCCATCAAGCATTGATCCATGAAGAATTTGGCTGAATTAAAAAAGAAAAGAAAAGATTAATTTCGGAATGGAAAAGAAGAAGCAAGCCGAGTTCTACATGGATTTGGCTTACGAATGTGGACTGAATTCCATCCTTTGTGCAAGATTTTTGGCTGAATTAATTCATGGAAAACCTAAAGAGATATTGCTCAATTATTCAGCCATTATCTTGGGAATTTTCGGCAGAAAATAGAGGAAGAAAATCACAACAAATCCTGATTAATTTCGGGAAAATTCCTGTGCACGTCTCTCAACTTCCACGGACTCTCCCGGACAGCTGACAATGAATCAGAATTCGAGCCTTATATGGATAGAAAGCTACGGGAGTCTAGTTTCTAACCCAACTGGAATCACCTCAATAGCTATTTTCTAGAGAGAGTTATGACGTAATTAATGCACGGAGGTCATTCTGCCAAATTCAGAAAATCAAGGAAACCTAAACCAATTCGGTTTTTGTTTGTGGCTAGCTTCTCTAGGTTACTTCCTCTATAAATACCAAGGCTTTTGCACAGAAAATAATCATCTCTCCCTCCACAAAATCCTTGCCGAATCCCTGCCAAATTATTTTCAGAAATTTTATACAAAGAGCAAAGCCGAATCCACCATTCCTCACATCAAATCGATCACCATCTCATCAATCCTTGCCGAATCTTAACCAAGGTTGTAATATGGATTGTTTTATTTTGGTTTTTGTTACTTTGTATTTAAACATAACTTTGTCTATGAAGTATGTTTTGGTTTTTGGTTTTAATTTCGGTATTGATAATCATATATGGGATCTTCGGATCTTTGTTATAATTGTTTGGATATTTTATATGTGATTACCGAATTATATATGTGATGTGATTAAATTTGTATTATGGGCAGTAGCTTTAGCATGTTTCTTGATTTCAATTAGGTTTATTTTCTTAATTCGTGGGGAACCGAAGGAGATGTTTAGATGCACTCGAAAGGCCATGAGTGTTATCTAGATGTTGAATTCATATTCCGATCTAATACATGTTGATTCACACGCGTTGTTGGTTTTGACATGTATTAATCTAAGGGTAAGAGTAATTATGGAAATTTACATGTCGATGTGAGATGGGTGACGCCATACTTGCTAACATGTTCCAATTCGACAATATGTGCTTATGTGCTATTTGTGTTTAATTTACATGCGTTGTGTTGTTAAACCGATTAGTACCATGTTTAGGATTGCGCGCGTTTCGGATTCTAAATACTTATGATGTCTTGATAATTAGGATATGCTGCGTTGGCCCTAATTAAATTGGAACTTAATTAATCTTGAAATCGTTTTATGTTTGCTGCCCCTATTACTTGTTTTAATTTTATTGCATGTATAATGAGATTTGTGTTTGGTGATTGTGTGAAAGGTGATGATCAATTGTATATAGTAATCTAGGATTTAATTTTCGTAAACTAGTAAGTAAATAATAATTAAAAATTTCGACAACCCCCCTTTTATGCAATACTTTGTGTGATTGAAAGCCCTTGATTTCCCCGGATAGAACGATCCCTACTTGTCAATACTACACTCGACACAAGAAGGGTATTATTTGTATGAGATTGTTTTGCAGGTAAAATAACCTGATGTCGACCTCCTATCTGTAATATTTACAGCTCAATCTGCATCTGTGAAACCACTAACCTCAAGAATGTTGCTGTGTTTGGAGAACATTACTCCTCTTCCTGGAGCTGACTTCAAGTATCTCAAAACCATCACAACAACATTCATGTGATCCACACTTGGATTATGCATGAACTGGCTCACTACACTTACTGCATATGCCACATCTGGTCTGGTATGTACCAAATAAATTAAGCGTCCAACTAACCTCTGATAACTAGTCTTGTCGGTAGGTACTTGATCAGGATACTCTGCTAACCGATGATTATGCTCAATATGAATGTCGATAGGTGTACAATCTAACATACCTGTCTCTGTCAACAGATAAAGAATGTACTTCCTCTGGCACAAGTAGATTCATTCTCTCCCCCTTGCTACCTTAATCCCTAAGAAGTACTTGAGGTCACCTAAATCCTTCATCTCGAACTCAGAAGCAACCTGTCTCTGTAGTCTATCAATCCCTATAGTATCAACCCCGGTAATCACCATATCATCAACATAGATGATTAGAACTACTACATTTCCTTGCTGATGCTTGAGAAACAAGGTATGATCAGAATTACTCTGTCTGTAACCAATCTTTCGCATGAACTGTGAGAACCTCCCAAACTAGGCACGGGGTGACTGTTTGAGACCATACAGTGACTTTCTTACTTTGCATACAAAATCACCAGTAGAAGTAGTTACATACCCAGGCGGAAGACTCATATACACCTCTTCGGCTAATTCTCCATGAAGAAATGCATTCTTGACATCAAACTGTCGAAGTGGCCAGTTCAAACTAGCAGCAAACGAAAGAAGACCCTTGATAATATTCATTTTTACAACGGGAGGAAAAGTCTCATCATAATCAATACCATATGTCTGAGTAAATCCCTTTGCAACAAGGCGTTCTTTATATCGGCTCACTGATCCATCTGTGTTGTGCTTCACAGTAAACACCCAACGACATCCCACAACCTTTTTTCCATGTGGTGGAGATACAAGTTCCCAAATATCATTCTTCTATAATGCCTCCATCTCTTCCTCAATTACTTTCCTCCACTTTGCATCTCCCAACGCATCATGCACTTTGTTAGGTACTGATACAGCAGATATTTGATTCACAAATGATTTATATGACTTTGATAATCTCCTAGTGGACATATCGTTGGCTACTGGATATCTTGATTTGGCTTGTAAACTAGGTTCATATCTTTTGGGGGGATGACATCTAGTAGACTTGTTAGGTAACACATATTGTTCACTATTAGGCTCACTACTATTAGGAACGGTGGAATGACATACCTTAAATGATTGATCTTCTACAACAGAGAGTTGTGGATCAAGGGTATGAGTGCTGGCAGGAGGGGCAGATTGATCTTCTACAGCAGTTGTGCTCTCACTACCAGATACGGAAGAATAGCCGACGAAATTTTTTTCGTCGGCCATTCTATTTTTTCGTCGGTTATAACCTCTGCCGACGAAAATTTTGTCGGCCATAAGTCGTCGGTAATACGCCGTCGGTAATACCAATGGCCGACGAAAAAAAAAATTTCGTCGGCTATAGTTAAGTATGGCCGACGAGTCAAAAAATTCGTCGGGCAAAGGTGGGTGAAATAGCCGACGACTTTCGTCGGGTATTTTTGAGTATGGCCGACGAAATCCATTAGGTATGGCCGACGATTTAATAAAATTTCGTCGGCTATGGTGTTTTAACTATAGCCGACGATTTACCAAAATTTCGTCGGCTATGATGTTTTAACTATAGCCGACGATTTACTAAAATTTCGTCGGCTATGGTGTTTTAACTATAGCCGACGATTTAATAAAATTTCGTCGGCTATGGTATTTTAACTATAGCCGACGATTTAATAAAATTTCGTCGGCTATTTCCTCGAAATATATTACTATTTTTATAGGTATTAATTAGTTATAGCCGACGAAATAAGGCACTTTTCGTCGGCTATACAAGTTATAGCCGACGAAAATTGGTAAAATTCGTCGGCTATACTTGTTATAGCCGACGAAATAATGCAAAAATCGTCGGCTATTCTTGCATTTGGAAAAAAAAAATTAAATTATTTTCTAAATTACCATTCCAAGCAAGCTGCAAATCACAAAAATAATTCATGCATTTGCACCAACAAGAAACACGTCTAAACACCATTTTTATTAAATTTGTTCCAATATACATAAAATATAATCCTAATTATCCCCTAAACTACTAAAGTCTAGGATATCATCTACAGCATCAGGCGCATCATCCTGCTGACCGAACTCGGGAGGTTGAGGCATTGGAGGCTCCACTAACTGCTGAAACGGGAGCGGGGGTGGACGGCCTTCTTGTTGTGCCGCAAACATCTCATAAACCCACTGTTGCTGGCCGTCGTTGTTGTATTGCCGAATTCTGGCGCACTCAGCATTCCAACGGACCATATCCAACTGATACTGCTGGTACTGATATTGTCTGCGGCGCAGCTCCTCTACTGTCTGGGACGAGGTCGCCAATTCTGCGGCCAATCGCTGCACTTCCCCCCTCATATGTTGGGTCTGGCCGCCTCCCTTCTTTTGACCTCCCTTAGTGGTCTTCAGGAGCCCTTGTCCAGAACCTCCTAAACCCCGGCAGTAGTACTCGTTGGACTGGTGTGGGAAGGCTGCGTTGAACATCCTCGCCGCCGTTTGGATATTGGTGCGGTCGACCTGGCGCACGGCTTCCTCCAAATCTGCCTCTGAGATGTCCGGTTGTGTCTCCCGAACTATTTGCTGGAGCACCTCTTGTTCGGCCTGGGTCACCCGCTCCTAATTGGACGGGGAAAAAAAATTAATATTCTAACAAATGGATAGTTAAGTAAAATTAATAATTTAAATTTTAAAATCATAATGAACGACTTACGAGATCGTCTGTCGCTTGTGGATAAGCGATCTTGAACGTCTCCACGTAGGGGTTGCAATCAGGATGATCTCTGAGCGCCTCCTCCTGATATTGTGCAAACGGCCTTGAACCGCCGTGATGGAGGATTGTGTTACGGCGGCGGTTCTCCGAGTTTATCCGAGACCGTTCCTTCAAACAAATAATAAAATATTAGAAAAATGCATAAAAAAATATAACTGAAATAATTATAAAATATTTAAACTAATAATTAAAATTTTAATAAAATAAACATTTATAGTGAAGTTTAATATTTACCATCATAGCCGGGTTGTCGAAGACTACGGTCCTCAACCAACGCCACTCGTACTCCCTGAACATGAACTCTCTAGGAGTACCCATACGACCACGGTTGCCGTACTCGTTATAGTGGGAACGGAGCTCGTTCTTCCACTCTTTGAACCTACGAAAAAAACAAAAGTGCATTAGAAATATGATTAATATCATAAAATATTTCTAATTATCAAATAAGACATTCCCAACGTACCTCGAGCTCTGTTGGGAGTCCGCCCAACCCCGCTTGTGTTCCGCAACCACAAAGTATGTCTGAAAGATAATATTTTATTAGTTTTATAATTATAAAAATACCGAAAATTTTTAAATATTACGATAACTAAATTAAATTTTTTTATTTACTCACCGACGCGGCGTTGTTCAACTCCATCTTGATTTCTTCGGGCACATCAGCCCACCGAGCCCACAACATAGGGACTCTGTCCCTAATGAGTGCACCCACGCAACCCGAGTAGTCGCGTTTCTTTTTCGCCCCAACCTCCTGAGTAGGAGCTTCGTCAATCTGGATCCTCCCGCTCCGTTCAACCGTTCTCCTGAGCGTCTCAAAACTGATGACACCTCTGGTATTCCTCTGGGTTGAACTGCTAGCGCCTGTCCCTATCACATAAACGACGATTGGTTAATAAAATTAAATATTAGTGCGTTAATTTTAATAAAATATTTAATTAATAAAATCGAATGTTACCTGAACCCGATGATTCGGTTGCCGTCGACTTTCCTTTTCTCCTCGCCGAAATCAGGAGGTCAGGGCTCTCCCATGGCTGCTGCTGGTATGCCTCCGCAGCACTCACGAACTGAGGCATATCAGGCCACTGGGGCCGACCCTGATAGTCGACCTCGGGTATCGCAGGAATGTTGTATGGGAAGAAGAGCTGGTTTGGGAGAGTAGGCCCCTCAGTCGAGTCACCAGCAGACTGAGTCGGACTCGGCATCGGCATCGGCTCCCGATGAACCTCAGGCATACAAACCTGAGGAACGTCGGCAGCTATCTCCTCGTGAAACAGCTGCCGACTAAACCTCGGCGCCACAGAGGGACCGACATTCGGAAGTGAAGTGCTCGACGGCCGCCCCGCCTGGAGAAGGGTCTGGTGCCGAGCACTCACACTCCGCCGCGGCTGGGCTGCATCCACACTCCTCCGCGGCTGGCTGGTGGTCCTCTCAGGCTGGCTAGCCGTCCTCTCGGAGTCTGGGGAACCCGCGGCATTTCCAGAACCGGCGGCATTTCCAGAACCTCTAGATCTAGAACGACGACCTCCGAACAACTACCTAAATGCATCGGCCATCTAAAGCCAGACGCATTAATACATTAATTAATATTAAATTATATTATATTAAATAACAAATTCTAATTAATATAATACCCAATAATACTAACATATTTTAATATTTACCGATTTATATAATAACCAATTTATACATATAAATTATACAATTACACCTAAATTATATACAATTAAAATAAATTTTACAAAAATTACCTAAATTAACATAAAAACCTAAAAATTACATACATTAACATAAAAACCTAAATTATAACTAAATTAACATAAATACATAAATTATACCTAAATTAACATAAATACATAAATTCTACCTAAATTAACATAAATACATAAATTATAACTAAATTAACATAAATACATAAATTATATCTAAATTAATATAAAAACATAAATTATACCTAAATTAACATAAATACATAAATTATACACAAATTAACATATAAATACATAAATTATACCTAAATTAACAATTATATCTAAATTAACAATTATATATAATTTATTAACCATAATTTAATTTATTAATAATTAAATAACAAAAAAAAAAAAAAAAAAAGGGGCCGGCCGGTACCGAATCGGGGAGGAGGAGGAGGGTCGGCCGGGGCTGCCGGAACAGGGAGGAGGAGGAGGAGGAGGGGCGGCGGATCGAACCAAGGAGGAGGATCGGAGTCGCCGGGCTGCCGAACCAAGGAGGAGGAGGAGGAGGCGCCGGGCCGCCGGAATAGGGATGAGGATCGACGGATGAAGGAGGGCCGGATTCGAGGAGAAAGATTGTTTAGGGAAAATCGGGCAAATGGAGGCTAGGGTTCCGCTGCATTTTACTTATACCCGATAGTATAGCCGACGAAATCGCTTTATTTCGTCGGCCATGATATAGTATAGCCGACGAATACAGTGATTTCGTCGGGCATACTATCTCATAGCCGACGAAATCATTTTTCGTCGGCCATGGTATGGCATAGCCGACGAAATTACATAATTCGTCGGCTATAGTCTTCGTCCCTCAGAATCCGTCCGATCTCCCCCATCCAACGGTGGATAATGGGAAGGCGCGGATCACCAGACTTTAGCCGACGAAATATAACTTCGTCGGCTATACTTTTGGTCAAACTACAAAGTCAAACCTCTAAACGCTGTAAAACGGAAATTGGGCCGTCTAAATGACGTTTTTTGGCCTGACCTTCAACAGAGAATAGTTTCAGATCGATGCGACGCATCTAATCGTATAAAAATTTCCCCCAAAATATTTACCGCCCGTCAGGCTACCCATAGGAAAACGGGAGTAAAAAACAGCAAACCGCAACATTCGGCACACAGATTTTGTCGGAATCTTCCCATTTTTCAACCGTAGCCGTATTTCAATATTTCGGTCATGTCTTATTTCACGACACATTTGCATTTGAAGGGTCTACGTATAGTAGGTATTTGAAACTATACATTCACTTAAACACTTAGTAAACAAGTTAAGGAACATTAGTGCATATATTCCGATTTTGAATCTCAAAGTTTGGAAAATCTATTCCAACCGTCAGATATCACCGTTAAGGTTAAATACATGTATGAAAAAAAATCCAACTACATCTGACAACGTTGAAGGCTCGATCGGGACGGTCAAACCGCAAAGTCAAACCTCTAAACGCTTTAAAACGGAAATTGGCCCGTCTAAATTACGTTTTTTTGCCTGACCTTCAACAGAGAATAGTTTCAGATCGATGCGACGCATCTAATCGTATAAAAATTTCCCCCAAAATATTTACCGACCGTCAGGCTACCCATAGGAAAACGGGAGTGAAAAACAGCAACCTGCAACATTCGGTACACAGATTTTGTCGGAATCTTCCCATTTTTCAACCGTAGCCGTATTTCAATATTTCGGTCATGTCTTATTTCACGACACATTTGCATTTGAAGGGTCTACGTATAGTAGGTATTTGAAACTATACATTTACTTAAACACTTAGTAAACAAGTTAATGAACATTAGTGCATATATTACGATTTTGAATCTAAAAGTTTGGAAAATCTATTTCAACCGTCAGATATCACCATTAAGATGAAATACATGTAAGAAAAAAAATCCAAGGTTATCGGACAACGTTAAAGGCTCGATCGGGACGGTCAAACTGCAAAGTCAAACCTTTAAACGCTGTAAAACGGAAATTGGGCCGTCTAAATGACGTTTTTTGGCCTGACCTTCAACAGAGAATAGTTTCAGATCGATGCGACGCATCTAATCGTATAAAAATTTCCCCCAAAATATTTACCGCCCGTCAGGCTACCCATAGGAAAACGGGAGTAAAAAACAGCAAACCGCAACATTCGGCACACAGATTTTGTCGGAATCTTCCCATTTTTCAACCGTAGCCGTATTTCAATATTTTGGTCATGTCTTATTTCACGACACATTTGCATTTGAAGGATGAAGCAATGGTTTGTCGATAGTGATAGAAAATGGAAACAGCTCTTTTTTTGTTTTTTTTTTAATCATAGCCGACGAAATCAAACCTAGTATTCGTCGGCTATTGTTTTGTCGTTTTCTGTTAAAAACTTATGGCCGACGAAATATTTAATTTTCGTCGGCCATTTTTCGTAATATTATTATTTTTTTAAAAACTTATGGCCGACGAAATAGTTAGTTTTCGTCGGCCATTGTTCGTAAAATATTTTTTTTTAATAAATTATGGCCGACGAAATAATTAGTTTTCGTCGGCCATTGTTCGTAAAATATTTTTTTTAATACATTATGGCCGACGAAATAATGCATTTTTCGTCGGCCATTCTCTGAAAAAAAAACCTAAAAAATCAGTGGTTTTACACCTCTCCTATTTCGATGTCTTGTTCACATATAACCAAAATTGAACATAAAAAATCAGAAACCCAACAGTCAACATATTTCAAATTTTTATTTAAGGGGTTTGGAACCCAGCCTAGCTGGGAGGCTCATCCCCACGCCCGGTCATTAGAAATGAGTTGATTACAAGTGAAAGGATTACATCATTTAAATTACTTAATCCGTCGGATTGTAATCGGAATCATCGGATGAGTCTTCTTCGGTTTCTGAATTGCTCGATAGGGGTAATCTATGTCTTTCCTCACCACTAGAGTCCTCGTTAGTTTCTTCAATTGGATCAACATCAACAAGCAGTGGCTCTTCACGTCGAATTCGCACCGGCGTGTCTAGACGAATAAAAGAGGAGTCAGGAATACCGTTTGAGTTGGGCTCTTGATACGCGGTGCCCCCTTCCTCGTTCTCTTCGGCCACTCCAAGTGTAGACGCCCGGTAAATGTTGCGATGGTGGATAGTGTTGACTACTTTCCACGGGTCACCCTTGGCGAGATCATCAAGATAAAACACTTGTTTCACCCATGTGGCTAAAACGAACGGGTCGTCCTCATACCATGATGTACTAGTGTTCACAGAACTTACGCCGTATTGATCGGTTTTCATGCTCTGCGGCCGTGTGTCAAACCATCTACACTTGAAAAGGTGCACTTTCATGCCTTCCCCGTAATGCAGTTCCACAACCGAATGGAGAACACCGTAATAGTCAACTCCACCATCCCCACCATGTGCCATAACCCCTGAATTTTGTGTTTTCAGTCTGAGGTCTCTCTCTTCACATCGAAATAACACACCATTCACCTTGCACGTCGCATAAACTTTTGAATAGACCGGCCTCCTCGCTAAAAGTCTGAGTTCGTGCGACCAATTTGGGTGATTATCATTTGCAATAAGGTCCATCTGCAACCATCAGAATCAACTATAAATATGAATAAATATACACAATAATATATGAACACGTATAAAATAGTGTTAAAGGTACGTACCCAGCGGCCGAAATACTCTGCGAATGTCTGGTTGTGGTAATCGCGATCACTTGCTACTCCTTCACAGCGTAGATGTATGTCCTTCCAAAACTGAACTTCTGGACAGTTGATTAGTACCCACCAATGTGCAATGGCTACCTCATAATCTTTCAACTTATAGGAAACTGGCATGTTTCCACCGAGTACAACATCGTCGGAGAGTATGGAAAGATTGAACTATGAAGGTACATCTTCCGGTATGCTTTCCTGTAACGCTCCGAAATACAGCTTCATGTAGGTAACGCACTCGTGCGCAATATATGCTTCAGCTATACATCCTTCAGGTGCGGATCTGTTTTGGACAAAACCACCGTATTGTCCAAGTTGCCTATAAATCAAGTTTTTAAAGTGTTATGATAATACATTAACACTATATCACATATATTGATGAGGAAATTAACATAAGGTGTAAAATACGTACCTTTCCATCGGATACATCCAAGTGAAGTGCACATGACCGGTAAGCAACAACTGCCGAGGAAGATGGATCATGAGGTGAGGCATGATGTCGAAAAAATTTGGAGGAAATATCATCTCAAATTTACACATGATATGAACGATGTCTTGTTGCATTTCCCGGAGGTCAGATTTTCTCACTTCCCGTGTGCATACCTTCTGGAAAAATCTTGCCAACGCTACTAACGGCTCCACAACGTGACGGGGAAGGAACGGTCGAATGAAAACAGGGAAGAGACGTTGTAGCAGGATATGATTGTCATGACTTTTCAACCCGTACAGATTGTTGCATTGTCTGTTGACACACTTGGCTATATTTCCAGCAAAGCCTGAAGGATACTTGGCCCGACTTATCCAATGCAAAATTTCTGATTTATGCTCAGGCTTGACGGTGTAAGGAGCTTGAGGCATTTTTCTCTTCCCTTGTTTCAACCATAGTGGTTTTCTGATATTCATGTTTTGCATATCAGTGCGAGCCTTAGGACCGTCTTTCGTCTTCCCCTCCAAGTTCAGCGTTGTGCCCACCACACTTTCAGAAACATTTTTTTCTATGTGCATAACGTCTAGGAAGTGTCGGATCAGCAACTCACACCAGTACAGGAGTTCCCACAATATGCTCCTATGTGTCCAGAATTTGTACTCCTCAGGCCTTTCAGGTATTTCCGCTACAATATCGGGATGATTGCTGAGGGGCCCAAAATCGTACTCATTAAGTCTTGCTAAAATTTCTCTTCCTGTCCATCTTCTGGGAGCACGGCCGTGTTCTTCGGTTCCATCAAATGCGGCGGACTCGTAACGCCAGTGGTGATCCGCCGGAAGGAACACACGATGACCCATTCGGCATATCTTGTTGCAATGAGGGGTGCTCCCATAATCGGTGAGGCACTCTGGACAAGCCTTGTATCCCCTGACAACGCTGCCCGACAACATCCCATAAGCAGGAAAATCATTGATGGTACCAATAACCATGGCATGCATCTGGAACGTCTCCTGCTTGTACTTGTCAAAAGTGGGATGACCAACGTCCCACAATACCTTAAGCTCTTCAATCAATGGTCTCATATACACATCGAGACATTTCCCTGGGTAACCAGGCCCCGGAATCAACAACGTCAACATATTATATTCCTTCTTCATGCACATCCACGGAGGAAGGTTGTAAGGTACCAAAACCACCGGCCATATACTGTATGAAAGACTCATGGTGCCGAAAGGGTTGAACCCGTCAGTTGAGAGCCCGAGCCTGACGTTTCTGACATCTGACGCAAAATAAGGAAACTCATTGTTTATATGCTTCCAAGCCGCTCCGTCAGAGATGTGTGTCATGATATCTGTGTCTCCCGCGTCCCGCTCACCGTGCCACCTCATAGCTTTTGCGGTGGTTTCTGACATGTACAACCGCTCAAGCCTATCTCTCAACGGAAAATACCGAAGCACTTTCACAGGATTCCTATTGCCTGCTCCCGTCAACTTATATCGGTCAGACTGACATATCGGACATGCGTCAAGGCTAGCAAGGTCATTCCCTTCTGCATCTTTACCCCAGAAGAGAACGCAGTCAAATGCGCATGTATGGATCTTAATGTAGGAAAGCCCTAGATCTTTGAGGATACTTCGGACCTGACGGTGATTGGTAGGATTACGATGACCCTCCTCCAACAACGAAGAAGTGTACTGTAGATATTCATCTACTTGCCTGATAGTCGATTTTGTCTCGACTTTAATCCTCATTACCTCCATCACACTTTCAAGAACTGTCTTCTCAGAACTTGAACACACAGGGGTCTGTTGCAATGCAATCAGTTTGTTGTACTTGTCAAAGGCAGCAGTGTTGACAACTTGTGGGAACCGCTGCACCGGGTCCTGCATATATTGTTCCCCATGTACACCGCTTTCAAAAGGAAACACGTCGTTGACGAATGTCATTGTTGGATCGTTGGATGTACTACTACTGCCCGCCTCAAAATACTGCCCATGATCATGCGATCCATCTAATGATGGCTCACCGTGATATATCCAACGTGTGTACTTCGGCCAAAACCCATTGCTCTTTAGGTGCTCCCATACTGTCCTAATCGGAAATCGACACATATCACTGCGACACTTACATTTCTTGCACGGGCAATAATGGTACGGTCCTTTTGCATTTTCTTCGACGAACTGCATAAAATCCACAACTCCTGTAGTGTATCGTCGGTCATGCCTTGGAAGCGAAATCCAACTCTTATCTCGATCCATATATAGCCTGATAATAATATATATGTATAACTTTAATTAATAATAAATTAATTAACACATATATATTACAATATATATTATTATCAACATCAACTCATATATATATATACCATTAATTAACAACTATTATTTAAGTTCATTACACTATCAACAACCATTAATTAACATATTTATATATATTTTAACACTAATTAAAATAACATTATTAAATTAAAACACATAATTATACTCTAACTGAAAATCAACTCAACTACAACTCAACTACAACTCAAAATCAACATATATACATACATTCTAACACTAAAATACAACAACAAAACAAAAAATCACTTACTATATCAAAATCACTAAAACTCAAAATCAACATATATATATACACATATATATATATACATACCTATATATAGCTCCACAATGTAAGAGAGGACGGATTTTAATAATACCCACAGATTTTTCACTCTTTCTCCCGTTTTTTTTTTAAATGAGCAGCTTCTGTCCAGATCTGAAAATATAAAGACTTATAGCCGACGAAATTGCCCACTTCGTCGGCCATTCTTCCCAAAGTTATATAGCCGACGAAAACTTTAAATCGTCGGTCATTATAGAATTATAGCCGACGAATAAAGCTATTTCGTCGGCCATGATATAGTATAGCCGACGAAATAAAGCTATTTCGTCGGCCATAGGTTTATAGCCGACGAAAAACTTTAAATCGTCGGCCATTCTATGTGTATGGCCGACGAAATAATAAATCGTCGGCCATTCTATGTGTACGGCCGACGAAATTTTTTCTTTGGCCGACGATTTTTAATTTTTACCGACGAACTAATTAATTTTCGTTGGCCATAAATGTAATATTTATTTTAAAAAAACTTATGGCCGACGAAATAATTAATTTTCGTCGGCCATTATTATTATAGCCGACGAAATGATGCATTGTTCGTCGGCTATTCTATGAAAAAAAAATAAAAAAATAATGATGATGTTAGTGACACTTCGGGTAGCATAAGTTCTCTTTCTCGTGCTTCGATGAAAGGAAAACAGAATGCCAAGCTCTCTGGAGTTTTTATCAAAACAGAATGATGATCAGAAGGTGATCCAGGCTACTAAAATGTTCAAACCGAAAGATCCTTTTTTCGCAGTTATCTTGTAACCATTCGACTTCATTAACTACTTAATCCTCACCAGATAACAGTTAATGAAGTTGAATGGTTGCAAGATAACTGCGAAAAAAGGATCTTTCGGTATGACCAATTTAGTAGCCTGGATGACCTTCTGATCATCATTCTGTTTTGATAAAAGCTCCAGAAACCGTCAGATATTCTGTTTTCCTTTTATCGAAGCACGAGAAAGAGGACTTATGCTACCCGAACTGTCACTAACATCATCATTATTTTTTTAACACTAATTAAAATAACATCAAAACCGATTACTCTTTAGGATTAAAATAACATCAAAACATATATTAAAACTCAAAATCAACTCATGCAACTAAAACCCAAAATCAACATATATACACATGTACGTACCTATATATAGCTTCACAATGTAAGAGAGGACGGATTTCAACAATATCTACTGATTTTTCACTCTTTCTCCCGTTTTTTGCAAATGAGCAGCTGCTGGCCAGATCTGAAAATATAAAGACTTATAGCCGACGAAATTGTAAAAGTCGTCGGCCATACTCCAAAAGTTGTATAGCCGACGAAAATATTAATTCGTCGGCCATTATTGGAGTATAGCCGACGAAAAGAAAAATCGTCGGCCATTATTGGAGTATAGCCGACGATTTTTACTTTGTACCGACGAAATAAAAATCGTCGGCCATTCTATAGGAATGGCCGACGATTTTTTTTTTTTAGCGACGAAAAATCATTTCGTCGGCCGTTGTTTTTTTTTTTCGTCGGCACAACTTATTTTTCTGGTAGTGTCTCAACTATTGGTTCAATTCTTGGAACATGGATATCTGAGGCTTCTACCTCTGGTTGAGTTTCTGTCACTTCTGGTACTAAAGCTTCTACTTCTACTCCTGGTTCCTCCCTCTCGCCATGATACAGCTCTTCAAAGTATGAATGCTCTCCCTGAAGGGCTGGATCATCCGAAGTAAAATAGCTCATATCCTCAAAGAAAGAAACATCCATAATGACATAATATTTTCTGGTAGGTGGATGATAACGCTTGTATCCCTTCTTATGGCTCTCATAACCAACAAACACACACTTGATCGCCCGGGGATCTAATTTAGACCATCTCTGGCTCTTAGAAACATGAACAAAGGTCACAAAACCAAAGACCCAGGCATGTATATTATGATAGGAAGGAAGAGATACATGAGATACAAGAACCCGAAACGGACATTTTCCTTGAAGAACACTAGATGGAAGGCGATTGAAAAGATAAGCAGAAGCTGAGACAGCATCACCCCAAAGATTCTTAAGTATATGGGCACTAAAAAGGATGGAACGAGCCATTTCAAGAATATGCCGTTTTTTTTCCTTCAGACATCCCATTCTGCTCTGGTGTTCGTGGCCAAGTTGTTTGATGAACAATCCCATGAGTTCTCAAAAAACTAGTGAAAAACATGATTGACATATTCCCCTCCATTATCAAAACGAAGAACTTTAATAGTGTCATTATATTGTGTTTGGACCTAAGAATGAAAGGCTTGAAAAGCAGAGAAGACTTCATCTTTGGTTTGAAGAAGAACAATCCATGTCAACCTTGTGCAATCATCAATAAACGTCACATAATACCTTATACCCGTGACCATAGACTCTTTAGAAGGTCCCCAAACATCAGAATGAATCAATTCATAAGGAATAGTACTCTTGAAGGAACTCGGAGAATAGGTAGAACGATGGCTCTTAGCAAAAACACATGTTTCACAGCGCAAGGAGGACTCTTCCACACCAATAAACATAGACGACATGGATTTTTTCATAACATGGAAATATGGATGCCCTAATCGACGATGTCATAACCAAATTTCACCTAGCTGATTCGAACTTGCAGTCAAAGCAGTGCGTGACGGTGCTCCTGGTTTCTCTCCCGCATATGTCTGATCCAGGTGAAACAATCTGCCCCTCAAGTCCCCCCTACCAATTATCTCCCTGGTGAGAAGATCCTGAAAAATCACATACATGAGATAAAATGTTACAGAGCATCGAGACTCAGTATTTAACTGGAGAACATATATCAAATGGTGTGACAAATCAGGTACATATAGAACATTGTGAAGGGTTAAAACGGGGGTTACACGGACTAACCATATCCCTAACACAGGAAAAACTTCATCATTGGCATTAATGACATATGACACGAGTGGAGGAGACAAATCAGTAATATAATGAGAATTATCATAAGTCATATGATCTGAGGCACCAGAATCAATAATCCAAGTATCAGAACCAATAAAGCTAGAAACTTTTAAAGTCATACCGATCTTACCACACGCTGGAGTCTTATTAGTTATGGGAATATTACCATTGTTGCAGTATTGACCAACCACATGTATAGATTTATGTCAGAACTCAACTCTCCAGTCATTCTTGCCATCTAACTCATAAACGACCTTCTCTGCATCTTTACTGTGCCCAAAATCGATGAAAGCATAATCTGGTGGCCTTCTTCCAACCCATATTCTTCTGATAATTCCGAAACCACGGAATTAATTTTCGAGTTCTCCTTCTAAAATCCAAGAACTCAAATTTCCAATATACACCCGAGACATTCTTCCTGAGCGGTCGGATCGGCTGGGTCGGACTGAACCGGATCTGAAACCGGGTTGGACTGGATCGAACCGGGTCGGGTCGGGTAGAAGCAAGAGTCGGGTCAGGTCGGGCCAAAGCAGGAACCGGGTCGGGTCGGGCCAAAGCAGGAACTGGGTCGGGTCAAAGCATTGACACGGGTTCTGTCGAAACCTTGAACCAGAGCGGATTTTTTTAGGGTTTTCGCCAGAGAGGGACGACGCCGGAGGAGCATATGCGAAGACGCCGGAGCGAGGGAAGACCCGATCGGGGAGAGAGCAGAAGATGAGCAGCCGAGATCGGAGATGAGCAGAAGATGAGCAGACGCCAGTGGTTCGAGCGGATTGGAGACAGTCGCCTGAGTTGTGGGAGCGAGAAGATGCACCAGAGATGAGCAGACAAGATCGAAGACAGAACCGGTTCTGGAGACAGAAGCGAGGGGCTGGCGAGACTGTTGTCGGCAAAAGTGTGTAGAGACAGGACCGGTTCTTCTTTCCCGATGAGGCTGCTGTCGGCAAATTGTCTGGCTAATAAAACCGAACACCGGACCGAACGCAAGCGATCTGATTAGGAAGAGATTAACAAACCCTAACAATGGGGTTTAGTTGGAAGAAGACAAACCAACTTCGCATGTCTGACAGAGAACCAACGCCAGACGAAGAATTGCAGCGGAAAAATAAAGAGACAAAGTCCTTTCGGATCTTTACTTTGATACCAAGTTCAATATAATACGATTTGGAGAATGAATTTTCAGATATTTATTCACCTCACGTTCGAGGCTATATAAATAGGATACAAGGTGTACTACATATACAGAATAGGTAATACTAAATACCTAATTTACATTCCTAAATTACATGACTCCCGCTAACACATTAATACTACTGTTAGACACATTCATCTTAATTAGACAGGGTGTGCTGGGTATTAAGGTGAAGATCATGCTCGACATGGGATCCTAAGGGTTAGCAAGGACCAATGACCCCTATTCCTTATTTGTTGATCATCTATACTCCCAAAGAAGAGGTCTATACTCCAGCTCCTCCTATGGCGGCAATCGACATAGATGCGTTTCCATCTTCTGTTGCCATGCCCGTTCTTGTTCCTGTAGTTTAATCTGAATTCGGTTTTTTTTTTCCCGTTTATCTTTGCAGCAGTTGTTGTTTCAATGAGGAGAGGAAACTTCATGTTTCAAACGGTTCGCATATATGTTGTTCACCCTTTTTATCATAAAATATGATAAAAATGCTTTTAGTATTAAAAAAAAATAATAATAATAAAAAATTAAGTACGTAGTGCCTTAGACCAAGAAATGTTTCGTTTTTAATTTTGTTGGCAGGTAGTATTGTCGACCGAAAGCAACAATTCCAGAAAAGACGATGAAAATGGGGTACCAAACTTTGATTACCAGCTAGCACTAGCTAGCTAGCTAAAGGTTAGACATCGTGTGCATAGAGCCAAATTGAAGTTTAATGTGATGTCCACACAGGTTGTTTTCAAATATCAAGTGAAAACGAAAGCCAATAGCTAGCTAGTTAAGCCTTCAAACAATTGAGTGAAGAAATTAAGTGAAGCAATTAGACTGTAATTCTCAGACCTTTCGTTTTTGAATATATAACAATGCTCATCTGTCTGCCCTAAACATGGTTCAAATTATGTGATATATTTCTCCATTGGTTTGTTTCAAGAACAGTAATGAAGTAGAACTTGTCTAATTATTAGGGCATGGGCCGGGACGGAACGGGATTCACCTGATCCCGGTCCTGTCTCGTGAGATTTTAAACGGGGCGGGACGGGATATGACTTTTTGAAAAGTGATCCCGTCAGGCCTGTATCCCGTACGGGCCGGGACGGGACCAAAACGGGATCCCATGACCTCTAAGTGATCAAATTCTGGGTTCCAAAAAAGTCAACAAAACCCTTCACAAAACCATCAGAACAGCTCTAAATCCACCCAAATTCGATATGTGATCCAAAGACTCAAACTTTCTCACCAAGGACTCAAACTTTGCCACCAAATCCAAACCAAAGCTTCAAACTTTGCCACCAAATCCAAACCAAAGCTTCAAACTTTGGTTCAGAACCCAACTATATGGAACTGAGTGTGATGCAAGAGCTTGAAAAAAGAAGAAGAGAGAGAGATGGATAAAGAAGAAAACCTAATTGTGCCCAGAGAATCACCTACAGCATCAATGAGTCCATATAAAATTCTCCAAATCAGTGTGAAAATAACAGAAATCTCCAAAGCAGAATGTGATCCTATTCCCATAAAACAAAATCTTAATAGAGATCCTATCAGAATAAACATGTGTACACACACTAGCTAAGCCTAATGCATTGAGCATAATTGAAAGAATGACCTTTGTCTATCTTAATGTAACAAAAAGGCAGCCCTGAGACCTTCTGGTGGAAGTGGTTAAAGACTTACTTTTAACTCACAAGCTCCTGGAGCCAGTTTGACCTTCTACACAAAACCTTGACTGGAAGTGACTAATAAGAACCACTCTGCAAGGAGGGATAGCAGGGAAGGTTAGGCTCATGGTTTGCTCAAACACGGTTTCAGTTCACAGTACCTACCTATTTAGGAGACCCCAGATTGTAGGACTTCTGTATAACAAAACTAAAAAGTTCAAACTAAACTACTCATATACTTTCTGATCAAGATATGACTTGTGATTCTTCAACTAGTTTTACCCTCGGCAAACATTTCCACATCTAACATGCCATAATCTATAATTTCTACCTTATCCCTTTTGTGAATTCAGTAATCATACAACCACACACCACCGAGCAACAAGCTTCTTCCCTCTAGCCATCAATCGCCAAGCAACAAGCTTCTTCTCCAATTAACCTTCGTTTTCTGCAATTAGTATTACAATTCAGTTAGGATAACTGATATAAAAGTATTGCTTAATAAAACGGGATCCTCCACAGCTGAGCAGAGGACCCTTCAAAGTTTACACATGCAAGTCTGCTGAAACCCAAACCCCTCCCAAAACCTCAACCTTCAAATCCCAAAACCCACAAAGCTCTCCACTGAAATTCACACACTCTTTATATCCTCATGCACCATTCACCAAAAGAATCTGGAAACTTTTTCTCACTTATCAAATTCTTACTTAACAAGAAAAACGTAAATGCTTACCTCTGCTTCAAATTCCAACTCTGAATCAGCTGTGGAGTATCTTTTCTTCCGCTTTGAAATGGGAGGAAGCCGGATGAGCTCGGAGGACGAGGACTTGAAGGGCTCGGAGGACTTGACGGGCTCCAAGAGACGAAGCCGAGGCAGCCGGTGCTGGCGGCGGATGAGCCGGCCGATCTGGCGGAGACGATTGGTGCGGCGGCGATCTGGCGGAGCGGATAGAGAGAGGGAGAGGATAGTCAGGATACAAGAGCTGAGAGTTGGGAGATGGGAGAGGCGGAGAGACGATAGTAGGCTTGGCTGAGACAGTGAGACCTTCTCAAAATCAACGGCTGAGAGTTGAGAGAGGTATATGAACGGCTGAGGTTTTTGCTGAATATATATATATATATATATATAATATAATTATTTTAATTTTAATTTCGAACGGGACGGGATTGGACGGGATTTATTTAGCTGATTCCGATCTCATCCAGTCGTTTTAAAACGGAATCGGAACGGAACGGGATATGAATTTTTTGCAAACTTGAATCCAATCTTCTCCCGACAAATTTAAAGACGGGATCGAGATTTCTAGACTAAATGCCCGGTCTTAATGGCCATGAATGAATAGCTAGTCCCCCCACTGGAATCAAAATGGGGAATACAATCCTGGATATTTTGTAGAACCTACAAGGATTCCATTCCGGGAAGAGTTAGTAAACAACTTTTCTTAAGGGGAAACGGAACGACTCCCCATCCCATTGCTGGTTAGTAGAGGCTATGTCTACTAAACCGTAATGGAATTGACAAAGAATGGGAAAGAGAAGGAACATGATACATAGAAATGATTGCACTTCTACATGTACTTTTATCAACACCCTTCATTTCACGTACGTTGAACTAAAAAGTAGTTTTAATTTTTGATAGAAAATACTAACAAAAGGGAAATGATATGCATAAGCTAGTAACATCATCATTTTCATTTAAAATTCATACACCACTTTAATCTTAGAGTTGCTACAAAACTTCTACAACTTTTACTCGCTGATATGCGTAGATGCAGTAGTAGGAGAATCAAAATATGGTGCCAATATGAATCTTAGAATCCTATGAGTGCGGCTAACTGGTTTTACTTGCTTGCTTGAAGATTGTTTTTGATCAGCTATGCATTTCCCAGCAAAAAGGTTTGCTTCTGATGGTTTTGTTTCTTCAGGAACAACAAGGACAACTGCAAATAGATAATTGCTTTAGTATACACTTTGCAAATCAGAGCTCAACTCTACTAATCAGGCATATATGAGAAACATTGAAAGTAACAATAACATCTGATAATCAATTCTAATGTCTTCTTCAGTTCCATCATGTTTTCACTGAACGAGACATTTGGCAATCTATGTAAATTGATGAACAGAAAACAGGTTATGCCATGTTTTTATTAGGACTAAATTCAGTTTGACTCCTCCAACTTTAGTTCGCTCATCAGTTCACTCTCTCAACTTTCATTTTGATCATGTTACTCCTCAAAGTTTCAATTTTCATCACCTGTGTCAAGAATTCGTTTATGGCGGGAAACCATGACGTCATTCCCTAACACTATGGCCATTTTTTTTAACCCGTAGAAGGGCAAAATGATGGCTCACACAAATAATACCCTACAAAATAGACGTTAGTAGCACATGATAAATAGAGATCGTTCAGTCGGGGAATTAAGAGTACTTGAAATATAAGAATGTTAGACAAAAATATTCACAATTATATACATATTTACACGTTTCAAACAATGGAGGATTTTGATTGATTTCTAAAACCTACGGCATGAATGTAAAACAAGAAAATAAATCCTAAGTTACTATATACTATTAATTTCTCATGCACTCGCTCTAACCCGCCGTTACTCCCTTTAGTCTCTCTCTCTGTTCAGTTTGGTCAAAATCTCACGCGGGTCTTGATTGCAGCAGTAGTGTCTAATTTGACGATGAATCGAAAGCAAGCCAGCTCAGAGGATCAAGGTGGCTTAACTGACTTTGTTTTGCTTGTTTCATTCCTCCTCTGCTTCTCTCTCTCTCTCTCTCTCTCTCTCTCTCAACACAACCACACCCACATCTCATCTTCTTCGGTGCCACAAAGCTCTAGCTCTCCTACCTCCGTTGTGAGATCAGCCTCGCCGTCGAGTAAATAGCTTCGCCCAATTCGGAGTCAATTTCATGCTCTGAGTAATTAGACAAGAGCTAAAACGGGAATAAGTGGATCTAAAAGTTATAACTTGGAGGACTAGTTTGTATGGCTAGACAGGTGCTAAGGTGAGCTGATTTGTATTGTCTGGCGGGAATGGATGAATCTATTTTGTATGGTTCGGCGAACGTGGGTTAGGCAGAGGTGATTTGTATAGCTAGGTAGGACTAGGCATAACTAGTTTACACAACTAGGCGGGTGTTAAGCCGGCGAGGCCTTGTTTATATGTATCGTTAGGTGGGCGTTATGCATAATTGATTTGTATCGCTAGGCGGGTGCTCAAGCGGGGAGTTGAACATTTTACATTCAAAATAGATAATATTTTCTTTGAGTGCCTCCACAATTGGTATTTAGACCTCTTTATATTTTTGTATAAATTTATTTCCAACTCCCTATAAAATTCTAAACACAAAATTTTATCTTCTCTCTCTATTTCTTTCTTTAGATCAGATCACAAATTCTCTCTGGATATTTTACAAGCAGATATGATGAACAATAAAAAGAGAGTAAAACCTACCACAGTAAGATAATCTTAGAAATTCAGATATTGATTTATTTTGAAAAAGTGTCAATCAATAGAATGCAAAATTGAATCTTCACGTACTTTATCCCTAAGATGTTAAGATTACCTTTAATCAGAACTCTAACTCAGTGGAACCTTTTAATATAATAATTCAACTGTATAGTACTTGCTCATCATCTAAATAAAGTCTAGCAATTGAAAATGTCTAGATTTCTAAATTTACTTGCCCACAGATCACAGGATCATCTTTGTTATCCCACCAAGGTTTTCAAATCCTAGAAGTCATGGAGTACTAACGAAACAAACAAAGAAAAAAGAAAACAAATAAATCAAGAGAAGATATGGAGTACAAACGATTAAAGAAAGATATTTAAATTTTAGGATGCGAAGAAAGATCGAGCTGCATTTTCTGTTCATTCTTTAGAGGGGCAAAATTAGAAAAGAAATTATATAAAAATTTGAGAGATCTAAATACTAATTGTGGAGGTATAAATAGAAACTCTTTTTGTTTCAACTACTTTTAAACCCAATTTGATTAGAAAAAAATACAATCCAGAGTCGGTTTGGGCGCTTGGGCGTGGAGGTGTCGAGTTAAAACGTGGCAGGTTTATGGGTGTCCAGGATCTCCGTGTTGCTGGGCAAAATCAATATCTGATGGGTTGGCGAGCCCCGCTGCACTAAATGCTATGCTGCGGATGAGGAATGTCTTTGCCACTGTCAAGCGTCACCGCCATGCCACTCTGCTCTCCCAAAGTAGCTCTCTTTTCGCTCTCGTGATTCCTTCACTTATCTGTTACTGTTACTTTTCGTTTTCGTTTATTCTCTGTTCCTCTATTTAGAATCTGCAGGAACAACCTATAATTCAATTCCTTATTCTTTGTTTGATTGTGTGCCTAATTACTTTACGCAGACTTCTTAGGTCGAACTCTGAATATGTAGTAATCTCCACAGATTTCATTTACAAGTTGAATAATGTTTTTTTATATTTTAAATTGTGGCTTTGTGCAGCTCTACGCCATGAAATATACATACGCAAGTGCATACCTCTGGGCTGCCACAAGTATATTGAAATTGGGTGGAAACAAGACAATGTGTCTCCATATCACTGGCTAAAATGACACTCGTGAGTTCATGACAAGTTTATCAGTATCTTCAATACACTGGTGATGCAAGACATATTCCTTTTTCTGAATTGTTTACTTATTTGGGATGCAGTTTTTCCACGGGTTTCACCAGCGTGCATGGAGAGAGTCCGTCTGCGGAGTATGCCAAGTTGAGGAAGGAGTCACTAGAAAGTGAATTTGGACATGCTGTTGGAGCTAATCGTTCCAAAAGCTTTTCTGCTGCCTACCGTTTTGGTCCATTTTTGGCTTTTTATAGAGCAGCAATTATTTCATTTCATGTGTTGAAACTTACAATCTGGCAATTCTTTGTTCAAGACATAAGAAAACGTGCCATCAAGGTATTTTAGTTTTTTTCCTTTCTTTAGCTGGTCTGCTGATTTAGAACACCACAGGTCACTACGGATTTAAGTTTTTGCATTTATGTCATTTCAGGTTATTCATGACCAACTTTTTACCTATCTTCTTACTGACTTACTAAAATATGGGAAACTTTGGATGCTATCTATAACTCAGTATATGTATCTCATTCTAGTAAATAGGCTTCGATCTGAATTTTACAGAAACTTTTATGTGATTTATTGCAGTTTCGTGAAACTCTCATCCACTTGGGACCTTTCTATGTCAAGGCAAGTCACTATATCTGTTGTGAAATTTTTTCAAGACCAATTTTATTTCTTTTGCATGATCTATAGCATCCAACTGAATGAAACTATTATATGATTTTCCCCTTTCTGTTTGCACAATGACAAGATGTAACTATTAACCCAATGATGTCTGAAGTATAGCTTGGTCAGGCTTTGAGCACCAGGCCAGATATACTACCACATGTATACTGCCAAGAGCTTGTAAAGTTACAGGTTACTAGATTTCTTTGCTACCAGTCATTTAATTAAAAGTTATAGCTTTTACTGAGAGAAATATTTTGAATTTTTCTTGTCAATATCTTTATTTTATGTTACAGGATCAAATACCCCCATTTCCAACCCATGTAGCTATTAAATCTATCGAATCCCAGCTTGGAGTTCGTGTTTCAGAAATTTTTACTGATATTAGCCCACAGCCTATTGCTGCAGCATCCCTAGGGCAGGTCTATAAAGGTTAGAGAAGTCCTTTTAATGGTTACTTGTGTAATTTGATGGATGTAGAGTCTCCTAGAAAATGTTTAAATACTGACTTCTATTGTTGCTGAATGGTTTGTTTTGTTGTTCAAGTTTGCAGCTCACCTACACTCTGGGGAGTTGGTAGCTGTTAAAGTACAAAGGCCTGGCATGTCACTTTCATTGACCCTTGATGCCTTATTATTCCATATGATTGGGGGCCAGCTAAAGCGATTTTCCAACGCCCGCAAAGATCTATTAGTGGCAGTGAATGAGGTGGTGAGTGTTCTGGGTTTTACGCGGATTAGTTTATGACTTTATGTCATTTCTTTAAGTCTCCTTTATGTCCAATAATCTAGAGTTGATGATCTTATACTAGGATTTAATGAATTTAGTAGGCGCATGCATCTGCTCGCATCTGTACATACCAAGTTGGTCTCCATGATAATGTCAACAAATTTCTACTTTTATTGTTATGATTGTTCCCTTTTAGTAGGATCTCTTGCTTTGTGTTTCGATATTGTCTGTTCACCTTTATGTTTCTTTTGGTATAGTCAATTTGCCTGACTCCCGGGATTGTATGGTCTCTCTTAAAAAAACAGGTGAGGCACATGTTTGATGAAATTGATTACATCCTAGAGGCAAAAAATGCTGAACGTTTTGCTTCTCTCTATGCTTCACATCCACGTAAGTTTTCATCCACATGTAACAAGCACAATCTGTTCAGTAGATGTAGTCTTTATATAATGTTGCTCTGCTTGTGTGCTTCCTTGACTATAATGTTCACACCACAGCTTAGAGGCTTGCTTGTGGGTACATTCCAGAGTGATTCTTTTTTTACTTCCCCCCCTCCTCTTCAAAATATACTTCAGCCTCCGATTGGTCACATCTTCGCTTTATTGCTGTTAAATACATGCCGTGTTCATGTTATTTGAGAATGTTAATCTTAACTAACATGGTTTTAAATCTAGTGTGTAGGAATTTATTAGTGATTTTGGTGCTCTTACAAGTGGAGTGCAAGAGATGATATATATGGCAAAGTGGAGTGCCAAAATTAATGCCCTATAACCTATTGCTTTAGCTCAGTTTAAATAGCTAGTACATCCTGTGATATTATCCTGCTATGCCAGATGGCAGTTCACTTTTAAGAATCTGTCATATATGAGAACTCACTAAATAATGTGATATGGGTATCTTCTACAGTGGGAGCTGTTATATCAGTAAAAAGTTTCTTTCTGATTGACAGGTAACAGGAAAAAGGATTGTCCAAATGCTACAGCGGGGAAAACTCAAAGACATAAAGAGGCAAACTGTATAAAAGTGCCAAAAATATATTGGAACCTTACCCATAGGGCTGTGCTGACAATGGAGTGGATTGATGGAATAAAGCTTACAGATGAAATTGGCTTAAAGATGGCCCGTCTGAATAGAAAAGAACTCATTGACCAGGTACTTGGATGTAATTGCTGGACGTCTATCTGCGGTGGCAATTTTTGATAATTTTTGTTTCCACTTTCCGCATGTCAGAAATAGAAAATAAAGTGATAGGGCACTAGACTGCAGCAAAGAGAGTTTATTATATAGAGTTTTAATTTTCTAGGTTAAGCCTTAGGGAAGTTAAGATCTGATGTTTATAAGCAGGCAAGTAAAATAACAAATGACAACTAGTGGGCAGGTTAAAGGTTCGCCTTGCTTGAACGTAGAAGCTCCTGCAGCAACTACTGATGAATATGAGTTTACAGTTTATCATATACTTATACTGCAGATGATAGCTCTTACATTTCCTTTATCTGTCTTTCTAGGGATTATACTGTTCTTTGAGACAATTGCTTGAGTTTGGGTTCTTCCATGCTGACCCACATCCTGGTAATCTTGTTGCCACTGATAGTGGTGCTCTTGCATATTTTGATTTTGGAATGATGGGTGATATTCCTCGACATTATCGCGTGGGGCTTATTCAAGTGGTAAGTGCTGTTGAATTATTCAAAGCTGAGGGCTGGAGTTTAGATAATTGTCGTGATATATGTAGGACTATAGCTAAAAATTCTCTTGCGAACAATATAATTTAAATTGGCGGTCTGGCATTTTGTTAAGAGTAAATTTAAATTGGCGGTCTGGCATTTTGTTAAGAGTAATTGCATCAATCCCATTTTCTTCTCTCCATTCTTGTATACTTCCCCAAATGCTAATCTACTACTGAGTTGCATGGGAGGTCTGGGAACAAAAGTAGGAAGATGAGCTCAATGGCTAGAAAGAATCAGGACAAGTGGACTGAGTGGCTCTGTTTTAATTGTTTAATGTTTGGTGCCTCAGTTTTCTTTTCTATGCTGTTCTTGACTTCCTAATATATTTCAATTGCAATTTTGTTTCTTGTTGGTTCGAGGGCACTGTTCCATTCTTAAAACGTAAACAATTCCTGGATTTCTTGTCCTTGTTTTTATTCAACTACTAGCATGTGAAGGATAATACTACACACACCACATTTTCTTGTACCACATGATGTCAAATTAACGTGGGCATGTTTTACATATGTCTCTTCGGGGTGTTTAAATATCACATGAGCTGCCACATCCTGTCGTTAAATGTAGTAAAAATAACATACGATTATCTAGCATTATTTTGTGTAAAGTTTATTGTCATTAGGTTATGTATCTTTGTGGTTTCTCTCTCTTTTGTGTATGACATAGCTATATTTATCTGCCGGATGGTTGATATGTTTGTTCACAAGTCTCTGTTTCTTTCAGCTCGTGCACTTTGTTAATCGTGACTCTCTGGGTTTGGCAAATGACTTCCTTTCGTTGGGATTTATTCCTGAAGGGGTTGATATACAACCAGTTGCAGATGCATTGAAAGCCTCCTTTAGTGACAGGAGCAGACAATCTCAAGATTTTCAGGTTTGTGCTTCAGCTCATGTACATATTGATGTAGACCGTACTTTTGGTTATTTGATATCTTCGATTATGTTTTATGTATGTACATGGGATTAATAGTGTGTACACATTATGCTAACCTTAAGAACTTGAAAGCTCATTGCACACATTATGTTTTATATATGTAACCGTGTTTAAATAGAGATGAGGCAGGTGTGACTTTGACTCTTGTTAGTTAGAGCAAGGGCTATCAAAAGAAAAAAAAAAAAAAAGAGCTTATATTTTTCTCTGTTCTGTAATTTTGAGGTCATGTTCAATAGCAACAAATAAGGTGACTTTGGAAATTATGCGCTTGGACATGATAACTTGGTTATAAACACATGTAGGGGTGTGTGTGCTTGTGTTCGTTTCTGGTGATCTGTCTTATTGCTTTGCTTCTCCCTTTGTTAAACACTCATTTAATGAATTTCAGGGAATAATGGACCAACTATACGATGTTATGTATGAATTCAACTTTTCTCTTCCTCCGGACTATGCCCTTGTGATAAGGGCTCTGGGATCACTAGAAGGCACGGCCAAAGTTCTGGATCCTGATTTCAAAGTTGTTGAGAGTGCATATCCTTTTGTGATTGGAAGACTTTTGGCTGATCCAAATCCTGATATGAGAAAAATTTTAAGAGAACTTCTTATACACAATGATGGATCCATAAGGTGGAATAGGCTAGAACGCCTGGTAGGTGAATTATATTCTTTCGTTACCCCTTGATTGAATGATAGTTCATCAATATTGAAGCATACATTTGTACATACATAATAGATACTATACTTTCATGTATGGAGTTTTAAAAAGGTTCTTCAAAGTTCACGTGTCATTGTATCTGTTTGATGAGGAGCCATAGACCATGTTGCAGAACAAAGACTCCACTTTTCTTTGATGTTGGGATAGATGAGTTAGTTGTTTAGTCACGTTAAGCAATTCACCAACAGTCTACAACATGAATTCCTCTCAAGTTAATTATATTCCTTATACTATATATCCAATTCTTATTTGATATATATTTTGTTCCAGGTTGCAGTAATATCTGAACAGGCTTCTGAGTCTGTTACAGAGCCGCCTAATTCGGAGGAGAGTACTCCCAACCCCTTGAAGAGGAAATCATTTGACATGCATGCTGTTGTTGCTGCCACTGAAGATCTTTTACGGTTCATTCTCTCTGAGAAGGGTCAAAGGGTACGCGTGTTCCTTGTTCGGGATATAATTGGTGCAGCTGATGCTTATTTTCAGGATGAAGTTGTTGGTTGCATGTTCAATGAGAATCCCGAAGCCAGGGACACACTTGATTCAGAGGTTCTCTCACTCTCTTTTAAAATTATCAGAGCAATTATATAATCACTTTTAAAGTAGGCTTCAGTAACTCCAAACAAAACTTCACCATTGAAGCAACAAAGATTGGAATGCTAATTCATGAGTTAAGCCCAAACAACGTCACCCTTGAAGTAACTCAAGCTTGCATTAATCAGTTGCACCCAATTTTTGCATATGAAATTGTTTTAAATATTTATCTGATTACCATATTAATCAATATGCTAAATTTATCACACATGAGAAAAGATGCGGGTGGAAAATAGTAAAAGCGAGTTGAAAGAAAGAGATGAGGTTCTTTTATGATAAGGAGAGCGATGAGGTTACTTATGTTCTTTTCGTTCTGTTTTGCAGGGACATACCATGCTTGTGAGGGTGGTTAATGGGTTTCACTATCTCAGTCAAGCTGTAAAGTTGGCCCCAGATGTATGGACAGCAATGCTTATACGCCTGGCGTTTACACCAGAGGTTCATAGGTTTACTTTAGATGTCTTTTCGTCGCTAATCATTCATTTCAGTGGCAAAATCCCAGAAACTGCTTTTGTTTCTCTATCTAGCCTTATGCACAAGTTGGTAAAAAACCGCACCTATTTTTAGTCATTAAAGTAAAAAGTATTATATAAGTTATACATATTATACATGCGAGGCAATTACTAATTTTGATACGCTAGTGACCGAAGCCTGAACAAGGCAATTACTCTCTTTGATATCGTGTACCAAACTGACATTACACAGTATTAAGAAAAAGAAAAAAAACTGATAGTACACGTGGGAGGCAGCGTTGTTTGTCATTAACAACAAAATCGCAATTAGGATAATTAGTCTCTAAGAATGATATCATAACAATGAGTCAATGAAACAACCAATAGGATAGAGCACCCAAACCCTCG